>WOCE01000030.1:0-722329 GCA_009771035.1 Lupinus albus
GTGACAAGTGAATAGTTGTAAATCTATTTTTTGCATATCTTTGTTTCCGTATATCAGAATTGGAAGTATGACATATGCATTTGGGGTAGAAAAATAATTTCAATCCATTGGGACAACCAGAGACATCAGAATCACATTCCAAGCAATAGTTTGTGAGATGCAACTTGGCGGTGACAAGTGAATAGTAGAAAATCTCTTTTTAGCATAACTTTGTTTCCGTATATTAGAATTGGACGTATGACATGTGCATTTGGGGTAGAAAAATAAATTCTATCCATTGTCACTACCAGAGAATTCAGAATCACATTCCAAGCTATAGTTTGTGAGATGCAACTTTGCGGTGACAAGTGAACAGTTGAAAATCTATTTTTAGCATAAATTTGTTTACGTATATCAGAATTGGACGTATGACATATGCATTTGGGAAGAAAAATAATTTCAATCAATTGGGACAGCCATAGAAATCAGAATCACATTTTGAGATATAGTTTGTGAGATGCAACTTGGCGGTGACAAGTGAATAGTTGTAAATCTATTTTTAGCATAACTTTGTTTCCGTATATCAGAATTGGAAGTATGACATATGCATTTGGGGTAGAGAAATAAAATCTATCCATTGTGACTTCCAGAGAATTAAGAATCACATTCCAAGCTACAGTTTTTGAGATGAAACTTGGTGGTGACAAGTGAATAGTTGAATATCTATTTTTAGCATTAATTTGTTGCCGTGTATCAGAATTGGACGTATGACATATGCATTTGGGGAAGAGAAATAAGTCTATCCATTGAGACAACCATAGAAAGAAGAATCACTTATTGAGCAATAGTTTGTGAGATGCAACTTCGTGGTGAAAAGTGAATAGTTGAAAATCGATTTTTAGCATAACTTTGTTTCTGTATATCAGAATTGGACGTATGACATATGCATTTGGGGTAGAAAAACAATTTAAATCCGTTGTGATAATCAGAGAAATCAGAATCACATTCCAAGCTATAGTTTGTGAGATGCAACTTGGCGGTGACAAGTGAATAGTTGTAAATCTATTTTTAGCATAACTTTGTTTCCGTATATCAGAATTGGAAGTATGACATATGCATTTGGGATAGAGAAATAAATTCTATCCATTGTGACTACAAGAGAATTCAGAATCACATTCCAAGCTATAGTTTGTGAGATGCAACTTGAAGGTGACAAGTGAATAGTTGAAAATCTATTTTTAGCATAACTTTGTTTCCGTGAATCATAATTGGAAGTATGACATATGCATTTGGGGTAGAAACTAATTTTTAGCATAACTTTGTTTCCGTGAAACTTATTTTTCTACCCCAAATGCATATGTCACACGTCCAATTATGATATACGGAAACTAATTTATGCTAAAAATAGATTTTCAACTGTTCACTTTTCACCGCCAAGTTGCATCTCACAAACTATATCTCGGAATGTGATTCTTCTTTCTCTAGTTGTCACAATGGATAGAAATTATTTTTCTACCCCAAATGCATATGTCATACGTCCGATTCTGATATACGGAAACAAAGGTATGCTAAAAATAGATTTTCAACTATTCACTTTTCAACTCCAAGTTGCATCTCGCAAACTATATCTCGGAATGTGATTCTGCTATCTCTTGTTATCACAATGGATAGAACTTATTTTTTCTACCCCAAATGCATATGTCATACGTCCGATTCTGATACACGGAAACAAAGGTATGCTAAAAATAGATTTTCAACTGTTCACTTTTCACCGCCAAGTTGCATCTCACAAACTATATCTCGGAATGTGATTCTGCTTTCTCTGGTTGTGACAATGGATAGAAATTATTTTTCTACCCCAAATGCATATGTCATTCGTCCGATTCTGATATACGGAAACAAAGGTATGCTAAAAATTGATTTTCGACTATTCACTTGTCACCGCCAAGTTGCATCTCACAAACTATATCTCAAAATGAGATTCTTATTTCTCTGGTTATCACAATAGATAGAACTAATTTTTCTACCCCAAATGCATATGTCATACGTCTGATTCTGATATACGGAAACAAAGTTATGCTAAAAATAGATTTTAAATTGTTCACCTTTCACTGCCAAGTTGCAACTCACAAACTATATCTCGGAATGTGATTCTGCTTTCTCTGGTTATCACAATGGATATAACTTATTTTTCTACGCCAAATGCATATGTCACACGTCCAATTCTGATATGCCGAAACAAATTTATGCTAAAAATAGATTTTCAACTATTCACTTTTCACCGCCAAGTTGCATCTCACAAACTTTATCTCGGAATGTGATTCTGCGTTATCTGGTAGTCACAATGGATAGAACTTATTTTTCTACCCCAAATGCATATGTCAGACACCCGATTCTGATATACGGAAACAAAGTTATGCTAAAAATCGATTTTAAACTTTTCACTTTTAACCGCCAAGTTGCATCTCATGACCTATATCTTGGAATGTGATTCTGCTTTTTCTAATTGTCACAATGGATAGAACTTATTTTTCTTCCCCAAATGCATATGTCACACGTCCAATTCTGATATACGGAAACAAAGTTATGCTAAAAATAAATTTTCAACTATTCACTTGTCACTACCAAGTTGCATCTCACAAACTATATCTCGGAATGTGATTCTGCTTTCTCTGGAAGTCATAATGGATGGAACTTATTTTTCTACCCCATATGCATATGTCATACGTCCGATTCTGATATACAGAAACAAAGTTATGCAAAAAATAGATTTTCAACTATTCATTTGTCACCATCAAGTTGCATCTCACAAACTATAGCTTGGAATGTGATTCTGATTTCTCTGATTATCACAACGGATTTAAATTGTTTTTCTACCCCAAATGCATAAGTCACACGTCCAATTCTGATATACGGAAACAAAGTTATGCTAAAAATAAATTTTCAACTATTCACTTGTCACTACCAAGTTGCATCTCACAAACTATATCTCGGAATGTGATTCTGCTTTCTCTGGAAGTCATAATGGATGGAACTTATTTTTCTACCACATATGCATATGTCATACGTCCGATTCTGATATACGGAAACAAAGTTATGCAAAAAATAGATTTTCAACTATTCATTTGTCACCGTCAAGTTGCATCTCACAAACTATAGCTTGGAATGTGATTCTGATTTCTCTGATTATCACAACGGATTTAAATTGTTTTTCTACCCCAAATGCATAAGTCACATGTCCAATTCTGATATACGGAAACAAAGTTATGCTAAAAATAAATTTTCAACAATTCACTTATCACTACCAAGTTGCATCTCACAAACTATATCTCGGAATGTGATTCTGCTTTCTCTGGAAGTCACAATGGATGGAACTTATTTTTATACCCCATATGCATATGTCATACGTCCGATTCTGATATACGGAAACAAAGTTATGCAAAAAAATAGATTTTCAACTATTCATTTGTCACCGTCAAGTTGCATCTCACAAACTATAGCTTGGAATGTGATTCTGATTTCTTTGATTATCACAACGGATTTAAATTATTTTTCTACCCCAAATTCATATGTCATACGTCCGATTCTGATACACGGAAACAAAGGTATGCTAAAAATAGATTTTCAACTGTTCACTTTTCACCGCCAAGTTGCATCTCACAAACTATATCTCGGAATGTGATTCTGCTTTCTCTGGTTATCACAATGGATAGAACTTATTTTTCTACCCCATATGCATATGTCACACGTCCAATTCTGATATAGGGAAACAAATTTATGCTAAAAATAGATTTTCAACTGTTCACTTTTCACCGCCAAGTTGCACCTCACTAACTATATCTCGGAATGTGATTCTGCTTTCCCTGGCTATCACAATGGATAGAACTTATTTTTATACCCCAAATGCATATGTTATACGTCCGATTCTGATATACGGAAACAAAGTTATGCTAAACATATATTTTCAACTGTTCACTTTTCACTGCCAAGTTGCAGCTCACAAACTATACCTCGGAATGTGATTCTTATTTCCCTGGCTATCACAATGGATATAACTTATTTTTCTACGCCAAATGCATATGTCACACGTCCAATTATGATATACGGAAACTAATTTATGCTAAAAATAGATTTTCAACTGTTCACTTTTCACCGCCAAGTTGCATCTCACAAACTATATCTCGGAATGTGATTCTTCTTTCTCTGGTTGTCACAATGGATAGAAATTATTTTTCTACCCCAAATGCATATGTCATACGTCCGATTCTGATATACGGACACAAAGGTGTGCTAAAAATAGATTTTCAACTATTCACTTGATACCGCCAAGTTGCATCTCACAAACTATATCTCGGAATGTGATTCTTATTTTTCTGGTCATCGCAATAGATAGAACTTATTTTTATACCCCAAATTCATATGTCATACGTCCGATTCTGATATACGGAAACAAAGTTATGCTAAAAATAGATTTTAAATTGTTCATTTTCACTGCCAAGCTGCAATTCACAAACTATAGCTTGGAATGTGATTCTGCTTTTTCTGGTAGTCACAATGGATTGAACATATTTTTGTACCCGAAATGCATATGTCATACGTCCAATTCTGTTATACGGAAACAAAGTTATGCTAAAAATAGATTTTCAACTATTCACTTTTCACCGCCAAGTTGCATCTCACAAACTATATCTCGGAATGTGATTCTGCTTTCTCTGGTTTTCACAATGGATAGAACTTATTTTTCAACGCCAAATGAATATGTCACACATCCAATTATGATATACGGAAACAAATTTATGCTAAAAATAGATTTTCAACTATTCACTTTTCACCGCCAAGTTGCATCTCACAAACTATATCTCAGAATGTGGTTCTGCTTTCTCTTGTTATCACAATGGATAGAACTTATTTTTCTACCCCAAATGCATATGTCATACGTCCGATTCAGATATACGGAAACAAAGGTATGCTAAAAATAGATTTTCAACTATTCACTTGTCACCGCCAAGTTGCATCTCACAAACTATATCTCGGAATGTGATTCTTGTAACATCCCTCCTTTCAGCACCTTGCTTAGGTAGACATAGGATTGTATATATATATATATATATATATATATATATATGTGATTATATTTTTATTGATATTAGAATGCTATATGTTTAATAATTTCTTTGAAAACAAGTTAATCTAGTTAGTTTCAAAGTTGTCCATGTTTAAAGTCTAGCCGTGATCGGGTAATGTATCGTCTTAGAATTTTAATTAGAATTGGTCTAAGTGACCACCTAACCTATTAGATTTTATAATGCTTTATTGATGTTGAGTTTTGAGGATAGAAAGTTATTATCTTAGTGTTATACTATGATAAATAACTTAGTTAAAAATTTTAGAAAAGTGGTAGTGTTAATGTACCTTTGAACTGGATTTCCCGAGAGTGCCCGTAATCTTTCTGTTAGTTTTTTGAGTTCTTGAACTATCATCTAGACTGTCGTAGACATTGTTTAAGATTGTATTAGGGTGTCTTAGAGCACAAGAAAAACACATCCATGCACTACAACAATTGCCCAAACCAAATGCCACACCATACACTTAAAATTTTGCTAAATGCCTAATCCTTGTTTAATTCTTAATGACACCCCAACCCAAAATATCTTCCCCCACTAACTCATCCCGAACACTTATATATATAGCCTTAAGGGGTGGGGGTTGAAATTGTCACACTCTCACTCTCACACCTCCTCACCAACACCACCTTCACTCACCTTCTCTTCTTCTCCCCAACTCACGTTGGCACCAAAGAGGGAGGAGAAAACCTCCATCTTCTCCACCAAAACTCACATGCAAGCCACCAAAGCTCTTCCCCAAGGTATGGTGATCATGTTTATGTTCCCATTTCTTCAATATCTAGGTTCTTTATAGGTTATTTCTCCTCTTGATCACCAATGACTTAGGTGAAATTCTAGAATGAGTTGTTTGTAACTTTGTTCTATTATCTTCTCTAGATTTTCATCCAAGGAGGTAGTCAACCATTTCAAGGTATGATGAATCCATTTTTGATCTCTGATTGTAGAAAAAATGTCATGCAAACACTGTTTTGGGGGTTACAAAAATTCTGCTCTAAGTGTAGTTAGTGAAATGAAGCTAGATTGTTGTTGTTAGGTGTTGTAGTTGAGTTCTAGACTTCCAATTGAGCTAAAAACGGTTGTGGCTATGCTAAATTATCATTGCATGTTGGAGAGCTTTCTGTTTGCAGGTTGGAGCTTCTAAAAAATGTGGATTAAGGGTCCCTAAACTCTAACCCACTTCCTTATGTTGTTGTTAGGTTATGAAGAGTGTTTTAGGTGTTGTGTTTGTTCTAGGGTGTTTAGGATTGAAAACTCTTGCATGTGTTATAAGCTTTGTTTAACACATTGAACTCATGATTTTTAACTCATTCCAAAGGTTAGAACTCGAAAATGTTGAAGGCTAAGAAGTCATGCAAATTCGGTCCCAAGTGTCCAAGAGTTAAGGAAACCCTAATACCTTAATTCCTTGATAACTTGAGTTCCTAACGTCCAAATTTTGCGTATAAAATATGCATGTGTTCATATTTTAAATTCCTAGATAAATATCATTCTTTAAGGGACAAAAAAAAATTCAAAATCCTCACTGTTTAAAGGGAAACACGATAACAGTCCCTAGTTGGCACTCCAAACTATCTAATTTTTGATTATATGTTAGCTTATGTTTCAAATTGCCTTATGGTTTATAAATTCTGAGATTTTTCTAAAGCGAATCCGAGCTTCCTACATAAAATTCTGAGTTTTAAACCAACAATGTCTCTGAAAATCTCTTCGTGCCTAATCGAGATCTTAGTTATGTCCAAATTAAATATTTGGGAATGTTCTAATGTCTAGAACCCCACTAAGGTGTTTTCTTTACAATCCGAATAAACTTACTGATATCGAAATTAACTGTTTACGACCTAACCAAGTACTCGGCACTCGGGAAAACGGCAACAAAGGAACATTAAGTTCAGTAAGGGTAAAGGTGTGGAGAGAAGTGTCTTTATATAGGTGCTTAGAAATGATGCCAAAGATATTCGTGCATCTCTAAGCTAGGCCATGTGCGGATATAGTCGAATACTAATTCTGGGCCGCGAACAATTGAGTAGCGAGACTTAGTTGTTCATAAATTGATTTAACTCTAAATTATGATGGATATGTTTGGTTGAAGTGCTTCAATGGAATTGAATGATTATGTTTGTTGATGTGAATGATGATTATGACTGAAAGTTTGATTATGAAAGTACTGATTTAACTGAATATTCTGTTGAATTTTGAACTGTGACATATTGTTGAGTTGACTATTGAACTGTCATCAAACATTCTCATGGCATAGCATATGAGCATTCTTGATGAAACTTAAAGAATGAAAGTTTTGCTTATGAAAGATTTGACAAAGGATGAAGGGGAAATATTTTTATGAATGTTATCAGAACTGGCGTATTTTTACAGTTATTAGAAAATCCTTTTGATTAATAAGCCAGTGAGTTAGAACTTGAAAATATGTTATAACTGAGTTTGAACGAAAAATGTTTTGTTATTACCCTAAAAAGTTTTCCCCTGATTCTTCTTTTAAAAGGATAAAAGCTATGCTTTGTATGAATCGGAAGATTCATGTCACTATGTTTACCGTTTGTAACATAGTCTGCGGGAAGATACGACACTGAGATTGTGTTGAGAACCCAGAGGGGTACCTTGTCTGTGTGTCTTGGTTGAGGGGACATTGTGGGTGGAGATTGATTTGTCAGGAATAGGGTAGCTCCCTTGAGCCGACAGAACTCTTCGCAGTAACTACAGCGACCTCTAACACCCCCTTGAAGGTATCGTGCTCAGGATGATGCAGCGGTTATCTTTGCCGACCGGAGGGTATTTCCGGCGCTATTGAGTGCACGATAGTTATATGCCTTTTGGTTACCAATGGTTGGCACGGCGTTGTACTTATCCTGTTCGCTTCCTAAGAATAGAAAATGGTTGGTCGGGCTCGATCAGTCGGTACCATTGCTGTTGATGTATTGTTAGGCGCCCAGTTAGGAGACGTTTTCTCCATGCATTGCTCTACAAAATAGTTGGTCTCACTAGATTAACGAGTGCATTCATCATGACATCATGCTCATACATGTGATTAAATCGTTATATTAATACCTGTATGATATGTTTTATGTTATGACTTTATAAATTGTTGATTGCTTATCTTATATAGAGATGCTTACTCTCCAATCTCACATCACAGGTAGTGATGGACTCAGAGGCTTCTTTTGTGGTTCCTCCTTTTCTAGTAGAGATCATACCTCTCCCGTCGGGGGAGGTTGAGGTGGACCGGTCCAGGGCGGTGTTTAGGGGAGACATAGAAGGGGGAGTTCAGACTTGTCGATGTACCAGGTGTCTTTCTGTACGGGAGAGTCATATGGATTCACCCGCTATTGCTGTGAGAAAGAATCTGGAGTTTGCTCCCGGATCCTCTTCTCACGGGGTACGTGGGAGGATTCAGGATGACGGTGTTAGGTATCAGTGGTTACAATACACCTAGAAGGGGGGGGGGGGTTGAATAGGTGTAGCGGTTAGAATGTCCGCTTTTCGAAAACAACACTTAATGCTGAAACACACCTTGATTAATCGATTAACGAAACAGGGTAATCGATTAACACTTTCAACACAGTCCACTTAATCGATTAACAGACTGAAGTAATCGATTAACACACTACACTTAATCGATTAAAACGTGACAGTAAGCAGATGCAAGTACAATTTCTTGCGCGACAATTAATTGATAACGAAGCGATTATGCAAAGCTTACAGAATTATCAGAGTAAAATCAGTATAGTACAGAAACAGATTATCAATTAAATCTACTATACAAATTAATCGATCAAATGCAATAAAGAGAGAAAGAGATAGAAAAAGTCCTGCAACACGAATTTTATCCTGGTTCGTTTGCTTGTCCACCGCAAACTACATCCAGGCCTCCCGGCTGATTTGAGAGATTTTTCTTCACTATAATTGAATTAATGTTTATTACATACACACTATCCAATTACAACAATTAGACACTTACAAGATAAAAAAGATCCTATTCTATGGTTTGACTCCCTTCCTACCGACAAAGAAAACCTTTCTTTCGGCGTAGCCCCAGCCAAGAACCTTTGTTCTTTACTTATCCCTAAGTCTAACACTCAGTGAAGACACACTCAATCTCTTGGTGATACGACACCTTGAGATTCCCAAAATTACAACACTTTTTCAAACAAAACAATACAGAGTAAATTTAAGCTATAACAAGACTTATATCTAACAAGATAAGGCTTTACTCTAATCACCTAATACAAGCTCATGCAGTATGAAAATGTATTAGTGTGAAAAACAGAATGCATAATATGTAAACATCTAATCAAGAATCATGTATAAAATGCAAGAACATGTGATAAGAAAAGATGAGAAATGTATCATGAAATGCACTCAATCCTAAAGCATAGAATTCTCTCTTTTCTAAACTCACAAATGCATTTACAACTAGATGCAACAATTAACACGAAAAAATGCTCTAACTCTCTAAAAATTTAACATGCAACTTATGAGATCAATTCTGAAAATGCAGTTTATAAAGAGTTGATTTTATAGCCCAGTTAATCGATTAACGACAGCTTTAATCGATTAATCTTTACAAAAATGTTAGATTAATCGATTAACCTTTGGTGTAATCGATTACACTGTGCAAATAGTTAGATTAATCGATTAACCTATGAGGTAATCGATTAACAGCATTCTTTTATGTGTTAAAAACTCAAATATGTTATGCACTTAAATTCATACATGTTTAATACTTAGATTATGCCTAGAATGCACATGTACATGTAATTATATGATGCATGAACATATTATGAATGACATATCTCAAGATGAAAAAGATTTAAAAGATTTATGCAAGTGAGATATGTATTAGGTGACTTAAGCCTTAGACTCGACCTAAGCTAATCTAGTCTAAGCAAGGTACCAATCGGAAGGCTTAAGCATGTTGATTTGTTGATGATCTTCAAGCTCTTATTAGCACAAGTTGTTCTCATCAAAACCATGACATATAAAGAGAGCTTTCCAAAGTGTTCCTCTTGACATGCACACTTTCAGACGGGGTTGATATTCGTGGCCCGGTGAAGAGGGCCCGACTATCTCCTCCACCATCATACTCCCCTGCGCCAGCCGAGCCTATGGTTAGGGATGATATTATATATATTTCTAGTGATGAGGAGGATCCAGAGGAAGACCCTGAGGAGGGTAGTTCGGAGGGACAGTAGCAGGAGGATGTTGGGTCGAAATTCTGACGGTCTGTTTGTGCATGGTGCGACGATATAGTTTTCTTTTGGTGCAGTTACTGTGAGTTCAGTGTACACCCAACCATAGGATCTTTTGCGTGTGTATATGTATGTATATATATCCTATTATGCTGGAGTGTATGTGTGGATGGCATGACTTGGATGATGTACTCTTTTTGGACTATGACGCTTTTTGAACTAATTAAACATATATATAGACATATGTATGTTTAATATGTTATATTTTTGTTTAGTTTATAGTTTAAGTGGTGAGTTCTGAGAGAACCGTATGTTCATATGTTATAAAAGAAAAAGAAAAAATTCATACGCTATTTTTCAAAAACAAAAATATAATTAACCAAGATCGTAAACGACGGTCTCGTATGTAATTGTTTTAACGCTAGGAAAAGGGTGTTACAAGAATCGGACGTATGACATATGCATTTGGGGTAGAAAAATAATTTCTATCCATTGTGACAACAAGAGAAAGTAGAATCACATTTCGAGATATAGTTTGTGAGATGCAACTTGGCGGTGAAAAGTGAACAGTAGAAAATCTATTTTTAGCATAAATTTGTTTCCGTATATCAGAATTGGACGTGGGACATGTTCATTTGGGGTATAAAAGTAATTTAAATCCATTGGGACAACCAGAAAAATCAGAATCATTTTCCAAGCTATAGTTTGTGAGATGAAACCTGACGGTGACAAATGAATAGTTGAAAATCAATTTTTTGCATAACTTTGTTTCCGTATATCCGAATCGGACGTATGACATATGCATTTGGGGTAGAAAAATAATTTGAATCCATTCGGACAACCAGTGTAATCAGAATCACATTCCAAGCTATATTTTGTGAGATGCAACTTGGTAGTGACAAGTGAATAGTTGAAAATTTATTTTTAGCATAACTTTGTTTCCATATATCAGAATTGGACGTATGACATATGCATTTGGGGTAGAAAAATAAGTTCTATCCATTGTGACAACTAGAGAAAGCAGAATCACATTCCGAGATATAGTTTATGAGATGCAACTTGGCGGTTAAAAGTGAAAAGTTGAAAATCGATTTTTAGCATAACTTTGTTTCCATATATCAGAATCGGGCATCTGACATATGCATTTGGGGTATAAAAATAAGTTCTATCCATTGTGGTAACCAGAGAAAGCGGAATCACATTCCGAGATATAGTTTGTGAGATGCAACTTGGCTGTGAAAAGTGAATAGTTGAAAATCTATTTTTAGCATAAATTTGTTTCGGCATATCAGAATTGGACGTGTGACATATGCATTTGGCGTAGAAAAATAAGTTCTATCCATTGTGATAACCATAGAAAGCAGAATCACATTCCGAGATATAGTGTGTGAGTTGCAACTTGGCAGTGAAAGGTGAACAATTTAAAATCTATTTTTAGCATAACTTTGTTTCCGTATATCAGAATCAGACGTATGACATATGCATTTGGGGTAGAAAAATAAGTTCTATCTATTGTGACAACCAGAGAAAGCAGAATCACATTCGGAGATATAGTTTGTGAGTAGCAACTTGGCAGTGAAAAGTGAAAAGTTTAAAATCTATTTTTAGCATAACTTTGTTTCCGTATATCAGAATCGGATGTATGACATATGCATTTGGGGTAGAAAAATAATTTCTATCCATTGTGACAACCAGAGAAAGAAGAATCACATTCCGAGATATAGTTTGTGAGATGCAACTTGGCGGTGAAAAGTGAACAGTTGAAAATCTATTTTTAGCATAAATTTGTTTCCGTATATCAGAATTGGACGTGTAACATATGCATATGGCGTAGAAAAATAAGTTCTATCCATTGGGACAACCTGAGAAATCAGAATCACATTCCAAGCTATAGTTTGTGAGATGCATCTTGGCGGTGACAATTGAATAGTTTAAAATCTTTTTTTAGCATAACTTTGTTTCCGTATATCAGAATCGGACGTATGACATATGCATTTGGGGTAGAAAAATAATTTATATCCATTCTGACAAAAAAAAAAAGCATAATCACATTCTGAGTTATAGTTAGTGAGAAGCAACTTGATAGTGATAAGTAAAAAGTTGAAAATTTATTTTTAGCATAACTTTGTTTCCATATATCAGAATCGAACGTATGACATATGCATTTGGGGTAGAAAAATAAGTTCTATCCATTGTGACAACTAGAGAAAGCAGAATCACATTCCGAGATATAGTTTATGAGATGCAACTTGGCGGTTAAAAGTGAAAAGTTGAAAATCGATTTTTAGCATAACTTTGTTTCCATATATCAGAATCGGGCATCTGACATATGCATTTGGGGTATAAAAATAAGTTCTATCCATTGTGGTAACCAGAGAAAGCGGAATCACATTCCGAGATATAGTTTGTGAGATGCAACTTGGCTGTGAAAAGTGAATAGTTGAAAATCTATTTTTAGCATAAATTTGTTTCGGCATATCAGAATTGGACGTGTGACATATGCATTTGGCGTAGAAAAATAAGTTCTATCCATTGTGATAACCATAGAAAGCAGAATCACATTCCGAGATATAGTGTGTGAGTTGCAACTTGGCAGTGAAAGGTGAACAATTTAAAATCTATTTTTAGCATAACTTTGTTTCCGTATATCAGAATCAGACGTATGACATATGCATTTGGGGTAGAAAAATAAGTTCTATCTATTGTGACAACCAGAGAAAGCAGAATCACATTCGGAGATATAGTTTGTGAGTAGCAACTTGGCAGTGAAAAGTGAAAAGTTTAAAATCTATTTTTAGCATACCTTTGTTTCCGTATATCAGAATCGGATGTATGACATATGCATTTGGGGTAGAAAAATAATTTCTATCCATTGTGACAACCAGAGAAAGATGAATCACATTCCGAGATATAGTTTGTGAGATGCAACTTGGCGGTGAAAAGTGAACAGTTGAAAATCTATTTTTAGCATAAATTTGTTTCCGTATATCAGAATTGGACGTGTAACATATGCATATGGCGTAGAAAAATAAGTTCTATCCATTGGGACAACTTGAGAAATCAGAATCACATTCCAAGCTATAGTTTGTGAGATGCATCTTGGCGGTGACAATTGAATAGTTGAAAATCTATTTTCAGCATAACTTTGTTTCCGTATATCAGAATCGGACGTATGACATATGCATTTGGGGTAGAAAAATAAGTTCTATCCATTGTGATAACCAGAGAAAGCAGAATCACATTCTGAGATATAGTTTGTGAGTAGCAACTTGGCAGTGAAAAGGGAACAGTTTAAAATCTATATTTAGCATAACTTTGTTTCCGTATATCAAAATTAGACGTGTAACATATGCATTTGGCTTAGAAAAATAAGTTTATCCATTGTGGCAACCAGAGAAAGCAGGATCACAATCCGAGATATAGTTTGTGAGATGCAACTTGGCGGTGAAAAGTGAAAAGTTGAAAATCGATTTTTAGAATAACTTTGTTTCCGTATATCAGAATCGGACGCATGACATATGCATTTGGGGTAGAAAAATAAGTTCTATCCATTGTGACAACAATAGAAAGAAGAATCACTTTCCGAGCAATAGTTGGTGAGATGCAACTTGGCGGTGAAAAGTGAATAGTTGAAAATCGATTTTTAGCATAACTTTGTTTCCGTATATCAGAATCGGACGTATGACATATGCATTTGGGGTAGAAAAATAAGTTCTATCCATTTTGACAACCAGAGAAAGCAGAATCACAATCCGAGATGTAGTTCGTGAGATGCAACTTGGCGGTGAAAAGTGAACAGTTGAAAATCTATTTTTAGCATTAATTTGCTTCCGTATATCAGAATTGGACGTGTGACATATGCATTTCGGGTAGAAAAATCATTTCAATCCATTGGGACAACCATAGAAATCAGAATCACATTCCAAGCTATAGTTTGTGATATGCAACTTGGCGGTGACAAGTGAATATTTGAAAATCTATTTTTAGCATAACTTTGTTTCCGTATATCAAAATCGGACGTATGACATATGCATTTGGGGTAGAAAAATAAGTTCTATCCATTTTGACAACCAGAGAAAGCAGAATCACAATCCGAGATGTAGTTCGTGAGATGCAACTTGGCGGTGAAAAGTGAACAGTTGAAAATCTATTTTTAGCATTAATTTGCTTCCGTATATCAGAATTGGACGTGTGACATATGCATTTCGGGTAGAAAAATCATTTCAATCCATTGGGACAACCATAGAAATCAGAATCACATTCCAAGCTATAGTTTGTGATATGCAACTTGGCGGTGACAAGTGAATATTTGAAAATCTATTTTTAGCATAACTTTGTTTCCGTATATCAAAATCGGACGTATGACATATGCATTTCGGGTAGAAAAATAAGTTATATCCATTGTGACTACCAGAAAAAGCATAATCACTTTCCGAGCTATAGTTTGTAAGATGCAACTTGGCAGTGACAAGTGAAAAGTTGAAAATTTATTTTTAGCATAACTTTGTTTCCATATATCAGAATCGGACGTATGACATATGCATTTGGGGTTAAAAAATAAGTTCTATCTATTGTGATAACCAAATAAAGCAGAATCACATTCCGAGATATAGTTTGTGAGATGCAACTCTGCGGTGAAAAGTGAAAAGTTGAAAATCTATTTTTAACATAAATTTGTTTCTGTATATCAGAATTGGACGTGTGACATATGCATTTGGCGTAGAAAAATAAGTTCTATCCATTGTGAGAACCAGAGAAAGCAGAATCACATTCCGAGATATTGTTTGTGAGATGCAACTTGGCGGTGAAAAGTGAAAAGTTGAAAATCGATTTTTAGCATAACTTTGTTGCCGTATATCAGAATTGGACGTGTAACATATGCATTTGGCGTAGAAAAATAAGTTGGATCCATTGTGACAACCAGAGAAAGCAGAATCACATTCTGAGATACTAGATATAGTTTGTGAGTTGCAACTTGGCAGTGAAAAGTGAACAATTTAAAATCTATTTTTAGCATACCTTTTTTTCCGTATATCAGAATCGGACGTATGACATATGCATTTGTGGTAGAAAAATAATTTCTATCCGTTATCACAACCAGAGAAAGAAGAATCACATTCCGAGATATAGTTAGTGAGATGCAACTTGGCGGTGAAAAGTGAATAGTTGAAAATCTATATTTAGCATAATTTTTTTTTCCGTATATCAGAATTGGACGTGTGACATATGCATTTGGTGTAGAAAATTAATTTAAAACCATTGGGACAACCAGAGAAATCAGAATCACATTCCAAGCTATAGTTTGTGAGATGCAACTTGGCAGTGACAAGTGAATAGTTGAAAATCTATTTTTAGCATAACTTTGTTTCCGTATATCAGAATCGGACGTTTGACATATGCATTTGGGGTAGAAAAATAATTTATATCCATTCTGACTACCAAAAAAAGCATAATCACATTCTGAGCTATAGTTTGTGAGAAGCAACTTGGCAGTGATAAGTGAATAGTTGAAAATTTATTTTTAGCATAACTTTGTTTCCATATATCAGAATCGGACGTATGACATATGCATTTGGGGTAGAAAAATAAGTTCTATCCATTGTGATAACCAGAGAAAGCAGAATCACATTCTGAGATATAGTTTGTGAGTAGCAACTTGGCAGTGAAAAGTTAATAGTTTAAAATCTATTTTTAGCATAACTTTGTTTCCGTATATCAGAATCAGACGTGTAACATATGCATTTGGCGTAGAAAAATAATTTCTATCCATTGTGACAACCAGAGAAAGAAGAATCACATTCCGAGATATAGTTTGTCAGATGCAACTTGGCGGTGAAAAGTGAAAAGTTGAAAATCGATTTTTAGCATAACTTTGTTTCCGTATATCAGAATCGGACGTATGACATATGCATTTGGGGTAGAAAAATAAGTTCTATCCATTGTGACAACAATAGAAAGTAGAATCAGTTTCCGAGCAATTGTTGGTGAGATGCAACTTGGCGGTGAAAAGTGAATAGTTGAAAATCGATTTTTAGCATAACTTTGTTTCCGTATATCAGAATCGGACGTATGACATATGCATTTGGGGTAGAAAAACAAGTTCTACCCATTGTGACAACCAGAGAAAGCATAATCAAATTCCGAGATGTAGTTCGTGAGATGCAACTTGGCGGTGAAAAGTGAACAGTTGAAAATCTATTTTTAGCATTAATTTGTTTCCGTATATCAGAATTGGACGTGTGACATATGCATTTGGGGTAGAAAAATCATTTCAATCCATTGGAACAACCAGAGAAATCAGAATCACATTCCAAGCTATAGTTTGTGACATGCAACTTGGCGGTGACAAGTGAATAGTTGAAAATCTATTTTTAGCATAACTTTCTATCCGTATATCAGAATCGGACGTATGACATATGCATTTGTGGTAGAAAAATAAGTTCTATCCATTGTGACTACCAGAAAAAGCATAATCACATTCCGAGCTATAGTTTGTGAGATGCAACTTGGCAGTGACAAGTGAAAAGTTGAAAATTTATTTTTAGCGTAACTTTGTTTCCATATATCAGAATCGGACGTATGACATATGCATTTGGGGTTGAAAAATAAGTTCTATCCATTGTGATAACCAACGAAAGCAGAATCACATTCCGAGATATAGTTTGTGAGATGCAACTCTGCGGTGAAAAGTGAAAAGTTGAAAATCTATTTTTAACATAAATTTGTTTCTGTATATCAGAATTGGACGTGTGACATATGCATTTGGCGTAGAAAAATAAGTTCTATCCATTGTGACAACAATAGAAAGCAGAATCATATTCCGAGATATAGTTTGTGAGATGCAACTTGGCGGTGAAAAGTGAAAAGTTGAAAATCGATTTTTAGCATAACTTTGTTGTCGTATATCAGAATTGGACGTGTAACATAAGCATTTGGCGTTGAAAAATTACTTTTTTCCATTGTGTCAACCAGAGAATGCAGAATCACATTCCGTGTTATAGTTTGTGAGTTGCAACTTGGTAGTGAAAAAGTGAACAGTTTAAAATCTATTTTTAGCATACCTTTGTTTCCGTATATCAGAATCGGACGTACGACATATGCATTTGGGGTAGAAAAATAATTTCTATCCATTATCACAACCAGAGAAAGCAGAATCACATTCCGAGATATAGTTAGTGAGATGCAACTTGGCGGTGAAAAGTGAATAGTTGAAAATCTATTTTTAACATAATTTTTTTTCACGTATATCAGAATTGGACGTGTGACATATGCATTTGTTGTATAAAATTAATTTAAAACCATTGGGACAACCATAGAAATCAGTATCACATTCTAAGCTATAGTTTGTGAGATGCAACTTGGCGGTGATAAGTGAATAGTTGAAAATCTATTTTCAGCATAACTTTGTTTTCGTATATTAGAATCGGGCGTATGACATATGCATTTGGTGTAGAAAAATAATTTATATCCATTCTGACTACCAAAAAAAGCATAATCACATTCTGAGCTATAGTTTGTGAGAAATTACTTGGCAGTGATAAGTGAATAGTTGAAAATTTATTTTTAGCATAACTTTGTATCCGTATATCAGAATCAGACGTATGACATATGCATTTGGGGTAGAAAAATAAGTTCTATCCATTGTGATAACCAGAGAAAGCAGAATCACATTCAGAGATATAGTTTGTGAGTAGCAACTTGGCAGTGAAAAGTGAATAGTTTAAAATCTATTTTTAGCATAACTTTGTTTCCGTATATCAGAATTAGACGTGTAACATATGCATTTGGCGTAGAAAAATAAGTTCTATCCATTGTGACAACCAAAGAAAGCAGAATCACATTCCGAGATATAGTTTGTGAGATGCAACTTGGCGGTTAAAAGTGAAAAGTTGAAAATCGATTTTCAACCTAACTTTGTTTCCGTATATCAGAATCGGACGTATGGCATATGCATTTGGGGTAGAAAAATAAGTTCTATCCATTGTGACAACAATAGATTGCTGAATCACTTTTTGAGCAATTTTTGGTGAGATGCAACTTGGCGGTGAAAAGTGAATAGTTGAAAATCGATTTTTAGCATAACTTTGTTTCCATATATCAGAATCGGACGTATGACATATTCATTTGGGGTTGAAAAATAAGTTCTATCCATTGTGACAACCAAATAAAGCAGAATCACATTCCGAGATATAGTTTGTGAGATGCAACTTGGCGGTGAAAAGTGAAAAGTTGAAAATCTATTTTTAGCATAACTTTGTTGCCATATATCAGAATTGGACGTGTAACATATGCATTTGGCGTAGAAAAATAAGTTTTATCCATTGTGACAACTAGAGAAAGCAGAATCACATTTCGAGATATAGTTTGTGAGTTGCAACTTGGCAGTGAAAAGTTAACAGTTTAAAATCTATTTTTTGCATACATTTGTTTCCGTATATCAGAATCGGACGTATGACATATGCATTTGGGGTAGAAAAATAATTTCTATCAATTATCACAACCAGAGAAAGCAGAATCACATTTCGAGATATAGTTTGTGAGATGCAACTTGGCGGTGAAAAGTGAACAGTTGAAAATCTATTTTTAACATAAATTTGTTTCCGTATATCAGAATTGGACGTGTGACATATGCATTTGGCGTAGAAAATTAAGTTCTATCCATTTTTTCCATATATCAGAATCGGACGTATGACATATGCATTTGGGGTTGAAAAATAAGTTCTATCCATTGTGATAACCAAAGAAAGTAGAATCACATTCCGAGATATAGTTTGTGAGATGCAACTTGGCAGTGACAAGTGAATAGTTGAAAATTTATTTTTAGCATAACTTTGTTTCTGTATATCATAATTGGACGTGTGACATATGCATTTGGGGTAGAAAAATAATTTCTATCCATTGTGACAACCAGAGAAAGCAGAATCACATTCCGAGATATAGTTTGTGAGATGCAACTTGGCGGTGACAAGTGAATAGTTGAAAATCTATTCTTAGCATAACTTTATTTCCGTATATCAGAATTGGACGTATGACATATGCATTTGGGGTAGAAAAATAAGTTCTATCCATTGTGACAACAATAGAAAGAAGAATCACTTTCCGAACAATAGTTGTTGAGATTCAACTTGGTGGTGAAAAGTGAAAAGTTGAAAATCGATTTTTAGCATAACTTTATTTCCGTATATCAGAATCGGACGTATGACAAGGGTAGAAAAATAATTTTTATCCATTGTGACAACCAGAGAAAGCAGAATCACATTCCGAGATGTAGTTCGTGAGATGCAACTTGGCGGTGAAAAGTGAACAGTTGAAAATCAATTTTTAGCATTAATTTATTTTCGTATATCAGAATTGGACGTGTGACATATGCATTTGGGGTTGAAAAATCATTTCAATCCATTGGGACAACCAGAGAAATCAGAATCACATTCCAAGCTATAGTTTGTGAGATGCAACTTGGCGGTGACAAGTGAATAGTTGAAAATCTATTTTTAGCATAACTTTGTTTCGTATATCAGAATCGGACGTATGACATGCATTTGGGGTAGAAAAATACGTTCTATCCATTGCGACTACCAGAAAAAGCATAATCACATTCCGAGCTATAGTTTGTGAGATGCAACTTGGCAGTGACAAGTGAAAAGTTGAAAATTTATTTTTAGCATAACTTTGTTTCCATATATCAGAATCGGACGTATGACATATGCATTTGGGGTTGAAAAATAAGTTCTATCCATTGTGATAACCAAAGAAAGCAGAATCACATTCCGAGATATAGTTTGTGAGATGCAACTTGGCGGTGAAAAGTGAAAAGTTGAAAATCTATTTTTAACATAAATTTGTTTCTGTATATCAGAATTGGACGTGTGACATATGCATTTGGCGTAGAAAAATAAATTCTATCCATTGTGACAACCAGAGGTAGCAGAATCACTTTCCGAGATATAGTTTGTGAGATGCAACTTGGTGGTGAAAAGTGAAAAGTTGAAAATCGATTTTTAGCATAACTTTTTTGCCGTATATCAGAATTGGACGTGTAACATATGCATTTGGCGTAGAAAAATAAGTATTATCCATTGTGACAACCATAGAAAGCAGAATCACATTCTGAGATATAGTTTGTGAGTTGTAACTTGGCAATGAAAAGTGAACAGTTTAAAATCTATTTTTAGCATACCTTTGTTTCCGTATATCAGAATCGGACGTATGACATATGCATTTGGGGTAGAAAAATAATTTCTATCCATTATCACAACCAAAGAAAGCAGAATCACATTCCGAGATATAGTTAGTGAGATGCAACTTGGCAGTGAAAAGTGAATAGTTGAAAATATATTTTTAGCTTAACTTTGTTTCCGTATATCAGAATCGGACGTATGACATATGCATTTGGGGTAGAAAAATAAGTTCTATCCATTGTGACAACAATAGAAAGCAGAATCACTTTCTGAGCATTAGTTGGTGAGATGCAACTTGGCGGTGAAAAGTAAATAGTTGAAAATCGATTTTTAGCATAACTTTGTTTCCATATATAAGAATTGGACGTATGACATATGCATTAGGGGTAGAAAAATAATTTCTATCGATTGTGACAACCAGAGAAAGCAGAATCATATTCCGAGATGTAGTTCGTGAGATGCAACTTGGCGGTGAAAAGTGAAAAGTTGAAAATCTATTTTTAGCATTAATTTGTTTCCATATATCAGAATTGGACGTGTGACATATGCATTTGGGGTATAAAAATCATTTCAATCCATTGGGACAACCAGAGAAATCAGAATCAAATTCCAAGCTATAGTTTGTGATATGCAACTTGGCGGTGACAAGTGAATTGTTGAAAATCTATTTTTTGCATAACTTTGTTTCCGTATATCAGAATCGGACTGTCGCGACCCGATTTTCAGTTGGAAGACCGGCCCTGCGATTTAGGGAGAGGCGAACTCGATTTCTACCTCTTCAAATTGATTTGGAGTCGCCACTACGTTTTTTGCGGTTAAAACGTAGAAAACTCTAAACATGCCCAATTAGGATAATTTGGTCTTTAACTAGAGATTCTGAGCTCGGGAGTCGATTACGGATCGGGGAAGGTATTAGCACCCCGTCCACCCGTATTAAAATGGTACCCTCGCTAATAACATGGACTTTTATACCCTTAAAATTATTTGTTAAAATTCTGTAAATAAAAACAAAATGTTTTATTTTTTATTGTTGTGCCTGACAAGAATTCAATTTGCTCCTACGTATCCCTAGCTGCAATAGGGAAATCAAGGCTACGTAGTTCTGGTTCGAAAATTAATTGGTTGATTTCGTCGATTTGAAGGTATCGATTTGATTGAGTAATAAAATAAGTTTTTACTAAAACATTTTTTTGATATGGAATTAATAGTTTAGAGACGGCACTGGTCGTAGACCTCCTTCCCATTTTCAGAGAATTTAGAGACAACACAGGCCCTAACCTTGCTATAAAATTTCCATTTGAAATTCATTTAAATAATAAAAATAGATTTCCTTTGAAATATTTGACATGGAATTAATAGTTTAGAGACGGCACTGGTCGTAGACCTCCTTCCCATTTTCAGAGAATTTAGAGACAACACGGGCCCTAACCTTGCTATAAAAATTCCATTTGAAATTCGTTTAAATAATAAAAATAGATTTCCTTTGAAATATTTGACATGGAATTAATAGTTTAGAGACGGCACTGGTCGTAGACCTCCTTCCCATTTTCAGAGAATTTAGAGACAACACGGGCCCTAACCTTGCTATATAAATTCCATTTGAAATTCGTTTAAATAATAAAAATAGATTTCCTTTGAAATATTTGACATGGAATTAATAGTTTAGAGACGGCACTGGTCGTAGACCTCCTTCCCATTTTCAGAGAATTTAGAGACAACACGGGCCCTAACCTTGCTATAAAAATTCCATTTGAAATCATTTGAGCAAATAATGAAATAAATTCCTTGGATAATGCATATAATTTGATAGTTTAAAAGATAGAACAAACCAATGGCTTTATGATTGGTACTATTATTACAATGGAAATAAATTAAATGTCATATGTATAAATAAAGAATACAAATAAGACATTAAAACAAAAGAATAAACAAAACCAAAAAAAAACAAATGGGTTCGGCTCAGGCCCAACAAAGAAAACTGGATTGAAGGGGTAGGGGTTAGATTTAGGTTTCATTTTTGCTTTGGGGATTTTGAGGAGAGAAGTGAGAAGAGGAAGGAAGTGAGAAGACGAAGGAGAAGTGAGAAGACGAAGGAGAAGTGAGAAGGCGAAGGCGGAGAAAGAAAGTGAGAATCGAAGGTGAGAAGACAAGGGAAAACGACGAACCCCACCCCTCATCTTCTCCCTTTCTATTTCGTGACGAGTTCTCCTCTTCCAGTGGCGGCCATGAACAGCTCGAGGTGGCGACAACTTCAATTCCTTATTGCTCCTCGGTGGAACCGTTCCTTTTCCACTCTGGCGGCAGCGACGGAATCATGTAATCGATCCAACCCCCCTTCCTTGTACGTATTTGCTTTATTCTTGATAACACAAATTAATTGTTCAATAGACATGGGTATATTCACTTAATTAAACGACTCGAATTTGTTTACAAATCCATTGACTTATCCTATACATATGAATATACGATGAGAACAGAATGAATGACGTCAATGACATGTTTATGGGTGCAATTCTGTGTTGAAAACCTTAGATAGTAATAAACTCAATCTCATATTGAACATCTTATGACTATATCACAATGTTAACCTGGACTGCCTGCTTGTTGTGATTATTATGCTTCGTTGATGAAAATGTGCTTGATGATGGTCTCTTACGTTGGCTGATGTTGATTCGTATAGATGATTACTTGCCTTAGGTATGTGTTTGACTATCTGAATAGCACGGACTGCAAAAAATCCTCTGTGGCTATGTGATGCATGTAGGATATATAGATGCCTTTTTTTGATAAGTTTCTCTTCGAACTGGATGTGGGAATACTAGTGATATTTGTCCACCACTTGCTGACTGCTCAACCTGTTGTCCTTGGCTATGTGTGTGTGATTGGCTTTGTGTATCTGTGGTATATGATATTTGTATATGGGTTCTCTGTTTGGGCTGCTATTTGTATTGTGTGTTTTTCTTTTGCAAAAAATGCTGAATGTACGTATCTCTCTCCTCTTTTGTGTATGTGTGTGGTCTTTCTTTTATAGAGCTGTGGAAACCCTTTCAGTTGCTCATTGATTTCCAGAAATATCCCAGACTTTTGGCTTGCTGATTACTCCCTCAAAACTGTCCATAACTAACACTATTAATGCCTATTATGCCTAAAGTGTAACTGGTCCAAAGGTGTATGTATGGAGTCAATAATTTAGTGCTTCTTGGGCTCTTCTAATTGCATTTCTCGACTGGTCACCCCTTCTGTGTTCTCTGTTTTTTGTGCCTTTCAAACTAGTTATCAATGCAGTGTTTGTAACTGAAATTTGCATATCCCAATAGGCAACCATCTGATGTATATTTCTGGCTAGTTTCCCTTAGGATTTATTATGTGATTGATTTGGCAGTGAAGGCATTTATGTTGTGTATGTAACTGAAAATAAATAAATAAAAAGTGTCAGCCTTGCATCTGTTGATTTCCTCTTACACGTCATACTTGACTGATTACTCAGTTATTGGCTTGACTGTAATGTGCATGTTGCTTGTCATTCTCCATAAATTCCTTATTTAATTATTGCTTTGCAACATCTATCATCCTGTTAATTCAGCCACTGATTAGTGAAACTTTTTGCAGGTAGTTGCAACCATCATTTGGCATTCTTTAACTTTTTGCAGGGAGTAGTAAAGAATACTGAATAAGGAGTTGTAGGTGTGATAAATCATAGCTGCTACAACCAACATCCCCCCTTGTTGTGCTGAAATCCTCCTCCAACCAATGCATACTGTCAGTGATAGCATTTGGTACTTCATCATTCGGAACCGTTCTTGAAGTTTCCCTTGATCCTCTATTAAGCTTTCCAGCCTATACTTTGTGATGGTAATAGGAGTCATGGCGGACAATGATCTTTTATTTGGTTGAGTGAAACTTGTTGGAGCAGGACCGCTTTGGTGCACTCAATACAACAATATACCCACATATCACAAGGATATTTGTATCATATACCCACATAATCATTTGTAGCTTTGCGTTTTTGATATAGTGCACTTAATGTTTATCATGAATTTAATCCAATCCTTACCATTTCTTTCTTCTTTTGGTAGCTAATCTGGATTGTAGTGACTATAAAAAATGGTATCCTTTAGCCTCCAAAACCATACCTTCAAAACCATAGTTTGAACATCGACAACTTCCGACATCTATGAGTTCAAAATTCTTGCTACCTTTAGCAACCAACTAAGCAATTTGGATTTTTATCCTGCTCTACAACATTCTCTAAAAAATTTAAAAGCTTTTTCTAATAAATTATGAACCGAATAATCATCATAAAGTTGGTTTGAGACGCCTAAATATTGTCCCTTTTTTGAAAATTTTTATTGTTTTAAAATCTTCATATTCTTTATTTTATAAATAGGCCGGACAAAATTAGGTGTTCACACGGACGTATGACATATGCATTTGGGGTAGAAAAATAAGTTAGCATCACATTCCAAGCTATAGTTTGTGAGATGCAACTTGGCGGTGACAAGTGTATAGTTGTAAATCTATTTTTAGCATAACTTTATTTCCGTATATCAGAATTGGAAGTATGACTTATGCATTTGGGGTAGAAAAATAAATTCAATCCATTGGGACACCCAGAGAAATCAGAATCACATTCCAAGCTATAGTTTGTGTGATGCAAGTTGGCGGTGACAAGTGAATAGTTGAAAATCTATTTTTAGCATAACTTTGTTTATGTATATCAGAATTGGACGTATGACATATGCATTAGGGGTAGAAAAAGAAGTTCTATCCATTGTGACAACCAGAGAAAGCAGAATCACATTTCGAAATGTAATTTCTGATATGCAACTTGGCGGTGAAAAGTGAACAGTTGAAAATCTATTTTTAGCATAAATTTGTTTCCGTATATCAGAATTGGAAGTATGACATATGCATTTGGGGTAGAAAAATAATTTCAATCCATTGGGACAACCAGAGACATCAGAATCACATTCCAAGCAATAGTTTGTGAGATGCAACTTGGCGGTGACAAGTGAATAGTAGAAAATCTATTTTTAGCATAACTTTGTTTCCGTATATTAGAATTGGACGTATGACATGTGCATTTGGGGTAGAAAAATAAATTCTATCCATTATCACTACCAGAGAATTCAGAATCACATTCCAAGCTATAGTTTGTGAGATGCAACTTGGCGGTGACAAGTGAACAGTTGAAAATCTATTTTTAAAATAAATTTGTTTACGTATATCAGAATTGGACGTATGACATATGCATTTGGGAAGAAAAATAATTTCAATCAATTGGGACAGCAATAGAAATCAGAATCACATTCCAACCTATAGTTTGTGAGATGCAACTTGGCGGTGACAAGTGAATAGTTGTAAATCTATTTTTAGCATAACTTTGTTTCCGTATATCAGAATTGGAAGTATGACATATGCATTTGGGGTAGAGAAATAAAATCTATCCATTGTGACTTCCAGAGAATTAAGAATCACATTCCAAGCTACATTTTTTGAGATGAAACTTGGTGGTGACAAGTGAATAGTTGAATATCTATTTTTAGCATTAATTTGTTGTCGTGTATCAGAATTGGACGTATGACATATGCATTTGGGGAAGAGAAATAAGTCTATCCATTGAGACAACCATAGAAAGAAGAATCACTTATTGAGCAATAGTTTGTGAGATGCAACTTCGTGGTGAAAAGTGAATAGTTGAAAATCGATTTTTAGCATAACTTTGTTTCTGTATATCAGAATTGGACGTATGACATATGCATTTGGGGTAGAAAAATAAGTTCTATCAATTGTGACAACCAGAGAAAGCAGAATCACATTCCAAGCTATAGTATGTGATATGCAACTTGGCGGTGACAAGTGAACGTTTGAAAATCTATTTTTAGCATAAATTTGTTTCCGTGTATCAGAGTTGGACGTATGACATATGCATTTGGGGTAGAAAAATAAATTCTATCCATTGTGCTACAAGAGAATTCAGAATCACATTCCAACCTATAGTTTGTGAGATGCAACTTGGCGGTGACAAGTGAATAGTTGTAAATCTATTTTTAGCATAACTTTGTTTCCGTATATCAGAATTGGAAGTATGACATATGCATTTGGGATAGAGAAATAAATTCTATCCATTGTGACTACAAGAGAATTCAGAATCACATTCCAAGCTATAGTTTGTGAGATGCAACTTGGCGGTGACAAGTGAATAGTTGAAAATCTATTTTTAGCATAACTTTGTTTCCGTGAATCATAATTGGAAGTATGACATATGCATTTGGGGTAGAAAAATAATTTCAATCCATTGGGACAACCAGAGACATCAGAATCACATTCCAAGCAATAGTTTGTGAGATGCAACTTGGCGGTGACAAGTGAATAGTTGAAAATCTATTTTTTGCATAACTTTGTTTCCGTATATCAGAATTGGACATATCACATATGCATTTGGGGTAGAAAAATAAATTCTATCCATTGTGACTACCAGAGAATACTGAATCACATTCCAAGCTATAGTTTGTGAGATGCAACTTGGCGGTGACAAGTGAATAGTTGAAAATCTTTTTTTAGTATAAATTTGTTTCCGTGTATCAGAATTGGACGTATGACTTATGCATTTGGGGTAGAAAAATAATTTCAATCCATTGGGACAACCAGAGAAATCAGAATCACATTCCAACCTATAGTTTGTGAGATGCAACTTGGCGGTGACAAGTGAATAGTTGAAAATCTATTTTTAGCATAACTTTGTTTCTGAATATCAGAATCGGACGTATGACATATGCATTTAGAGTAGAAAAATAATTTCTATCCATTTTGACAACCAGAGAAAGCAGAATCACATTCCGAGATATAGTTTGTGAGATGCAACTTGGTGGTGACAAGTGAATAGTTGAAAAACTATTTTTAGCATAACTTTGTTTCTGTATATCAGAATCGGACGTATGATATGTGTATTTGGGGTAGAAAAATAAGTTCTATCCATTGTGATTACCATAAAATGGAGAATCACATTCGGAGCAATAGTTTGTGAGATGCAAGTTGGCAGTGACAAGTGGAAAGTTGAAAATCGATTTTTAGCATAACTTTGTTTCCGTATATCAGAATCAGACGTATGACATATGCATTTGGGGTAGAAAAATAAGTTCTATCTATTGTGATAACCAGACAAATAAGAATATCATTCCGAGATATAGTTTGTGAGATGCAACATGGCGGTGACAAGTGAATAGTTGAAAATCTATTTTTAGCATACCATTGTTTCCGTATATCAGAATTGGACGTATGACATATGCATTTGGAGTAGAAAAATTAATTTAAATCCATTGGGACAACCAGAGAAATCAGAATCACAATCAAAGCTATAGTTTGTGAGATGCAACTTGGCGGTGACAAGTGAATAGTTGAAAATCTATTTTTAGCATACCTTTGTTTCCGTATATCCGAATCGGACGTATGACAAATGCATTTGGGGTAGAAAAATAATTTCTATCCATTGTGACAACCAGAGAAAGAAGAATCACATTAGGAGATATAGTTTGTGATATGCAACTTAGCGGTGAAAACTGAACAGTTGAAAATCAATTTTTAGCTTATATTTGTTTCCGTATATCAGCATTGGACGTGTGACATATGCATTAGGTGTAGAAAATTAATTTAAATCCATTGGGACAACCAGAGAAATCAGAATCACATTCCAAGCTATAGTTTGTGAGATGCAACTTGGCGGTGACAAGTGAATAGTTGAAAATCTATTTTTAGCATAACTTTGTTTCTGTATATCAGAATCGGACGTATGACATATGCATTTGGAGTAGAAAAATAATTTCTATCCATTTAGACAACCAGAGAAAGCAGAATCACATTCCGAGATATAGTTTGTGAGATGCAACTTGGCGGTGACAAGTGAATAGTTGAAAATTTATTTTTAGCATAACTATATTTCCTTATATCAGAATCGGACGTATGACATATGCATTTGGGGTAGAAAAATAAGTTCTATCCATTGGGACAACCACTGTAATCAGAATGACATTCCAAGCTATAGTTTGTGAGATGCAACTTAGCAGTGACAAGTGAATAGTTGAAAATCTATTTTTAGCATAACTTTGTTTCCGTATATCCGAACCGGACGTATGACAAATGCATTTGGGGTAGAAAAGTAATTTCTATCCATTGTGACAACCAGAGAAAGAAGAATCACATTCCGAGATATAGTTTGTGAGATATAGTTTGTGAGATGCAACTTGGCGGTGACAAATGAATAGTTGAAAAACTATTTTTAGCATAACATTGTTTCTGTATATCAGAATCGGACTTATGACATGTGCATTTGGGGTAGAAAAATAAGTTCTATCTATTGTGATAACCAGACAAATAAGAATATCATTCCGAGATATAGTTTGTGAGATGCAACTTGGCGGTGACAAGTGAATAGTTGAAAATCTATTTTTAGCATACCATTGTTTCCGTATATCCGAATCGGACGTATGACATAAGCATTTGGGGTATAAAAATAATTTATATCCATTGTGACAACCAGAGAAAGCAGAATCACATTCCGAGATATAGTTTGTGAGATGCAACTTGGCAGTGAAAAGTGAATAGTTGAAAATTTATTTTTAAGATAACTTTGTTTTCGTAAATCCGAATTGGACATGTGACATATGCATTTGGGGTATAAAAATAAGTTCTATCTATTGTGATAACAAGAGAAAGATAAATCACATTCCGAGATATAGTTTGTGAGATGCAACTTGGCGGTGACAAGTGAAAAGTTGAAAATCTATTTTTAGCATAACTTTGTTTCCATATATCAGAATTGGACGTATGACATATGAATTTAGGGTAGAAAAATAAGTTCTATCCATTGTCACTACCAGAAAAAAGCAGAATCACATTCCGAGCTATAGTTTGTGAGATGCAACTTGGCGGTGAAAAGTGAACAGTTGATAACCTATTTTTAGCATATATTTGTTTCCATATATCAGAATTGGACGTATGACATATGCATTTGGGGTAGAAAAATAACTTCTATCCATTGTGACTATCACACATATCAGAATCACATTCCGAGCTATAGTTTGTGAGATGCAACTTGGCAGTGACAAGTGAATAGTTGAAAATCTAATTTTAGCATACCTTTGTTTCTGTATATCCGAATCAGACGTATGACAAATGCATTTGGAGTAGAAAAATAATTTCTATCCATTTTGATAACCAGAGAAAGCATAATCACATTCCGAGATATAGTTTGTGAGATGCAACTTGACAGTAAAAAGTGAATAGTTGAAAATTTATTTTTAAGATAACTTTGTTTTCGTAAATCCGAATTGGACGTGTGACATATGCATTTGGGGTAGAAAAATAAGTTCTATCTATAGTGATAACAAGAGAAAGATGAATCACATTCCGAGATATAGTTTGTGAGATGCAACTTGGCGGTGACAAGTGAAAACTTGAAAATCTATTTTTAGCATAACTTTGTTTCCATATATCAGAATTGGACGTATGACATATGCATTGGGGTAGAAAAATATGTTCTATTCATTGTCACTAAAAGAAAATGCAGAATCACATTCCGAGCAATAGTTTGTGAGATGCAACTTGGCAGTGAGAAGTGAATAGCTGAATTTTTTTTTTAGCATACCTTTGTTTCCGTATATCCGAATCGGACGTATGACAAATGCATTTGGGGTAGAAAAATAATTTCTATCCATTGTGACTACCAGAGAAAGAAGAATCACATTCCGAGATATAGTTTGTGAGATGCAACTTGGCGGTGAAAAGTGAACAGTTGAAAATCAATTTTTAGCATATATTTGTTTCCGTATATCAGAATTGGACGTGTGACATATGCATTAGGTGTAGAAAATAATTTAAATCCATTGGGACAACCAGTGAAATCAGAATCACATTCCAAGCTATAGTTTGTGAGATGCAACTTGGCGGTGACAAGTGAATAGTTGAAAATTTATTTTTAGCATAACTTTGTTTCTTTATATCAGAATCGGACGTATGACAAATGCATTTGGAGTAGAAAAATAATATCTATCCATTTTGACAACCAGAGAAAGCAGAATCACATTCCGAGATATAGTTTGTGAGATGCAACTTGGCGGTGACAAGTGAATAGTTGAAAATTTATTTTTAGCATAACTTTATTTCCTTATATCAGAATCGGACGTATGACATATGCATTTGGGGTAGAAAAATAAGTTCTATCCATTGGGACAACCACTGTAATCAGAATGACATTCCAAGCTATAGTTTGTGAGATGCAACTTAGCAGTGACAAGTGAATAGTTGAAAATCTATTTTTAGCATAACTTTGTTTCCGTATATCCGAACCGGACGTATGACAAATGCATTTGGGGTAGAAAAGTAATTTCAATCCATTGTGACAACCAGAGAAAGAAGAATCACATTCCGAGATATAGTTTGTGAGATATAGTTTATGAGATGCAACTTGGCGGTGACAAATGAATAGTTGAAAAACTATTTTTAGCATAACTTTTTTTCTGTATATCAGAATCGGACGTATGACATGTGCATTTGGGGTAGAAAAATAAGTTCTATCTATTGTGATAACCAGACGGATAAGAATATCATTCCGAGATATAGTTTGTGAGATGCAACTTGGCGGTGACAAGTGAATAGTTGAAAATCTATTTTTAGCATACCATTGTTTCCGTATATCCGAATCGGACGTATGACATAAGCATTTGGGGTATAAAAATAATTTATATCCATTGTGACAACCAGAGAAAGTAGAATCACATTCCGAGATATAGTTTCTGAGATGCAACTTGGCAGTGAAAAGTGAATAGTTGAATATTTATTTTTAAGATAACTTTGTTTTCGTAAATCCGAATTGGACGTGTGACATATGCATTTGGGGTAGAAAAATAAGTTCTATCTATTGTGATAACAAGAGAAAGATAAATCACATTCTGAGATATAGTTTGTGAGATGCAACTTGGCGGTGACAAGTGAAAAGTTGAAAATCTATTTTTAGCATAACTTTGTTTCCATATATCAGAATTGGACGTATGACATATGAATTTGGGGTAGAAAAATAAGTTCTATCCATTGCAACTACCAGAAAAAGCAGAATCACATTTCGAGCTATAGTTTGTGAGATGCAACTTGGTAGTGAAAAGTGAACAGTTGATAATCTATTTTTAGCATATATTTGTTTCCATATATCAGAATTGGACGTGTGACATATGCATTTGGGGTATAAAAATAAGTTCTAACAAGAGAAAGATGAATCACATTCCGAGATATAGTTTGTGAGATGCAACTTGGCGGGGACAAGTGAAAAGTTGAAAATCTATTTTTAGCATAACTTTGTTTCCATATATCAGAATTGGACGTATGACATATGCATTTGGGGTAGAAAAATAACTTCTATCCATTGTGACTATCACACATATCAGAATCACATTCCGAGCTATAGTTTGTGAGATGCAACTTGGCAGTGACAAGTGAATAGTTGAAAATCTAATTTTAGCATACCTTTGTTTCCGTATATCCGAATCGGACGTATGACAAATGCATTTGGAGTAGAAAAATAATTTCTATCCATTTTGATAACCAGAGAAAGCAGAATCACATTCCGAGATATAGTTTGTGAGATGCAACTTGGCAGTGAAAAGTCAATAGTTGAAAATTTATTTTTAAGATAACTTTGTTTTCGTAAATCCGAATTGGACGTGTGACATATGCATTTGGGGTAGAAAAATAAGTTCTGTCTATAGTGATAACAAGAGAAAGATGAATCCCATTCCGAGATATAGTTTGTGAGATGCAACTTGGCGGTGACAAGTGAAAAGTTGAAAATCTATTTTTAGCATAACTTTGTTTCCATATATCAGAATTGGACGTATGACATATGCATTTGGGGTAGAAAAATAAGTTCTATTCATTGTCACTAAAAGAAAATGCAGAATCACATTCCGAGCAATAGTTTGTGAGATGCAACTTGGCAGTGAGAAGTGAATAGTTGAATTTTTTTTTAGCATACCTTTGTTTCCGTATATCCGAATCGGACGTATGACAAATGCATTTGGGGTAGAAAAATAATTTCTATCCATTGTGACTACCAGAGAAAGAAGAATCACATTCCGAGATATAGTTTGTGAGATGCAACTTGGCGGTGAAAAGTGAACAGTTGAAAATCAATTTTTAGCATATATTTGTTTCCGTATATCAGAATTGGACGTGTGACATATGCATTAGGTGCAGAAAATTAATTTAAATCCATTGGGACAACCAGAGAAATCAGAGTCACATTCCAAGCTATAGTTTGTGAGATGCAACTTGGCGGTGACAATGAATAGTTGAAAATCTATTTTTAGCATAACTTTGTTTCTTTATATAAGAATCGGACGTATGACATATGCATTTAGAGTAGAAAAATAATATCTATCCATTTTGACAACCAGAGAAAGCAGAATCACATTCCGAGATATAGTTTGTGAGATACAACTTGGCGTTGACAAGTGAATAGTTGAAAATTTATTTTTAGCATAACTTTGTTTCCATATATCAGAATCGGACGTATGACATATGCATTTGGGGTAGAAAAATAAGTTCTATCCATTGGGACAACCACTGTAATCAGAATCACATTCCAAGCTATAGTTTGTGAGATGCAACTTGGCAGTGAGAAGTGAATAGTTGAAAATCTATTTTTAGCATACCTTTGTTTCCGTATATCCGAATCGGACGTATGACAAATGCATTTGGGGTAGAAAAATAATTTCTATCCATTGTGACTACCAGAGAAAGAAGAATCACATTCCGAGATATAGTTTGTGAGATGCAACTTGGCGGTGAAAAGTGAACAGTTGAAAATCAATTTTTAGCATATATTTGTTTCCGTATATCAGAATTGGACGTGTGACATATGGATTAGGTGCAGAAAATTAATTTAAATCCATTGGGACAACCAGAGAAATCAGAGTCACATTCCAAGGTATAGTTTGTGAGATGCAACTTGGCGGTGACAAGTGAATAGTTGAAAATCTATTTTTAGCATAACTTTGTTTCTTTATATCAGAATCGGACGTATGACATATGCATTCGGAGTAGAAAAATAATATCTATCCATTTTGAAAACCAGAGAATGCAGAATCACATTCCGAGATATAGTTTGTGAGATGCAACTTGGCGGTGACAAGTGAATAGTTGAAAATTTATTTTTAGCATAACTTTGTTTCCATATATCAGAATCGGACGTATGACATATGCATTTGGGGTAGAAAAATAAGTTCTATCCATTGGGACAACCACTGTAATCAGAATTACATTCCAAGCTATAGTTTGTGAGATGCAACTTGGCAGTGACAAGTGAATAGTTGAAAATCTATTTTTAGCATACCTTTGTTTCCGTATATCCGAATCGGACGTATGACAAATGCATTTGGGGTAGAAAAATAATTTCTATCCATTGTGACAACCAGAGAAAGAAGAATCACATTCCGAGATATAGTTTGTGAGATGCAACTTGGCGGTGACAAATGAATTGTTGAAAAACTATTTTTAGCATAACATTGTTTCTGTATATCAGAATCGGACGTATGACATGTGCATTTGGGGTAGAAAAATAAGTTCTATCCATTGTGACTACCAGAAAATGGAGAATCACATTCGGAGCAATAGTTTGTGAGATGCAACTTGGCAGTGACAAGTAACAAGTTGAGAATCGATTTTTAGCATAACTTTGTTTCCGAATATCAGAATCAGACGTATGACATATGCATTTGGAGTAGAAAAATTAATTTAAATCCATTGGGACAACCAGAGAAATCAGAATCACAATCCAAGCTATAGTTTGTGAGATGCAACTTGGCGGTGACAAGTGAATAGTTGAAAATCTATTTTTAGCATAACTTTGTTTCTGTATATCAGAATCGGACGTATGACATATGCATTTGGAGTAGAAAAACAATTTCTATCCATTTTGACAACCAGAGAAAGCAGAATCACATTCCGAGATATATTTTGTTAGATGCAACTTGGCGGTGACAAGTGAATAGTTGAAAAACTATTTTTAGCATAACTTTGTTTTTGTATATCAGAATCGGACGTATGATATGTGCATTAGGGGTAGAAAAATAAGTTCTATCCATTGTGATTACCAGAAAATGGAGAATAACATTCGGAGGAATAGTTTGTGAGATGCAAGTTGGCAGTGACAAGAGAAAAGTTGAAAATCGATTTTTAGCATAACTTTGTTTCCGTATATCAGAATCAGACGTATGACATATGCATTTGGGGTATAAAAATAAGTTCTATCTATTGTGATAACCATAAAAATAAGAATATCATTCCGAGATATAGTTTGTGAAATACAACTTGGCGGTGACAAGTGAATAGTTGATAATCTATTTTTAGCATACCATTGTTTCCGAATATCCGAATCGGACGTATGACAAATGCATTTGGGGTAGAAAAATAATTTCTATCCATTGTGACAACCAGAGAAAGAAGAATCACATTCCGAGATATAGTTTGTGAGATGCAACTTGGCGGTGACAACTGAATAGTTGAAAAACTTTTTTTAGCATAACATTGTTTCTGTATATCAGAATCGGACGTATGACATGTGCATTTGGGGTAGAAAAATAAGTTCTATCCATTGTGACTACCAAAAAATGGAGAATCACATTCGGAGCAATAGTTTGTGAGATGCAACTTGGCAGTGACAAGTGAAAAGTTGAGAATCGATTTTTAGCATAACTTTGTTTCCGTATATCAGAATCAGACGTATGACATATGCATTTGGGGTATAAAAATAATTTCTATCCATTGTGACAAGCAGAGAAAGAAGAATCACATTAGGAGATATGGTTTGTGAGATGCAACTTAGCGGTGAAAACTGAAAAGTTGAAAATCAATTTTTAGCTTATATTTGTTTCCGTATATCAGAATTGGACGTGTGACATATGCATTAGGTGTAGAAAATTAATTTAAATCCATTGGGACAACCAGAGAAATCAGAATCACATTCCAAGCTATAGTTTGTGAGATGCAACTTGGCGGTGACAAGTGAATAGTTGAAAATCTATTTTTAGCATAACTTTGTTTCTGTATATCAGAATCGGACGTATGACATGTGCATTTGGGGTAGAAAAATAAGTTCTATCTATTGTGATAACAAGAGAAAGATGAATCACATTCCGAGATATAGTTCGTGAGATGCAACTTGGCGGTGACAAGTGAAAAGTTGAAAATCTATTTTTAGCATAACTTTGTTTCCATATATCAGAATATGACGTATGACATATGAATTTGGGGTAGAAAAATAAGTTCTATCCATTCTCACTACTAGAAAAAGCATAATCACATTCCGAGCTATAGTTTGTGAGATTCAACTTGGCAGTGACAAGTGAACAATTGAAAATCTATTTTTAGCATACCTTTGTTTCCGTATATTCGAATCGGACGTATGACAAATGCATTTGGGGTAGAAAAATTATTTCTATCCATTGTGACAACTAGAGAAAGAAGAATCACAATCCGAGATATAGTTTGTGAGATGCAACTTGGCGGTGACAAGTGAATAATTGAAAATCTATTTTTAGCATACAATTGTTTCGGTATATCAGAATTGGACGTATGACATATGCATTTGGAGTAGAAAAATAAATTTAAATCCATTGGGACAACCAGAGAAATCAGAATCACAATCCATGCTATAGTTTGTGAGATGCAACTTGGCGGTGACAAGTGAATAGTTGAAAATCTATTTTTAGCATACCTTTGTTTCCGTATATCCGAATCGGACGTATGACAAATGCATTTGGGGTAGAAAAATAATTTCTATCCATTGTGACAAGCAGAGAAAGAAGAATCACATTAGGAGATATGGTTTGTGAGATGCAACTTAGCGGTGAAAACTAAACAGTTGAAAATCAATTTTTAGCTTATATTTGTTTCCGTATATCAGAATTGGACGTGTGACATATGCATTAGGTGTAGAAAATTAATTTAAATCCATTGGGACAACCAGAGAAATCAGAATCACATTCCAAGCTATAGTTTGTGAGATGCAACTTGGCGGTGACAAGTGAATAGTTGAAAATCTATTTTAGCATAACTTTGTTTCTGTATATCAGAATCGGACGTATGACATGTGCATTTGGGGTAGAAAAATAAGTTCTATCCATTGTGACTACCAGAAAATGGAGAATCACATTCGGAGCAATAGTTTGTGAGATGCAACTTGGCAGTGACAAGTGAAAAGTTGAGAATCGATTTTTAGCATAACTTTGTTTCCGAATATCAGAATCAGACGTATGACATATGCATTTGGGGTAGAAAAATAAGTTCTATCTATTGTGATAACCAGACAAATAAGAATCACATTCCGAGATATAGTTTGTGAGATGCAACTTGGCGGTGACAAGTGAATAGTTGAAAATCTATTTTTAGCATACCTTTGTTTCCGTATATCAGAATCAGACGTATGACATATGCATTTGGGGTAGAAAAATAATTTATGTCTATTGTCACAACCAGAGAAAGCAGAATCACATTCCGAGATATAGTTTGTGAGATGCAACTTGGCGTTGAAAAGTGAACAGTTGAAATCAATTTTTAGCATATATTTGTTTCCGTATATCAGAATTGGACGTGTGACATATGCATTAGGTGTAGAAAATTAATTTAAATCCATTGGACAACCAGTGAAATCAGAATCACATTCCAAGTTATAGTTTGTGAGATGCAACTTGGCGGTGACAAGTGAATAGTTGAAAATCTATTTTTAGCATAACTTTGTTTCTTTATATCAGAATCGGACGTATGACATATGCATTTGGAGTAGAAAAATAATATCTATCCATTTTGACAACCAGAGAAAGCAGAATCACATTCCGAGATATAGTTTGTGATATGCAACTTGGCGGTGACAAGTGAATAGTTGAAAATTTATTTTTATTATAACTTTATTTCCATATATCAGAATCGGACGTATGACATATGCATTTGGGGTAGAAAAATAAGTTCTATCCATTGGGACAACCACTGTAATCAGAATCACATTCCTAGCTATAGTTTGTGAGATGCAACTTGGCAGTGACAAGTGAATAGTTGAAAATCTATTTTTAGCATACATTTGTTTCCGTATATCCGAATCGGACGTATGACAAATGCATTTGGGGTAGAAAAATAATTTCTATCCATTGTGACAACCAGAGAAAGAAGAATCACATTCCGAGATATAGTTTGTGAGATGCAACTTGGCGGTGAAAAGTGAACAGTTGAAAATCAATTTTTAGCATATATTTGTTTCCGTATATCAGAATTGGACGTGTGACATATGCATTAGGTGTAGAAAATTAATTTAAATCCATTGGACAACCAGTGAAATCAGAATCACATTACAAGCTATAGTTTGTGAGATGCAACTTGGCGGTGACAAGTGAATAGTTGAAAATCTATTTTTAGCATAACTTTGTTTCTGTATATCAAAATCGGACGTATGACATGTGCATTTGGGGTAGAAAAATAAGTTCTATCCATTGTGACTACCAGAAAATGGAGAATCACATTCGGAGCAATAGTTTGTGAGATGCAACTTGGCAGTGACAAGTGAAAAGTTGAGAATCGATTTTTAGCATAACTTTGTTTCCGTATAGCAGAATCAGACGTATGACATATGCATTTGGGGTATAAAAATAAGTTCTATCTATTGTGATAACCATACAAATAAGAATATCATTCCGAGATATAGTTTGTGAGATGCAACTTGGCGGTGACAAGTGAAAAGTTGAAAATCTATTTTTAGCATAACTTTGTTTCCATATATCAGAATATGACGTATGACATATGAATTTGGGGTAGAAAAATAAGTTCTATCCATTCTCACTACTAGAAAAAGCAGAATCACATTCCGAGCTATAGTTTGTGAGATTCAACTTGGCAGTGACAAGTGAACAATTGAAAATCTATTTTTAGCATACCTTTGTTTCCGTATATTCGAATCGGACGTATGACAAATGCATTTGGGGTAGAAAAATTATTTCTATCCATTGTGACAACTAGAGAAAGAAGAATCACAATCCGAGATATAGTTTGTGAGATTCAACTTGGCGGTGACAAGTGAATAGTTGAAAATCTATTTTTAGCATACCATTGTTTCGGTATATCAGAATTGGACGTATGACATATGCATTTGGAGTAGAAAAATTAATTTAAATCCATTGGGACAACCAGAGAAATCAGAATCACAATCCATGCTATAGTTTGTGAGATGCAACTTGGCGGTGACAAGTGAATAGTTGAAAATCTATTTTTAGCATACCTTTGTTTCCGTATATCCGAATCGGACGTATGACAAATGCATTTGGGGTAGAAAAATAATTTATATCCATTGTGACAAGCAGAGAAAGAAGAATCACATTAGGAGATATGGTTTGTGAGATGCAACATAGCGGTGAAAACTGAACAGTTGAAAATCAATTTTTAGCTTATATTTGTTTCCGTATATCAGAATTGGACGTGTGACATATGCATTAGGTGTAGAAAATTAATTTAAATCCATTGGGACAACCAGAGAAATCAGAATCACATTCCAAGCTATAGTTTGTGAGATGCAACTTGGCGGTGACAAGTGAATAGTTGAAAATCTATTTTTAGCATAACTTTGTTTCTGTATATCAGAATCGGACGTATGACATGTGCATTTGGGGTAGAAAAATAAGTTCTATCCATTGTGACTACCAGAAAATGGAGAATCACATTCGGAGCAATAGTTTGTGAGATGCAACTTGGCAGTGACAAGTGAAAAGTTGAGAATCGATTTTTAGCATAACTTTGTTTCCGAATATCAGAATCAGACGTATGACATATGCATTTGGGGTAGAAAAATAAGTTCTATCTATTGTGATAACCAGACAAATAAGAATCACATTCCGAGATATAGTTTGTGAGATGCAACTTGGCGGTGACAAGTGAATAGTTGAAAATCTATTTTTAGCATACCTTTGTTTCCGTATATCAGAATCAGACGTATGACATATGCATTTGGGGTAGAAAAATAATTTATGTCCATTGTCACAACCAGAGAAAGCAGAATCACATTCCGAGATATAGTTTGTGAGATGCAACTTGGCGGTGAAAAGTGAATAGTTGAAAATCAATTTTTAGCATATATTTGTTTCCGTATATCAGAATTGGACGTGTGACATATGCATTAGGTGTAGAAAATTAATTTAAATCCATTGGACAACCAGTGAAATCAGAATCACATTCCAAGTTATAGTTTGTGAGATGCAACTTGGCGGTGACAAGTGAATAGTTGAAAATCTATTTTTAGCATAACTTTGTTTCTTTATATCAGAATCGGACGTATGACATATGCATTTGGAGTAGAAAAATAATATCTATCCATTTTGACAACCAGAGAAAGCAGAATCACATTCCGAGATATAGTTTGTGAGATGCAACTTGGCGGTGACAAGTGAATAGTTGAAAATTTATTTTTATTATAACTTTATTTCCATATATCAGAATCGGACGTATGACATATGCATTTTGGGTAGAAAAATAAGTTCTATCCATTGGGACAACCACTGTAATCAGAATCACTTTCCAAGCTATAGTTTGTGAGATGCAACTTGGCAGTGACAAGTGAATAGTTGAAAATCTATTTTTAGCATACATTTGTTTCCGTATATCCGAATCGGACGTATGACAAATGCATTTGAGGTAGAAAAATAATTTCTATCCATTGTGACAACCAGAGAAAGAAGAATCACATTCCGAGATATAGTTTGTGAGATGCAACTTGGCGGTGAAAAGTGAACAGTTGAAAATCAATTTTTAGCATATATTTGTTTCCGTATATCAGAATTGGACGTGTGACATATGCATTAGGTGTAGAAAATTAATTTAAATCCATTGGACAACCAGTGAAATCAGAATCACATTCCAAGCTATAGTTTGTGAGATGCAACTTGGCGGTGATAAGTGAATAGTTGAAAATCTATTTTTAGCCTAACTTTGTTTCTTTATATCAGAATCGGACGTTTGACATATGCATTTGGAGTAGAAAAATAATATCTATCCATTTTGACAACCAGAGAAAGCAGAATCACATTCCGAGATATAGTTTGTGAGATGCAACTTGGCGGTGACAAGTGAATAGTTGAAAATTTATTTTTAGCATAACTTTATTTCCATATATCAGAATAGGACGTATGACATATGCATTTGGGGTAGAAAAATAAGTTCTATCCATTGTCACTACCAGAAAAAGAAGAATCACATTTCGAGCTATAGTTTGTGAGATGCAACTTGGCGGTGAAAAGTGAATAGTTGATAATCTATTTTTAGCATATATTTGTTTCCATTTATCAGAATTGGACGTGTGACATATGCATTTGGGGTATAAAAATAAGTTCTAACAAGAGAAAGATGAATCACATTCCGAGATATAGTTTGTGAGATGCATCTTGGCAGTGACAAGTGAATAGTTGAAAATCTAATTTTAGCATACCTTTGTTTCCGTATATCCGAATCGTACGTATGACAAATGCATTTGGAGTAGAAAAATAATTTCTATCCATTTTGATAACCAGAGAAAGCAGAATCACATTCCGAGATATAGTTTGTGAGATGCAACTTGGCAGTGAAAAGTGAATAGTTGAAAATTTATTTTTAAGATAACTTTGTTTTCGTAAATCCGAATTGGACGTGTGACATATGCATTTGGGGTAGAAAAATAAGTTCTATCTATAGTGATAACAAGAGAAAGATGAATCCCATTCCGAGATATAGTTTGTGAGATGCAACTTGGCGGTGACAAGTGAAAAGTTGAAAATCTATTTTTAGCATAACTTTGTTTCCATATATCAGAATTGGACGTATGACATATGCATTTGGGGTAGAAAAATAAGTTCTATTCATTGTCACTAAAAGAAAATGCAGAATCACATTCCGAGCAATAGTTTGTGAGATGCAACTTGGCAGTGAGAAGTGAATAGTTGAATTTTTTTTTTAGCATACCTTTGTGTCCGTATATCCGAATCGGACGTTTGACAAATGCATTTGGGGTAGAAAAATAATTTCTATCCATTGTGACTACCAGAGAAAGAAGAATCACATTCCGAGATATAGTTTGTGAGATGCAACTTGGCGGTGAAAAGTGAACAATTGAAAATCAATTTTTAGCATATATTTGTTTCCGTATATCAGAATTGGACGTGTGACATATGCATTAGGTGCAGAAAATTAATTTAAATCCATTGGGACAACCAGAGAAATCAGAGTCACATTCCAAGCTATAGTTTGTGAGATGCAACTTGGCGGTGACAAGTGAATAGTTGAAAATCTATTTTTAGCATAACTTTGTTTCTTTATATCAGAATCGGACGTATGACATATGCATTTGGAGTAGAAAAATAATATCTATCCATTTTGACAACCAGAGAAAGCAGAATCACATTCCTAGATATAGTTTGTGAGATGCAACTTGGCGGTGACAAGTGAATAGTTGAAAATTTATTTTTAGCATAACTTTGTTTCCATATATCAGAATCGGACGTATGACATATGCATTTGGGGTAGAAAAATAAGTTCTATCCATTGGGACAACCACTGTAATCAGAATCACACTCCAAGCTATATTTTGTGAGATGCAACTTGGCAGTGAGAAGTGAATAGTTGAAAATCTATTTTTAGCATACCTTTGTTTCCGTATATCCGAATCGGACGTATGACAAATGCATTTGGGGTAGAAAAATAATTTCTATCCATTGTGACAACCAGAGAAAGAAGAATCATATTCCAAGATATAGTTTGTGAGATGCAACTTGGCGGTGACAAATGAATAGTTGAAAAACTATTTTTAGCATAACATTGTTTCTGTATATCAGAATCGGACGTATGACATGTGCATTTGGGGTAGAAAAATAAGTTATATCCATTGTGACTACCAGAAAATGGAGAATCACATTCGGAGCAATAGTTTGTGAGATGCAACTTGGCAGTGACAAGTGAAAAGTTGAGAATCGATTTTTAGCACAACTTTGTTTCCGAATATCAGAATCAGACGTATGACATATGCATTTGGAGTAGAAAAATTAATTTAAATCCATTGGGACAACCAGAGAAATCAGAATCACAATCCAAGCTATAGTTTGTGAGATGCAACTTGGCGGTGACAAGTGAATAGTTGAAAATCTATTTTTAGCATAACTTTGTTTCTGTATATCAGAATCGGACGTATGACATATGCATTTGGAGTAGAAAAACAATTTCTATCCATTTTGACAACCAGAGAAAGCAGAATCACATTCCGCGATATAGTTTGTTAGATGCAACTTGGCGGTGACAAGTGAATAGTTGAAAAACTATTTTTAGCATAACTTTGTTTCTGTATATCAGAATCGGACGTATGATATGTGCATTAGGGGTAGAAAAATAAGTTCTATCCATTGTGATTACCAGAAAATGGAGAATAACATTCGGAGGAATAGTTTGTGAGATGCAAGTTGGCAGTGACAAGAGAAAAGTTGAAAATCGATTTTTAGCATAACTTTGTTTCCGTATATCAGAATCAGACGTATGACATATGCATTTGGGGTATAAAAATAAGTTCTATCAATTGTGATAACCATACAAATAAGAATATCATTCCGAGATATAGTTTGTGAGATACAACTTGGCGGTGACAAGTGAATAGTTGATAATCTATTTTTAGCATACCATTGTTTCCGTATATCCGAATCGGACGTATGACAAATGCATTTGGGGTAGAAAAATAATTTCTATCCATTGTGACAACCAGAGAAAGAAGAATCACATTCCGAGATATAGTTTGTGAGATGCAACTTGGCGGTGACAAATGAATAGTTGAAAAACTATTTTTAGCATAACATTGTTTCTGTATATCAGAATCGGACGTATGACATGTGCATTTGGGGTAGAAAAATAAGTTCTATCCATTGTGACTACCAGAAAATGGAGAATCACATTCGGAGCAATAGTTTGTGAGATGCAACTTGGCAGTGACAAGTGAAAAGTTGAGAATCGATTTTTAGCATAACTTTGTTTCCGTATAGCAGAATCAGACGTATGACATATGCATTTGGGGTATAAAAATAAGTTCTATCTATTGTGATAACCATACAAATAAGAATATCATTCCGAGATATAGTTTGTGAGATACAACTTGGCGGTGACAAGTGAATAGTTGATAATCTATTTTTAGCATACCATTGTTTCCGTATATCCGAATCGGACGTATGACATAAGCATTTGGGGTATAAAAATAATTTATATCCATTGTGACAACCAGAGAAAGCAGAATCACATTCTGAGATATAGTTTGTGAGATGCAACTTGGCAGTGAAAAGTGAATAGTTGAAAATTTATTTTTAAGATAACTTTGTTTCCGTAAATCCGAATTGGACGTGTGACATATGCATTTGGGGTATAAAAATAAGTTCTATCTATTGTGATAACAAGAGAAAGATGAATCACATTCCGAGATATAGTTTGTGAGATGCAACTTGGCGGTGACAAGTGAAAAGTTGAAAATCTATTTTTAGCATAACTTTGTTTCCATATATCAGAATATGACGTATGACATATGAATTTGGGGTAGAAAAATAAGTTCTATCCATTCTCACTACTAGAAAAAGCAGAATCACATTCCGAGCTATAGTTTGTGAGATTCAACTTGGCAGTGACAAGTGAACAATTGAAAATCTATTTTTAGCATACCTTTGTTTCCGTATATTCGAATCGGACGTATGACAAATGCATTTGGTGTAGAAAAATTATTTCTATCCATTGTGACAACCAGAGAAAGAAGAATCACAATCCGAGATATAGTTTGTGAGATGCAACTTGGCGGTGACAAGTGAATAGTTGAAAATCTATTTTTAGCATACCATTGTTTCCGTATATCAGAATTGGACGTATGACATTTGCATTTGGAGTAGAAAAATTAATTTAAATCCATTGGGACAACCAGAGAAATCAGAATCACAATCCAAGCTATAGTTTGTGAGATGCAACATGGCGGTGACAAGTGAATAGTTAAAAATCTATTTTTAGCATACCTTTGTTTCCGTATATCCGAATCGGACGTATGACAAATGCATTTGGGGTAGAAAAATAATTTCTATCCATTGTGACTACCAGAAAATGGAGAATCACATTAGGAGCAATAGTTTGTGAGATGCAACTTGGCAGTGACAAGTGAAAAGTTGAGAATTGATTTTTAGCATAACTTTGTTTCCGAATATCAGAATCAGACGTATGACATATGCATTTGGGGTAGAAAAATAAGTTCTATCTATTGTGATAACCAGACAAATAATAATCACATTCTGAGATATAGTTTGTGAGATGCAACTTGGCGGTGACAAGTGAATAGTTGAAAATCTATTTTTAGCATACCTTTGTTTCCGTATATCAGAATCAGACGTATGACATATGCATTTGGGGTAGAAAAATAATTTCTGTCCATTGTCACAACCAGAGAAAGCAGAATCACATTCCGAGATATAGTTTGTGAGATGCAACTTGGCAGTGAAAAGTGAATAGATGAAAATTTATTTTTAAGATAACTTTGTTTTCGTAAATCCGAATTGGACTTGTGACATATGCATTTGGGGTAGAAAAATAAGTTGTATCTATTGTGATAACAAGAGAAAGTTGAATCACATTCCGAGATGTAGTTTTTGAGATGCAACTTGGCGGTGACAAGTGAAAAGTTGAAAACCTATTTTTAGCATAACTTTGTTTCCATATATCAGAATAGGACGTATGACATATGAATTTGGGGTAGAAAAATAATTTCTATCCATTCTCACTACTAGAAAAAGCAGAATCACATTCCGAGCTATAGTTTGTGAGATTCAACTTGGCAGTGACAAGTGAACAGTTGAAAATCTATTTTTAGCATACCTTTGTTTCCGTATATCCGAATCGGACGTATGACAAATGCATTTGGGGTAGAAAAATTATTTCTATCCATTGTGACAACTAGAGAAAGAAGAATCACAATCCGAGATATAGTTTGTGAGATGCAACTTGGCGGTGAAAAGTGAACAGTTGAAAATCTATTTTTAGCATATATTTGTTTCGTATATCAGAATTGGACGTATGACATATGCATTTGGAGTTGAAAAATTAATTTAAATCCATTGGGATAACTAGAGAAATCAGAATCACAATCCAAGTTATAGTTTGTGAGATGCAACTTGGCGGTGACAAGTGAATAGTTGAAAATCTATTTTTAGCATAACTTTGTTTCTGTATATCAGAATTGGACGTATGACATAAAAATTCCATTTGAAATCATTTGAGCAAATAATGAAATAAATTCCTTGGATAATGCATATAATTTGATAGTTTAAAAGATAGAACAAACCAATGGCTTTATGATTGGTACTATTATTACAATGGAAATAAATTAAATGTCATATGTATAAATAAAGAATACAAATAAGACATTAAAACAAAAGAATAAACAAAACCAAAAAAAAAACAATGGGTTCGGCTCAGGCCCAACAAAGAAAACTGGATTGAAGGGGTAGGGGTTAGATTTAGGTTTCATTTTTGCTTTGGGGATTTTGAGGAGAGAAGTGAGAAGAGGAAGGAAGTGAGAAGACGAAGGAGAAGTGAGAAGACGAAGGAGAAGTGAGAAGGCGAAGGTGGAGAAAGAAAGTGAGAATCGAAGGTGAGAAGACAAGGGAAAACGACGAACCCCACCCCTCATCTTCTCCCTTTCTATTTCGTGACGAGTTCTCCTCTTCCAGTGGCGGCCATGAACAGCTCGAGGTGGCGACAACATCAATTCCTTATTGCTCCTCGGCGGAACCGTTCCTTTTCCACTCTGGCGGCAGCGACGGAATCATGTAATCGATCCAACCCCCCTTCCTTGTACGTATTTGCTTTATTCTTGATAACACAAATTAATTGTTCAATAGACATGGGTATATTCACTTAATTAAACGACTCGAATTTGTTTACAAATCCATTGACTTATCCTATACATATGAATATACGATGAGAACAGAATGAATGACGTCAATGACATGTTTATGGGTGCAATTCTGTGTTGAAAACCTTAGATAGTAATAAACTCAATCTCATATTGAACATCTTATGACTATATCACAATGTTAACTTGGACTGCCTGCTTGTTGTGATTATTATGCTTCGTTGATGAAAATGTGCTTGATGATGGTCTCTTACGTTTGCTGATGTTGATTCGTATAGATGATTACTTGCCTTAGGTATGTGTTTGACTATCTGAATAGCACGGACTGCAAAAAATCCTCTGTGGCTATGTGATGCGTGTAGGATATATAGATGCCTTTTTTTGATAAGTTTCTCTTCGAACTGGATGTGGGAATACTAGTGATATTTGTCCACCACTTGCTGACTGCTCAACCTGTTGTCCTTGGCTATGTGTGTGTGATTGGCTTTGTGTATCTGTGGTATATGATATTTGTATATGGGTTCTCTGTTTGGGCTGCTATTTGTATTGTGTGTTTTTCTTTTGCAAAAAATGCTGAATGTACGTATCTCTCTCCTCTTTTGTGTATGTGTGTGGTCTTTCTTTTATAGAGCTGTGGAAACCCTTTCAGTTGCTCATTGATTTCCAGAAATATCCCAGACTTTTGGCTTGCTGATTACTCCCTCAAAACTGTCCATAACTAACACTATTAATGCCTATTATGCCTAAAGTGTAACTGGTCCAAAGGTGTATGTATGGAGTCAATAATTTAGTGCTTCTTGGGCTCTTCTAATTGCATTTCTCGACTGGTCACCCCTTCTGTGTTCTCTGTTTTTTGTGCCTTTCAAACTAGTTATCAATGCAGTGTTTGTAACTGAAATTTGCATATCCCAATAGGCAACCATCTGATGTATATTTCTGGCTAGTTTCCCTTAGGATTTATTATGTGATTGATTTGGCAGTGAAGGCATTTATGTTGTGTATGTAACTGAAAATAAATAAATAAAAAGTGTCAGCCTTGCATCTGTTGATTTCCTCTTACACGTCATACTTGACTGATTACTCAGTTATTGGCTTGACTGTAATGTGCATGTTGCTTGTCATTCTCCATAAATTCCTTATTTAATTATTGCTTTGCAACATCTATCATCCTGTTAATTCAGCCACTGATTAGTGAAACTTTTTGCAGGTAGTTGCAACCATCATTTGGCATTCTTTAACTTTTTGCAGGGAGTAGTAAAGCATACTGAGTAAGGAGTTGTAGGTGTGATAAATCATAGCTGCTACAACCAACATCCCCCCTTGTTGTGCTGAAATCCTCCTCCAACCAATGCATACTGTCAGTGATAGCATTTGGTACTTCATCATTCGGAACCGTTCTTGAAGTTTCCCTTGATCCTCTATTAAGCTCTCCAGCCTATACTTTGTGATGGTAATAGGAGTCATGGCGGACAATGATCTTTTATTTGGTTGAGTGAAACTTGTTGGAGCAGGACCATTTTGGTGCACTCAATACAACAATATACCCACATATCACAAGGATATTTGTATCATATACCCACATAATCATTTGTAGCTTTGCGTTTTTGATATAGTGCACTTAATGTTTATCATGAATTTAATCCAATCCTTACCATTTCTTTCTTCTTTTGGTAGCTAATCTGGATTGTAGTGACTATAAAAAATGGTATCCTTTAGCCTCCAAAACCATACCTTCAAAACCATAGTTTGAACATCGACAACTTCCGACATCTATGAGTTCAAAATTCTTGCTACCTTTAGCAACCAACTAAGCAATTTGGATTTTTATCTTGCTCTACAACATTCTCTAAAAAATTTAAAAGCTTTTTCTAATAAATTATGAACCGAATAATCATCATAAAGTTGGTTTGAGACGCCTAAATATTGTCCCTTTTTTGAAAATTTTTATTGTTTTAAAATCTTCATATTCTTCATTTTATAAATAGGCCGGACAAAATTAGGTGTTCACACGGACGTATGACATATGCATTTGGGGTAGAAAAATAAGTTCTATCCATTTTGACTACCAGAAAAAGCATAATCACATTCCGAGCTATAGTTTGTGAGATGCAACTTGGCAGTGACAAGTGAAAAGTTGAAAATTTATTTTTAGCATAACTTTGTTTCGATATATCAGAATGGGACGTATGATATATGCATTTGGGGTTGAAAAAGAAGTTCTATCCATTGTGATAACCAGAGAAACAGAATCACATTCCGAGATATAGTTTGTGAGATGCAACTTGGCGGTGAAAAGTGAACAGTTGAAAATCTATTTTTAACATAAATTTGTTTCCGTATATATATATACAATCCAATGTCTACCTAAGAAAGGTGCTGAAAGGAGGGATGTTACAAGAATCACATTTCGAGATATAGTTTGTGAGATGCAACTTGGCGGTGACAAGTGAATAGTTGAAAATCTATTTTTAGCATACCTTTGTTTCCGTATATCAGAATCAGACGTATGACATATGCATTTGGGGTAGACAAATAAGTTCTATCCATTGTCACTACTAGAAAAAGCAGAATCACATTCCGAGCTATAGTTTGTGAGATTCAACTTGGCAGTGACAAGTGAACAGTTGAAAATATATTTTTAGCATACCTTTGTTTCCGTATATCCGAATCGGACGTATGGAAAATGCATTTGGGGTAGAAAAATTATTTCTATCCATTGTGACAACTAGAGAAAGAAGAATCACAATCCGAGATATAGTTTGTGAGATGCAACTTGGCGGTGACAAGTGAATAGTTGAAAATCTATTTTTAGCATAAATTTGCTTCCGTATATAAGAATTGGACGTGTGACATATGCATTTGGGGTAGAAAAATAATTTCAATCCATTGGGACACCCAGAGAAATCATAATCACATTCCAAGCTATAGTTTGTGAGATTCAACTTGGCGGTGACAAGTGAATAGTTGAAAATCTATTTTTAGCATAAATTTGTTTCCGTGTATCAGAATTGGACGTATGACATATGCATTTGGGGTAGAAAAATAATTTCAATCCATTGGGACACCCAGAGAAATCATAATCACATTCCAAGCTATAGTTTGTGAGATGCAACTTGGCGGTGACAAGTGAATAGTTGAAAATCTATTTTTAGCATAACTTTGTTTCCGTATAATATAATTTGACGTATGACATATGCATTTGGGGTATAAAAATAAAATCTATCCATTGTGACTTCCAGAGAATTCAGAATCACATTCCAAGCTATAGTTTGTGAGATCAAACTTGGCGGTGACACGTGAACAGTTGAAAATCTATTTTTAGCATTAATTTGTTTTCGTTTATCAGAATTGGACGTATGACATATGCATTTGGGGTAGATAAATAAATTCCATCCATTGAGACAACCATAGAAAGCAGAATCACTTTCTGAGCAATAGTTTCTGAGATGCAACTTCGTTGTGAAAAGTGATTAGTTGAAAATCGATTTTTAGCATAACTTTTTTTCTGTATATCAGAATCGGATGTCATTAGAAAAATAAGTTCTATCAATTGTGACAACCAGAGAAATCAGAATCACTTTCCGAGATGTAGTTTCTAAGATGCAACTTGACGGTGAAAAGTTAACAGTTGAAAATCAAATTTTAGCATAAATTTGTTTCTGTATATCAGAATTGGATGTGTGACATATGAATTTGGGGTAGAAAAATAATTTCAATCCATTGGGACAACCAGAGAAATCAGAATCACATTCCAACCTATAGTTTGTGAGATGCAACTTGGCGGTGACAAGTGAATAATTGTAAATCTATTTTTAGCATAACTTTGTTTCCGTATATCAGAATTGGAAGTATGACATATGCATTTGGGGTAGAAAAATAATTTCAATCAATTGGGACAGCCAGAGAAATCAGAATCACATTCCAACCTATAGTTTGTGAGATTCAACTTGGCGGTGACAAGTGAATAGTTGTAAATCTATTTTTAGCATAACTTTGTTTCCGTATATCAGAATTGGAAGTATGACATATCCATTTGGGGTAGAAAACTAAATTCTATACATTGTGACTACAAGAGAATTCAGAAACACATTCCAAGCTATAGTTTGTGAGATGCAACTTGGCGGTGACAAGTGAATAGTTGAAAATCTATTTTTAGCATAACTTTGTTTCCGTATATCAGAATTGGACGTGTGACATATGCATTTGGGGTAGAAAAATAATTTCATTCCGTTGGGACAACCAGAGAAATCAGAATCACATTCCAAGCTATAGTTTGAGAGATGCAACTTGGCGGTGACAAGTGAACATTTGAAAATCTATTTTTAGCATAAATTTGTTTCCGTGTATCAGAGTTGGACGTATGACATATGTATTTGCGGTAGAAAAATAAATTCTATCCATTGTGACTACAAGAGAATTCAGAATCACATTCTAAGCTATAGTTTGTGAGATGAAACTTGGCGGTGACACGTGAACAATTGAAAATCTATTTTTAGCATTAATTTGTTTTCGTGTATCAGAATTGGACGTATGACATATGCATTTTGGGTAGATAAATAAGTTCTATCCATTGAGACAACCATAGAAATAAGAATCACTATCTGAGTAATAGTTTGTGAGATGCAACTTCGTGGTGAAAAGTGATTAGTTGAAAATCGATTTTTAGCATAACTTTGTTTCTGTATATCAGAATCGGACGTATGAAATATGCATTTGGGGTAGAAAAATAAGTTCTATCCCTTGTGACAACCAGAGAAAGCAGAATCACATTCCGAGATGTAATTTTTGAGATGCAACTTGGCGGTGAAAAGTGAACAGTTGAAAATCTATTTTTAGCATAAATTTGTTTCCGTGTATCAGAGTTGGACGTATGACATATGTATTTGCGGTAGAAAAATAAATTCTATCCATTGTGACTACAAGAGAATTCAGAATCACATTCCAACCTATTGTTTGTGAGATGCAACTTGGCGGTGACAAGTGAATAGTTGTAAATCTATTTTTAGAATAACTTTGTTTCCGTATATCAGAATTGGAAGTATGACATATGCATTTGGGGTAGAAAAATAAATTCTATCCATTGTGACTACAAGAGAATTCAGAATCACATTCCAAGCTATAGTTTGTGTGATGCAACTTGGTGGTGACAAGTGAATAGTTGAAAATCTATTTTTAGCATAAATTTGCTTCCGTATATCAGAATTGGACGTGTGACATATGCATTTGGGGTAGAAAAATAATTTCATTCCGTTGGGACAACCAGAGAAATCAGAATCACATTCCAAGCTATAGTTTGAGAGATGCAACTTGGCGGTGACAAGTGAACATTTGAAAATCTATTTTTAGCATAAATTTGTTTACGCGTATCAGAGTTGGACGTATGACATATACATTTGGGGTAGAAAAATATACTCTATCCATTGTGACTTCCAGAGAATTCAGAATCACATTCTAAGCTATAGTTTGTGAGATGAAACTTGGCGGTGACACGTGAACAATTGAAAATCTATTTTTAGCATTAATTTGTTTTCGTGTATCAGAATTGGACGTATGACATATGCATTTTGGGTAGATAAATAAGTTCTATCCATTGAGACAACCATAGAAATAAGAATCACTATCTGAGTAATAGTTTGTGAGATGCAACTTCGTGGTGAAAAGTGATTAGTTGAAAATCGATTTTTAGCATAACTTTGTTTCTGTATATCAGAATCGGACGTATGAAATATGCATTTGGGGTAGAAAAATAAGTTCTATCCCTTGTGACAACCAGAGAAAGCAGAATCACATTCCGAGATGTAATTTTTGAGATGCAACTTGGCGGTGAAAAGTGAACAGTTGAAAATCTATTTTTAGCATAAATTTGTTTACGTATATCAGAATTGGACGTGTGACATATGCATTTGGGGTAGAAAAATAATTTCAATCCATTGGGACAGCCATAGAATTCAGAATCACATTCCAAGCTATAGTTTGTGAGATGCAACTTGGCGGTGACAAGTGAATAGTAGAAAATCTATTTTTAGCATAACTTTGTTTCCGTATATTAGAATTGGACGTATGACATGTGCATTTGGGGTAGAAAAATAAATTCTATCCATTGTCACTACCAGAGAATTCAGAATCACATTCCAAGCTATAGTTTGTGAGATGCAACTTGGCGGTGACAAGTGTATAGTTGAAAATCTATTTTTAGCATAAATTTGCTTCCGTATATCAGAATTCGACGTGTGACATATGCATTTGAGGTAGAAAAATAATTTCAATCCATTGGGACAACAAGAGAAATCAGAATCACATTCCAAGCTATAGTTTGTGAGATGCAACTTGGCGGTGACTAGTGAATAGTTGAAAATCTATTTTTACCAAAACTTTGTTTCCGTATATCAGAATTCGAAATATGACATATGCATTTGGGGTAGAAAAATAAATTCTATCCATTGTGACTACCAGAGAATACATAATCACATTCCAAGCTATAGTTTGTGAGATGCAACTTGGCGGTGACAAGTGTATAGTTGTAAATCTATTTTTAGCATAACTTTATTTCTGTATATCAGAATTGGAAGTATGACTTATGCATTTGGGGTAGAAAAATAAATTCAATCCATTGGGACACCCAGAGAAATCAGAATCACATTCCAAGCTATAGTTTGTGTGATGCAAGTTGGTGGTGACAAGTGAATAGTTGAAAATCTATTTTTAGCATAACTTTGTTTATGTATATCAGAATTGGACGTATGACATATGCATTAGGGGTAGAAAAAGAAGTTCTATCCATTGTGACAACCAGAGAAAGCAGAATCACATTTCGAAATGTAATTTCTGATATGAAACTTGGCGGTGAAAAGTGAACAGTTGAAAATCTATTTTTAGCATAAATTTGTTTACGTATATCAGAATTGGACGTGTGACATATGCATTTGGGGTAGAAAAATATTTTCAATCAATTGGGACAGCCAGATAAATCAGAATCACATTCCAACCTATAGTTTGTGAGATGCAACTTTGAGGTGACAAGTGAATAGTTGTAAATCTATTTTTTGCATATCTTTGTTTCCGTATATCAGAATTGGAAGTATGACATATGCATTTGGGGTAGAAAAATAATTTCAATCCATTGGGACAACCAGAGACATCAGAATCACATTCCAAGCAATAGTTTGTGAGATGCAACTTGCCGGTGACAAGTGAATAGTAGAAAATCTATTTTTAGCATAACTTTGTTTCCGTATATTAGAATTGGACGTATGACATGTGCATTTGGGGTAGAAAAATAAATTCTATCCATTGTCACTACCAGACAATTCAGAATCACATTCCAAGCTATAGTTTGTGAGATGCAACTTGGCGGTGACAAGTGAACAGTTGAAAATCTATTTTTAGCATAAATTTGTTTACGTATATCAGAATTGGACGTATGACATATGCATTTGGGAAGAAAAATAATTTCAATCAATTGGGACAGCCATAGAAATCAGAATCACATTCCAACCTATAGTTTGTGAGATGCAACTAGGCGGTGACAAGTGAATAGTTGTAAATCTATTTTTAGCATAACTTTGTTTCCGTGAATCATAATTGGAAGTATGACATATGCATTTGGGGTAGAAAAATAATTTCAATCCATTGGGACAACCAGAGACATCAGAATCACATTCCAAGCAATAGTTTGTGAGATGCAACTTGGCGGTGACAAGTGAATAGTTGAAAATCTATTTTTAGCATAACTTTGTTTCCGTATATCAGAATTGGACATATCACATATGCATTTGGGGTAGAAAAATAAATTCTATCCATTGTGACTACCAGAGAATACTGAATCACATTCCAAGCTATAGTTTGTGAGATGCAACTTGGCGGTGACAAGTGAATAGTTGAAAAAAAATTTAGTTTAAATTTGTTTCCGTGTATCAGAATTGGACGTATGACTTATGCATTTGGGGTAGAAAAATAATTTCAATCCATTGGGACAACCAGAGAAATCAGAATCACATTCCAACCTATAGTTTGTGACATGCAACTTGGCGGTGACAAGTGAATAGTTGAAAATCTATTTTTAGCATAACTTTGTTTCTGAATATCAGAATCGGACGTATGACATATGCATTTAGAGTAGAAAAATAATTTCTATCCATTTTGACAACCAGAGAAAGCAGAATCACATTCCGAGATATAGTTTGTGAGATGCAACTTGGCGGTGACAAGTGAATAGTTGAAAAACTATTTTTAGCATAACTTTGTTCCTGTATATCAGAATTGGACGTATGATATGTGTATTTGGGGTAGAAAAATAAGTTCTATCCATTGTGATTACCATAAAATGGAGAATCACATTCGGAGCAATAGTTTGTGAGATGCAAGTTGGCAGTGACAAGTGGAAAGTTGAAAATCGATTTTTAGCATAACTTTGTTTCCGTATATCAGAATCGGACGTATGACATATGCATTTGGGGTAGAAAAATAAGTTCTATCTATTGTGATAACCAGAAAAATAAGAATATCATTCCGAGATATAGTTTGTGAGATGCAACATGGCGGTGACAAGTGAATAGTTGAAAATCTATTTTTAGCATACCATTGTTTCCGTATATCCGAATCGGACGTATGACATAAGCATTTGGGGTATAAAAATAATTTATATTCATTGTGACAACCAGAGAAAGCAGAATCACATTCCGAGATATAGTTTCTGAGATGCAACTTGGCAGTGAAAAGTGAATAGTTGAAAATTTATTTTTAAGATAACTTTGTTTTCGTAAATCCGAATTGGACGTGTGACATATGCATTTGGGGTAGAAAAATAAGTTCTATCTATTGTGATAACAAGAGAAAGATAACTCACATTCTGAGATATAGTTTGTGAGATGCAACTTGGCGGTGACAAGTGAAAAGTTGAAAATCTATTTTTAGCATAACTTTGTTTCCATATATCAGAATTGGACGTATGACATATGAATTTGGGGTAGAAAAATAAGTTCTATCCATTGTCACTATCAGAAAAAGCAGAATCACATTTCGAGCTATAGTTTGTGAGATGCAACTTGGCAGTGAAAAGTGAACAGTTGATAATCTATTTTTAGCATATATTTGTTTCCATATATCAGAATTGGACGTGTGACATATGCATTTGGGGTATAAAAATAAGTTCTAACAAGAGAAAGATGAATCACATTCCGAGATATAGTTTGTGAGATGCAACTTGGCGGGGACAAGTGAAAAGTTGAAAATCTATTTTTAGCATAACTTTGTTTCCATATATCAGAATTGGACGTATGACATATGCATTTGGGGTAGAAAAATAACTTCTATCCATTGTGACTATCACACATATCAGAATCACATTCCGAGCTATAGTTTGTGAGATGCAACTTGGCAGTGACAAGTGAATAGTTGAAAATCTAATTTTAGCATACCTTTGTTTCCGTATATCCGAATCGGACGTATGACAAATGCATTTGGAGTAGAAAAATAATTTCTATCCATTTTGATAACCAGAGAAAGCAGAATCACATTCCGAGATATAGTTTGTGAGATGCAACTTGGCAGTGAAAAGTGAATAGTTGAAAATTTATTTTTAAGATAACTTTGTTTTCGTAAATCCGAATTGGACGTGTGACATATGCATTTGGGGTAGAAAAATAAGTTCTGTGTATAGTGATAACAAGAGAAAGATGAATCCCATTCCGAGATATAGTTTGTGAGATGCAACTTGGCGGTGACAAGTGAAAAGTTGAAAATCTATTTTTAGCATAACTTTGTTTCCATATATCAGAATTGGACGTATGACATATGCATTTGGGGTAGAAAAATAAGTTCTATTCATTGTCACTAAAAGAAAATGCAGAATCACATTCCGAGCAATAGTTTGTGAGATGAAACTTGGCAGTGAGAAGTGAATAGTTGAATTTTTTTTTTAGCATACCTTTGTTTCCGTATATCCGAATCGGACGTATGACAAATGCATTTGGGGTAGAAAAATAATTTCTATCCATTGTGACTACCAGAGAAAGAAGAATCACATTCCGAGATATAGTTTGTGAGATGCAACTTGGCGGTGAAAAGTGAACAGTTGAAAATCAATTTTTAGCATATATTTGTTTCCGTATATCAGAATTGGACGTGTGACATATGCATTAGGTGCAGAAAATTAATTTAAATCCATTGGGACAACCAGAGAAATCAGAGTCACATTCCAAGCTATAGTTTGTGAGATGCAACTTGGCGGTGACAATGAATAGTTGAAAATCTATTTTTAGCATAACTTTGTTTCTTTATATAAGAATCGGACGTATGACATATGCATTTGGATTAGAAAAATATTATCTATCCATTTTGACAACCAGAGAAAGCAGAATCACATTCCGAGATATAGTTTGTGAGATACAACTTGGCGGTGACAAGTGAATAGTTGAAAATTTATTTTTAGCATAACTTTGTTTCCATATATCAGAATCGGACGTATGACATATGCATTTGGGGTAGAAAAATAAGTTCTATCCATTGGGACAACCACTGTAATCAGAATCACATTCCAAGCTATAGTTTGTGAGATGCAACTTGGCAGTGAGAAGTGAATAGTTGAAAATCTATTTTTAGCATACCTTTGTTTCCGTATATCCGAATCGGACGTATGACAAATGCATTTGGGGTAGAAAGATAATTTCTATCCATTGTGACAACCAGAGAAAGAAGAATCACATTCCGAGATATAGTTTGTGAGATGCAACTTGGCGGTGACAAAAGAATAGTTGAAAAACTATTTTTAGCATAACATTGTTTCTGTATATCAGAATCGGACGTATGACATGTGCATTTGGGGTAGAAAAATAAATTCTATTCATTGTGACAACTAGATAAAGCAGAATCACAATTCGAGCTATAGTTTGTGAGTTGCAACTTGGCAGTGACAAATGAATAGTTGAGAATCGATTTTTAGCATAACTTTGTTTCCGAATATCAGAATCAGACGTATGACATATGCATTTGGAGTAGAAAAATTAATTTAAATCCATTGGGACATCCAGAGAAATCAGAATCACAATCCAAGCTATAGTTTGTGAGATGCAACTTGGCGGTGACAAGTGAATAGTTGAAAATCTATTTTTAGCATAACTTTGTTTCTGTATATCAGAATCGGACGTATGACATATGCATTTGGAGTAGAAAAACAATTTCTATCCATTTTGACAACCAGAGAAAGCAGAATCACATTCCGAGACATAGTTTGTTAGATGCAACTTGGCGGTGACAAGTGAATAGTTGAAAAACTATTTTTAGCATAACTTTGTTTCTGTATATCAGAATCGGACGTATGATATGCTCATTAGGGGTAGAAAAATAAGTTCTATCCATTGTGATTACCAGAAAATGGAGAATAACATTCGGAGGAATTGTTTGTGAGATGCAAGTTGGCAGTGACAAGAGAAAAGTTGAAAATCGATTTTTAGCATAACTTTGTTTCCGTATTTCAGAATCAGACGTATGACATATGCATTTGGGGTATAAAAATAAGTTCTATCTATTGTGATAACCATACAAATAAGAATATCATTCCGAGATATAGTTTGTGAGATACAACTTGGCGGTGACAAGTGAATAGTTGATAATCTATTTTTAGCATACCATTGTTTCCGTATATCCGAATCGGACGTATGACAAATGCATTTGGGGTAGAAAAATAATTTCTATCCATTGTGACAACCAGAGAAAGAAGAATCACATTCCGAGATATAGTTTGTGAGATGCAACTTGGCGGTGACAAATGAATAGTTGAAAAACTATTTTTAGCATAACATTGTTTCTGTATATCAGAATCGGACGTATGACATGTGCATTTGGGGTAGAAAAATAAGTTCTATCCATTGTGACTACCAGAAAATGGAGAATCACATTCGGAGCAATAGTTTGTGAGATGCAACTTGGCAGTGACAAGTGAAAAGTTGAGAATCGATTTTTAGCATAACTTTGTTTCCGTATATCAGAATCAGACGTATGACATATGCATTTGGGGTATAAAAATAAGTTCTATCTATTGTGATAACCATACAAATAAGAATATCATTCTGAGATATAGTTTGTGAGATGCAACTTGGCGGTGACAAGTGAATAGTTGAAAATTTATTTTTAGCATAACTTTGTTTCCATATATCAGAATCGGACGTATGATATATGCATTTGGGTTAGGAAAAAAATTTCTAAACATTTTGACAACGAGATAAAGCAGAATCACATTCCGAGATATAGTTTGTGAGATACAACTTGGCGGTGACAAGTGAATAGTTGAAAATCTATTTTTAGCTTACCATTGTTTCCGTATATCCGAATCGGACGTATGACATATGCATTTGGGGTATAAAAATAATTTCTATCCATTGTGACAACCAGAGAAAGCAGAATCACATTCCGAGATATAGTTTGTGAGATGCAACTTAGCGGTGAAAAGTGAACAGTTGAAAATCTATTTTTAGCATATATTTGTTTCCGTATATCAGAATTTGACGTGTGACATATGCATTAGGTGTATAAAAATAATTTAAATCCATTGGGACAACCAGAGAAATCAGAATCACATTCCATGCTATAGTTTGTGAGATGCAACTTGGCGGTGACAAGTGAATAGTTGAAAATCTATTTTTAGCATACCTTTGTTTCCGTATATCAGAATCGGACGTATGACATATGCATTTGGAGTAGAAAAATATGTTCAATCCTTTGTGATAACCAAAGAAAGCAGAATCACATTCCGAGATATTGTTTGTGAGATGCAACTTGGCGGTGAAAAGTGAACATTTGAAAATCTATTTTTAGCTTAAATTTGTTTCCGTATATCAGAATTGGACGTGTGACATATGCATTTGGCGTAGAAAAATAATTTCTATCCATTGTGACAACCAGAGAAAGCAGAATCACATTCCGAGATATAGTTTGTGAGATGCAACTTGGCAGTGAAGAGTGAATAGTTGAAAATCTATTTTTAAGATTACTTTGTTTTCTTAAATCCGAATTGGACGTGTGACATATGCATTTGGGGTAGAAAAATAAGATCTATCTATTGTGATAACAAGAGATAGATGAATCACATTCCTAGATATAGTTTGTGAGATGCAACTTGGCGGTGACAAGTGAAAAGTTGAAAATCTATTTTTAGCATAACTTTGTTTCCATATATCAGAATTGGACGTATTGCATATGCATTTGGGGTAGAAAAATAAGTTCTATCCATTGTCACTACCAGAAAATGCAGAATCATATTCAGAGATATAGTTTGTGAGATGGAACTTGGCGGTGACAAGTGAATAGTTGAAAATCAATTTTTAGCATACCTTTGTTTCCGTATATCCGAATCGGACGTATGACATGTGCATTTGGTGTATAAAAATAAGTTCAATCCATTGTGACTACCAGAAAAAGGAGAGTCATTTTTCGAGCTATAGTTTATGAGATGCAACTTCGCAGTGACAAGTGAATAGTTGAAAATCTATTTTTAGCATACCTTTGTTTCCGTATATCAGAATCGGACGTATGACAAATGCATTTGGGGTAGAAAAATAATTTATATCCATTGTGACAACCATAGAAAGCAGAATAACATTCCAAGATATAGTTTGTGAGATGCAACTTGGCGGTGAAAAGTGAAAAGTTGAAAATCTATTTTAAGAATATATTTGTTTCCGTATATCAGAATTGGACGTGTGACATATGCAATAGGTGTAGAAAATTAATTTAAATTCATTGGGACAACCAAAGAAATCAGAATCACATTCCAAGCTATAGTTTGTGACATGCAACTTGGCGGTGACAACTGAGTAGTTGAAAATCTATTTTTAGCATAACTTTGTTTCCGTATATCCGAATCGGACGTATGACAAATGCATTTGGGGTAGAAAAATAATTTATATCCATTGTGAGAACCAGAGAAAGCAGAATAACATTCCGAGATATAGTTTGTGAGATGCAACTTGGCGGTGAAAAGTGAACAGTTGAAAATCTATTTTAAGCATATATTTGTCTCCGTATATCAGAATTGGACGTGTGACATATGCATTTATCGTAGAAAAATAAGTTCTATCCATTGTGATAACCAGGGAAAGCAGAATCACATTCCGAGCTATAGTTTGTGAGATGCAACTTGGCAGAGACAAGTGAATAGTTGAAAATCTATTTTTAGCATAACTTTGTTTCTATATGTCATACGTCCAATTCGGATTTGGAATGTGATTCTGATTTTTAATCATGGGGAGAACCAAAGAAATCAGAATCACATTCCAAGTTGCATCTCACAAACAATATCTCGGAATATGATTCTGCTTTCTCTGGTTATCACAATGGATAGAACTTATTTTTCTACACCTGATGCATATGTCATACGTCCGATTCTGATATACGGAAACAAATTTATGCTAAAAATAGATTTTCAACTTTTCACTTTTCACGCCAAGTTGAATCTCACAAACTATATCTCGGAATGGGATTCTGCTTTCTCTTGCAGTCATAATGAATAGAACTTATTTTTCTACCCCAATTGCTTATGTCATACGTTCAATTCTGATATACGGAAACAAAGTTATGCTAAAAATAGATTTTAAACTATTCACTTTTCACTGCCAAGTTGCAACTCCCAAACTATATCTCGGAATGTGATTCTAATTTCTCTGGTTATCACAATGGATATAACTTATTTTTCTACGCCAAATGCATATTTCACACGTCCAATTATGATATACGGAAACTAATTTATGCTAAAAATAGATTTTCAACTGTTCACTTTTCACTACCAAGTTGCATCTCACAAACTATATCTCGGAATGTGATTCTTCACTCTCTGGTTGTCACAATGGATATAAATTATTTACCTACCCCAAATGCATATGTCATACGTCCGATTCTGATATATGGAAACAAAGTTATGCTAAAAATAAATTTTAAACTTTTCACCTTTCACTGCCAAGTTGCAACTCACAAACTATATCTCCGAATGTGATTCTGCTTTCTCTGGTTGTGAAAATGGATAGAAATTATTTTTCTACCCCAAATGCATATGTCATACGTCCGACTCTGATATACGGAAACAAATGTAAGTTAAAAATAGATTTTCAACTATTCACTAGTCACCGCCAAGTTGCATCTCACAAACTATATCTCGGAATGTGATTCTTATTTCTCTGGTTATCACAATAGATATAACTTATTTTTCTTCCCCAAATGCATATGTCATACGTCCGATTCTGATATAAGGAAACAAAATTATGCAAAAAATAGATTTTCAACTATTCATTTGACACCGCCAAGTTGCAACTCACAAACTATATCTCGGAATGTGATTCTGCTTTATCTAGTTGTCACAATGAATAGAATTTATTTTTCTACCCCAAATGCATATGTCATACGTCCGATTCTGATATATGGAAACAAAGTTATGCTAAAAATAGATTTTCAACTGTTCACCTGACAACGCCAAGTTGCATCTCACAATCTATATCTCGGAATGTGATTCTTATTTATCTGGTTATCACAATAGATAGAACTTATTTTTTTTCCCCAAATGCATATGTAATACGTCCGATTCTGTTATACGGAAACAAAGTTATGCTAAAAATATATTCTAAACTGTTCACTTTTCATCGTCAAGTTGCATCTCACAAACTATATCTCGGAATGTGATTCAGCTATCTCTAGTTCTCACAATGGATAGAAATTATTTTTATACCCCAAATGCATATGTCACACGTCCAATTCTGATATAGGGAAACAAATTTATGCTAAAAATAGATTTTCAACTGTTCACTTTTCACCGCCAAGTTGCATCTCACAAACTATATAGAAGAATGTGATTCTGCTTTCTCTGGTTATCACAATGGATAGAACTTATTTTTCTACCCCAAATGCATATGTCATACGTCCGATTCTAATATACGGAAACAAAGTTATGCTAAAAATCGATTTTCAACTTTTCACTTTTCACCGTCAATTTGCATCTCACAAACTATGTCTCAGAATGTGATTCTTATAACTCGAGTTATCACAATTGAAAGAACTTATTTTTATACCCCTAATGCATTTGTCATACGTCCGATTCTGATATACGGAAACAAAGTTATACTAAAAATAGAGATTTTCAACTTTTCACTTTTCACCGCCAAGTTGCATCTCACAAACTATATCTCGGAATGTGATTCTGCTTTCTCTGGTTGTCCCAATGGATTTAAATTATTTTTCTAACCCAAATGCATATGTCACACGTCCAATTCTGATATACGGAAACAAATTTATGCTAAAAATAGATTTTCAACTGTTCACTTTTCTCCACCAAGTTGCATCTCACAAACTATATCTCGGAATGTGATTCTGCTTTCTCTGGTTGTGACAATGGATAGAAATTATTTTTCTACCCCAAATGCATATGTCATACGTCCTATTTTGATATATGGAAACAAAGGTATGCTAAAAATAGATTTTCGACTATTCACTTGTCACCGCCAAGTTGGATCTCACAAAGTATATCTCGGAATGTGATTCTTATTTCTCTGGTTATCACAATAGATAGAACTTATTTTTCTACCCCAAAAGCATATGTCATACGTCTGATTCTGATATACTGAAACAAAGTTATGCCAAAAATAGATTTTAAATTGTTCACCTTTCACTGCCAAGTTGCAACTCACAAACTATATCTCGGAATGTGATTATGCTTTCTCTGGTTATCACAATGGATAGAACTTATTTTTCTACGCCAAATGCATATGTCACACGTCCAATTCTGATATACCGAAACAAATTTATGCTAAAAATAGATTTTCAACTATTCACTTTTCACCGCCAAGTTGCATCTCACAAACTATATCTCGGAATGTGATTCTGCTTTCTCTAGTTACCACAATGGATAGAACTTATTTTTCTACCCCAAAGGCATATGTCAGACGCCCGATTCTGATATACGGAAACAAAGTTATGCTAAATATCGATTTTCAACTTTTCACTTTTAACCGCCAAGTTGCATCTCATAAATTATATCTCGGATTGTGATTCTTCTTTCTCTAGTTGTCACAATGGATAGAACTTATTTTTCAACCCCAAATGCATATATCATACGTCCAATTCTGATATATGGAAACAAAGTTATGCTAAAAATAAATTTTCAACTATTCACTTGTCACTACCATGTTGCATCTCACAAAATATAGCTTGGAATGTGATTCTGATTTCAGTGGTTGTCCAAATGGATTCAAATCATTTTTCTACCCCTAATGTAAATGTCATACGTCCGATTCTGGTATACGGAAACAAAGTTATGCAAAAAATAGATTTTCAACTATTCATTTGTCACCGTCAAGTTGCATCTCACAAACTATAGCTTGGAAAATGATTCTGATTTTTTTGGTTGTCCCAATGGATTTAAATTACATTTATACCCCAAATGCATATGTCACACGTCCAATTCTGATATACGGAAACAAATTTATGCTAAAAATAGATTTTCTACTGTTCACTTTTCACCGCCAAGTTGCATCTCACAAACTATATCTCGGAATGTGATTCTACTTTCTCTAGTTGTCACAATGGATAGAAATTATTTTTCTACCCCAAATGCATATGTCATACGTCCGATTCTGATACACGGAAACAAAGGTATGCTAAAAATAGATTTTCAACTGTTCACTTTTCACCGCCAAGTTGCATCTCGCAAACTATATCTCAGAATGTGATTCTGCTTTCTCTGGTTATCACAATGGATAGAACTTATTTTTCTACCACATATGCATATGTCATACGTCCGATTCTGATATACGGAAACAAAGTTATGCTAAAAATCGAGTTTCAAATTTTCACTTTTCACTGTCAATTTGCATCTCACAAACTATATCTCGGAATGTGATTCTTATAACTCTGGTTATCACAATTGAAATAACTTATTTTTATACCCCTAATGCATATGTCATACGTCCGATTCTGATATACGGAAACAAAGTTATGCTAAAAATAGAGATTTTCAACTTTTCACTATTCACCGCCAAGTTGCATCTCACAAACTTTATCTCGGAATGTGATTCTGCTATCTCTGGTTGTCCCAATGGATTTAACTTATTTTTCTAACCCAAATGCATATGTCACACGTCCAATTCTTATATACGGAAACAAATTTATGCTAAAAATAGATTTTCAACTGTTCACTTTTCTCCGCCAAGTTGCATCTCACAAACTATATCTCGGAATGTGATTCTGCTTTCTCTGGTTGTGACAATGGATAGAAATTATTTTTCTACCACAAATGCATATGTCATACGTCCGATTCTGATATACGGAAACAAAGGTATGCTAAAAATAGATTTTCGACTATTCACTTGTGACCGCCAAGTTGCATCTCACAAACTACATCTCGAAATGTGATTCTTATTTCTCTGGTTATCACAATAGATAGAACTTATTTTTCTACCCCAAATGCATATGTCATACGTCTGATTCTGATATACAGAAACAAAGTTATGCTAAAAATAAATTTTAAATTGTTCACCTTTCACTACCAAGTTGCAACTCACAAACTATATCTCGGAATGTGATTCTGCTTTCTCTGGTTATCACAATGGATAGAACTTATTTTTCTACGCCAAATGCATATGTCACACGTCCAATTCTGATATGCCGAAACAAATTTATGCTAAAAATAGATTTTCAACTATTCACTTTTCACCGCCAAGTTGCATCTCACAAACTATATCTCGGAATGTAATTCTGCTATCTCTGGTTGTCCCAATGGATTTAAATTATTTTTCTAACCCAAATGCATATGTCACACGTCCAATTCTTATATACGGAAACAAATTTATGCTAAAAATATATTTTCAACTATTCACCTTTCACTGCCAAGTTGCAACTCACAAACTATATCTCGAAATGTGATTCTGCTTTCTCTGGTAATCACAATAGATATAACTTATTTTTCTACGCCAAATGCATATGTCTCACGTCCAATTCTGATATGCCGAAGCAAATTTATGCTAAAAATAGATTTTCAACTATTCAATTTTCACCGCCAAGTTGCATCTCACAAACTATATCTCGGAATGTGATTCTGCGTTATCTGGTTATCACAATGGATAGAACATATTTTTCTACCCCAAATGCATATATCAGACGCCCGATTCTGATATACGGAAACAAAGTTATGCTAAAAATCGATTTTCAACTTTTCACTTTTAACCGCCAAGTTGCATCTCATAACCTATATCTCGGAATGTGATTCTGCTTTCTCTAGTAGTCACAATGGATAGAACTTATTTTTCTACCCCAAATGCATATGTCATACGTCCAATTCTGATATATGGAAACAAAGTTATGCTAAAAATAAATTTTCAACTATTCACTTGTCACTATCAAGTTGCATCTCACAAACTATAGCTCGGAATGTGATTCTGCTTTCTCTGGAAGTCACAATGGATAGAACTTATTTTTCTACCCCAAATGCATATGTTATACGTCCGATTCTGATATACGGAAACAAAGTTATGCAAAAAATAGATTTTCAACTATTCATTTGTCACCGTCAAGTTGCATCTCACAAACTATATCTCGGAATGTGATTCTGCTTTCTCTAGTAGTCACAATGGATAGAACTTATTTTTCTACCCCAAATGCATATGTCACACGTCCAATTCTGATATACGGAAACAAAGGTATGCTAAAAATAGATTTTCAACTATTCACCAGTCACCGCCAAGTTGCATCTCACAAACTATATCTCGGAATGTGATTCTGCTATCTCTGGAAGTCACAATGGATGGAACTCATTTTTCTACCCCATATGCATATGTCATACATCCGATTCTGATATATGGAAACAAAGTTATGCAAAAAATAGATTTTCAACTATTCATTTGTCACCGTCAAGTTGCATCTCACAAACTATAGCTTGGAATGTGATTCTGATTTCTTTGATTATCACAACGGATTTAAATTATTTTTCTACCCCAAATGCATATGTCACACGTCCAATTCTGATATACGGAAACAAATTTATGCTAAAAATAGATTTTCAACTGTTCACTTTTCACCGCCAAGTTGCACCTCACTAACTATATCTCGGAATGTGATTATGCTTTCTCTGCTTGCCACAATGGATAGAAATTATTTTTCTACCCCAAATGCATATGTCATACGTCCGATTCTGATATACGGAAACAAAGGTATGCTAAAAATAGATTTTCAACTATTCACTTGTCACTGCCAAGTTGCATCTGACAAACTATAGCTTGGGATGTGATTCTTATTTCTCTGGTTATCACAATGGATTTAAATTATTTTTCTACCCCAAATGCATATGTCACACGTCCAATTCTGATATAGGGAAACAAATTTATGCTAAAAATAGATTTTCAACTGTTCACTTTTCACCGCCAAGTTGCACCTCACTAACTATATCTCGGAATGTGATTCTGCTTTCTCTGCATGTCAAAATGGATAGAAATTATTTTTCTACCCCAAATTCATATGTCATACGTTCGATTCTGATATACGGAAACAAAGGTATGCTAAAAATAGATTTTCAACTATTCACTTGTCACTGCCAAGTTGCATCTCATAAACTATATCTCAGAATGTGATTCTTATTTCTCTACTTATCACAATAGATTGAACTTATTTTTATACCCCAAATGCATATGTTATACGTCCGATTCTGATATACGGAAACAAAGTTATGCTAAACATAGATTTTCTACTATTTACTTTTCACTGCCAAGTTGCAACTCACAAACTATATCTCGGAATGTGATTCTTATTTCTCTGGTTATCACAATGGATATAACTTATTTTTCTACCCCAAATGCATATGTCACACGTCCAATTATGATATACGGAAACTAATTTATGCTAAAAATAGATTTTCAACTGTTCACTTTTCACCGCCAAGTTGCATCTCATAAACTATATCTCAGAATGTGATTCTTATTTCTCTGCTTATCACAATAGATAGAACTTATTTTTATACTCCAAATGCATATGTTATACGTCCGATTCTGATATACGGAAACAAAGTTATGCTAAACATAGATTTTCAACTATTCATTTTTCACTGCCAAGTTGCAACTCACAAACTATATCTCGGAATGTGATTCTTATTTCTCTGGTTATCACAATGGATATAAGTTATTTTTCTACCCCAAATGCATATGTCACACGTCCAATTATGATATACGGAAACTAATTTATGCTAAAAATAGATTTTCAACTGTTCACTTTTCACCGCCAAGTTGCATCTCACAAACTATATCTCGGAATGTGATTCTTCTTTCTCTGGTTGTCACAATGGATAGAAATTATTTTTCTACCACAAATGCATATGTCATACGTCCGATTCTGATATACGGACACAAAGGTGTCCTAAAAATAGATTTTCAACTAGTCACTTGTCACCGCCAAGTTGCATCTCACAAACTATATCTCGAAATGTGATTCTTATTTCTCTGGTTATGAGAATAGATAGAACTTATTTTTCTACCCCAAATTCATATGTCATAAGTCCGATTCTGATATACGGAATCAAATTTACGCTAAAAATAGATTTTCAACTGTTCACTTTTCACCGCCAAGTTGCATCTCACAAACTATTTCTCGGGATGTGATTCTGCTTTCTCTGGTTGTCACAATGGATATAAATTATTTTTCTACCCCAAATGCATATGTCATAGATCCGATTCTGATATATGGAAACAAAGGTATGCTAAAAATAGATTTTCAACTATTTACTTGTCACCGCCAAGTTGCATCTCACAAACTATATCTCGGAAAGTGATTTTTATTTGTCTGGTCATTGCAATAGATAAAACTTATTTTTATACCCCAAATGCATATGTTATACGTCCGATTCTGATATACGGAAACAAAGTTATGCTAAAAATAGATTTTAAATTGTTCATTTTCACTGCCAAGTTGCAACTCCCAAACTATAGCTTGGAATGTGATTCTCCTTTTTCTGGTAGTCACAATGTTTAGAACTTATTTTTGTACCCGAAATGCATATGTCATACGTCCAATTCTGTTATACGGAAACAAAGTTATGCTAAAAATAGATTTTCAACTATTCACTTTTCACCGCCAAGTTGCATCTCACAAACTATATCTCGGAATGTGATTCTACTTTCTCTGGTTTTCACAATGGATAGAACTTATTTTTCAACGCCAAATGAGTATGTCACACGTCCAATTATGATATACGGAAACAAATTTATGCTAAAAATAGATTTTCAACTATTCACTTTTCACCACCAAGTTGCATCTCACAAACTATATCTCAGAATGTGATTCTGCTTTCTCTGGTTATCACAATGGATAGAACTTATTTTTCTACCCCAAATGCTTATGTCATACGTCCGATTCAGATATACGGAAACAAAGGTATGCTAAAAATAGATTTTCAACTATTCACTTTTCACCGCCAAGTTGCATCTCACAAACTATATCTCGGAATGTGATTCTGCTTTCTCTGGTTTTCACAATGGATAGAACTTATTTTTCAACGCCAAATGAGTATGTCACACGTCCAATTATGATATACGGAAACAAATTTATGCTAAAAATAGATTTTCAACTATTCACTTTTCACCACCAAGTTGCATCTCACAAACTATATCTCAGAATGTGATTCTGCTTTCTCTGGTTATCACAATGGATATAACTTATTTTTCTACCCCAAATGCATATGTCACACGTCCAATTATGATATACGGAAACTAATTTATGCTAAAAATAGATTTTCAACTGTTCACTTTTCACCGCCAAGTTGCATCTCATAAACTATATCTCAGAATGTGATTCTTATTTCTCTGCTTATCACAATAGATAGAACTTATTTTTATACTCCAAATGCATATGTTATACATCCGATTCTGATATACGGAAACAAAGTTATGCTAAAAATAGATTTTAAATTGTTCATTTTCACTGCCAAGTTGCAACTCACAAACTATAGCTTGGAATGTGATTCTCCTTTTTCTGGTAGTCACAATGGATAGAACTTATTTTTGTACCCGAAATGCATATGTCATACGTCCAATTCTGTTATACGGAAACAAAGTTATGCAAAAAATAGATTTTCAACTATTCACTTTTCACCGCCAAGTTGCATCTCACAAATTATATCTCGGAATGTGATTCTGCATTCTTTGTTTATCACAATGGATAGAACTTATTTTTCAACCCCAAATGAATATGTCATACGTCCGATTCTGATATATGGAAACCAAGTTATGCTAAAAATAAATTTTCAACTTTTCACTTGTCACTATCAAGTTGCATCTCACAAACTATAGCTCGGAATGTGATTCTGCTTTCTCTGGAAGTCACAATGGATAGAACTTATTTTTCTACCCCAGATGCATATGTTATATGTCAGATTCTGATATTCGGAAACAAAGTTATGCAAAAAAATAGATTTTCAACTATTCACTTGTCACCGTCAAGTTGCATCTCACAAACTATAGCTTCGAATGTGATCCTTGTAACATCCCTCCTTTCAGCACCTTGCTTAGGTAGACATAGGATTGTATATATATATATATATGTGATTATATTTTTATTGATATTAGAATGCTATATGTTTAATAATTTCTTTGAAAACAAGTTAATCTAGTTAGTTTCAAAGTTGTCCATGTTTAAAGTCGAGCCGTGATCGGGTAATGTATCGTCTTAGAATTTTAATTAGAATTGGTCTAAGTGACCACCTAACCTATTAGATTTTATAATGCTTTATTGATGTTGAGTTTTGAGGATAGAAAGTTATTATCTTAGTGTTATACTATGATAAATAACTTAGTTAAAAAATTTAGAAAAGTGGTAGTGTTAATGTACCTTTGAACTGGATTGCCCGAGAGTGCCCGTAATCTTTCTGTTAGTTTTTTGAGTTCTTGAACTATCATCTAGACTCTCGTAGACATTGTTTAATATTGTATTAGGGTGTCTTAGAGCACAAGAAAAACACATCCATGCACTACAACAATTTCCCAAACCAAATGCCACACCATACACTTAAAATTTTGCTAAATGCCTAATCCTTGTTTAATTCTTAATGACACCCCAACCCAAAATATCTTCCCCCACTAACTCATCCCGAACACTTATATATATAGCCTTAAGGGGTGGGGGTTGAAATTGTCACACTCTCACTCTCACACCTCCTCACCAACACCACCTTCACTCACCTTCTCTTCTTCTCCCCAACTCACGTTGGCACCAAAGAGGGAGGAGAAAACCTCCATCTTCTCCACCAAAACTCACATGCAAGCCACCAAAGCTCTTCCCCAAGGTATGGTGATCATGTTTATGTTCCCATTTCTTCAATCTCTAGGTTCTTTATAGGTTATTTCTCCTCTTGATCACCAATGACTTAGGTGAAATTCTAGAATGAGTTGTTTGTAACTTTGTTCTATTATCTTCTCTAGATTTTCATCCAAGGAGGTAGTCAACCATTTCAAGGTATGATGAATCCATTTTTGATCTCTGATTGTAGAAAAAATGTCATGCAAACACTGTTTTGGGGGTTACAAAAATTCTGCTCTAAGTGTAGTTAGTGAAATGAAGCTAGATTGTTGTTGTTAGGTGTTGTAGTTGAGTTCTAGACTTCCAATTGAGCTAAAAACGGTTGTGGCTATGCTAAATTATCATTGCATGTTGGAGAGCTTTCTGTTTGCAGGTTGGAGCTGCTGAAAAATGTGGATTAAGGGTCCCTAAACTCTAACCCACTTCCTTATGTTGTTGTTAGGTTATGAAGAGTGTTTTAGGTGTTGTGTTTGTTCTAGGGTGTTTAGGATTGAAAACTCTTGCATGTGTTATAAGCTTTGTTTAACACATTGAACTCATGATTTTTAACTCATTCCAAAGGTTAGAACTCGAAAATTTTGAAGGCTAAGAAGTCATGCAAATTCGGTCCCAAGTGTCCAAGAGTTAAGGAAACCCTAATACCTTAATTCCTTGATAACTTGAGTTCCTAACGTCCAAATTTTGCGTATAAAATATGCATGTGTTCATATTTTAAATTCCTAGCTAAATATCATTCTTTAAGGGACCAAAAAAAATTCAAAATCCTCACTGTTTAAAGGGAAACACGATAACAGTCCCTAGTTGGCACTCCAAACTATCTAATTTTTGACTATATGTTAGCTTATGTTTCAAATTGCCTTATGGTTTATAAATTCTGAGATTTTTCTAAAGCGAAACCGAGCTTCCTACATCAAATTCTGAGTTTTAAACCAACAATGTCTCTGAAAATCTCTTCGTGCCTAATCGAGATCTTAGTTATGTCCAAATTAAATATTTGGGAATGTTCTAATGTCTAGAACCCCACTAAGGTGTTTTCTTTACAATCCGAATAAACTTACTGATATCGAAATTAACTGTTTACGACCTAACCAGGTACTCGGCACTCGGGAAAACGGCAACAAAGGAACATTAAGTTCATTAAGGGTAAAGGTATGGAGAGAAGTGTCTTTATATAGGTTCTTAGAAATGATGCCAAAGATATTCGTGCATCTCTAAGCTAGGCCATGTGCGGATATAGTCGAATACTAATTCTGTGGCCGCGAACAATTGAGTAGCGAGACTTAGTTGTTCATAAATTGATTTAACTCTAAATTATGATGGATATGTTTGGTTGAAGTGCTTCAATGGAATTGAATGATTATATTTGTTGATGTGAATGATGATTATGACTGAAAGTTTGATTATGAAAGTACTGATTTAACTGAATATTCTGTTGAATTTTGAACTGTGACATATTGTTGAGTTGACTATTGAACTGTCATCAAACATTCTCATGGCATAGCATATGAGCATTCTTGATGAAACTTAAAGAATGAAAGTTTTGCTTATGAAAGATTTGACAAAGGATGAAGGGGAAATATTTTTATGAATGTTATCAGAACTGGCGTATTTTTACAGTTATTAGAAAATCCTTTTGATTAATAAGCCAGTGAGTTAGAACTTGAAAATATGTTATAACTGAGTTTGAACGAAAAATGTTTTGTTATTACCCTAAAAAGTTTTCCCCTGATTCTTCTTTTAAAAGGATAAAAGCTATGCTTTGTATGAATCGGAAGATTCATGTCACTATGTTTACCGTTTGTAACATAGTCTGCGGGAAGATACGACACTGAGATTGTGTTGAGAACCCAGAGGGGTACCTTGTCTGTGTGTCTTGGTTGAGGGGACATTGTGGGTGGAGATTGATTTGTCAGGAATAGGGTAGCTCCCTTGAGCCGACATAACTCTTCGCAGTAACTACAGCGACCTCTAACACCCCCTTGAAGGTATCGTGCTCAGGATGATGCAACGGTTATCTTTGCCGACCGGAGGGTATTTCCGGCGCTATTGAGTGCACGATAGTTATATGCCTTTTGGTTACCAATGGTTGGCACGACGTTGTACTTATCCTGTTCGCTTCCTAAGAATAGAAAATGGTTGGTCGGGCTCGATCAGTCGGTACCATTGCAGTTGGTCTCACTAGATTAACGAGTGCATTCATCATGACATCATGCTCATACATGTGATTAAATCGTAATATTAATACCTGTATGATATGTTTTATGTTATGACTTTATAAATTGTTGATTGCTTATCTTATATAGAGATGCTTACTCTCCAATCTCACATCACAGGTAGTGATGGACTCAGAGGCTTCTTTTGTGGTTCCTCCTTGTCTAGTAGAGATCATACCTCTCCCGTCGGGGGAGGTTGAGGTGGACCGGTCCAGGGCGGTGTTTAGGGGAGACATAGAAATCCGGTGTTCGTACTTGGATAGGCATAGAGTGATACTCCCCTGCCGCTCCACCGTTCCAGCGGTCTATATCATGCACCTACCAGACGGTTATGAGTTACGACGCACACCTCCTCTTGCTCCTGCCAGGTATATTCCGTCTCCTACTGCTCCTCTTGGTCTATCTTCTGGATCCTATCATGCCCAGACACGTAGGGTTGCGCCATTCTGGTGTACACCTAGAGCCTCGGCGAGACATTCTGCTGGGGGACCACCTGTGACCCCGGCTAGTCGTACTGAGTCGACTCGGGGAGTTCAGACTTGTCGATGTACCAAGTGTCTTTCTATACGGGAGAGTCATATGGATTCACCCGCTATTGCTGTGAGAAAGAATCTGGAGTTTTCTCCCGGATCCTCTTCTCACGGGGTACGTGGGAGGATTCAGGATGACGGGGTTGATATTCGTGGCCCGGTGAAGAGGGCCCGACTATCTCCTCCACCATCATACTCCCCTGAGCCAGCCGAGCCTATGGTTAGGGATGATATTATATATATTTCTAGTGATGAGGAGGATCCAGAGGAAGACCCTGAGGAGGGTAGTTCGGAGGGACAGTAGCAGGAGGATGTTGGGTCGAAATTCTGACGGTCTGTTTGTGCATGGTGCGACGATATAGTTTTCTTTTGGTGCAGTTATTGTGAGTTCAGTGTACACCCAGCCATAGGATCTTTTGTGTGTGTATATGTATGTATATATATCCTATTATGCTGGAGTGTATGTGTGGCTGGCATGACTTGGATGATGTACTCTTTTTGGACTACGACGCTTTTTGAACTAATGAAACATATATGTAGACATATGTATGTTTAATATGTTAAATTTTTTTTTAGTTTATAGTTTAAGTGGTGAGTTCTGAGAGAACCGTATGTTCATATGTTATAAAAGAAAAAGAAAAAATTCATACGCTATTTTTCAAAAACAAAAATATAATTAACCAAGATCGTAAACGACGGTCTCGTATGTAATTGTTTTAACGCTAGGAAAAGGGTGTTACAAGAATCGGACGTATGACATATGCATTTGGGGTAGAAAAATAATTTCTATCCATTGTGACAACAAGAGAAAGTAGAATCACATTTCGAGATATAGTTTGTGAGATGCAACTTGGCGGTGAAAAGTTCACAGTAGAAAATCTATTTTTAGCATAAATTTGTTTTCGTATATCAGAATTGGACGTGTGACATATGCATTTGGGGTATAAAAGTAATTTAAATCCATTGGGACATCCAGAAAAATCAGAATCATTTTCCAAGCTATAGTTTGTGAGATGCAACTTGACGGTGACAATTGAATAGTTGAAAATCAATTTTTTGCATAACTTTGTTTCCGTATATCAGAATCGGACGTTGGACATATGCATTTTGGGTAGAAAAATAATTTGAATCCATTGGGACAACCACTATAATCAGAATAACATTCCAAGCTATATTTTGTGCGATGCAACTTTGTAGTGACAAGTAAATAGTTGAAAATTTATTTTTAGCATAACTTTGTTTCCATATATCAGAATTGGACGTATCACATATGCATTTGGGGTAGAAAAATAAGTTCTATCCATTGTGACAACTAGAGAAAGCAGAATCACATTCCGAGATATAGTTTATGAGATGCAACTTGGCGGTTAAAAGTGAAAAGTTGAAAATCGATTATTAGCATAACTTTGTTTTCGTATATCAAAATCGGGCGTCTGACATATGCATTTGGGGTAGAAAAATAAGTTCTATCCATTGTGGTAACCAGAGAAAGCAGAATCACATTCTGAGATATAGTTTGTGAGATGCAACTTGGCGGTGAAAAGTGAATAGTTGAAAATCTATTTTTAGCATAAATTTGTTTCGGCATATCAGAATTGGACGTGTGACATATGCATTTGGCGTAGAAAAATAAGTTCTATCCATTGTGATAACCAGAGAAAGCAGAATCACATTCCGAGATATAGTGTGTGAGTTGCAACTTGGCAGTGAAAGGTGAACAATTTAAAATCTATTTTTAGCATAACTTTGTTTCCGTATATCAGAATCAGACGTATGACATATGCATTTGGGGTAGAAAAATAAGTTATATCTATTGTGATAACCAGAGATATAAGAATCACATTTCAAGATGTAGTTTGTGAGATGCAACTTGGCGGTGACAAGTGAATAGTCGAAAATCTATTTTTAGCATACCTTTGTTTCCGTATATCAGAATCGGACGTATGACATATGTATTTGGGGTAGAAAAATAATTTCTATCCATTGTCACAACCAGAGAAAACAGAATCATATTCCGAGATATAGTTTGTGAGATGCAACTTGGCGGAGAAATGTGAATAGTTGAAAATCTATTTTTAGTATAAATTTGTTTTCGTATATAAGAATTGGACGTGTGACATATGCATTTGGGTTAGAAAAATAATTTAAATCCATTGGGACAACCAGAGATAGCAGAATCACATTCCGAGATATAGTTTGTGAGATGCAACTTGGCGGTGAAAAGTGAAAAGTTGATAATCGATTTTTGGTATAACTTTGTTTCCGTACATCAGAATTGGACGTGTAACATATGCATTTGGGGTAGAAAAATAAGTTCTATCCATTGCGACAACCAGAGAAAGAAGAATCACATTCCGAGATATAGTTTGTGAGATGGAACTTGGGGGTGAAAAGTGAAAAGTTGAAAATCGATTTTTAGCATAACTTTGTTGCCGTATATCAGAATTTGACGTGTAACATATGCATTTGGCGTAAAAAAATAAGTTGTATCCATTGTGACAAACAGAGAAAGCAGAATCACATTCCGATATATAGTTTGTGAGTTGCAACTTGGCAGTGAAAAGTGAACAATTTAAAATCTATTTTTAGCATACCTTTTTTTCCGTATATCAGAATCGGACGTATGACATATGCATTTGCGGTAGAAAAATAATTTCTATCCATTATCACAACCAGAGAAAGCAGAATCACATTCCGAGATATAGTTAGTGAGATGCAACTTGGCAGTGAAAAGTGAATAGTTGAAAATCTATTTTTAGCATAAATTTTTTTTTCCGTATATCAGAATTGGACGTGTGACATATGCATTTGGTGTAGAAAATTAATTTAAAACCATTGGGACAACCAGAGATATCAGAATCACATTCCAAGCTATAGTTTGTGAGATGCAACTTGGCAGTGGCAAGTGAATAGTTGAAAATCTATTTCTAGCTTAACTTTGTTTCCGTATATCAGAATCGGACGTATGACATATGCATTTGGGGTAGAAAAATAAGTTCTATCCATTGTGACAACCAGATAACGCAGAATCACATTCGGAGATATAGTTTGTGAGATGCAACTTGGCGGAGAAAAGTGAACAGTTGAAAATCTATTTTTAGCATAATTTTGTTTCGGCATATCAGAATTGGACGTGTGACATATGCATTTGGGGTAGAAAAATAATTTATATCCATTTTGACTACCAAAAAAAGCATAATCACATTCTGAGCTATAGTTTGTGAGAAGCAACTTGGCAGTGATAAGTGAATAGTTGAAAATTTATTTTTAGCATAACTTTGTTTCCATATATCAGAATCGGACGTATGACATATGCATTTGAATCCATTTGGACAACCACTGAAATTATTTTTATACCCAAATGCATATGTCATACGTCCGATTCGGATATACGGGAACAAAGGTATGCTAAAAATAGATTTTCAACTATTCACTTGTCACCGCCAAGTTGCATCTTATAAACTATAGCTTGGAATGTGATTCTGCTTTCTCTGGTTGTCAGATAGAAATTATTTTTCTACAACTAATGCATATGTCATATGTCCGATTCTTATATACGGAAACAAAGATATGCTAAAAATCGATTTTCAAGTATTTACTTTTCACCGCCAAGTTGCATCTCACCAACTATTGCTCGGAAAGTAATTCTGCTTTCTATTGTTGTCACAATGGATAGAACTTATTTTTATACCCCAAATGCATATGTCATACGTCCGATTCTAATATACGGAAACAAAGTTATGCTAAAAATAGATTTTCAACTATTCACTTTTCACCGCCAAGTTGCATCTCACAAACTATATCTCGGAATGTGATTCTACTTTCTCTAGTTGTCACAAAGGATAGAAATTATTTTTCTACCCCAAATGCATATGTCATACGTCCGATTCTGATATACGGAAACAAAGGTATGCTAAAAATAGATTTTAAACTGTTCACTTTTCATTGCCAAGTTGCAACTCACAAACTATATCTCGGAATGTGATTCTGCTTTTTATGGTTGTCACAATGGATAATACTTATTTTTCTACGCCAAATGCATATGTTACACGTCCAATTCTGATATACGGCAAAAAAGTTATGCTAAAAATCGATTTTCAACTTTTCACTTTTCACCGCCAAGTTGAATCTCACAAACTATATCTCGGAATGTGATTCTACTTTCTCTAGTTGTCACAATGGATAGAAATTATTTTTCTACCCCAAATGCATATGTCATACGTCCGATTCTGATACACGGAAATAAAGGTATGCTAAAAATAGATTTTCAACTGTTCACTTTTCACCGCCAAGTTGCATCTCGCAAACTATATCTCAGAATGTGATTCTAATAACTCTGGTTATCACAATTGTAAGAACTTATTTTTATACCCCTAATGCATATGTCATACGTCCGATTATGATATACGGAAACAAAGTTATGCTAAAAATAGAGATTTTCAACTTTTCACTTTTCACCGCCAAGTTGCATCTCACAAACTATATCTCGGAATGTGATTCTAATAACTCTGGTTATCACAATTGAAAGAACTTATTTTTATACCCCTAATGCATATGTCATACGTCCGATTATGATATACGGAAACAAAGTTATGCTAAAAATAGAGATTTTCAACTTCTCACTTTTCACCGCCAAGTTGCATCTCACAAACTATATCTCGGAATGTGATTCTGCTATCTCTGGTTGTCCCAATGGATTTAAATTATTTTTCTAACCCAAATGCATATGTCACACGTCCAATTCTTATATACGGAAACAAATTTACGCTAAAAATAGATTTTCAACTGTTCACTTTTCTCCGCCAAGTTGCATCTCACAAACTATATCTCGGAATGTGATTCTGCTTTCTCTGGTTGAGACAATGGATAGAAATTATTTTTCTACCCCAAATGCATATGTCATACGTCCGATTCTGATATACGGAAACAAAGGTATGCTAAAAATAGATTTTCGACTATTCACTTGTAACCGCCAAGTTGCATCTCACAAACTATATCTCGAAATGTGATTCCTATTTCTCTGGTTATCACAATAGATAGAACTTATTTTTCTACCCCAAATGCATATGTCATACGTCTGATTCTGATAAACGGAAACAGAGTTATGTTAAAAATAGATTTTAAATTGTTCACCTTTCACTGCCAAGTTGCAACTCACAAACTATATCTCGGAATGTGATTCTGCTTTCTCTGGTTATCACAATGGATTGAACTTATTTTTCTACGCCAAATGCATATGTCACACGTCCAATTCTGATATGCCGAAACAAATTTATGCTAAAAATAGATTTTCAACTATTCACTTTTCACCGCCAAGTTGCATCTCACAAACTATATCTCGGAATGTGATTCTGCGTTATCTGGTTATCACAATGGATAGAACTTATTTTTCTACCCCAAATGCATATGTCAGACGCCCGATTCTGATATATGGAAACAAAGTTATGCTAAAAATCGATTTTAAACTTTTCACTTTTAACCGCCAAGTTGCATCTCATAACCTATATCGCGGAATGTGATTCTGCTTTCTCTAGTTGTCACAATGGATAGAACTTATTTTTCTACCCCAAATGCATATGTCATACGTCCAATTCTGATATATGGAAACAAAGTTATGCTAAAAATAAATTTTCAACTATTCACTTGTCACTATCAAGTTGCATCTCACAAACTATAGCTTGGAATGTGATTCTGCTTTCTCTGGAAGTCACAATGGATAGAACTTATTTTTCTACCCCAGATGCATATGTTATACGTTCGATTCTGATACACGGAAACAAAGTTATGCAAAAAATAGATTTTCTACTATTCATTTGTCACCGTCAAGTTGCATCTCAAAAAAATATAGCTTGGAATGTGATTCTTATTTCTATGATTATCACAACGGATTTAAATTGTTTTTCTACCCCAAATGCATATGTCACACGTCCAATTCTGATATACGGAAACAAAGTTATGCTAAAAATAAATTTTCAACTATTCACTTGTCACTACCAAGTTGCATCTGACAAACTATAGCTTGGGATGTGATTCTTATTTCTCTGGTTATCACAATGGATTTAAATTATTTTTCTACCCCAAATGCATATGTCACACGTCCAATTCTGATATAGGGAAACAAATTTATGCTAAAAATAGATTTTCAACTGTTCGCTTTTCACCGTCAAGTTGCATCTCGCAAACTATATCTCGGAATGTGATTCTGCTTTCTCTGGTTCTCACAATGGACAGAACTTATTTTTCTACGCCAAATGCATATGTTACACGTCCAATTCTGATATACGGAAACAAAGTTATACTAAAAATCGATTTTCAACTTTTCACTTTTCACCGCCAAGTTGCATCTCACAAACTATATCTCGGAATGTGATTCTGCTTTCTCTGGTTACCACAATGGATAGAACTTATTTTTCTACCCCAAATGCATATGTCAGACGCCCGATTCTGATATACGGAAACAAAGTTATGCTAAAAATCGATTTTCAACTTTTCACTTTTAACCGCCAAGTTGCATCTCATAACCTATATCTCGGAATGTGATTCTGCTCTCTCTAGTTGTAACAATGGATAGAACTTATTTTTCTACCCCAAATGCATATGTCATACGTCCAATTCTGATATATGGAAACAAAGTTAGGCTAAAAATAAATTTTCAACTATTCACTTGTCACTATCAAGTTGCATCTCACAAACTATAGCTCGGAATGTGATTCTGCTTTCTCTGGAAGTCACAATGGATAGAACTTATTTTTCTACCCCAGATGCATATGTTATACGTGTGAAGATGGTGATCTTTCCAAACCTATGGCTAAGGTTTTGATGATGCTCACTATGTCATCAAATGCAAAAAGAAGACTAGCAAATCAAAAGTCAAAGAAGCTCATATGTGTAGTCTAAGTCTTCTAGGTAAAACGATACTTAATCTTAAAATCTCTTAACTATACGATAAAGGCTAAATTCTGAAAAACTCATGCATAAAACCAAAATCATTTGCACTAAAGCGTAGGTGTTCTGTTTTTAAACAGTGTAATCGATTACACTACTCTGGTAATCGATTACATATTGATAAATTCATCAGTCATGTACATTTTCCATGATGTAATCGATTACACAACCCTTGTAATCGATTACAAGTTGATAAACTCATCAGACCTGTGCATTTTCTATGATGTAATCGATTACACCATACTCGTAATCGATTACAACATATTAAAAGTACCAGATATGTACGTTTTACACATTGTAATCGATTACACCATGTTTGGTAATCGATTACATAAATCCGTTGAGTTTTGTATTTTAAATTTTTACATGATGTAATCGATTACATATACTTGTAATCGATTACAACATATTAAAAGCATCAGATACGTGCATTTTTTCACATTGTAATCGATTACACAATGTTTGGTAATCGATTACATCAATCCGTTGAGCTTGTTTTTGAAATTTTTAACTGGTGTAATCGATTACACCATATGGTAATCGATTACATATACCAGAACAGTATATTGGTTCTGTTTTGAATGAACTGATGTAGCTCTTAACTTTTCACAAACTCATACTGGTTCATGTGCACGAATTAAACACTATAAATAGGTGTTCTATGACTTGTTTTTCAACACAATTCTGAATACAACTTTCATACTCACAAAGTCACAAAGTTCTCATAATTTTTGTCATTCATTCATAAGTGTTAAGACTTTGATATCAATTTTCATATCTTTCCAATTCTGGAAATTATTCAAAGTCTTAAGCATAAACAAAAGCCTTTATCCAAGTTATTTGATTCTAAATTAAGTGATCATTTAGTGAGTGATTCAATCTTAAAGTTTCAATTACTATTAGAGAGTCACTTATTCAAAAGCCTTGTAAAAACCATCTTAAGAATACAAGTTAGTGTCTTGTAAACATTTCACCAAGTGTGGTGAAGTGCAGTATATTGTGAAGAACGGTGTTAGCCTAGTGCCTAGTGGAATAGGTGAGTAGTCTTGGAAGAAGACGAAGAAGGTGTAACATTGGTTCTTGCAATAGTGGAAAAATCTTCTTGGTAACAAGAAGGACTGGACGTAGCCTTCAGATTGAAGGTGAACCAGTATACATCTTGGTGTGATCTTCTCTTCCCTTAACTATTTACATTTTGCACTATCTTCTACTTTTACTCAACTATTTTGTTTATTACTTCCGCTGATAGAAAAACTCTCTTTAAACTTGCAAAGTTTTAAAATAAAAGTAGAAATATTGAATTTAAGTCTCTACACCTAATTCACCCCCCTCTTAGGTGGCCATATATCTTAACAATACGTCCGATTCTGATACACGGAAACAAAGTTATGCAAAAAATAGATTTTCAACTATTCATTTGTCACCGTCAAGTTGCATCTCACAAACTATAGCTTGGAATGTGATTCTGATTTCTCTGATTATCACAACGGATTTAAATTGTTTTTCTACCCCAAATGCATATGTCACACGTCCAATTCTGATATACGGAAACAAAGTTATGCTAAAAATAAATTTTCAACTATTCACTTGTCACTGCCAAGTTGCATCTGACAAACTATATCTCGGAATGTGATTCTTATTTCTCTGGTTATCACAATGGATTTAAATTATTTTTCTACCCCAAATGCATATGTCACACGTCCAATTCTGATATAGGGAAACAAATTTATGCTAAAAATAGATTTTCAACTGTTCACTTTTCACCGCCAAGTTGCACCTCACTAACTATATCTCGGAATGTGATTCTGCTTTCTCTGCATGTCACAATGGATAGAAATTATTTTTCTACCCCAAATTCAAATGTCATACGTTCGATTCTGATATACGGAAACAAATGTATGCTAAACATAGATTTTCAACTGTTCACTTTTCACTGCCAAGTTGCAACTCACAAACTATATCTCGGAATGTGATTCTTATTTCTCTGGTTATCACAATGGATATAACTTATTTTTCTACCCCAAATGCATATGTCACACGTCCAATTATGATATACGGAAACTAATTTATGCTAAAAATAGATTTTCAACTGTTCACTTTTCACCGCCAAGTTGCATCTCACAAACTATATCTCGGAATGTGATTCGTCTTTCTCTGGTTGTCACAATGGATAGAAATTATTTTTCTACCCCAAATGCATATGTCATACGTCCGATTCTGATATACGGACACAAACGTGTGCTAAAAATAGATTTTCAACTATTCACTTGTCACCGCCAAGTTGCATCTCACAAACTATATCTCGAAATGTGATTCTTATTTGTCTGGTTATGACAATAGATAGAACTTATTTTTGTACCCCAAATTCATATGTCATAAGTCCGATTCTAATATACGGAATCAAATTTACGCTAAAAATAGATTTTCAACTGTTCACTTTTCACCGCCAAGTTGCATCTCACAAACTATTTCTCGGAATGTCATTTTGCTTTCTCTGGTTGTCACAATGGATAGAAATTTTTTTTCTACCCCAAATGCATATGTCATAGATCCGATTCTGATATACGGAAACAAAGGTATGTTAAAAATAGATTTTCAACTATTTACTTGTCACCGCCAAGTTGCATCTGACAAACTATATCTCGGAATGTGATTCTTATTTGTCTGGTCATCGCAATAGATAGAACTTATTTTTATACCCCAAATGCATATGTCATACGTCCGATTCTGATATACAGAAACAAAGTTATGCTAAAAATAGATTTTAAGTTGTTCATTTTCACTCCCAAGTTGCAACTCACAAACTATAGCTTGGAATGTGATTCTGCTTTTTCTGGTAGTCACAATGGATAGAACTTATTTTTGTACCCGAAATGCATATGTCATACGTCCAATTCTGTTATACGGAAACAAAGTTATGCAAAAAATAGATTTTCAACTATTCACTTTTCACCGCCAAGTTGCATCTCACAAATTATATCTCGGAATGTGATTCTGCATTCTTTGTTTATCACAATGGATAGAACTTATTTTTCAACTCCAAATGAATATGTCATACGTCCGATTCTGATATATGGAAACCAAGTTATGCTAAAAATAAATTTTCAACTTTTCACTTGTCACTATCAAGTTGCATCTCACAAACTATAGCTCGGAATGTGATTCTGCTTTCTCTGGAAGTCACAATGGATAGAACTTATTTTTCTACCCCAAATGCATATGTTATATGTCAGATTCTGATATTCGGAAACAAAGTTATGCAAAAAAATAGATTTTCAACTATTCACTTGTCACCGTCAAGTTGCATCTCACAAACTATAGCTTCGAATGTGATCCTTGTAACATCCCTCCTTTCAGCACCTTGCTTAGGTAGACATAGGATTGTATATATATATATATATATGTGATTATATTTTTATTGATATTAGAATGCTATATGTTTAATAATTTCTTTGAAAACAAGTTAATCTAGTTAGTTTCAAAGTTGTCCATGTTTAAAGTCGAGCCGTGATCGGGTAATGTATCGTCTTAGAATTTTAATTAGAATTGGTCTAAGTGACCACCTAACCTATTAGATTTTATAATGCTTTATTGATGTTGAGTTTTGAGGATAGAAAGTTATTATCTTAGTGTTATACTATGATAAATAACTTAGTTAAAAAATTTAGAAAAGTGGTAGTGTTAATGTACCTTTGAACTGGATTGCCCGAGAGTGCCCGTAATCTTTCTGTTAGTTTTTTGAGTTCTTGAACTATCATCTAGACTCTCGTAGACATTGTTTAATATTGTATTAGGGTGTCTTAGAGCACAAGAAAAACACATCCATGCACTACAACAATTTCCCAAACCAAATGCCACACCATACACTTAAAATTTTGCTAAATGCCTAATCCTTGTTTAATTCTTAATGACACCCCAACCCAAAATATCTTCCCCCACTAACTCATCCCGAACACTTATATATATAGCCTTAAGGGGTGGGGGTTGAAATTGTCACACTCTCACTCTCACACCTCCTCACCAACACCACCTTCACTCACCTTCTCTTCTTCTCCCCAACTCACGTTGGCACCAAAGAGGGAGGAGAAAACCTCCATCTTCTCCACCAAAACTCACATGCAAGCCACCAAAGCTCTTCCCCAAGGTATGGTGATCATGTTTATGTTCCCATTTCTTCAATCTCTAGGTTCTTTATAGGTTATTTCTCCTCTTGATCACCAATGACTTAGGTGAAATTCTAGAATGAGTTGTTTGTAACTTTGTTCTATTATCTTCTCTAGATTTTCATCCAAGGAGGTAGTCAACCATTTCAAGGTATGATGAATCCATTTTTGATCTCTGATTGTAGAAAAAATGTCATGCAAACACTGTTTTGGGGGTTACAAAAAACATTCTGCTCTAAGTGTAGTTAGTGAAATGAAGCTAGATTGTTGTTGTTAGGTGTTGTAGTTGAGTTCTAGACTTCCAATTGAGCTAAAAACGGTTGTGGCTATGCTAAATTATCATTGCATGTTGGAGAGCTTTCTGTTTGCAGGTTGGAGCTGCTGAAAAATGTTAGGTATCAGTGATTACAATACACCTAGAAGGGGGGGTTGAATAGGTGTAGCGGTTAGAATGTCCGCTTTTCGAAAACAACACTTAATGCTGAAAAACACCTTGATTAATCGATTAACAAAACAGGGTAATCGATTAACACTTTCAACACAGTCCACTTAATCGATTAACAGATTAAAGTAATCGATTAACACACCACACTTAATCGATTAAACCGAGACAGTAAGCAAACGCAAGTACAGTTTCTTGCTCGACAATTAAGTGATAATGAAACGATTATACCAGGCTTACAGAATATTATCAGAGTACAAGTAAAACAGTATAGACACAGATTATCAATTAAATCTACTTGACAAAATAATCGATCAAATGCAATAAAGAGATAGAGATAGAAAAAGTCCTGCAACAAGAATTTTATCCTGGTTCGTTTGCTTGTCCACCGCAAACTACATCCAGGCCTCCCGGCTGATTTGGGAGATTTTTCTTCACTATAATTGAATGAATGTTAATTACATACACACTATCCAATTACAACAATTAGACACTGACAAGATAAAAAAAAACTATTCTATGGTTTGACCCCCTTCCAACCGACAAAGAAAACCTTTCTTTCGGCGTAGCCCCAGCCAAGAACCTTGTTCTTTACTTATCCCTAAGTCTAACACTCAGTGAAGACACACTCAATCTCTTGGTGATATGACACCTTGAGATTCCCACAATTACAACACTTTTTCAAACAAAACAATACAGAGTAAATTTAAGCTATAACAAGACTTATATCTAACAAGATAAGGCTTTACTCTAATCACCTAATACAAGCTCATGCAGTATGAAAGATGTATTAGTGAAAAACAGAATGCATAATGTGTAAACATCTAATCAAGAATCATGTAAAAATGCAAGAACATGTGACAAGAAAAGATGAGAAATGTATCATGAAAAGCACTCAATCCTAAAGCATAGAATTCTCTCTTTTCTAAGCTCACAAATGCATTTACAACTAGATGCAACAATTAACACGAAAATATGCTCTAACTCTCTAAAAATTTAATATGCAACTTATGAGATCAATTCTGAAAATGCAGTTTATAAAGAATTGAAATAAAAGCCCAGTTAATCGATTAACGACAGCTTTAATCGATTAAGCTTCACAAAAATGTTAGATTAATCGATTGACATTTGTTGTAATCGATTACACTGTGCAAACAGTTAGATTAATCGATTAAGCCAAGTGGTAATCGATTAACAGCACTGTTTCATGTGTAAAAGCTTCAAATATGTTATGCACTTAAATTCATACATGTTAAATACTTAGATTATGCCTAGAATGCACATATACATGTATTTATATGATGCATGAACATATTATGAATGACATATCTCAAGATGAAAAAGATTTAAAAGATTTATGCAATTGAGATATGTATTAGGTGACTTAAGCCTTGGACTCAACCTAAACTAATCTAGTCTAAGCAAGATACCAATCGGAAGGCTTAAGCATGTTGATTTGTTGATGATCTTCAAGCTCATGTTAGCACAAGTTGTCCTCATCAAAACCAAGTCATATAAGGAGAGCTTTCCAAAGTGTTCCTCTTGACATGCACACTTTCAATCTCCCCCTTTTTGATGATGACAAACTCCACATCAAATGTAAATAGCTTGAAGATTGTGTTGGCAAGGTTGATATGATGCGCAAATATCGGAAGCTGTTATTACGATCAACCTGCACAATCAGAAAACAACAAAACAACCTTTCTCCCCCTTTTGACATTATCAAAAAGATAACCCAGGTCAAAGAAGAGGCAGAGATATGAGTAATGCATAAAACACAGTTAATGAGTTAATATTGGGATATAACAATTAACCTGTTTTACATTAAAGAGGATTAAACAAGTGCGCAAGTTTATACAACAGAAATAGCCAAACAAGTAAAGTGAACGGCATACGAGATGAACCATATCAAGGCAGAAAATCTCATACGATCAAGAACCATACACATAAACATAGTAGGCTATTCGACATAATTATAAAATAGCATAAAGAGTAACAATGTTTAGCAGCCAGATAACCAGAAAATGTCAATTAACAACATAAAAGAGTCACGCAACAGAAATACTAGAATCTCAAAGCAGAAAAGAGAAAGTGAGAAAAACCAGAAAAAGTGTGAAACCGAGCTACTGTTTGCCTTTATAAAACTGGTTTTAATCGATTAACGGGCAGGGTTAATCGATTAATCAGTGTGAAATTTCGAATTTTTGAAAGAACTGATGCCCAGGTAATCGATTAAGTGAAAATGTAATCGATTACTTATAGTAGAATTTCGAATTTTCAAGCAACTGATGCCCAGGTAATCGATTAATTTAATATTTAATCGATTACTTATAGAAAAAAAAAATTTCAGGCAGTAAAATGGTTTCAACTTCTTAAGGCTTTGGCATGCAATGTGACAGATTTATTTAAACATCCAGAATCACAAAAAAATAATAATCAAGAGAAACAAATATCGAACAGCTAAAGAAACAAAGACATAGAGAAACTAGACGATAATGTAAACACCTAAACAATTTTAATCAAGATATTGTTCATCAAGAATTCCAAGTTCTCTCCTTAGAACAAAGAAGGTATCCCTGGGAAGGGGCTTGGTGAAAATATCAGCTAATTGTTTAGAAGTTTCAACAAATTCAAGAACGCAATCACCTTTTTGTACATGATCACGCAGAAAATGATGTCTAATTTCTATATGCTTAGTTCTAGAATGCAAGACGGGATTCTTGGAAAGGTTTATGGCACTTGTGTTATCGCATTTAATAGGGATCTTTTCAATATTAAGACCATAGTCCTTGAGTTGCTGCTTCATCCAGAGGATTTGAGCGCAACACACACCAGCGGCAATGTATTCCGCTTCGGCGGTGGACAAAGCAACACAAGCTTGCTTTTTGCTGTGCCATGCTACTAATGAACTCCCCAACAAGTGACAAGTACCACTAGTGCTTTTCCGATCCAATTTACATCCGGCGAAATCGGAATCGGAATAACCTACCAAGGATAATGAGGCATCCCGAGGATACCATAATCCCATGTTAGTTGTTCCTTTTAAGTATCTCATGATTCTTTTAACAGTTGTAAGATGTGATTCTTTAGGAGATGATTGAAATCTAGCACACATGCATACACTGAACATGATATCAGGCCTACTTGCAGTTAAGTAAAGTAAAGACCCAATAATTCCTCGATACTTTGTTACCTCTATAGTTTTTCCTTTTTCGTCCTTATCTAGGTAGCAAGCAGATGCCATAGGAGTGGAAGCTTCCTTACAATTGTTCATCTCAAATTTCTTGAGCAGCTCTTTGCAATATTTTGTCTGATGGATGAAAATGCCACTTTCTAGTTGCTTTATCTGAAGTCCTAGAAAGAACGTAAGTTCTCCCATCATAGACATTTCGAACTCCCCCTGCATCATCTCAGAAAACTCCTTACACAAAATATCATTAGTAGATCCAAAAATTATGTCATCTACATAGATTTGCACAAGTAATACAGAGTTTTCTGATTTACGAATAAAAAGCGTTGTGTCAACCAAGCCTCTTTCGAACCCTTTTTCTAAAAGAAAGGTACTAAGTCTATCATACCAAGCTCTAGGAGCTTGTTTGAGACCATAGAGTGCCTTTTTAAGTTTATAAACATGGTTCGGATATTTAAAATTTTCAAGACCAGACGGTTGGTTAACATACACTTCTTCTTGAATATAGCCATTCAAGAAGGCGCTTTTTACGTCCATCTGAAATAATTTGAAGTTCATAATCGATGCAAAGGAAAGTAGCATCCTGATGGCCTCTAATCTGGCTACAGGGGCATAGGTTTCGTCATAATCGATACCTTCCTCCTGGTTGTAGCCTTGGGCCACCAAGCGTGCTTTATTTCGAATGATCAAGCCTGATTCATCAAGCTTGTTTCTGAAGACCCATCGAGTACCAATCACAGGATGATCTTTAGGTTTAGGGACCAAGTCCCAAACATTATTACGTTCGAACTGGTTTAGCTCTTCTTGCATAGCTATACCCCAGTGCACATCCTCAACGGCCTCATCAATGGTCTTAGGCTCAATTTGAGAAACAAAAGCTACGAAATTACAAAAGTTTCGTAAGGAACTACGGGTTACCACTCCCGTAGATATGTCACCTATTACTTTATCGATTGGGTGAGCTTTCTTGGTTTTCCACACAATTGGCATATCTGAATGCTCCTGAGATTTGTTTTGACGTTCTTCATCAGCTGCTTCTACATTATCCATGTTCTTTGAGTATGCTTCTTCCAAAGCACCTGCAACATCATCAGAAACAGCCTTTCTCTTCTCTTTTGGAGAAGATTCATCAAACTGTACATGGATAGACTCTTCAACTTGCATAGAATACTTATTAAAGATTCTGAACGCTTTGCTATGAATCGAGTATCCCAAAAATATTCCCTCATCGGCTTTTGAATCAAATTTTCCTAAAGCCCGCTTTCCATTATTTAATATAAAACATTTGCAACCGAAAGCGTGAAGATGGAATATGTTTGGTTTACGGCCTTTTAATAGTTCATAAGGAGTTTTATTCAAATTAGGCCTTAACAATACTCGATTTATAACATAGCATGCAGTATGAACTGCATCTGCCCAGAAATATTTAGGGGTATTACTTTCATTAAGCATGGTTCTCGCTAATTCTTCTAACACACGATTTTTCCTTTCAACAACTCCATTTTGTTGTGGAGTGCGAGGAGCAGAGAACTGATGCATAATGCCATGCTTATCACAGAATTTGTCGAACTGAAAGTTCTCAAATTCTCCCCCGTGATCACTTTGTATATATACTATTTTCAGGTTAAATTGGTTTTGGATTTGCTTGGCAAGATTTTTAAAAGAGTTGAAAGCGTCGCTTTTAGCAGATAAAAATAATGTCCATGTAAAACGAGAGAAATCATCAACAATAACTAAAGCATAGTAGCTACCACCAAAACTCATGATTTGTGATGGTCCAAACTAGTCCATATGGAGTAACTCCAAAGGTCTTGAAGTGGATATCACATTTTTGTTTTTAAAAGAGTTTTTGGTTTGTTTACACTTTTGACAAGTGTCACAAATCTCTTTAGTTTTGAAATTTAGTTTTGGTAGCCCTTCAACTAGTTGGTTTGATGACAATTTATCTAGATGTTTTATATGGATGTGTGCAACGCGTCTGTGCCAAAGCCAGATGTCATCTTCTTTAGAAATGAAACATTTTGAAAATAATGTAGTGACATCATCCAAGTTAACCATGTAAATATTATTTATACGATGACCAACGAATTTAACATTATTAGATAAAATGTCACGAATGATGCAACAGTCAGAATCAAAAGATACTCGATTACCTTTGTCACAGAGTTGACTTATACTTAGAAGATTATGTTCTAGTCCTTCAACATACAGAACATTTTCAATTTGAGTATGAGATGAGTTACCAACTGTTCCGGTACCAAGTATCTTTCCCTTATTGTTGTCTCCGTACGTGACGTATCCTTTTCCTTTAAGTGAAAGATCCAGGAAATTTGATCTGTCACCTGTCATATGTCTCGAACATCCATTGTCTAAGTACCATTTTTGTCCTTGTGTTCGAAGACATACCTGCAAAATAGATCACCTGCTTTTCTCAGGTACCCAAATTATGTTGGGTCCTTTTCTGTTAGTGATTAGGGAATTATCTCCCTTCTTTATCCATACATAAGCCCCGCTAGGTATACCGTATTTTCTAATGTAACAAGAGTAAGAGGTATGACCATACGTATTACAATAAAAGCAAGTAGGAGAGCGCCTACGATTTTTATCCTTAGTATTAACTACAGGTTTTCTATATGGTCTCTTGTTTTTAGCAGAGCGAGTATAACCTAGACCAGTACGATCACCAACATTTCTTGTTTGACTGAGCAGAGTGTCTAATTGCTGTTTACTGTTTGTGAGACGTTCGAGTTTTTCTTTTAGTTTAAGATTGTCTTCTTGCAAAATCTCGCAAGTCTCACATACAGGCTTTTGACATAAATTATCAGCAGAGCAGTCACATGTGTTACAAGAATAGATGAGATCTAAAGTTTCATTTTCTAATTTTAATTCATCTAATTCTTTTTGTAATTGGCTTAGTTTCTTTTCATTTCTAAGGATTTCCCTTTTTTTTATCAACATTTATTCTAGCCAATTTCTTTAATTCCTCATGTAACTCAACATAAGCATTATATAAAATTTCATAAGAGGGTAAGTCATCCGAAGTGGATGAGGTGTCGGAATATACCTCATCATTATCCTCGTGTGAGTCTGAGTTGCCATTGTTGTCAGATCTGACCATCAGACACAACTTCGCTGACTCCTCCTCACTAGAAGTGCTTGATGTTGTTTCCACATCAGGTACATCCCATACAATGTAAGCTTTCTTGGATTTGAATTCCCTGGGAGTGCTCTTCTCTGAATCAACCTTTTTCAGATAGGTAGGACATTGAAATCTCATATGTCCGGCTTTTCCACACTCATGGCAAGTGAAGCGATCTTTGTTGTTCTTGCCTTTGTTGGTTGACTCTTTCGCTTCTTTCTTCTGAAACTTCTTGAATCCTCCTTTTCTTTTGATGAACTTGCTAAATTTGCGAACAAGTAGATTCATAGTTTCATCATCTAGATCGGAGTCAGATTCATCATCATCTTTATCTTCTTTTGATTTGGAGGTCGTGGCCTTTAATGTGATGTTTTTCTTTTTCCGATCTGAATCTTCGTGCATAGTCAAGCGCCCCAATTCCATTTCGTGCTCTTGAAGTTTTCCAAATAAAGTAGCTAGAGGCATAGAGTCCAAATCTTTGGATTCAACAATTGCAGTTACTTTTGGTTGCCATTTCCTATCAAGACAACGCAAAACTTTATTAGTTAGTTCACCTCTGGCAAAAGATTTATCTAGAGCAACTAAATGATTAACAATATGAGTAAATCGCTTTTGCATATCACAGATTGATTCACTAGGTAACATGCGAAATAACTCATACTCATGGGTAAGCGCATTTAATCTAGCGCGCTTGACTTCGCTAGTGCCTTCATGAGTCACTTGTAAAGTGTCCCACATTTCTTTTGCATTTTGGCACTGCGATAATCTAAAGAACTCATCATAGGATAGGGCCGATGTGATGATATTTTTGGCGCGTAGATTATGCTGCACCTTTTTGCGCTCATCATCGGTCCATAGACTTTTAGGCTTGTCTTTAGGTTCATTGTCCACAAGATGTTGTGGAACGAAAGGGCCGTTGACTACGGATTCCCAAATATCCGAGTCTATGGCTTCAATAAAAATTTGCATGCGGACTTTCCAGTAGGCATACCCTTCACCACTGAATATAGGTGGTCGATTAATGGATGAACCATCACCACCAAATGGGTTTGACGAACCCATTCGTTTTTCCCTAAGGATCACGAATACGCGGTTGAGCTAGCACTTCGCACTAGCTCTGATACCACTTGTTAGGTATCAGTGATTACAATACACCTAGAAGGGGGGGGGGGGGGGGTTGAATAGGTGTAGCGGTTAGAATGTCCGCTTTTCGAAAACAACACTTAATGCTGAAAAACACCTTGATTAATCGATTAACAAAACAGGGTAATCGATTAACACTTTCAACACAGTCCACTTAATCGATTAACAGATTAAAGTAATCGATTAACACACCACACTTAATCGATTAAACCGAGACAGTAAGCAAACTCAAGTACAGTTTCTTGCTCGACAATTAATTGATAATGAAACGATTATACCAGGCTTACAGAATATTATCAGAGTACAAGTAAAACAGTATAGACATAGATTATCAATTAAATCTACTTGACAAAATAATCGATCAAATGCAATAAAGAGATAGAGATAGAAAAAGTCTTGCAACAAGAATTTTATCCTGGTTCGTTTGCTTGTCCACCGCAAACTACATCCAGGCCTCCCGGCTGATTTGGGAGATTTTTCTTACTATAATTGAATGAATGTTAATTACATACACACTATCCAATTACAACAATTAGACACTTACAAGATAAAAAAAAACTATTCTATGGTTTGACCCCCTTCCAACCGACAAAGAAAACCTTTCTTTCGGCGTAGCCCCAGCCAAGAACCTTGTTCTTTACTTATCCCTAAGTCTAACACTCAGTGAAGACACACTCAATCTCTTGGTGATATGACACCTTGAGATTCCCACAATTACAACACTTTTTCAAACAAAACAATACAGAGTAAATTTAAGCTATAACAAGACTTATATCTAACAAGATAAGGCTTTACTCTAATCACCTAATACAAGCTCATGCAGTATGAAAGATGTATTAGTGAAAAACAGAATGCATAATGTGTAAACATCTAATCAAGAATCATGTAAAAATGCAAGAACATGTGACAAGAAAAGATGAGAAATGTATCATGAAAAGCACTCAATCCTAAAGCATAGAATTCTCTCTTTTCTAAGCTCACAAATGCATTTACAACTAGATGCAACAATTAACACGAAAATATGCTCTAACTCTCTAAAAATTTAATATGCAACTTATGAGATCAATTCTGAAAATGCAGTTTATAAAGAATTGAAATAAAAGCCCAGTTAATCGATTAACGACAGCTTTAATCGATTAAGCTTCACAAAAATGTTAGATTAATCGATTGACATTTGTTGTAATCGATTACACTGTGCAAACAGTTAGATTAATCGATTAAGCCAAGTGGTAATCGATTAACAGCATTGTTTCATGTGTAAAAGCTTCAAATATGTTATGCACTTAAATTCATACATGTTTAATACTTAGATTATGCCTAGAATGCACATATACATGTATTTATATGATGCATGAACATATTATGAATGACATATCTCAAGATGAAAAAGATTTAAAAGATTTATGCAATTGAGATATGTATTAGGTGACTTAAGCCTTGGACTCAACCTAAACTAATCTAGTCTAAGCAAGATACCAATCGGAAGGATTAAGCATGTTGATTTGTTGATGATCTTCAAGCTCATGTTAGCACAAGTTGTCCTCATCAAAACCAAGTCATATAAGGAGTGCTTTCCAAAGTGTTCCTCTTGACATGCACACTTTCAAAAAATGTGGATTAAGGGTCCCTAAACTCTAACCCACTTCCTTATGTTGTTGTTAGGTTATGAAGAGTGTTTTAGGTGTTGTGTTTATTCTAGGGTGTTTAGGATTGAAAACTCTTGCATGTGTTATAAGCTTTGTTTAACACATTGAACTCATGATTTTTAACTCATTCCAAAGGTTAGAACTCGAAAATGTTGAAGGCTAAGAAGTCATGCAAATTCGGTCCCAAGTGTCCAAGAGTTAAGGAAACCCTAATACCTTAATTCCTTGATAACTTGAGTTCCTAACGTCCAAATTTTGCGTATAAAATACATGTGTTCATATTTTAAATTCCTAGCTAAATATCATTCTTTAAGGGACCAAAAAAAATTCAAAATCCTCACTGTTTAAAGGGAAACACGATAACAGTCCCTAGTTGGCACTCCAAACTATCTAATTTTTGACTATATGTTAGCTTATGTTTCAAATTGCCTTATGGTTTATAAATTCTGAGATTTTTCTAAAGCGAATCCGAGCTTCCTACATCAAATTCTGAGTTTTAAACCAACAATGTCTCTGAAAATCTCTTCGTGCCTAATCGAGATCTTAGTTATGTCCAAATTAAATATTTCGGAATGTTCTAATGTCTAGAACCCCACTAAGGTGTTTTCTTTACAATCCGAATAAACTTACTAATATCGAAATTAACTGTTTACGACCTAACCAGGTACTCGGCACTCGGGAAAACGGCAACAAAGGAATATTAAGTTCAGTAAGGGTAAAGGTATGGAGAGAAGTGTCGTTATATAGGTGCTTAGAAATGATGCCAAAGATATTCGTGCATCTCTAAGCTAGGCCATGTGCGGATATAGTCGAATACTAATTCTGTGGCCGCGAACAATTGAGTAGCGAGACTTAGTTGTTCATAAATTGATTTAACTCTAAATTATGATGGATATGTTTGGTTGAAGTGCTTCAATGGAATTGAATGATTATGTTTGTTGATGTGAATGATGATTATGACTGAAAGTTTGATTATGAAAGTACTGATTTAACTTAATATTCTGTTGAATTTTGAACTGTGACATATTGTTGAGTTGACTGTTGAACTGTCATCAAACATTCTCATGGCATAGCATATGAGCATTCTTGATGAAACTTAAAGAATGAAAGTTTTGCTTATGAAAGATTTGAAAAAGGATGAAGGGGAAATATTTTTATGAATGTTATCAGAACTGGCGTATTTTTACAGTTATTAGAAAATCCTTTTGATTAATAAGCCAGTGAGTTAGAACTTGAAAATATGTTATAACTGAGTTTGAACGAAAAATGTTTTGTTATTACCCTAAAAAGTTTTCCCCTGATTCTTCTTTTAAAAGGATAAAAGCTATGCTTTGTATGAATCGGAAGATTCATGTCACTATGTTTACCGTTTGTAACATAGTCTGCGGGAAGATACGACACTGAGATTGTGTTGAGAACCCAGAGGGGTACCTTGTCTGTGTGTCTTGGTTGAGGGGACATTGTGGGTGGAGATTGATTTGTCAGGAATAGGGTAGCTCCCTTGAGCCGACAGAACTCTTCGCAGTAACTACAGCGACCTCTAACACCCCCTTGAAGGTATCGTGCTCAGGATGATGCAGCGGTTATCTTTGCCGACCGGAGGGTATTTCCGGCGCTATTGAGTGCACGATAGTTATATGCCTTTTGGTTACCAATGGTTGGCACGGCGTTGTACTTATCCTGTTCGCTTCCTAAGAATAGAAAATGGTTGGTCGGGCTCGATCAGTCGGTACCATTGCTGTTGATGTATTGTTAGGCGCCCAGTTAGGAGACGTTTTCTCCATGCATTGCTCTACAAAATAGTTGGTCTCACTAGATTAACGAGTGCATTCATCATGACATCATGCTCATACATGTGATTAAATCGTTATATTAATACCTGTATGATATGTTTTATGTTATGACTTTATAAATTGTTGATTGCTTATCTTATATAGAGATGCTTACTCTCCAATCTCACATCACAGGTAGTGATGGACTCAGAGGCTTCTTTTGTGGTTCCTCCTTGTCTAGTAGAGATCATACCTCTCCCGTCGGGGGAGGTTGAGGTGGACCGATCCAGGGCGGTGTTTAGGGGAGACATAGAAATCCGGTGTTCGTACTTGGATAGGCATAGAGTGATACTCCCCTGCCGCTCCACCGTTCCAGCGGTCTATATCATGCACCTACCAGACGGTTATGAGTTACGACGAACACCTCCTCTTGCTCCTGCCAGGTATATTCCGTCTCCTACTGCTCCTCTTGGTCTATCTTATGGATCCTATCATGCCCAGACACGTAGGGTTGCGCCATTCTGGTGTACACCTAGAGCCTCGGCGAGACGTTCTGTTGGGGGACCACCTGTGACCCCGGCTAGTCGTACTGAGTCGACTCGGGGAGTTCAGACTTGTCGATGTACCAGGTGTCTTTCTGTACGGGAGAGTCATATGGATTCACCCGCTATTGCTGTGAGAAAGAATCTGGAGTTTGCTCCCGGATCCTCTTCTCACGGGGTACATGGGAGGATTCAGGATGACGGGGTTGATATTCGTGGCCCGGTGAAGAGGGCCCGACTATCTCCTCCACCATCATACTCCCCTGCACCAGCCGAGCCTATGGTTAGGGATGATATTATATATATTTCTAGTGATGAGGAGGATCCAGAGGAAGACCCTGAGGAGGGTAGTTCGGAGGGACAGTAGCAGGAGGATGTTGGGTCGAAATTCTGACGGTCTGTTTGTGCATGGTGCGACGATATAGTTTTCTTTTGGTGCAGTTACTGTGAGTTCATTGTACACCCAGCCATAGGATCTTTTGCGTGTGTATATGTATGTATATATATCCTATTATGCTGGAGTGTATTGTGGATGGCATGACTTGGATGATGTACTCTTTTTGGACTATGATGCTTTTTGAACTAATGAAACATATATATAGACATATGTATGTTTAATATGTTATATTTTTGTTTAGTTTATAGTTTAAGTGGTGAGTTCTGAGAGAACCGTATGTTCATATGTTATAAAAGAAAAAGAAAAAATTCATACGCTATTTTTCAAAAACACAAATATAATTAACCAAGATCGTAAACGACGGTCTCGTATGTAATTGTTTTAACGCTAGGAAAAGGGTGTTACAAGAATCGGACGTATGACATATGCATTTGGGGTAGAAAAATAATTTCTATCCATTGTGACAACAAGAGAAAGTAGAATCACATTTCGAGATATAGTTTGTGAGATGCAACTTGGCGGTGAAAAGTGAACAGTAGAAAATCTATTTTTAGCATAAATTTGTTTCCGTATATCAGAATTGGACGTGTGACATATGAATTTGGGGTATAAAAGAATTTAAATCCATTGCGACAACCAGAAAAATCAGAATCATTTTCCAAGATATAGTTTGTGAGATGCAACTTGACGGTGACAAATGAATAGTTGAAAATCAATTTTTTGCATAACTTTGTTTTCGTATATCAGAATCGGATAGAAAAATAATTTGAATCCATTAGGACAACCACTGTAATCAGAATCACATTCCAAGCTATATTTTGTGAGATGCAACTTGGTAGTGACAAGTGAATAGTTGAAAATTTATTTTTAGCATAACTTTGTTTCCATATATCAGAATTGGACGTATGACATATGCATTTGGGGTAGAAAAATAATTTCTATCCATTGTGACAACTAGAGAAAGCATAATCACATTCCGAGATATAGTTTATGAGATGCAACTTGGCGGTTAAAAGTGAAAAGTTGAAAATCGATTTTTAGCATAACTTTGTTTCCGTATATCAGAATCGGGCGTCTGACATATGCATTTGGGGTAGAAAAATAAGTTCTATCCATTGTAGTAACCAGAGAAAGCAGATTCACATTCCGAGATATAGTTTGTGAGATGCAACTTGGCGGTGAAAAGTGAATAGTTGAAAATCTATTTTGAGCATAAATTTGTTTCGGCATATCAGAATTGGACGTGTGACATATGCATTTGGCGTAGAAAAATAAGTTATATCCATTGTGATAACCAGAAAAAGCAGAATCACATTCCGAGATATAGTGTGTGAGTTGCAACTTGGCAGTGAAAGGTGAACAATTTAAAATCTATTTTTAGCATAACTTTGTTTTCGTATATCAGAATCAGACGTATGACATATGCATTTGGGGTAGAAAAATAAGTTCTATCTATTTTGATAACCAGAGAAATGAGAATCACATTTCGAGATGTAGTTTGTGAGAGGCAACTTGGCGGTGACAAGTGAATAGTCGAAAATCTATTTTTAGCATACCTTTGTTTCCGTATATCAGAATCGGACGTATGACATATGTATTTGGGGTAGAAAAATAATTTCTAACCATTTTCACAACCAGAGAAAGCAGAATCACATTCCGAGATATAGTTTGTGAGATGCAACTTGGCGAAGAAAAGTGAAAAGTTGAAAATCTATTTTTAGCATAAATTTGTTTCCGTATATAAGAATTGAACGTGTGACATATGCATTTGGGTTATAAAAATAATTTAAATCCATTGGGACAACCAGAGATAGCAGAATCACGTTCCGAGATATAGTTTGTGAGATGCAACTTGGCGGTGAAAAGTGAACAGTTGAAAATCGATTTTTAGCATAACTTTGTTTCCGTATATCAGAATTAGACGTGTAACATATGCATTTGGCGTAGAAAAATAAGTTCTATCCATTGTGACAACCAAAGCAAGCAGAATCACATTCCGAGATATAGTTTGTAAGTAGCAACTTGGCAGTGAAAAGTGAAAAGTTTAAAATCTATTTTTAGCATACCTTTGTTTCCGTATATCAGAATCGGACGTATGACATATGCATTTGAGGTAGAAAAATAATTTCTATCCATTGTGACAACCAGAGAAAGTAGAATCACATTCCTAGATATAGTTTGTGAGATGCAACTTGGCGGTGAAAAGTGAATAGTTGAAAATCTATTTTTAGCATAAATTTGTTTCCGTAAATCAGAATTGGACGTGTAACATATGCATTTGGCGTAGAAAAATAAGTTCTATCCTTTGGGACAACCAGAGAAATCAGAATCACATTCCAAGCTAAAGTTTGTGAGATGCATCTTGGTGGTGACAATTGAATAGTTGAAAATCTATTTTTAGCATAACTTTGTTTCCGTATATTAGAATCGGACGTATAACATATGCATTTGGGGTAGAAAAATAATTTATATCCATTCTGACAACAAAAAAAAGCATAATCACATTCTGAGTTATAGTTTGTGAGAAGCAACTTGACAGTGATAAGTAAATAGTTGAAAATTTATTTTTAGCATAACTTTGTTTCCATATATCAGAATCGGACGTATGACATATGCATTTGGGGTAGAAAAATAAGTTCTATCCATTGTGATAACCAGAGAAAGCAGAATCACATTCTGAGATATAGTTTGTGAGTAGCAACTTGGCAGTGAAAAGGGAACAGTTTAAAATCTATTTTTAGCATAACTTTGTTTCCGTATATCAAAATTAGACGTGTAACATATGCATTTGGCGTAGAAAAATAAGTTTATCCATTGTGACAACCATAGAAAGCAGGATCACAATCCGAGATATAGTTTGTGAGATGCAACTTGGCGGTGAAAAGTGAAAAGTTGAAAATCGATTTTTAGAATAACTTTGTTTCCGTATATCAGAATCGGACGTATGACATATGCATTTGGGGTAGAAAAATAAGTTCTATCCATTGTGACAACAATAGAAAGCAGAATCACTTTCCGAGCAATAGTTGGTGAGATGCAACTTGGCGGTGAAAAGTGAATAGTTGAAAATCGATTTTTAGCATAACTTTGTTTCCGTATATCAGAATCGGACGTATGACATATGCATTTGGGGTAGAAAAATAAGTTCTATACATTGTGACAACCAGAGAAAGCAGAATCATAATCCGAGATGTAGTTCGTGAGATGCAACTTGGCGGTGAAAAGTGAACAGTTGAAAATCTATTTTTAGCATTAATTTGCTTCCGTATATCAGAATTGGACGTGTGACATATGCATTTCGGGTAGAAAAATCATTTCAATCCATTGGGACAATCATAGAAATCAGAATCACATTCCAAGCTATAGTTTGTGATATGCAACTTGGCGGTGACAAGTGAATAGTTGAAAATCTATTTTTAGCATAACATTGTTTCCGTATATCAAAATCGGACGTATGACATATGCATTTCGGGTAGAAAAATAAGTTATATCCATTGTGACGACCAGAAAAAGCATAATCACATTCCGAGCTATAGTTTGTGAGATGCAACTTGGCAGTGACAAGTGAAAAGTTGAAAATTTATTTTTAGCGTAACTTTGTTTCCATATAACAAAATCGGACGTATGACATATGCATTTGGGGTTGAAAAATAAGTTCTATCCATTGTGATAACCAAAGAAAGCAGAATCACATTCCGAGATATAGTTTTTGAGATGCAACTCTGCGGTGAAAAGTGAAAAGTTGAAAATCTATTTTTAACATAAATTTGTTTCTGTATATCAGAATTGGACGTGTGACATATGCATTTGGCGTAGAAAAATAAGTTCTATCCATTGTGACAACCAGAGAAAGCAGAATTACATTCCGAGATATAGTTTGTGAGATGAAACTTGGCGGTGAAAAGTGAAAAGTTGAAAATCGATTTTTAGCATAACTTTGTTGCCGTATATCAGAATTGGACGTGTAACATAAGCATTTGGCGTTGAAAAATAAGTTTTTTCCATTGTGACAACCAGAGAAAGCATAATCACATTCCGAGATATAGTTTGTGAGTTGCAACTTGGTAGTGAAAAGTGAACAGTTTAAAATCTATTTTTAGCATACCTTTGTTTCCGTATATCAGAATCGGACGTATGACATATGCATTTGGGGTAGAAAAATAATTTCTATCCATTATCAAAACCAGAGAAAGCAGAATCACATTCCGAGATATAGTTAGTGAGATGCAACTTGGCGGTGAAAAGTGAATAGTTGAAAATCTATTTTTAGCATAATTTTTTTTCACGTATATCAGAATTGGACGTGTGACATATGCATTTGGTGTAGAAAATTAATTTAAAACCATTGGGACAACCATAGAAATTAGAATCACATTCCAAGATATAGTTTGTGAGATGCAACTTGGCGGTGATAAGTAAATAGTTGAAAATCTATTTTTAGCATTACTTTGTTTCCGTATATCAGAATCGGACGTATGACATATGCATTTGGGGTAGAAAAATAATTTATATCCATTCTGACTACCAAAAAAAATATAATCACATTCTGAGCTATAGTTTGTGAGAAATTACTTGGCAGTGATAAGTGAATATTTGAAAATTTATTTTTAGCTTAACTTTGTTTCCATATATCAGAATCGGACGTATGACATATTCATTTGGGGTAGAAAAATAAGTTCTATCCATTGTGATAACCAGAGAGAGCAGAATCACATTCTGAGATATAGTTTGTGAGTAGCAACTTGGCAGTGAAAAGTGAATAGTTTAAAATCTATTTTTAGCATAACTTTGTTCCCGTATATCAGAATTAGACGTGTAACATATGCATTTGGCGTAGAAAAATAAGTTCTATCCATTGTGACAACCAAAGCAAGCAGAATCACATTCCGAGATATAGTTTGTGAGATGCAACTTGGCGGTGAAAAGTGAACAGTTGAAAATCTATTTTTAGCATTAATTTGCTTCCGTATATCAGAATTGGACGTGTGACATATGCATTTCGGGTAGAAAAATCATTTCAATCCATTGGGACAATCATAGAAATCAGAATCACATTCCAAGCTATAGTTTGTGATATGCAACTTGGCGGTGACAAGTGAATAGTTGAAAATCTATTTTTAGCATAACTTTGTTTCCGTATATCAAAATCGGACGTATGACATATTCATTTCGGGTAGAAAATAAGTTCTATCCATTGTGACAACAATAGAATGCAGAATCACTTTCTGAGCAATTGTTGGTGAGATGCAACTTGGCGGTGAAAAGTGAATAGTTGAAAATCGATTTTTAGCATAACTTTGTTTCCGTATATCAGAATCGGACGTATAACATATGCATTTGGGGTAGAAAAATAAGTTCTATCCATTGTGACAACAATAGAAAGCAGAATCACTTTCCGAGCAATAGTTGGTGAGATGCAACTTGGCGGTGAAAAGTGAATAGTTGAAAATCGATTTTTAGCATAACTTTGTTTCCGTATATCAGAATCGGACGTATGACATATGCATTTGGGGTAGAAAAATAAGTTCTATACATTGTGACAACCAGAGAAAGCAGAATCACAATCCGAGATGTAGTTCGTGAGATGCAACTTGGCGGTGAAAAGTGAACAGTTGAAAATCTATTTTTAGCATTAATTTGCTTCCGTATATCAGAATTGGACGTGTGACATATGCATTTCGGGTAGAAAAATCATTTCAATCCACTGGGACAATCATAGAAATCAGAATCACATTCCAAGCTGTAGTTTGTGATATGCAACTTGGCGGTGACAAGTGAATAGTTGAAAATCTATTTTTAGCATAACTTTGTTTCCGTATATCAAAATCGGACGTATGACATATGCATTTCGGGTAGAAAAATAAGTTATATCCATTGTGACGACCAGAAAAAGCATAATCACATTCCGAGCTATAGTTTGTGAGATGCAACTTGGCAGTGACAAGTGAAAAGTTGAAAATTTATTTTTAGCGTAACTTTGTTTCCATATAACAGAATCGGACGTATGACATATGCATTTGGGGTTGAAAAATAAGTTCTATCCATTGTGATAACCAAAGAAAGCAGAATCACATTCCGAGATATAGTTTTTGAGATGCAACTCTGCGGTGAAAAGTGAAAAGTTGACAATCTATTTTTAACATAAATTTGTTTCTGTATATCAGAATTGGACGTGTGACATATGCATTTGGCGTAGAAAAATAAGTTCTATCCATTGTGACAAACAGAGAAAGCAGAATTACATTCCGAGATATTGTTTGTGAGATGCAACTTGGCGGTGAAAAGTGAAAAGTTGAAAATCGATTTTTAGCATAACTTTGTTGCCGTATATCAGAATTGGACGTGTAACATAAGCATTTGGCGTTGAAAAATAAGTTTTTTCCATTGTGACAACCAGAGAAAGCAGAATCACATTCCGAGATATAGTTTGTGAGTTGCAACTTGGTAGTGAAAAGTGAACAGTTTAAAATCTATTTTTAGCATACCTTTGTTTCCGTATATCAGAATCGGACGTATGACATATGCATTTGGGGTAGAAAAATAATTTCTATCCATTATCACAACCAGAGAAAGCAGAATCACATTCCGAGATATAGTTAGTGAGATGCAACTTGGCGGTGAAAAGTGAATAGTTGAAAATCTATTTTTAGCATAATTTTTTTTCACGTATATCAGAATTGGACGTGTGACATATGCATTTGGTGTAGAAAATTAATTTAAAACCATTGGGACAACCATAGAAATTAGAATCACATTCCAAGATATAGTTTGTGAGATGCAACTTGGCGGTGATAAGTAAATAGTTGAAAATCTATTTTTAGCATTACTTTGTTTCCGTATATCAGAATCGGACGTATGACATATGCATTTGGGGTAGAAAAATAATTTATATCCATTCTGACTACCAAAAAAAATATAATCACATTCTGAGCTATAGTTTGTGAGAAATTACTTGGCAGTGATAAGTGAATATTTGAAAATTTATTTTTAGCTTAACTTTGTTTCCATATATCAGAATCGGACGTATGACATATTCATTTGGGGTAGAAAAATAAGTTCTATCCATTGTGATAACCAGAGAGAGCAGAATCACATTCTGAGATATAGTTTGTGAGTAGCAACTTGGCAGTGAAAAGTGAATAGTTTAAAATCTATTTTTAGCATAACTTTGTTCCCGTATATCAGAATTAGACGTGTAACATATGCATTTGGCGTAGAAAAATAAGTTCTATCCATTGTGACAACCAAAGCAAGCAGAATCACATTCCGAGATATAGTTTGTGAGATGCAACTTGGCGGTGAAAAGTGAACAGTTGAAAATCTATTTTTAGCATTAATTTGCTTCCGTATATCAGAATTGGACGTGTGACATATGCATTTCGGGTAGAAAAATCATTTCAATCCAGTGGGACAATCATAGAAATCAGAATCACATTCCAAGCTATAGTTTGTGATATGCAACTTGGCGGTGACAAGTGAATAGTTGAAAATCTATTTTTAGCATAACTTTGTTTCCGTATATCAAAATCGGACGTATGACATATGCATTTCGGGTAGAAAATAAGTTCTATCCATTGTGACAACAATAGAATGCAGAATCACTTTCTGAGCAATTGTTGGTGAGATGCAACTTGGCGGTGAAAAGTGAATAGTTGAAAATCGATTTTTAGCATAACTTTGTTTCCGTATATCAGAATCGGACGTATAACATATGCATTTGGGGTAGAAAAATAAGTTCTATCCATTGTGACAACAATAGAAAGCAGAATCACTTTCCGAGCAATAGTTGGTGAGATGCAACTTGGCGGTGAAAAGTGAATAGTTGAAAATCGATTTTTAGCATAACTTTGTTTCCGTATATCAGAATCGGACGTATGACATATCCATTTGGGGTAGAAAAATAAGTTCTATACATTGTGACAACCAGAGAAAGCAGAATCACAATCCGAGATGTAGTTCGTGAGATGCAACTTGGCGGTGAAAAGTGAACAGTTGAAAATCTATTTTTAGCATTAATTTGCTTCCGTATATCAGAATTGGACGTGTGACATATGCATTTCGGGTAGAAAAATCATTTCAATCCACTGGGACAATCATAGAAATCAGAATCACATTCCAAGCTATAGTTTGTGATATGCAACTTGGCGGTGACAAGTGAATAGTTGAAAATCTATTTTTAGCATAACTTTGTTTCCGTATATCAAAATCGGACGTATGACATATGCATTTCGGGTAGAAAAATAAGTTATATCCATTGTGACGACCAGAAAAAGCATAATCACATTCCGAGCTATAGTTTGTGAGATGCAACTTGGCAGTGACAAGTGAAAAGTTGAAAATTTATTTTTAGCGTAACTTTGTTTCCATATAACAGAATCGGACGTATGACATATGCATTTGGGGTTGAAAAATAAGTTCTATCCATTGTGATAACCAAAGAAAGCAGAATCACATTCCGAGATATAGTTTTTGAGATGCAACTCTGCGGTGAAAAGTGAAAAGTTGACAATCTATTTTTAACATAAATTTGTTTCTGTATATCAGAATTGGACGTGTGACATATGCATTTGGCGTAGAAAAATAAGTTCTATCCATTGTGACAAACAGAGAAAGCAGAATTACATTCCGAGATATTGTTTGTGAGATGCAACTTGGCGGTGAAAAGTGAAAAGTTGAAAATCGATTTTTAGCATAACTTTGTTGCCGTATATCAGAATTGGACGTGTAACATAAGCATTTGGCGTTGAAAAATAAGTTTTTTCCATTGTGACAACCAGAGAAAGCAGAATCACATTCCGAGATATAGTTTGTGAGTTGCAACTTGGTAGTGAAAAGTGAACAGTTTAAAATCTATTTTTAGCATACCTTTGTTTCCGTATATCAGAATCGGACGTATGACATATGCATTTGGGGTAGAAAAATAATTTCTATCCATTATCACAACCAGAGAAAGCAGAATCACATTCCGAGATATAGTTAGTGAGATGCAACTTGGCGGTGAAAAGTGAATAGTTGAAAATCTATTTTTAGCATAATTTTTTTTCACGTATATCAGAATTGGACGTGTGACATATGCATTTGGTGTAGAAAATTAATTTAAAACCATTGGGACAACCATAGAAATTAGAATCACATTCCAAGATATAGTTTGTGAGATGCAACTTGGCGGTGATAAGTAAATAGTTGAAAATCTATTTTTAGCATTACTTTGTTTCCGTATATCAGAATCGGACGTATGACATATGCATTTGGGGTAGAAAAATAATTTATATCCATTCTGACTACCAAAAAAAATATAATCACATTCTGAGCTATAGTTTGTGAGAAATTACTTGGCAGTGATAAGTGAATATTTGAAAATTTATTTTTAGCTTAACTTTGTTTCCATATATCAGAATCGGACGTATGACATATTCATTTGGGGTAGAAAAATAAGTTCTATCCATTGTGATAACCAGAGAGAGCAGAATCACATTCTGAGATATAGTTTGTGAGTAGCAACTTGGCAGTGAAAAGTGAATAGTTTAAAATCTATTTTTAGCATAACTTTGTTCCCGTATATCAGAATTAGACGTGTAACATATGCATTTGGCGTAGAAAAATAAGTTCTATCCATTGTGACAACCAAAGCAAGCAGAATCACATTCCGAGATATAGTTTGTGAGATGCAACTTGGCGGTGAAAAGTGAACAGTTGAAAATCTATTTTTAGCATTAATTTGCTTCCGTATATCAGAATTGGACGTGTGACATATGCATTTCGGGTAGAAAAATCATTTCAATCCATTGGGACAATCATAGAAATCAGAATCACATTCCAAGCTATAGTTTGTGATATGCAACTTGGCGGTGACAAGTGAATAGTTGAAAATCTATTTTTAGCATAACTTTGTTTCCGTATATCAAAATCGGACGTATGACATATGCATTTCGGGTAGAAAATAAGTTCTATCCATTGTGACAACAATAGAATGCAGAATCACTTTCTGAGCAATTGTTGGTGAGATGCAACTTGGCGGTGAAAAGTGAATAGTTGAAAATCGATTTTAAGCATAACTTTGTTTCCGTATATCAGAATCGGACGTATAACATATGCATTTGGGGTAGAAAAATAAGTTCTATCCATTGTGACAACAATAGAAAGCAGAATCACTTTCCGAGCAATAGTTGGTGAAATGCAACTTGGCGGTGAAAAGTGAATAGTTGAAAATCGATTTTTAGCATAACTTTGTTTCCGTATATCAGAATCGGACGTATGACATATGCATTTGGGGTAGAAAAATAAGTTCTATACATTGTGACAACCAGAGAAAGCAGAATCACAATCCGAGATGTAGTTCGTGAGATGCAACTTGGCGGTGAAAAGTGAACAGTTGAAAATCTATTTTTAGCATTAATTTGCTTCCGTATATCAGAATTGGACGTGTGACATATGCATTTCGGGTAGAAAAATCATTTCAATCCATTGGGACAATCATAGAAATCAGAATCACATTCCAAGCTATAGTTTGTGATATGCAACTTGGCGGTGACAAGTGAATAGTTGAAAATCTATTTTTAGCATAACTTTGTTTCCGTATATCAAAATCGGACGTATGACATATGCATTTTGGGTAGAAAAATAAGTTATATTCATTGTGACGACCAGAAAAAGCATAATCACATTCCGAGCTATAGTTTGTGAGATGCAACTTGGCAGTGACAAGTGAAAAGTTGAAAATTTATTTTTAGCGTAACTTTGTTTCCATATAACAGAATCGGACGTATGACATATGCATTTGGGGTTGAAAAATAAGTTCTATCCATTGTGATAACCAAAGAAAGCAGAATCACATTCCGAGATATAGTTTTTGAGATGCAACTCTGCGGTGAAAAGTGAAAAGTTGAAAATCTATTTTTAACATAAATTTGTTTCTGTATATCAGAATTGGACGTGTGACATATGCATTTGGCGTAGAAAAATAAGTTCTATCCATTGTGACAACCAGAGAAAGCAGAATTACATTCCGAGATATAGTTTGTGAGATGCAACTTGGCGGTGAAAAGTGAAAAGTTGAAAATCGATTTTTAGCATAACTTTGTTGCCGTATATCAGAATTGGACGTGTAACATAAGCATTTGGCGTTGAAAAATAAGTTTTTTCCATTGTGACAACCAGAGAAAGCAGAATCACATTCCGAGATATAGTTTGTGAGTTGCAACTTGGTAGTGAAAAGTGAACAGTTTAAAATCTATTTTTAGCATACCTTTGTTTTCGTATATCAGAATCGGACGTATGACATATGCATTTGGGGTAGAAAAATAATTTCTATCCATTATCACAACCAGAGAAAGCATAATCACATTCCGAGATATAGTTAGTGAGATGCAACTTGGCGGTGAAAAGTGAAAAGTTGAAAATCTATTTTTAGCATAATTGTTTTTCACGTATATCAGAATTGGACGTGTGACATATGCATTTGGTGTAGAAAATTAATTTAAAACCATTGGGACAACCATAGAAATTAGAATCACATTCCAAGATATAGTTTGTGAGATGCAACTTGGCGGTGATAAGTAAATAGTTGAAAATCTATTTTTAGCATTACTTTGTTTCCGTATATCAGAATCGGACGTATGACATATGCATTTGGGGTAGAAAAATAATTTATATCCATTCTGACTACCAAAAAAAACATAATCACATTCTGAGCTATAGTTTGTGAGAAATTACTTGGCAGTGATAAGTGCATATTTGAAAATTTATTTTTAGCTTAACTTTGTTTCCATATATCAGAATCGGACGTATGACATATGCATTTGGGGTAGAAAAATAAGTTCTATCCATTGTGATAACCAGAGAGAGCAGAATCACATTCTGAGATATAGTTTGTGAGTAGCAACTTGGCAGTGAAAAGTGAATAGTTTAAAATATATTTTTAGCATAACTTTGTTCCCGTATATCAGAATTAGACGTGTAACATATGCATTTGGTGTAGAAAATTGATTTTTAGCATAACTTTGTTTTCGTATATCAAAATCGGACGTATGACATATGCATTAGGGGTAGAAAATAAGTTCTATCCATTGTGACAACAATAGAATGCAGAATCACTTTCCGAGCAATTGTTGGTGAGATGCAACTTGGCGGTGAAAAATGAATAGTTGAAAATCGATTTTTAGCATAACTTTGTTTCCGTATATCAGAATCGGACGTATAACATATGCATTTGGGGTAGAAAAATAAGTTCTATCCATTGTGACAACCAGGGAAAGCAGGATCATATTCCGAGATGTAGTTCGTGAGATGCAACTTGGCGGTGAAAAGTGAACAGTTGAAAATCTTTTTTTAGCATTAATTTGTTTCCGTATATCAGAAATGGACGTGTGACACATGCATTTGGGGTAGAAAAATCATTTCAATCCTTTGGGACAACCAGAGAAATCAGAATCATATTCCAAACTATAGTTTGTGGGATGCAACTTGGCAGTGACTAGTGAAAAGTTGAAAATTTATTTTTAGCATAACTTGGTTTCCATATATCATATCGGACGTATGACATATTCATTTTGGGTTGAAACATAAGTTCTATCCATTGTGATAACCAAAGAAAGCAGAATCACATTCCGAGATATAGTTTGTGAGATGCAACTTTGCGGTAAAAAGTGAAAAGTTGAAAATCTATTTTTAACATAAATTTGTTTCTGTATATCAGAATTGGACGTGTGACATATGCATTCGGCATAGAAAAATAAGTTCTATCCATTGTGACAACCATAGAAAGCAGAATCACATTCCGAGATATAGTTTGTGAGATGCAACTTGGCGGTGAAAAGTGAATAGTTGAAAATCGATTTTTAGCATAACTTTGTTTCCGTATATCAGAATTGGACTTATGACATATGCATTTGGGGTAGAAAAATAAGTTCTATCCATTGTGACAACAATAGAAAGCAGAATCACTTTCCGAGCAATAGTTGGTGAGATTCAACTTGGCGGTGAAAAGTGAATAGTTGAAAATCGATTTTTAGCATAACTTTATTTCCGTATATCAGAATCGGACGTATGACAGGGGTAGAAAAATAATTTCTATCCATTGTGACAACCAGAGAAAGCAGAATCACATTCCGAGATGTAGTTCGTGAGATGCAACTTGGCGGTGAAAAGTGAATAGTTGAAAATCTATTTTTAGCATTAATTTGTTTCCGTATATCAGAATTGGAGGTGTGACATATGCATTTGGGGTAGAAAAATCATTTCAATCCATTGGGACAACCAGAGAAATAAGAATCACATTCCAAGCTATAGTTTGTGAGATGCAACTTGGCGGTGACAAGTGAATAGTTGAAAATCTATTTTTAGCATAACTTTGTTTCCGTATATCAGAATCGGACGTATGACATGCATTTGGGGTAGAAAAATAAGTTCTATCCATTGCGACTACCAGAAAAAGCATACTCACATTCCGAGCTATAGTTTGTGAGATGCAACTTGGCAGTGACAAGTGAAAAGTTGAAAATTTATTTTTAGCATAACTTTGTTTCCATATATCAGAATCGGACGTATGACATATGCATTTGGGGTTGAAAAATAATTTCTATCCATTGTGATAACCAAAGAAAGCAGAATCACATTCCGAGATATAGTTTGTGAGATGCAACTTGGCAGTGAAAAGTGAAAAGTTGAAAATCTATTTTTAACATAAATTTGTTTCTGTATATCAGAATTGGACGTGTGACATATGCATTTGGCGTAGAAAAATAAGTATTACCCATTGTGACAACCAGAGAAAGCAGAATCACATTCCGAGATATAGTTTGTGAGTTGCAACTTGGCAATTAAAAGTGAACAGTTTAAAATCTATTTTTAGCATACCTTTGTTTCCGTATATCAGAATCGGACGTATGACATATGCATTTGGGGTAGAAAAATAATTTTTATCCATTATCACAACCAGAGAAAGCAGAATCACATTCTGAGATATAGTTAGTGAGATGCAACTTGGCGGTGAAAAGTGAATAGTTGAAAATCTATTTTTAGCATAACTTTGTTTCCGTATATCAGAATCGGACATATGACATATGCATTTGTGGTAGAAAAATATGTTCTAACCATTGTGACAACAATAGAAAGAAGAATCACTTTCTGAGCAATAGTTGGTGAGATGCAACTTGGCAGTGAAAAGTAAATAGTTGAAAATCGTTTTCTAGCATAACTTTGTTTCCGTATATAAGAATCGGATGTATAACATATGCATTAGGGGTAGAAAAATAATTTCTATCAATTGTGACAACCAGAGAAAGCAGAATCACATTTCGAGATGTAGTTCGTGAGATGCAACTTGGCGGTGAAAAGTGAAGTAGAAAATCTTTTTTTAGCATTAATTTGTTTCCGTATATCAGAATTGGACGTGTGACACATGCATTTGGGGTAGAAAAATCATTTCAATCCATTGGGACAACCAGAGAAATCAGAATCACATTCCAAGCTATAGTTTGTGGGATGCTACTTGGCGGTGAAAAGTGAATAGTTGAAAATCTATTTTTAGCATTAATTTGTTTCCGTATATCAGAATTGGAGGTGTGACATATGCATTTGGGGTAGAAAAATCATTTCAATCCATTGGGACAACCAGAGAAATAAGAATCACATTCCAAGCTATAGTTTGTGAGATGCAACTTGGCGGTGACAAGTGAATAGTTCAAAATCTATTTTTAGCATAACTTTGTTTCCGTATATCAGAATCGGACGTATGACATGCATTTGGGGTAGAAAAATAAGTTCTATCCATTGCGACTATCAGAAAAAGCATACTCACATTCCGAGCTATAGTTTGTGAGATGCAACTTGGCAGTGACAAGTGAAAAGTTGAAAATTTATTTTTAGCATAACTTTGTTTCCATATATCAGAATCGGACGTATGACATATGCATTTGGGGTTGAAAAATAATTTCTATCCATTGTGATAACCAAAGAAAGCAGAATCACATTCCGAGATATAGTTTGTGAGATGCAACTTGGCAGTGAAAAGTGAAAAGTTGAAAATCTATTTTTAACATAAATTTGTTTCTGTATATCAGAATTGGACGTGTGACATATGCATTTGGCGTAGAAAAATAAGTATTACCCATTGTGACAACCAGAGAAAGCAGAATCACATTCCGAGATATAGTTTGTGAGTTGCAACTTGGCAATTAAAAGTGAACAGTTTAAAATCTATTTTTAGCATACCTTTGTTTCCGTATATCAGAATCGGACGTATGACATATGCATTTGGGGTAGAAAAATAATTTTTATCCATTATCACAACCAGAGAAAGCAGAATCACATTCTGAGATATAGTTAGTGAGATGCAACTTGGCGGTGAAAAGTGAATAGTTGAAAATCTATTTTTAGCATAACTTTGTTTCCGTATATCAGAATCGGACATATGACATATGCATTTGTGGTAGAAAAATATGTTCTAACCATTGTGACAACAATAGAAAGAAGAATCACTTTCTGAGCAATAGTTGGTGAGATGCAACTTGGCAGTGAAAAGTAAATAGTTGAAAATCGTTTTCTAGCATAACTTTGTTTCCGTATATAAGAATCGGATGTATAACATATGCATTAGGGGTAGAAAAATAATTTCTATCAATTGTGACAACCAGAGAAAGCAGAATCACATTTCGAGATGTAGTTCGTGAGATGCAACTTGGCGGTGAAAAGTGAAGTAGAAAATCTTTTTTTAGCATTAATTTGTTTCCGTATATCAGAATTGGACGTGTGACACATGCATTTGGGGTAGAAAAATCATTTCAATCCATTGGGACAACCAGAGAAATCAGAATCACATTCCAAGCTATAGTTTGTGGGATGCAACTTGGCAGTGACAAGTGAAAAGTTGAAAATTTATTTTTAGCATAACCTGGTTTCCATAAATCAGAATCGGACGTATGACATATGCATTTGGGGTAGAAAAATAAGTTCTATCCATTGTGACAACAATAGAAAGCAGAATCACTTTCCGAGCTATAGTTGGTGAGATGCAACTTGGCGGTGAAAGTGAATAGTTGAAAATCGATTTTTAGCATAACTTTGTTTCCGTATATCAGAATCGGACGTATGACATATGCATTTGGGGTATAAAAATTAGTTCTATCCATTGTGACAACCATAGAAAGCAGAATCACATTCCGAGATGTAGTTCGTGAGATGCAACTTGGCGGTGAAAAGTGAACAGTTGAAAATCTATTTTTAGCATTAATTTGTTTCCGTATTTCAGAATTGGACGTGTGACATATGCATTTGGGGTAAAAAATCATTTCAATCCATTGGGACAACCAGAGAAATCAGAATCACATTCCAAGCTATAGTTTGTGAGATGCAACTTGGCGGTGACAAGTGAATAGTTGAAAATCTATTTTTAGCATAACTTTGTTTCCATATATAGAATCGGACGTATGACATATGCATTTGGGGTAGAAAAATAAGTTCTATCTATTTTGACAACAATAGAAAGCAGAATCACTTTTAGAGCAATAGTTGGTGAGATGCAACTTGGCGGTGAAAAGTGAAAAGTTGAAAATCGATTTTTAGCATAACTTTGTTGCCGTATATCAGAATTGGACGTGTGACATATGCATTTGGCGTAGAAAAATAAGTTTTATCCATTGTGACAACCAGAGAAAGCAGAATCACATTTCGAGATATAGTTTGTGAGTTGCAACTTGGGGGTGAAAAGTTAACAGTTTAAAATCTATTTTTTGCATACATTTGTTTCCGTATATCAGAATCGGACGTATGACATATGCATTTGGGGTAGAAAAATAATTTCTATCCATTATCACAACCAGAGAAAGCAGAATCACATTCTGAGATATAGTTTGTGAGATGCAACTTGGCGGTGAAAAGTGAACAGTTGAAAATCTATTTTTAACATAAATTTGTTTTCGTATATTAGAATTGGACGTGTGACATATGCATTTGGCTTAGAAAATTAAGTTCTATCCATTGATTCCATATATCAGAATCGGACGTATGACATATGCATTTGGGGTTGAAAAATAAGTTCTATCCATTGTGATAACCAAAGAAAGTAGAATCACATTCCGAGATATAGTTTGTGAGATGCAACTTGGCAGTGACAAGTGAATAGTTGAAAATTTATTTTTAGCATAACTTTGTTTCCGTATATCATAATTGGACGTGTGACATATGCATTTGGGGTAGAAAAATAATTTCTATCCATTGTGACAACAAGAGAAGGCAGAATCACATTTTGAGATATAGTTTGTGAGATGCAACTTGGCGGTGACAAGTGAATAGTTGAAAATCTATTTTTAGCAAAACTTTGTTTACGTATATCAGAATTAGACGTATGACATATGCATTTGGGGTAGAAAAATAAGTTCTAACCATTGTGACAACAATAGAAAGCAGAATCACTTTCCGAGATATAGTTGGTGAGATTCAACTTGGCGGTGAAAAGTGAATAGTTGAAAATCGATTTTTAGCATAACTTTATTTCCGTATATCAGAATCGGACGTATGACAGGGGTAGAAAAATAATTTCTATCCATTGTGACAACCAGAGAAAGCAGAATCACATTCCGAGATGTAGTTCGTGAGATGCAACTTGGCGGTGAAAAGTGAACAGTTGAAAATCTATTTTTAGCATTAATTTGTTTCCGTATATCAGAATTGGACGTGTGACATATGCATTTGGGGTAGAAAAATCATTTCAATTCATTGGGACAACCAGAGAAATCAGAATCACATTCCAAGATATAGTTTGTGAGATGCAACTTGGCGGTGACACGTGAATAGTTGAAAATCTATTTTTAGCAAAACTTTGTTTCCGTATATCATAATCGGACGTATGACATGCATTTTGGGTAGAAAAATAAGTACTATCCATTGCGACTACCAGAAAAAGCATACTCACATTCCGAGCTATAGTTTGTGAGATGCAACTTGGCAGTGACAAGTGAAAAGTTGAAAATTTATTTTTAGCATAACTTTGTTTCCATATATCAGAATCGGACGTATGACATATGCATTTGGGGTTGAAAAATAAGTTCTATCCATTGTGATAACCAAAGAAAGCATAATCACATTTCGAGATATAGTTTGTGAGATGCAACTTGGCGGTGAAAAGTGAACAGTTGAAAATCTATTTTTAGCATTAATTTGCTTCCGTATATCAGAATTGGACGTGTGACATATGCATTTCGGGTAGAAAAATCATTTCAATCCATTGGGACAATCATAGAAATCAGAATCACATTCCAAGCTATAGTTTGTGATATGCAACTTGGCGGTGACAAGTGAATAGTTGAAAATCTATTTTTAGAATAACTATGTTTCCGTATATCAGAATTGGACGTATGACATATGCATTTGGGGTAGAAAAATAAGTTCTATCCATTGTGACAACAATAGAAAGCAGAATCACTTTCCGAGCAATAGTTGGTGAGATGCAACTTGGCGGTGAAAGTGAATAGTTGAAAATCGATTTTTAGCATAACTTTGTTTCCGTATATCAGAATCGGACGTATGACATATGCATTTGGGGTTTAAAAATTAGTTCTATCCATTGTGACAACCATAGAAAGCAGAATCACATTCCGAGATGTAGTTCGTGAGATGCAACTTGGCGGTGAAAAGTGAACAGTTGAAAATCTATTTTAAGCATTAATTTGTTTCCGTATTTCAGAATTGGACGTGTGACATATGCATTTGGGGTAGAAAAATCATTCCAATCCATTGGGACAACCAGAGAAATCAGAATCACATTCCAAGCTATAGTTTGTGGGATGCAACTTGGCAGTGACAAGTGAAAAGTTGAAAATTTATTTTTAGCATAACCTGGTTTCCATAAATCAGAATCGGACGTATGACATATGCATTTGGGGTAGAAAAATAAGTTCTATCCATTGTGACAACAATAGAAAGCAGAATCACTTTCCGAGCTATAGTTGGTGAGATGCAACTTGGCGGTGAAAGTGAATAGTTGAAAATCGATTTTTAGCATAACTTTGTTTCCGTATATCAGAATCGGACGTATGACATATGCATTTGGGGTATAAAAATTAGTTCTATCCATTGTGACAACCATAGAAAGCAGAATCACATTCCGAGATGTAGTTCGTGAGATGCAACTTGGCGGTGAAAAGTGAACAGTTGAAAATCTATTTTTAGCATTAATTTGTTTCCGTATTTCAGAATTGGACGTGTGACATATGCATTTGGGGTAAAAAATCATTTCAATCCATTGGGACAACCAGAGAAATCAGAATCACATTCCAAGCTATAGTTTGTGAGATGCAACTTGGCGGTGACAAGTGAATAGTTGAAAATCTATTTTTAGCATAACTTTGTTTCCATATATAGAATCGGACGTATGACATATGCATTTGGGGTAGAAAAATAAGTTCTATCTATTTTGACAACAATAGAAAGCAGAATCACTTTCAGAGCAATAGTTGGTGAGATGCAACTTGGCGGTGAAAAGTGAAAAGTTGAAAATCGATTTTTAGCATAACTTTGTTGCCGTATATCAGAATTGGACGTGTGACATATGCATTTGGCGTAGAAAAATAAGTTTTATCCATTGTGACAACCAGAGAAAGCAGAATCACATTTCGAGATATAGTTTGTGAGTTGCAACTTGGGGGTGAAAAGTTAACAGTTTAAAATCTATTTTTTGCATACATTTGTTTCCGTATATCAGAATCGGACGTATGACATATGCATTTGGGGTAGAAAAATAATTTCTATCCATTATCACAACCAGAGAAAGCAGAATCACATTCTGAGATATAGTTTGTGAGATGCAACTTGGCGGTGAAAAGTGAACAGTTGAAAATCTATTTTTAACATAAATTTGTTTTCGTATATTAGAATTGGACGTGTGACATATGCATTTGGCTTAGAAAATTAAGTTCTATCCATTGATTCCATATATCAGAATCGGACGTATGACATATGCATTTGGGGTTGAAAAATAAGTTCTATCCATTGTGATAACCAAAGAAAGTAGAATCACATTCCGAGATATAGTTTGTGAGATGCAACTTGGCAGTGACAAGTGAATAGTTGAAAATTTATTTTTAGCATAACTTTGTTTCCGTATATCATAATTGGACGTGTGACATATGCATTTGGGGTAGAAAAATAATTTCTATCCATTGTGACAACAAGAGAAGGCAGAATCACATTTTGAGATATAGTTTGTGAGATGCAACTTGGCGGTGACAAGTGAATAGTTGAAAATCTATTTTTAGCAAAACTTTGTTTACGTATATCAGAATTAGACGTATGACATATGCATTTGGGGTAGAAAAATAAGTTCTAACCATTGTGACAACAATAGAAAGCAGAATCACTTTCCGAGATATAGTTGGTGAGATTCAACTTGGCGGTGAAAAGTGAATAGTTGAAAATCGATTTTTAGCATAACTTTATTTCCGTATATCAGAATCGGACGTATGACAGGGGTAGAAAAATAATTTCTATCCATTGTGACAACCAGAGAAAGCAGAATCACATTCCGAGATGTAGTTCGTGAGATGCAACTTGGCGGTGAAAAGTGAACAGTTGAAAATCTATTTTTAGCATTAATTTGTTTCCGTATATCAGAATTGGACGTGTGACATATGCATTTGGGGTAGAAAAATCATTTCAATTCATTGGGACAACCAGAGAAATCAGAATCACATTCCAAGATATAGTTTGTGAGATGCAACTTGGCGGTGACACGTGAATAGTTGAAAATCTATTTTTAGCAAAACTTTGTTTCCGTATATCATAATCGGATGTATGACATGCATTTTGGGTAGAAAAATAAGTACTATCCATTGCGACTACCAGAAAAAGCATACTCACATTCCGAGCTATAGTTTGTGAGATGCAACTTGGCAGTGACAAGTGAAAAGTTGAAAATTTATTTTTAGCATAACTTTGTTTCCATATATCAGAATCGGACGTATGACATATGCATTTGGGGTTGAAAAATAAGTTCTATCCATTGTGATAACCAAAGAAAGCATAATCACATTTCGAGATATAGTTTGTGAGATGCAACTTGGCGGTGAAAAGTGAACAGTTGAAAATCTATTTTTAGCATTAATTTGCTTCCGTATATCAGAATTGGACGTGTGACATATGCATTTCGGGTAGAAAAATCATTTCAATCCATTGGGACAATCATAGAAATCAGAATCACATTCCAAGCTATAGTTTGTGATATGCAACTTGGCGGTGACAAGTGAATAGTTGAAAATCTATTTTTAGAATAACTATGTTTCCGTATATCAGAATTGGACGTATGACATATGCATTTGGGGTAGAAAAATAAGTTCTATCCATTGTGACAACAATAGAAAGCAGAATCACTTTCCGAGCAATAGTTGGTGAGATGCAACTTGGCGGTGAAAGTGAATAGTTGAAAATCGATTTTTAGCATAACTTTGTTTCCGTATATCAGAATCGGACGTATGACATATGCATTTGGGGTTTAAAAATTAGTTCTATCCATTGTGACAACCATAGAAAGCAGAATCACATTCCGAGATGTAGTTCGTGAGATGCAACTTGGCGGTGAAAAGTGAACAGTTGAAAATCTATTTTAAGCATTAATTTGTTTCCGTATTTCAGAATTGGACGTGTGACATATGCATTTGGGGTAGAAAAATCATTCCAATCCATTGGGACAACCAGAGAAATCAGAATCACATTCCAAGCTATAGTTTGTGGGATGCAACTTGGCAGTGACAAGTGAAAAGTTGAAAATTTATTTTTAGCATAACCTGGTTTCCATAAATCAGAATCGGACGTATGACATATGCATTTGGGGTAGAAAAATAAGTTCTATCCATTGTGACAACAATAGAAAGCAGAATCACTTTCCGAGCTATAGTTGGTGAGATGCAACTTGGCGGTGAAAGTGAATAGTTGAAAATCGATTTTTAGCATAACTTTGTTTCCGTATATCAGAATCGGACGTATGACATATGCATTTGGGGTATAAAAATTAGTTCTATCCATTGTGACAACCATAGAAAGCAGAATCACATTCCGAGATGTAGTTCGTGAGATGCAACTTGGCGGTGAAAAGTGAACAGTTGAAAATCTATTTTTAGCATTAATTTGTTTCCGTATTTCAGAATTGGACGTGTGACATATGCATTTGGGGTAAAAAATCATTTCAATCCATTGGGACAACCAGAGAAATCAGAATCACATTCCAAGCTATAGTTTGTGAGATGCAACTTGGCGGTGACAAGTGAATAGTTGAAAATCTATTTTTAGCATAACTTTGTTTCCATATATAGAATCGGACGTATGACATATGCATTTGGGGTAGAAAAATAAGTTCTATCTATTTTGACAACAATAGAAAGCAGAATCACTTTCAGAGCAATAGTTGGTGAGATGCAACTTGGCGGTGAAAAGTGAAAAGTTGAAAATCGATTTTTAGCATAACTTTGTTGCCGTATATCAGAATTGGACGTGTGACATATGCATTTGGCGTAGAAAAATAAGTTTTATCCATTGTGACAACCAGAGAAAGCAGAATCACATTTCGAGATATAGTTTGTGAGTTGCAACTTGGGGGTGAAAAGTTAACAGTTTAAAATCTATTTTTTGCATACATTTGTTTCCGTATATCAGAATCGGACGTATGACATATGCATTTGGGGTAGAAAAATAATTTCTATCCATTATCACAACCAGAGAAAGCAGAATCACATTCTGAGATATAGTTTGTGAGATGCAACTTGGCGGTGAAAAGTGAACAGTTGAAAATCTATTTTTAACATAAATTTGTTTTCGTATATTAGAATTGGACGTGTGACATATGCATTTGGCTTAGAAAATTAAGTTCTATCCATTGATTCCATATATCAGAATCGGACGTATGACATATGCATTTGGGGTTGAAAAATAAGTTCTATCCATTGTGATAACCAAAGAAAGTAGAATCACATTCCGAGATATAGTTTGTGAGATGCAACTTGGCAGTGACAAGTGAATAGTTGAAAATTTATTTTTAGCATAACTTTGTTTCCGTATATCATAATTGGACGTGTGACATATGCATTTGGGGTAGAAAAATAATTTCTATCCATTGTGACAACAAGAGAAGGCAGAATCACATTTTGAGATATAGTTTGTGAGATGCAACTTGGCGGTGACAAGTGAATAGTTGAAAATCTATTTTTAGCAAAACTTTGTTTACGTATATCAGAATTAGACGTATGACATATGCATTTGGGGTAGAAAAATAAGTTCTAACCATTGTGACAACAATAGAAAGCAGAATCACTTTCCGAGATATAGTTGGTGAGATTCAACTTGGCGGTGAAAAGTGAATAGTTGAAAATCGATTTTTAGCATAACTTTATTTCCGTATATCAGAATCGGACGTATGACAGGGGTAGAAAAATAATTTCTATCCATTGTGACAACCAGAGAAAGCAGAATCACATTCCGAGATGTAGTTCGTGAGATGCAACTTGGCGGTGAAAAGTGAACAGTTGAAAATCTATTTTTAGCATTAATTTGTTTCCGTATATCAGAATTGGACGTGTGACATATGCATTTGGGGTAGAAAAATCATTTCAATTCATTGGGACAACCAGAGAAATCAGAATCACATTCCAAGATATAGTTTGTGAGATGCAACTTGGCGGTGACACGTGAATAGTTGAAAATCTATTTTTAGCAAAACTTTGTTTCCGTATATCATAATCGGATGTATGACATGCATTTTGGGTAGAAAAATAAGTACTATCCATTGCGACTACCAGAAAAAGCATACTCACATTCCGAGCTATAGTTTGTGAGATGCAACTTGGCAGTGACAAGTGAAAAGTTGAAAATTTATTTTTAGCATAACTTTGTTTCCATATATCAGAATCGGACGTATGACATATGCATTTGGGGTTGAAAAATAAGTTCTATCCATTGTGATAACCAAAGAAAGCATAATCACATTTCGAGATATAGTTTGTGAGATGCAACTTGGCGGTGAAAAGTGAACAGTTGAAAATCTATTTTTAGCATTAATTTGCTTCCGTATATCAGAATTGGACGTGTGACATATGCATTTCGGGTAGAAAAATCATTTCAATCCATTGGGACAATCATAGAAATCAGAATCACATTCCAAGCTATAGTTTGTGATATGCAACTTGGCGGTGACAAGTGAATAGTTGAAAATCTATTTTTAGAATAACTATGTTTCCGTATATCAGAATTGGACGTATGACATATGCATTTGGGGTAGAAAAATAAGTTCTATCCATTGTGACAACAATAGAAAGCAGAATCACTTTCCGAGCAATAGTTGGTGAGATGCAACTTGGCGGTGAAAGTGAATAGTTGAAAATCGATTTTTAGCATAACTTTGTTTCCGTATATCAGAATCGGACGTATGACATATGCATTTGGGGTTTAAAAATTAGTTCTATCCATTGTGACAACCATAGAAAGCAGAATCACATTCCGAGATGTAGTTCGTGAGATGCAACTTGGCGGTGAAAAGTGAACAGTTGAAAATCTATTTTAAGCATTAATTTGTTTCCGTATTTCAGAATTGGACGTGTGACATATGCATTTGGGGTAGAAAAATCATTCCAATCCATTGGGACAACCAGAGAAATCAGAATCACATTCCAAACTATAGTTTGTGAGATGCAACTTGGCGGTGACAAGTGAATAGTTGAAAATCTATTTTTAGCATAACTTTGTTTCCATATATAGAATCGGACGTATGACATATGCATTTGGGGTAGAAAATTAAGTTCTATCCATTTTGACAACAATAGAAAGCAGAATCACTTTCCGAGCAATAGTTGGTGAGATGCAACTTGGCGGTGAAAAGTGAAAAGTTGAAAATCGATTTTTAGCATAACTTTGTTGCCGTATATCAGAATTGGACGTGTGACATATGCATTTGGCGTAGAAAAATAATTTTTATCCATTGTGACAACCAGAGAAAGCAGAATCACATTTCGAGATATAGTTTGTGAGTTGCAACTTGGGGGTGAAAAGTTAACAGTTTAAAATCTATTTTTTGCATACATTTGTTTCCGTATATCAGAATCGGACGTATGACATATGCATTTGGGGTAGAAAAATAATTTCTATCCATTATCACAACCAGAGAAAGCAGAATCACATTCCGAGATACAGTTTGTGAGATTCAACTTGGCGGTGAAAAGTGAACAGTTGAAAATCTATTTTTAATATAAATTTGTTTCCGTATATCAGAATTGGACGTGTGACATATGCATTTGGCGTAGAAAATTAAGTTCTATCCATTGATTCCATTTATCAGAATCGGACGTATGACATATGCATTTGGGGTTGAAAAATAAGTTTTATCCATTGTGATAACCAAAGAAAGTAGAATCACATTCCGAGATATAGTTTGTGAGATGCAACTTGGCAGTGACAAGTGAATAGTTGAAAATTTATTTTTAGCATAACTTTGTTCCCGTATATCATAATTGGACGTGTGACATATGCATTTGGGGTAGAAAAATAATTTCTATCCATTGTGACAACCAGAGAAAGCAGAATCACATTCTGAGATATACTTTGTCAGATGCAACTTGGCGGTGACAAGTGAATAGTTGAAAATCTATTTTTAGCAAAACTTTGTTTCCTTATATCAGAATTGGACGTATGACATATGCATTTGGGGTAGAAAAATAAGTTCTATCCATTGTGTCAACAATAGAAAGCAGAATCACTTTCCGAGCAATAGTTGGTGAGATTCAACTTGGCGGTGAAAAGTGAATAGTTGAAAATCGATTTTTAGCATAACTTTATTTCCGTATATCAGAATCGGACGTATGACAGGGGTAGAAAAATAATTTCTATCCATTGTGACAACCAGAGAAAGCAGAATCACATTCCGAGATGTAGTTCGTGAGATGCAACTTGGCGGTGAAAAGTGAATAGTTGAAAATCGATTTTTAGCATAACTTTGTTTCCGTATATCAGAATCGGACGTATGACATATGCATTTCGGGTATAAAAATTAGTTCTATCCATTGTGACAACCATAGAAAGCATAATCACATTCCGAGATGTAGTTCGTGAGATGCAACTTGGCGGTGAAAAGTGAACAGTTGAAAATCTATTTTTAGCATTAATTTGTTTCTGTATTTCAGAATTGGACGTGTGACATTTGCATTTGGGGTAGAAAAATAATTTCAATCCATTGGGACAACCAGAGAAATCAGAATCACATTCCAAGCTATAGTTTGTGAGATGCAACTTGGCGGTGACAAGTGAATAGTTGAAAATCTATTTTTAGCATAACTTTGTTTCCATATATAGAATCGGACATATGACATATGCATTTGGGGTAGAAAAATAAGTTCTATCCATTTTGACAACAATAGAAAGTAGAATCACTTTCCGAGCAATAGTTGGTGAGATGCAACTTGGCAGTGAAAAGTGAATAGTTGAAAATCGATTTTTAGCATAACTTTGTTTCCGTATATCAGAATCGGACGTATGACATATGCATTTGGGGTAGAAAAATAAGTTCTATCCATTGTGACAACAATAGAAAGCAGAATCACTTTCCGAGCTATAGTTCGTGAGATGCAACTTGGCGGTGAAAAGTGAACAGTTGAAAATCTATTTTTAGCATTAATTTGTTTCCGTATATCAGAATTGGATGTGTGACATATGCATTTGGGGTATAAAAATCATTTCAATCCATTGGGACAACCAGAGAAATCAGAATCAAATTCCAAGCTATAGTTTGTGAGATGCAACTTGGTGGTGACAAGTGAATAGTTGAAAATCTACTTTTAGCATACCTTTTTTTCCGTATATCATAATCGGACATATGACATATGCATTTGGGGTAGAAAAATAAGTTCTATACATTTTGACTATCAGAAAAAGCATAATCACATTCCGAGCTATAGTTTGTGAGATGCAACTTGGCAGTGACATGTGAATAGTTGAAAATTTATTTTTAGCATAACTTTGTTTCGATATATCTGAATCGGACTTATGATATTTGCATTTGGGGTTGAAAAATAAGTTCTAACCATTGTGATAACCAGAGAAAGCAGAATCACATTCCGAGATATAGTTTGTGAGATGCAACTTGGCGGTGAAAAGTGAAAAGTTGAAAATCTATTTTTAACATAAATTTGTTTCCGTATATCAGAATTGGACGTGTGACATATGCATTTGGCGTAGAAAAATAAGTTCTATACATTGTGACAACCAGAGTAAGCAGAATCACATTCCGAGATATAGTTTGTGAGTTGCAACTTGGCAGTGAAAAGTGAACAGTTTAAAATCTATTTTTAGCATACATATGTTTCCGTATATCAGAATCGGACGTATGACATATGCATTTGGGGTATGAAAATAATTTCTATCCATTATCACAACCAGAGAAATCAGAATCACATTCCGAGATATAGTTTGTGAGATGCAACTTGGCGGTGAAAAGTGAACAGTTGAAAATCTATTTTTAACATAAATTTGTTTCCGTATATCAGAATTGGACGTGTGACATATGCATTTGGCGTAGAAAATTAAGTTCTATCCATTGTGACAACTAGAGAAAGCAGAATTACATTCCGAGATATAGTTTGTGAGTTCCAACTTGGCAGTGAAAAGTGAAGAGTTTAAAATCTATTTTTAGCATACCTTTGTTTCCGTATATCAGAATCGGACGTATGACATATGCATTTGGGGTAGAAAAATAATTTCTATCCATTAACACAACCGGAGAAAGCAGAATCACATTCCGAGATATAGTTAGTGAGATGCAACTTGGCGGTGAAAAGTGAATAGTTGAAAATCTATTTTTAGCATACCTTTGTTTCCGTATATCAGAATTGGACGTGTGACATATGCATTTGGGGTATAAAAATAATTTAAATCCAATGGGACAACAATAGAAATCAGAATCACTTTCCGAGCAATAGTTGGTGAGATGCAACTTGGCGGTGAAAGTGAATAGTTGAAAATCGATTTTTAGCATAACTTTGTTTCCGTATATCAGAATCGGACGTATGACATATGCATTTGGGGTATAAAAATTAGTTCTATCCATTGTGACAACCAAAGAAATCAGAATCACATACCGAGATGTAGTTCGTGAGATGCAACTTGGCGGTGAAAAGTGAACAGTTGAAAATCTATTTTTAGCATTAATTTGTTTCCGTATATCAGAATTGGACGTGTGACATATGCATTTGGGGTAGAAAAATCATTTCAATCCATTGGGACAACCAGAGAAATCAGAATCACATTCCAAGCTATAGTTTGTGAGATGCAACTTGGTGGTGACAAGTGAATAGTTGAAAATCTATTTTTAGCATAACTTTGTTTCCGTATATCAGAATCGGACGTATGACATATGCATTTGGGGTAGAAAAATAAGTTTTATCCATTTTGACAACAATAGAAAGCAGAATTACTTTCCGAGTAATTGTTGGTTAGATGCAACTTGGCGGTGAAAAGTGAATAGTTAAAAATCGATTTTTAGCATAACTTTGTTTCTGTATATCAGAATCGGACGTATGACATATGCATTTGGGGTAGAAAAATAAGTTCTATCCATTGTGACAACTGTTAGGTATCAGTGGTTACAATACACCTAGAAGGGGGGGGGGGGTTGAATAGGTGTAGCGGTTAGAATATCCGCTTTTCGAAAAACAACACTTAATGCTGAAATACACCTAATTAATCGATTTACAGAACAGGGTAATCGATTAACGCAATCAACAAAGTCCACTTAATCGATTAACAGAATTAATGTAATCGATTAACAACCTTGATTTAATCGATTAAACAAAGACAGTAAGCTAATGCAGAAACGATTACTTGCACGACAATTAATCGATAACGAAACAAATTAACAGAGCTTACAAATTTATCAGAGTATTAACAGTATAGCACAGAATCAAATTATCAATTAAATCTACTATACAAATTAATCGATCAAATGCAATAAAGAGAGAGAGATAGAAAAAATCCTGCAACGCGAATTTTATCCTGGTTCGTTTGCTTGTCCACCGCAAACTACATCCAGGCCTCCCGGCTGATTTGGGAGATTTTTCTTCACTATAATTGAATCAATGTTATACATACACATCATCCAATTACAAGACTTAGACACTTACAAGATAATAAAGATCCTATTCTATGGTTTGACTCCCTTCCTACCGACAAAGAAAACCTTTCTTTCGGCGTAGCCCCAGCCAAGAACCTCTGTTCTTTCCTTATCCCTAAGTCTAACACTCAGTGAAGATACACTCAATCTCTTCGGCGATACGACACCTCGAGATTCCCAATATTACAACAATTTTTCAATCAAAACGAAATAGAGTAAACTTAAGCTATTACAAGGCTTATATCTAACAAGACAAGACTTTACTCTAATCACCTAATACAAACTCATGCAATATGACAATGTATTAGTTTGAAAACAGAATGCATAGAATGTAAACATCTAATCAAGAATCATCAATAAAATGCATGAACATGTGATATGAAAAGATGAGAAGTATATCATGTAATGCACTCAATCCTAAAGCATAGAATTCTCTCTTTTCTAAACTCACAAATACATTTACAATTAGATGCAACAATTAACACGAAAAATGCTTTAACTCTCTAAAAATTCAACATACAACTATATGAGATCAATTCTGAAAAACGCAGTTTATGAAGAATTAATTTTATAACCCAGTTAATCGATTAACGACAGCCTTAATCGATTAAACTGTGCAAACAGTTAGGTTAATCGATTAACCTATGCCTTAATCGATTAACAGCATTTTTTCATGTGTAAAAACTCAAATACGTTATGCACTTTAATTCATACATGTTTAACACTTAGTTTATGCCTAGAATGCACATACATGTATTATGTGATGCATGAACATATTATGAATGACATATCTCAAGATGAAAAATGATTTAAAAGATTTATGCATATGAGATATGTATTAGGTGACTTAAGCCTTAGACTCAACCTAAACTAATCTCTAGTCTAAGCTTAGTACCAAACAGAAGACTTAAGCACGTTGAGTTGTTGATGATCTTCAAGCTTTTATTGGCACAGGTTGTCCTCATCAAAAACATGACACATAAAGAGAGCTTTCCAAAGTGTTCCTCTTGACATGCACACTTTCAATCTCCCCCTTTTTGATGATGACAAACATTACATCAACTGTGATGAGATAGCTTGAAGATTTTGTTGGCAAGGTTGATAAGATGCGCAAATATTTTCGGAAGCTGTTATTACGATCAACCTGCACAATCAGAAAACAACAAAACAACCTTTCTCCCCCTTTTGACATTATCAAAAAGATAACCCATGTCAAAAATAAGGCAGAGATATGAGTTATGCATAAAACAAAGTCAATGAGTTAATTTGGGATTTAGCAATTAACCTGTTTTATTTTGTAGAAAATTAAACAAATGCGCTAGTTTATACAACAGAAATAGCCAATATGGTAAAAATGAACGGCATGCAAGATTTACCATCTCAAATCATAATAAGCGGAAAATCTCATATGATCAAGAACCATTCACGTAATCAACATAAGCAATTTGACATAATCAAAATAACACTAGCATAAAGAGTAAAAGTGTTCAGCAACCATATAAACCATGAAATGTCAATTAAGAACATTAAAGAGGCACACAAAAGAGAAACTTGAATCCATAACAATAGCTGAATCCAGGAAGTGACATAAAGAAGAAATAAACCTAATGGTGAGATATCCTAGGTCTAAAGTCTTCTAAAACTATGGTTGAGGTGGAGGTGGAGGATCGTCAGTGTGATCAACAGGAATGACTATGTTCTGATCTCCCCTGATAAGCACAGATAATTTCTAATATTCTGAACAAAACAAAGCATTCTGAGCTTCAGCAGTAGATTGAATCAGATTCCTCAACTCCTGAAATTGGTTGTCTGAATACGCAGTTTGTTGCTCCTCATACTGTTCCATACCTGCAAAGTATGAGTCTTTTAATCCTTGGAAGTGAAGATCCATACGGTTGTTAAGCGGTTGCTCCATGGCTTCCAACTGATCTAAACCAAAAGCAGAGTTCTGAGGTGCTGTTCCAGAAGGCTCCCCCTGAGTTGTAGCGTGCTGATCACCCATGCCATCCTGATTATCATCATCGGATAAATCCAGACCAATAGTAGTGTAGTCCTCTTTGTATTGCCAAGTAGTACCATACTTGTATATACCCATTTTATGAATGAGGCTTTCACCAACCAGATGATCCTTATCAGTGTACTCAACAATGATGGTATCGGAAACATCAATGTGCAGATAATCAACAATGCGTGAAATGAAAATACTGTAGGGAAGCAGCTTCGACTGAGACAGAGACACACTGTTCATAATTTTCAAAATCTCCTCAGGCCAGTTAATCATGACATTATTCTTTACAGCATACATGAAACGCAAATCATTCACAGTAGGCTGTGCGTGATTCGTGTTCCTCTGCACTAAAATGTAAGCAATAATGTAATGCAACAGTCTGTTCTCAACAGATAATGACCCAGCTTTGGTCAGTTGACCCTGAATGTATAAGTGAGGGCCTCTTAGAAATGACTTATAAACCTCAGTAGGATCAAAGTTTTCCTTAACCTAGGAACAGTCTCCTATACTATAACCAGAAGATGATAAACCACCGACATTCATAAAAATATCATCATTAAGTTCAAACAGAGGACCAGAAATCATAGACCAGTACTTTCCATCCTTGTATCTAAAATTTGCATAAAATTCCCTAACTGAACGGTTCCCTGAGCTTCCATATCATGCGGGAAACTAAAATTTTGTTCCGCCAACCAGGTTAAATCAACATACCTTATGTACGTGGGTTTGCGACCTTGAAATTTTGCCAAACGGGTTTCTTGCAAGATAAGTGAGTAGTAGGGGTCACCGCGGCCCCGAGTAGAAGGTGAACCGACTTCCCTTCTTCGTACACGAGTAGCTGAGGTCTTGACCCTTTTAGTGCGACCTTGCTCCATTATTTAGTGGAACCCGAAATAACAGTGAATGAGCAGAGAAGGGTTTAGGCAAACCTAACCTAGGGTTTTGCTTGGTGGAAACTTGGAAATGAGGTAGAATGAGGATAAAAAAGTGTGATTTCTTGATGGTTTGAGAGGGTTAGGATGAGGTTTTTCTACTTTAGTGCACTTGGATTAGTTTTGCTACTGATTTAGAAACTCAAAGTATAAGAGAGAATGTGAAAATGCCAAAGAAAGTGTAAAACCGAGTTGTTGTATGCCTTTAAAAAGCTGGTTTTAATCGATTAACGAGCCGGTTTAATCGATTAAACCAATGTAAAATTTCGAATTTTCAAACAACTGATGCCCCATGTAATCGATTAATAGCAAGTGTAATCGATTACTCATAGTAAAAATTGATTTTCAGGCAGTAGAATGGTTTCAACTTTTTAGGGCTCATGCATGCATTGTGACGGAGTAATCGAGACATTCAGAATCACAGAAAGAGTTAATCAAGAGACATATTTTTGCATTTTAACATATATCATTTAAGCAAAAGACACAAAGGCATATAGAAGCAAGGCGATAATGCAAACAACTAAACAATTTTAATCGAGATATTGTTCATCAAGAATTCCAAGTTCTCTCCTTAGAACAAAGAAAGTATCCCTGGGAAGGGGCTTGGTGAAAATATCAGCTAATTGTTTAGAAGTTTCAACAAATTCAAGAACGCAATCACCTTTTTGTACATGACCACGCAAAAAAGTGATGTCTAATTTCTATATGCTTTGTTCTAGAATGCAAAACGGGATTCTTGGAAAGGTTTATGGCACTTGAATTATCGCATTTAATAGGGATCTTTTCAAGTTTAAGACCATAGTCCTTGAGTTGCTGCTTCATCCAAAGGATTTGAGCGCAACACACACCAGCGGCAATGTATTCCGCTTCGGCGGTGGACAAAGCAACACATGCTTGCTTTTTGTTGTGCCATGCTACTAATGAACTGCCTAACAAGTGACAAGTACCACTAGTGCTTTTCCGATCCAATTTACATCCGGCGAAATCGAAATCGGAATAACCTACCAAGGATAGTGAGGCATCCCGAGGATACCATAATCCCATGTTAGTTGTTCCTTTTAAATATCTCATGATTCTTTTAACAGTTTTAAGATGTGATTCTCTAGGTGATGATTGAAATCTCGCACACATGCATACACTAAACATGATATCAGGTCGACTTGCAGTTAAGTAAAGTAATGACCCAATTATTCCTCGATACTTTGTTACCTCTATTTCTTTTCCTTTTTCGTCCTTATCTAGGTAGCAAGCAGATGCCATAGGAGTGGAAGCTTCCTTACAATTGTTCATTTCGAATTTCTTGAGCAGCTCTTTGCAATATTTTGCCTGATGGATGAAAATCCCACTTTCTAGTTGCTTTATCTGAAGTCCTAGAAAGAATGTGAGTTCTCCCATCATAGACATTTCGAAATCCCCCTGCATCATCTCAGAAAAATCTTTACACAAAATATCATTAGTAGATCCAAAAATTATGTCATCCACATAGATTTGTACAAGTAATACAGAATTTTCTGATTTACGAATAAAAAGCGTTGTGTCAACCAAGCCTCTTTCGAACCCTTTTTCTAAAAGAAAGGTACTAAGTCTATCATACCAAGCTCTAGGAGCTTGTTTGAGACCATAGAGTGCCTTTTTAAGATTATAAACATGGTTCGGATATTTAAAATTTTCAAAACCAGGCGGTTGGTTAACATAAACTTCTTCTTGAATGTAGCCATTCAGGAAGGCGCTTTTTACGTCCATTTGAAATAGTTTGAAGTTCATAATAGATGCAAAGGAAAGTAGCATCCTGATGGCCTCTAATCTGGCTACAGGGGCATAGGTTTCGTCATAATCGATACCCTCCTCCTGGTTGTATCCTTTGGCCACCAAGCGTGCCTTATTTCGAATGATTAAGCCTGATTCATCAAGCTTATTTCTGAACACCCATCGAGTACCAATCACAGGATGATCTTTAGGTTTAGGGACCAAGTCCCTAACATTATTACGTTCGAACTGGTTTAGCTCTTCTTGCATAGCTATGCCCCAGTGCATATCCTCAATGGCCTCATCAATGGTCTTAGGCTCAATTTGAGATACAAAAGCTACAAAGTTACAAAAGTTTCGTAAGGAACTACGGGTTACCACTCCCGTAGATATGTCACCTATTACTTTGTCAATCGGGTGAGCTTTCTTGGTTTTCCACACAACTGGCATATCTGAATGCTCCTGAGATTTGGTTTGACATTCTTCATTGGTTGCTTCTTCATTATCCATGTTCTTTGAGTATGCTTCTTCCAAAGCACCTGCAACATCATCAAATACGACCTTTCTCTTCTCTTTTGGAGAAGATTCGTCAAATTGTACATGGATAGACTCTTCAACTTGCATTGAATATTTATTAAAAATTCTTAACGTTTTGCTATAAATCGAGTATCCCTAAAAATATTCCCTCATCGGCTTTTGAATCAAATTTTCCTAAAGCCCGCTTTCCATTATTTAATATAAAACATTTGCAACCGAAAGCGTGAAGATGGGATATGTTTGGTTTACGGCCTTTTAAAAGTTCATAAGGAGTTTTATTCAAATTAGGACCTTAAAAGTACTCGATTTATAACATAACATGCAGTATGAACTGCATCTGCCCAGAAGTATTTGGGGGTATTACTTTCATTAAGCATGGCTCTTGCTAATTCTTCTAATACCCGATTTTTCCTCTCAACAACTCCATTTTGTTGTGGAGTGCGAGGAGCAGAGAACTGATGCATAATGCCATGCTTATCACAGAATTTGTCGAACATGAAAGTTCTCAAATTCTCCCCCGTGATCACTTCGTATATATACTATTTTCAGGTTAAGTTGGTTTTGAATTTGCTTGGCAAGATTTTTAAAAGACTTGAAGGCGTCGCTTTTCGCAGATAAAAATAATGTCCATGTAAATCGAGAGAAATCATCAACAATAACTAGAGCATAGTAGCTACCACCAAAACTCATGATTTGTGATGGTCCAAACAAGTCCATATGGAGTAACTCCAAAGGTCTTGAAGTGGATATCACATTTTTGTTTTTAAAAGAATTTTTGGTTTGTTTACACTTTTGACAAGTGTCACAAATCTCTTTAGTTTTAAAATTTAGTTTTGGTAGCCCCTCAACTAGTTCATTTGATGACAATTTATCTAGATGTTTTATATGGATATGTGCAATGCGTCTGTGCCAGAGCCAGATGTCATCTTCTTTAGAAATAAAACATTTTGAAAATAATGTGGTGACATCATCCAAGTTAACCATGTAAATATTATTTATACGATGACCAACAAATTTAACATTATTAGATAAAATGTCACGAATGATGCAACAGTCAGAATCGAAAGATACACGATTACCTTTGTCATAGAGTTGGCTTATACTCAGAAGATTATGTTCTAGTCCTTCAACATAAAGGACATTTTCAATTTGAGTTTGAGATGAGTTACCAACTGTTCTAGTGCCAAGTATCTTTCCCTTGTTTTTGTCTTCGTACGTGACGTATCCTTTTCCTTTAAGTGATAGATCCAGGAAATTTGATCTGTCACCTGTCATATGTCTCGAACATCCACTGTCTAAATACCATTTTTGTCCTTGTGTTCGAAGACATACCTGCAAAACAGATCACCTGCTTTTCTCAGGTACCCAAATTATGTTGGGTCCTTTTCTGTTAGTGATTAGGGAATTATCTCCCTTCTTTATCCATACATAAACTCCGCTAGGTATACCATGCTTTCTAATATAACATGAATAAGAAGTATGACCATATGCATTACAATAAAAACATGTAGGTGAATGCTTATGATTTTTATTTTTAGTATGAGCTACAGGTTTTCTATATGGTCTTTTATTCTTAGCCGAGCGAGTATAACCTAGACCAGTACGATCACCAACGTTTCTTGTTTGACTAAGCAGAGTGTCTAATTGTTGTTTACTGTTTGTGAGACGTTCGAGTTTTTCTTTTAGTTTAAAATTGTCTTCTTGCAAAATCTCGCAAGTCTCACATACAGGTTTTTGACATAAATTATTAACAGAGCAGTTACATGTGCTACAAGAATAGATGAGATCTAAAGTTTCATTTTCTAATTTTAATTCATCTAATTCTTTTTGTAATTGGCTTATTTTCTTTTCATTTCTAAGGATTTCCCTTTTCTTATCAATGTTTATTCTAGCCAATTTCTTTAGTTCCTCATGTAACTCAACATAAGCATTATATAAAACATCATAAGAGGGTAAGTCATCCGAAGTGGATGAGGTGTCAGAATATACCTCATTATTATCCTCGTGTGAGTCTGAGTTCCCATCGTTGTCAGATCTAACCATCAGACACAGCTTCGCTGACTCCTCCTCACTAGAGGTGCTTGATGTTGTTTCCTCCTCAGGTACATCCCATACAACATAAGCTTTCTTGGACTTGAATTCCCTGGGAGTGCTCTTCTCTGAATCAACCTTTTTCAGATAGGTAGGACATTGAATCTCATATGTCCGGCTTTTCCACACTCATGGCAAGTGAAGCGATCTTTGTTGTTCTTGCCTTTGTTGGTTGATTCTTTTGCTTCTTTCTTTTGAAACTTTTTGAATCCACCTTTTCTTTTGATGAATTTGCTAAATTTTCGAACAAGGAGACTCATAGTTTCATCATCTAGATCGGAGTCAGATTCATCATCATCTTTTTCTTCTTTTGATTTGGAGGTCGTGGCCTTCAATGTGATGTTTTTCTTCTTCCAGTCTGAATCTTCATGCATAGTCAAGCGCCCCCAATTCCATTTCGTGCTCTTGAAGCTTTCCAAATAGTGTAGCTAGAGGCATAGAGTCCAAGTCTTTGAATTCAACAATTGTAGTTACCTTTGGTTGCCATTTCCTGTCAAGACAACGTAAAACTTTATTAGTTAGTTCACCTATGGCAAATGATTTATCTAGAGCAACTAAATGATTAACAATATGAGTAAATCGCTTTTGCATATCACTGATTGATTCACTAGGTAACATGCGAAATAACTCATATTCGTGGGTCAGCGCATTTAATCTAGCGCGCTTGACTTCGCTAGTGCCTTCGTGAGTCACTTGTAAAGTGTCCCACATTTCTTTTGCATTTTGGCACTACGAGACTCTAAAGAACTCATCATAGGATAGGGCCGATGTGATGATATTTTTGGCGCGTAGGTTATGCTGGACCTTTTTGCGCTCATCATCGGTCCATAGACTTTTAGGCTTGTCTTTAGGTTCATCGTCCACAAGATGTTGTGGAACGAAAGGGCCGTTGACTACGGATTCCCAAATATTCGAGTCTATAGCTTCAATAAAAATTTGCATGCGGACTTTCCAGTAGGCATACCCTTCACCACTGAATATAGGTGGTCAATTAATGGATGAACCATCACCACCAAATGGGTTTGACGAACCCATTCCTTTTTCCCTTAGGATCACGAATACGCAGTTGAGCTAGCACTTCACACTAGCTCTGATACCACTTGTTAGGTATCAGTGGTTACAATACACCTAAAAGGGGGGGGGGGGGGGTTGAATAGGTGTAGCGGTTAGAATATCCGCTTTTCGAAAAAAAACACTTAATGCTGAAATACACCTAATTAATCGATTAACAGAACAGGGTAATCGATTAACCCAATCAACACAGTCCACTTAATCGATTAACAGAATTAATGTAATCGATTAACAACCTTGATTTAATCGATTAAACAAAGACAGTAAGCTAATGCAGAAACGATTACTTGCACGACAATTAATCGATAACGAAACGAATTAACAGAGCTTACAAATTTATCAGAGTATTAACAGTATAGCACAGAATCAAATTATCAATTAAATCTACTATACAAATTAATCTACTATAAAAAATCCTGCAACGCGAATTTTATCCTGGTTCGTTTGCTTGTCCACCGCAAACTACATCCAGGCCTCCCGGCTGATTTGGGAGATTTTTCTTCACTATAATTGAATCAATGTTATTACATACACATCATCCAATTACAACACTTAGACACTTACAAGATAATAAAGATCCTATTCTATGGTTTGACTCCCTTCCTACCGACAAAGAAAACCTTTCTTTCGGCGTAGCCCCAACCAAGAACCTCTGTTCTTTCCTTATCCCTAAGTCTAACACTCAGTGAAGATACACTCAATCTCTTCGGCGATACGACACCTCGAGATTCCCAATATTACAACAATTTTTCAATCAAAACGAAATAGAGTAAACTTAAGCTATTACAAGGCTTATATCTAACAAGACAAGACTTTACTCTAATCACCTAATACAAACTCACGCAATATGACAATGTATTAGTTTGAAAACAGAATGCATAGAATGTAAACATCTAATCAAGAATCATCAATAAAATGCATGAACATGTGATATGAAAAGATGAGAAGTATATCATGTAATGCACTCAATCCTAAAGCATAGAATTCTCTCTTTTCTAAACTCACAAATGCATTTACAATTAGATGCAACAATTAACACGAAAAATGCTCTAACTCTCTAAAAATTCAACATACAACTATATGAGATCAATTCTGAAAAACGCAGTTTATAAAGAATTAATTTTATAGCCCAGTTAATCGATTAACGACAGCCTTAATCGATTAAACTGTGCAAACAGTTAGGTTAATCGATTAACCTATGCCTTAATCGATTAACAGCATTTTTTCATGTGTAAAAACTCAAATACGTTATGCACTTTAATTCATACATGTTTAACACTTAGTTTATGCCTAGAATGCACATATACATGTATTTATGTGATGCATGAACATATTATGAATGACATATCTCAAGATGAAAAATGATTTAAAAGATTTATGCATATGAGATATGTATTAGGTGACTTAAGCCTTAGACTCAACCTAAACTAATCTCTAGTCTAAGCTTAGTACCAAACAGAAGACTTAAGCACGTTGAGTTGTTGATGATCTTCAAGCTTTTATTGGCACAGGTTGTCCTCATCAAAAACATGACACATAAAGAGAGCTTTCCAAAGTGTTCCTCTTGACAAGATATAGTATGACATATGCATTTGGGGTAGAAAAATAATCGGACGTATGACAAATGCATATAACTTTGTTTCCATATATCAAAATTGGACGTATGACATATGCATTTGGGGTAGAATATAATTTCTATCCATTGTGACAACCAGAGAAATCAGAATCACATTCCGAGATATAGTTTGTGAGTTGCAACTTGGCAGTGAAAAGTAAACAGTTTAAAATCTATTTTTAGCATAACTTTGTTTCCGTATATCAGAATTGGACGTATGACATATGCATTTGGGGTAGAAAAATAAGTTCTATCCATTGTGACTACAAGAGAAACCAGAATCACATTCTGAGCAATAGTTGGTGAGTTGCAGCTTGGCAGTGAAAAGTGAACAATTTAAAATCTATTTTTAGCATAAATTTGTTTCCGTATATCAGAATTGGACGTGTGACATATGCATTTGGGGTAGAAAAATAATTTAAATCCATTGGGACAACCAGAGAAATCAGAATCACATTCCAAGCTATAGGTTGTGAGATGCAACTTTGCGGAGAAAAGTGAACAGTTGATAATATATTTTTAGCATAAATTTGTTTCCGTATATTAGAATTGGACGTATGACATATGCATTTGGGGTAGAAGAATAAGTTCTATCTATTGTGATAACCAGAGAAAGCAGAATCACATTCCGAGCTATAGTTTGTGAGATGCAACTTGGCAGTGACGAGTGAATAGTTGAAAATTTATTTTTAGCATAACTTTGTTTCCATATATCATAATCGGACGTATGACATATCATTTGGGGTAGAAAAATAAGTTCTATCCATTGTAACAACCAGAGAAATCAGAATCATATTCCGAGATATAGTTTGTGAGTTGCAACTTGGCAGTGAAAAGTGAACAGTTTAAAATCTATTTTTAGCATAACTTTGTTTCCGTATATCAGAATTGGACGTATGACATATGCATTTGGGGTATAAAAATAAGTTCTATCCATTGTGACTACCAGAAAAAGCAGAATCACATTCCGAGCAATAGTTTGTGAGTTGCAGCTTGGCAGTGAAAATGAACAATTTAAAATATATTTTTAGCATAACTTTGTTTCCGTATATCAGAATGGGATGTATGACATATGCATTTGGGGTAGAAAAATAAGTTCTATCTATTGTGATAATCATATAAATAAGAATCACATTCCCAGATATAGATTGTGAGATGCAACTTGGCGGTGAAAAGTGAACAGTTGAAAATCTATTTTTATCAATAATTTGTTTCCGTATATCAGAATTGGACATCTAACATATGCATTTGGCGTAGGAAAATAAATTCAATCCATTGTGACAACCAGAGAAAGCAGAATCACATTCCGAGATATAGTTTGTGAGTTGCTACTTGGCAGTGAAAAGTGAATAGTTTAAAATCTATTTTTAGCATAACTTTGTTTCCGTATATCAGAATTGGACGTATGACATATGCATTTGGGGTAGAAAAATAACTTCTATCCATTGTGACTACCACACAAATCAGAATCACATTCCGAGCTATAGTTTGTGAGATGCAACTTGGCATTGACAAGTGAATAGTTGAAAATTTATTTTTCGCATAACTTTGTTACCATATAAAAGAATCAGACGTATGACATATGTATTTGGGGTATAAAAATAAGTTCTATATATTTTGATAACCAGAGAAATAAGAATCACATTCCTAGATATAGTTTGTGAGATGCAACTTGGCGGTGACAAGTGAATAGTTGAAAATCCATTTTTAGCATACCTTTGTTTCAGTATATCAGAATCGTACGTATGACATTGGATTTGGGATAGAAAAATAATTTATATCCATTGTGACAACCAGAGAAATCAGAATCACATTCCGAGATATAGTTTGTGAGATGCAACTTGGCGGTGACAAGTGAATAGTTGAAAATTTGTTTTTAGCATACCTTTGTTTCCGTATATCAGAATCGGATTTATGACATATGTATTTGGGGTAGAAAAATAATTTCTACCCATTTTGACAACCAGAGAAAGCAGAATCACATTCCGAGATATAGTTTGTGAGATGCAACTTGGCGGTGAAAAGTAAACAGTTGAAAATCTATTTTTAGCATAAATATGTTCCCGTATATCAGAATTGGACGTGTGACATAAGCATTTGGGGTAGAAAAATAATTTAAATCCATTGGGACAACCATAGAAATCAGAATCACCTTCCAAGCTATAGGTTGTGAGCTGCAACTTGGCGGTTACAAGTGAAAAGTTGAAAATCTATTTTTAGCATAACTTTGTTTCCATATATCAGAATTGGACGTATGACATATGCATTTGGGGTATAAAAATAATTTCTATCCATTGTGACAACTATAGAAAGCAGAATCACATTCCGAGATATAGTTTGTGAGATGCATCTTGGCGGTGACAAGTGAATATTTGAAAATCTATTTTTAGCATAACTTTCTTTCCGTATATCAGAATCGGACGTATGACATATGCATTTGGGGTAGAAAATTAAGTTTAATCCTTTGTGAGAACCAGAGAAAGCAGAATCACATTCCGAGATATAGTTTGTGTGATGCAACTTGGCGGTGAAAAGTGAACAGTTGAAAATATATTTTTAGCATAAATTTGTTTCCGTATATTAGAATTGGACATATGACATATGCATTTGGGGTAGAAAAATAACTTCTATCCATTGTGACTATCACACAAATCAGAATCACATTCCGAGCTATAGTTTGTGAGATACAACTTGGCATTGACAAGTGAATAGTTGAAAATTTATTTTTCGCATAACTGTTACCATATATAAGAATCAGACGTATGACCTATGCATTTGGGGTAGAAAAATAAGTTCTATCTATTTTGATAACCAGAGAAATAAGAATCACATTCCTAGATATAGTTTGTGAGATGCAACTTGGCGGTGAAGAGTGAATATTTGAAAATTTATTTTTCGCATAACTTTGTTTCAATATATCAGAATCGGACGTATGACATATGCATTTTGGGTAGAAAAATAAGCTCTATCCATTGTGACAACTATAGAAAGCAGAATCACATTCCGAGATATAGTTTGTGAGTTGCATCTTGGCGGTGACAAGTGAATATTTGAAAATCTATTTTTAGCATAACTTTCTTTCCGTATATCAGAATCGGACGTATGACATATGCATTTGGGGTAGAAAATTAAGTTTAATCCTTTGAGAGAACCAGAGAAAGCAGAATCACATTCCGAGATATAGTTTGTGTGATGCAACTTGGCGGTGAAAAGTGAACAGTTGAAAATATATTTTTAGCATAAATTTGTTTCCGTATATTAGAATTGGACATATGGCATATGCATTTGGGGTAGAAAAATAAGTTCTATCTATTGTTATAACGAGAGAAAGCATAATCACAATCCGAGCTATAGTTTGTGAGATGCAACTTGGTAGTGACAAGTGAATAGTTGAAAATTTATTTTTAGCATAACTTTGTTTCCATATGTCATAATCGGACGTTTGACATCTGCATTTGGGGTAGAAAAATAATTTCTATCCATTGTGACAACCAGAGAAAGCAGAATCACATTCCGATATATAGTTTGTGAGATGCAACTTGGCGGTGACCAGTGAATAGTTGAAAATCTATTTTTAGCATAACTTTGTATCCGTATTTCAGAATCGGATGTATGACATATGTATTTGGGGAAGAAAAATAATTTCTATCCATTTCGACAACCAGAGAAAGCAGAATCACATTCCGAGATATAGTTTGAGAGATGCAAATTGGCAGTGACAAGTGAATAGTTGAAAATTTATTTTTAGCATAACTTTGTTTCCATATATCATAATTGGACGTATGACATATGCAGTAGGGGTTGAAAAATAATTTCTATCAATTGTGACAACCAGAGAAAGCAGAATCACATTCCGAGATATAGTTTGTGAGATGCAACTTGGCGGTGACAAGTGAATAGTTGAAAATCTATTTTTAGCATAACTTTGTTTCCGTATATCAGAATCGGATGTATGACATATGTATTTGGGGTAGAAAAATAATTTATATCCATTTTGACAACCAGAGAAAGCAGAATCACATTCCGAGATATAGTTTGTGAGATGAAACTTGTGATAATCAAAGAAATAAGAATCACATTCCCATATATAGATTTTGAGATGCAACTTGGCGGTGAAAAGTGAACAGTTGAAAATCTATTTTTATCATTAATTTGTTTCCTTATATCAGAATTGAACGTCTAACATATGCATTTGGAGTAGGAAAATAAGTTCTATCCATTGCGACAACCAGAGAAAGCAGAATCACATTCCGAGATATAGTTTGTGAGTTGCAACTTGGCAGTGAAAAGTGAACAGTTTAAAATCTATTTTTAGCATAACTTTGTTTCCGTATATCAGAATTGGACGTATGACATATGCATTTGGGGTAGAAAAATAACTTCTATCCATTGTGTCTATCACACAAATCAGAATCACATTCCGAGCTATAGTTTGTGAGATACAACTTGGCATTGACAAGTGAATAGTTGAAAATTTATTTTTCGCATTTGGGGTAGAAAAATAAGTTCTATCCATTGTAACAACCATAGAAATCAGAATCATATTCCGAGATATAGTTTGTGAGTTGCAACTTGGTAGTGAAAAGTGAACAGTTTAAAATCTATTTTTAGCATAACTTTGTTTCCGTATATCAGAATTGGACGTATGACATATGCATTTGGGGTAGAAAAATATGTTCTATCCATTGTGACTACAAGAAAATGCAGAATCACATTTCAAGCAATAGTTTGTGAGTTGCAGCTTGGCAGTGAAAAGTGAACAATTTAAAATCTATATTTAGCATAACTTTGTTTCCGTATATCAGAATTGGACGTATGACATATGCATTTGGGGTAGAAAAATAAGTTATATCTATTTTGATAATCATAGAAATAAGAATCACATTCCCAGATATAGATTGTGAGATGCAGCTTGGCGGTGAAAAGTGAACAGTTGAAAATCTATTTTTATCATTAATTTGTTTCCGTATATCAGAATTGGACGTCTAACATATGCATTTGGCATAGAAAAATAAGTTCTATCCATTGTGACAACCAAAGAAAGCCGAATCACATTCCAAGATATAGTTTGTGAGTTGCAACTTGACAGTGAAAAGTGAACAGTTCAAAATATATTTTTAGCATAACTTTGTTTCCGTATATCAGAATCGGACGTATGACATATGCATTTGGGGTAGAAAAATAAGTTCTATCTTTTGTCATAACCAGAGAAATAAGAATCACATTGCGAGATATAGTTTGTGAGATGCAACTTGGCGGTGACAAGTGAATAGTTGAAAATCTATTTTTAGCATACCTTTGTTTCAGTATATCAGAATCGGACGTACAACATATGCATTTGGGGTAGAAAAATAATTTCTTTCCATTGTGACAACCAGAGAAAGAAGAATCACATTTCGAGATATAGTTTGTGAGATGCAACTTGGCGGTGAAAAGTGAATAGTTGAAAATCTATTTTTAGCATAAATTTGTTTCCGTATATCAGAATTGGACGTGTGACATATGCATTTGGGGTTGAAAAATAATTTAAATCCATTGGGACAACCAGAGAAATCAGAATCACATTCCAAACTATAGTTTGTGAGATGCAACTTAGTGGTGACAAGTGAACAATTGAAAATCTATTTTTAGCATAACTTTGTTTCCGTATATCATAATCGGACGTTTGACATATGCATTTGGGGTAGAAAAATAAGTTGTATCCATTGTGACTACAATAAAAAATAGAATCACATTCCGAGATATAGTTTGTGAGATGCAACTTGGCAATGAAAAGTGAAAAATCTATTTTTAGCATAACTTTGTTTCCGTATATCAGAATTGGACGTATGACATCTACATTTGGGGTATAAAAATAACTTCTATCCTTTGTGACTACCACACAAAGCAGAATCACATTCCGAGCTATTGTTTGTGAGATGCTACTTGGCATTGACAAGTGAATAGTTGAAAATTTATTTTACGCATAACTTTGTTACCATATATAAGAATCAGACGTATGACATATGCATTTGGGGTAGAAAAATAAGTTTTATCTATTGTGATAATCAGAGAAATAAGAATCACATTCCCAGATATAGATTATGAGATGCAACTTGGCGGTGAAAAGTGAAGAGTTAAAAATCTATTTTTATCATTAATTTGTTTCCGTATATTAGAATTGGACGTCTAACATATGCATTTGGCATAGAAAAATAATTTCTATCCATTGTGACAACCAGAGAAAGCAGAATCACATTCCGAGATATAGTTTGTGAGTTGCAACTTGGCAGTGAAAAGTGAACAGTTTAAAATATATTTTTAGCATAACTTTGTTTTCGTATATCAGAATTGGATGTATGACATATGCATTTGGGGTAGAAAAATAACTTCTATCCATTGTGACTACCATACAAATCAGAATCACATTCCGAGCTATAGTTTGTGAGATGCAACTTGGCATTGACAAGTGAATAGTTGAAAATTTATTTTTCGCATACCTTTGTTTCCGTATATCAGAATTGGACGTATGACATATGCATTTGGGATAGAAAACTAAGTTCTATCTATTGTGATAATCAGAGAAAAAAGAATCACATTCCCAGATATAGTTTGTGAGATGCAACTTGGCGGTGACAAGTGAATAGTTGAAAATCTATTTTTTGCTTACCTTTGTTTCAGTATATCAGAATTGGACGTGTGACATATGCATTTGGGGTAGAAAAATAATTTAAATCTATTAGGACAACAGAGAAATCAGAATCACCTTCCAAGCTATAGGTTGTGAGATGCAACTTGGCGGTGACAAGTGAAAATCTATTTTTAGCATAACTTTGTTTCCGTATATCAGAATTGGACGTATGACATATGCATCTGGGGTAGAAAAATAAGTTCTATCCATTGTGACAACTATAGAAAGAAGAATCACATTCTGAGATATAGTTTGTGAGATGCATCTTGGCGGTGACCAGTCAATAATTGAAAATTTATTTTTCGCATAACTTTGTTTCCTTATATCAGAATCGTACCTATGACATATGCATTTGGGGAAGAAAAATAAGTTCTATCCATTGTGACAACTATAGAAAGCAGAATCACATTCCGAGATATAGTTTGTAAGATGCATCTTGGCGGTGACAAGTGAATAGTTGAAAATCTATTTTTAGCATAACTTTGTTTCCGTATATCAGACGTATGACATATGCATTTGGGGTAGAAAATTTAGTTTAATCCTTTGTGAGAACCAGAGAAAGCAGAATCACATTCCGAGATATAGTTTGTGAGATGCAACCTGGCGGTGAAAAGTGAACAGTTGAAAATATATTTTTAGCATAAATTTGTTTACGTATATCAGAATTGGACGTGTGACATATGCATTTGGGGTTGAAAAATATTTCAAATCCATTGGAACAACCAGAGAAATCAGAATCACCTTCCAAGCTATAGGTTGTGAGATGCAACTTGGCGGTGACAAGTGAATAGTTGAAAATCTATTTTTAGCATAACTTTGTTTCCGTATATCAGAATTGGACGTATGACATATGCATTTGGGGTAGAAAAATAAGTTCTATCCATTGTGGCTACCAGAAAAAGTAGAATCACATTCCGAGCAATAGTTTGTGTGTTGCAGCTTGGCAGTGAAAAGTGAACAATTTAAAATCTATTTTTAGCATAACTTTGTTTCCGTATATCAGAATTGGACGTATGACATATGCATTAGGGGTAGAAAAATAAGTTCTATCTATTGTGGTAATCTGAGAAATAAGAATCACATTCCCAGATATAGATTGTGAGATATAACTTGGCGGAGAAAAGTGTATAGTTGAAAATCTATTTTTATCATTATTTTGTTTCCGTATATCGGAAATGGACGTCTAACATATGCATTTGGCGTAGAAAAAATAAGTTCAATCCATTGTGACAACCAGAGAAAGCAGAATCACATTCCGAGATATAGTTTGTGAGTTGCAACTTGGCAGTGAAAAGTGAACAGTTTAAAATCTATTTTTAGCATAACTTTGTTTACGTATATCAGAATCGGACGTATGACATATGCATTTGGGGTAGAAAAATAAGTTCTATCTATTAGTCATAACCAGCGAAATAAGAATCACATTGCGAGATATAGTTTGTGAGATGCAACTTGGCGGTGACAAGTGAATAGTTGAAAATCTATTTTTAACATACCTTTGTTTCAGTATATCAGAATCGGACGAACAACATATGCATTTGGGGTAGAAAAATAATTTCTATCCATTGTCACAACATGAGAATGCAGAATCACATTCCGAGATATAGTTTGTGAGACGCAACTTGGCGGTGAAAAGTGAAAAGTTGAAAATCTATTTTTAGCATAACTTTGATTCCGTAAATCCGAATTGGACGTGTGACATATGCATTTGGTGTTGTAAAATAAATTCTATCTATTTTGAAAATCTTAGAAAGCAGAATCACTTTCCGAGCTACAGTTTGTGAGACGCAACTTGGCGGTGACAAGTGAATAATTGAAAATCTATTTTTAGGATAACTTTGTTTACGTAAATCCGAATGAGACGTATGACATATGCATTTGGGGTAGAAATTTAAGTTCTATCCATTTTGATAACCAGAGAAAGTTGAATCACATTCAGAGATATAGTATGTGAGATGCAACTTGACGGTTAAAAGTGAACAGTCGAAAATCTATTTTTAGCATAAATTTGTTTCCGTATATCAGAATTGGACGTGTGACATATGCATTTGGCGTAGAAAAATAAGTTCTATCCATTGTGACAACCAGAGAAAGCAGAATCACATTTCGAGATATAGTTTGTGAGATGCAACTTGGCGGTGACAAGTGAACAATTGAAAATCTATTTTTAGCATAACTTTGTTTCCGTATATCAGTATTAGACGTATGACATATGCATTAGGGGTAGAGAAATAACTTCTATCCATTGTGACTACCAAACAAAGCAGAATCACATTCCGAGCTATAGTTTGTTACATGCAACTTGGCGGTGACAAGTGAATAGTTCAAAATCTATTTTTAGCATTAATTTGTTTCCGTATATCAGAATTGGACGTGTGACATATCCATTTGTGGTAGAACAATAATTTAAATCCATTGTGTCAACCATAGAAATCAGAATCACATTCCAAGCTATAGTTTGTGAGAGGCAACTTGGCGGTGACAAGTGAATAGTTGAAAATCTATTTTTAGCATAACTTTGTTGCCGTATATCAGAATTGGATGTATGACATATACATTTGGGGTAGAATAATAACATCTATCCATTGTGACAACCATAAAAATCAGAATCACATTCCGAGCTATAGTCTGTGAGATGCAACTTGGCAGTGACAAGTGAATAGTTGAAAATTTATTTTTAGCATAACTTTGTTTCCATATATCAGAATCGAACGTATGACATATGAATTTGGGGTAAATAAATAAGTTCTATCAATTGTGAAAACTAGAGAAAGTAGAATCACATTCCAAGCTATAGTTTGTGAGATCCAACTCGGCGGTGACAAGTGAACAATTGAAAATCTATTTTTATCATAACTTTGTCACTGTATATCAGAATTGGACGTATGACATATGAATTTGGGTTAGAAAAATAACTTCTAACCATTGTGACTTTCATAAAAAGCAGAATCACTTTCCGAGCTATAGTTTGTGAGATGCAACATGGCATTGACACGTGAATAGTTGAAAATTTATTTTTAGCATAACTTTGTTTCCATATATCAGAATCGGACGTATGACATATGCATTTGGGGTAGAAAAATAAGTTCTATCCATTGTCACAACTAGAGAAAGCAGAATCACATTCCGAGATATAGTTTGTGACATGCAACTTGGCGGTGAAAAGTGAAAAGTTGAAAATCGATATTTAGCATAACTTTGTTTCCGTATATCAGAAACGGACGTATGAAATATGCATTTGGGGTAGAAAAATAAGTTCTATCCATTGTGATAACTAGAGAAAGCAGAATCACATTCCGAGATATAGTTTGTCAGATGCAAATTGGCGGTGAAAAGTGAATAGTTGAAAATCTATTTTTTGGCCTAAATTTGTATCCTATATCAGAATTGGACGTATGACATATGAATTTGGGGTAGAAAAATAACTTCTATCCATTTTGACCTCCAGAAAATGCAGAATCACATTCCGAGATATAGTTTGTGGGATGCAACTTGACGGTGACAAGTGAATAGTTGAAAATCTATTTTTAGCTTAACTTTGTTTCCGTATATCGGAATCGGACGTATGACATATGCATTTGGTGTTGAAAAATAATTCTATCCATTTTGAAAATAATAGAAAGCATAATCACTTTCCGAGCTACAGTTTGTGAGATGCAACTTGGTGGTGACAAGTGAACAGTTGAAAATCTATTTTTAGCATAACTTTGTTTCCGTAAATCGGAATGAGACGTATGACATATGCATTTGGGGTATAAATATAAGTTCTATCCATTATGATAACCAGAGAAAGCAGAATCACATTCCGAGATATAGTTTGTGAGATGCAACTTGGCGGTTAAAAGTGAACAGTTGAAAATCTATTATTAGCATAAATTTGTTTCTGCATATCAGAATTGGACATGTGACATATGCATTTGTCAAAGAAAAATAAGTTCTATCCATTGTGACAACCATAGAAAGCAGAATCACATTCAGAGATATAGTTTGTGAGTTTCAACTTGGCGGTGACAAGTGAACAAATTGAAAATCTATTTTTAGCATAATTTTGTTTCCGTATATCAGAATTAGACGTGTGACATATGCATTAGGGGTAGAGATGCAAATTCGCAGTAACAAGTGAATAGTTGAAATTTTTTTTTTTTATAACTTTGTTACCATATATCAGAATCGGTCGTATGACTTATGCATTTGAGGTTGAAAAATAAGTACTATCCATTGTGACAACCAGAGAAATAAGAATCACATTTTGAGATATAGTTTGTGAGATGCAACTTGGCGGTGACAAGTGAATAGTTGAAAATCTATTTATAGCATACCATTGTTTCCGTATATCAGAATCGGACGTATGACATATGTATTTGGGGTAGAAATATTACTTCTATCCATTGTGACAATAAGAGAAATCAGAATCACTTTCTGACGTATAGTTTGTGAGATGCAACTTGGCGGTGAAAATTGAATAGTTGAAAATCTATTTTTAGCATAACTTTTTTTCCGTATATCAAAATTGGGCGTGTGACATAGGCATTTGGTGTTGATAAATAAATTATATCCCTTTTGAAAATCATAGAAGGCAGAATCACTTTCTGTGCTACAGTTTGTGATATGCAACTTGGCGGTGACAAGTGGATAGTTGAAAATCTATTTTTAGCATAACTTTGTTTCCGTAAATCCGAATTGGACGTGTGACATATGAATTTGGGGTAGAAAAATATGTTCTATGTATTGTGATATGCAACTTGGCGGTGACAAGTGGACAGTTGAAAATCTATTTTTAGCATAACTTTGTTTCCGTATATCAGAATCGGACGTATGAAATATGCATTTGGGGTAGAAAAATAAGTTCTATCCATTGTGATAACCAGAGAAAGCAGAATCACTTTCCGAGCTATAGTTTGTTACATGCAACTTGGCGGTGACAAGTGAATAGTTGAAAATCTATTTTTAGCATTAATTTGTTTCCGTATATAAGAATTGGACGTGTGACATATCCATTTGTGGTAGAAAAATAATTTAAATCCATTGTGTCAACCATAGAAATCAGAATCACATTCCAAGCTACAGTTTGAGAGATGCAACTTGGCGGTGACAAGTGAATAGTTGAAAATCTATTTTTAGCATAACTTTGTTGCCGTATATCAGAATTGGATGTATGACATATACATTTGGGGTAGAAAAATAACATCTATCCATTGTGACAACCATAAAAATCAGAATCACATTCCGAGCTATAGTTTGTGAGATGCAACTTGGCAGTGACAAGTGAGTAGTTGAAAAGTTATTTTTAGCATAACTTTGTTTACATATATCAGAATCGTACGTATGACATATGCATTTGGGGTAGAAAAATAAGTTCTATCCATTGTCACAACTAGAGAAAGCAGAATCACATTCCGAGATATAGTTTGTGACATGCAACTTGGCGGTGAAAAGTGAAAAGTTGAAAATCGATTTTTGGCAGTGACAAGTGAATAGTTGAAAACTTATTTGTAGCATAACTTTGTTTCCATATTTCAGAATCGGACGTATGACATATGAATTTGGGGTATATAAATAAGTTCTATCAATTGTGAATACTAGAGAAAGTAGAATCACATTCCAAGCTATAGTTTGTGAGATCCAACTCGGCGGTGACAAGTGAACAATTGAAAATCTATTTTTATCATAACTTTGTCACTGTATATCAGAATTGGATGTATGACATATGAATTTGGGTTAGAAAAAATAACTTCTATCCATTGTGACTTCCAGAAAATGCAGAATCACATTCCGAGCTATAGTTTGTGAGATGCAACTTGGCAGTGACAAGTGAATAGTTGAAAACTTATTTGTAGCATAACTTTGTTTCCATATATCAGAATCGGACGTATGACATATGCATTTGGGGTAGAAAAATAAGTTCTATCCATTGTGACTAACCAGAGAATAGCAGAATCACATTCTGAGATATAGTTTGTGAGATGCAAATTGGCGGTGAAAAGTGAATAGTTGAAAATCTATTTTTAGCATAAATTTGTATCCGTATATCAGAATTGGACGTGTGACATATGCATTTGGGGTAGAAAAATAATTTAAATCCAATGGGACAACCAATAAAATCCGAATCACACTTCTAAGCTATAGTTTGTGAGATCCAACTCGGCAGTGACAAGTGAACAATTGAAAATCTATTTTTTGCATAACTTTGTCTCCGTATATCAGAATTGGACGTATGACATATGAATTTGGTGTAGAAAAATAACTTCTATCCATTATGACTTCCAGAAAATGCAGAATCACATTCCGAGATATAGTTTGTGAGATGCAACTTGACGGTGACAAGTGAATAGTTGAAAATCTATTTTTAGCATAACTTTGTTTCCGTATATCAGAATCGGACGTATGACATATGCATTTGGTGTTGAAAAATAAATTCTATCCATTTTGAAAATCATAAAAAGCAGAATCACTTTCCGAGCTACAGTTTGTGAGAAGCAACTTGGCGGTGACAAGTTAACAGTTGAAAATCTATTTTTAGCATAACTTTGTTTCCGTAAATCCGAATGAGACGTATGACATATGAATTTGGGTTAGAAATATAAGTTCTATCCATTGTGACAAACAGAGAAAGCAGAATCACATTCTGGGATATAGTTTGTGAGATGCAACTTGGCGGTTAAAAGTGAATAGTTGAAAATCTATTTTTAGCATAAATTTGTTTCCGTATATCAGAATTGGTCATGTGACATATGCATTTGTCATAGAAAAATAAGTTCTATCCATTCTGACAACCAGAGAAAGCAGAATCACATTCCGAGATATAGTTTGTGAGATGCAACTTGGCGGTGACAAGTGAATAGTTGAAAATCTATTTTTAGCATAACTTTGTTTCCGTATATCGGAATCGGACGTATGACATATGTATTTGGGGGTAGAAATATAACTTCTATCCATTGTGACAATAAGAGAAAGCAAAATCACTTTCCGACGTATAGTTTGTGAGATGCAACTTGGCGGCGAAAAGTGAACAGTTGAAAATCTATTTATTGCATAACTTTGTTTCCGTATATCAGAATTGGACGTATGACATATGCATTTAGGGTAGAAAATAACATCTATCCATTGTGACAAAAAGAGAAAGCAGAATCATATTCCGAGATATTGTTTGTGAGATGCAACTTGGCGGTGGAAAGTGAACAGTTGAAAATCTATTTTTAGCATAAATTTGTTTCCGTATATCAGAATTGGACGTGTGACATATTCATTTGGTGTTGAAAAATAAATTCTATCCATTTTGAAAATCATAGAAAGAAGAATCACTTTCCGAGCTACAGTTTGTGAGATGCAACTTGGCGGTGATAAGTGCATAGTTGAAAATCTATTTTTAGCATACATTTGTTTCCGTATATATGAATTGGACGTATGACATATGCATTTGGGGTATAAAAATAATTTCTATCCAATGTCATGACCAGAGAAAGCAGAATCACATTCCGAGATATAGTTTGTGAGATGCAACTTGGCGGTGAAAAGTGAACAGTTGAAAATCTATTTTCAACATAAATTTGTTTTCGTATATCAGAATTGGACGTGTGACATATGCATTTGGGTAGTAAAATAATTTCTATCCATTGTGATAACCAGATAAAGCTTAATCACATTCGGAGATATAGTTTGTGAGATGCAACGTGGCGGTGAAAAGTGAATAGTTGAAAATCTATTTTTAGCATAAATTTGTTTCCGTATATCAGAATTGGACGTATGACATATGCATTTGGGGTAGAAAAATAAGTTCTATCCATTGTTGCTACTAGAAACAGCAGAATCACATTCCGAGCTATAGTTTGTGAGTTGCAACTTGGCAGTGAAAATTGAACAATTTAAAATCTATTTTTAGCATAACTTTGTATCCGTATATCAGAATCGAACGTATGACATATGCATTTGGGGTAGAAAAATAAGTTTAATCCATTGGGAAACCAGAGTAATCAGAATCACATTCCAAGATATAGTTTATGAGATGCAACTTAGCGGTGACAAGTGAACAGTTGAAAATCTAATTTTAGCATAACTTTGTATCCGTATATCAGAATCGAACGTATGACATATGTATTTGGGGTAGAAAAATAAGTTCTATCTATTGTGATAACTAGTGAAATGAGAATCACATTCCGAGATATAGTTTGTGAGATGCAACTTGGCGGTGACAAGTGAATAGTTGAAAGTCAAATTTTAGCATAACTTTGTTTCCGTATATCAGAATTGGACGTATGACATATGCATTTGGGGTAGAAAAATAAGTTCTATCCATTGTGGCTACCAGAAAAAGCAGAATCACATTCCAAGCTATAGTTTGTGAGATGCAACTTAGCAGTGACAAGTGAATAGTTGAAAATTTATTTTTAGCATTACTTTGTATCCATATATCAGAATCGGACGTATGACAAGCATTTGGGTTAGAGAAATAAGTTCTATCCATTGTGACAACTAGAGAAAGCAGAATCACATTACGAGATATAGTTTGTGAGATGCAACTTGGCTGTGAAAAGTGAAAAGTTGAAAATCGATTTCTAGCATAACTTTGTTTTCGTATATCAGAATCGGACGTATGACATATGCATTTGGGGTAGAAAAATAAGTTCTATCCATTGTGTTATCCAGAGAAAGCTGAATCACATCCCGAAATATAGTTAGTGAGATGCAACTTGGCGGCGAAAAGTGAACCGTTGAAAATCTATTTATTGCATAACTTTGTTTCCGTATATCAGAATTGGACGTATGACATATGCATTTAGGGTAGAAAATAACATCTATCCATTGTGACAAAAAGAGAAAGCAGAATCATATTCCGAGATATTGTTTGTGAGATGCAACTTGGCGGTGGAAAGTGAACAGTTGAAAATCTATTTTTAGCATAAATTTGTTTCCGTATATCATAATTGTACATATGACATTTGCTTTAGGGGTAAAAAAATAACTTCTATCCATTGTGACTACCAGAAAAAGCAGAATCACATTTCGAGCTAAAGTTTGTGAAATGCAACTTGGTAGTGACAAGTGAATAGTTGAAAATTTATTTTAGGCATAACTTTGTATCCATATATCAGAATCGGACGTATGACATTACGCATTTGGGGTAGAAAAATATGTTCTATCCATAGTGACAACTAGAGAATGCAGAATTACATTCCGAGATATTGTTTGTGAGATGCAACTTGGCGGTGACAAGTGAATAGTTGTAAATCTTTTTTTAGCATAACATTGTTTCCGTATATCAGAATTGGAAGTATGACATATGCATTTGGGGTAGAAAAGTAAATTCTATCCAATGTGACTACCAGAGAAAGTAGAATCACATTCCGAGATACAGTTTGTGAGATGCAACTTGGCGGTGAAAAGTGAATAGTTGAAAATCTATTTTTAGCATACCTTTGTTTCCGTATATCAAAATCGGACGTATGACATATGCATTTGGAGTAGAAAAATAATTTCTATCCATTTTGAAAACCAGAGAAAGCAGAATCTCATTTTGAGATATATTTTGTGAGATACTAACTTGGCGGTGAAAAGTGAAAAGTGGAAAATCGATTTTTAGCATAACTTTGTTTTCATAAATCAGAATCGGACGTATGACATATGCATTTGGGTAGAAGAATACGTTCTAGTCCATTGTGACAACTAGAGAAAGCAGAATCAGATTCCGAGATATAGTTTGTGAGATGCAACTTGGCGGTGACTAGTGAACAGTTTAAAATCTATTTTTAGCATAATTTTGTTTCCGTATATCAGAATCGGACGTATGACATATGCATTTGGGGTAGAAAAATAATTTCTATCCATTGTGACAACCATAGAAAGTAGAATCACTTTCTGAGAATAGTTTGTGAGATGCAACTTGCGGGTGAAAAGTGAATAGTTGAAAATCGATTTTTAGCATAACTTTGTTACTATATATCAGAATCGGACGTATGACATATGCATTTGGGGTAGAAAAATAAGTTCTATCCATTGTGACAACCAGAGAAAGCAGAATCACATTCCGAGATGTAGTTTCTGAGATCCAACTTGGCGGTGAAAAGTGAAAAGTTGAAAATCGATTTTTAGCATACATTTGTCTCCGTATATCAGAATCGGACGTATGACATATGCATTTGGAGTAGAAAAATAATTTCTATCCATTTTGATAACCAGAGAAAGCAGATTCACATTCCGAGATATAGTTTGTGAGATGCAACTTGACGGATGAAAAGTGAACAATTTAAAATATATTTTTAGCATAACTTTGTTTCCGTATAACAGAATCGGACGTATGACATATGCATTTGGTGTACAAAAATAAGTTCTATCTATTGTTATAACCAGATAAAAAAGTATCACATTCCGAGATATAGTTTGTGAGATGCAACTTGGCGTTGTCAAGGTGAACAGTTGAAAATCTATTTTTAGCATAAATTTGTTTCCGTATATCAGAATTGGACGTGTTACATATGCATTAGGTGTAGAAAAATAATTTAAATCCATTGGGACAACCAGAGAAATCAGAATCAAATTCCGAGATATAGTTTGTGAGATGCAACTTGGTGGTGACAAGTGAATAGGTGAAAATCTATTTTTAGCATACCTTTGTTTCCGTATATCAGAATCGGACGTATGACATATGCATTTGGGGTAGAAAAATACGTTCTATCCATTGTGACAACTAGAGAAAGCAGAATCAGATTCCGAGATATAGTTTGTGAGATGCATCTTGGCGGTGAAAAGTGAAAAGCTGTAAATCGATTTTTAGCATAACTTTGTTTTCGTATATCAGAATCGGACGTATGACATATGCATTTGGGGTAGAAAAATAAGTTCTATCCATTGTGATAAAAAGAGAAAGCAGAATCACTTTCCGAGATATAGTTTGTGAGAAGCAACTTGACGGTGAAAAGTGAACAGTTGAAAATCTATTTTTAGCATACATTTGTTTCCGTATATCAGAACCGGACGTATGACATATGCATTTGGAGTAGAAAAATAATTTCTATCCATTTTGACAACCATAGAAAGAAGAATCACATTCCGAGATATAGTTTGTGAGATGCAACTTGGCGGTGACAAGTGAATAGTTGAAAATCTATTTTTAGCATACTTTGTTTCCGTATATCAGAATTGGACGTATGACATGCATTTGGGGTAGAAAAATACGTTCTATCCATTGCGACAACCAGAAAAGGCATAATCACATTCCGAGATATAGTTTGTGAGATGCAACTTGGCGGTGACAAGTTAATAGTTGAAAATCTATTTTTATCATACCTTTGTTTCCGTATATAAAATCGGACATATGACATATGCATTTGGGGTAGAAAAATAATTTCTATCTATTGTCACAACCAGAGAAAGCAGAATCACATTCTGAGATATAGTTTGTGAGATGCAACTTGGCGGTGAAAAGTGAATAGTTGAAAATCTGTTTTTAGCATAAATTTGTTTCCGTATATCAGAATTGGACGTGTGACATATGCATTTGGCGTAGAAAAATAAGTTCTATCCATTGTGATAAATAGAGAAAGCAGAATCACATTCCGAGATATAGTTTGGGAGTTGTAACTTGCCAGTAAAAAGTGAATAGTTAAAAATTTATTTTTAGCATTACTTTTTTTCCATATATCAGAATCGGACCTATGACATATGAATTTGGGGTAGAAAAATAAGCTCTCTCCATTGTGACAACTAGAGAAAGTAGACTCACATTTCGAGATATAGTTTGTGAGATGCAACTTGGCGGTGAAAAGTGAAAAGTTGAAAATCGATTTTTTGCATAACTTTGTTTCCGTATATCAGAATCGCACGTATGACATATGCATTTGAGGTAGAAAAATAAGTTCTATCCATTTTGATAACAAGAGAAAGCAGAATCACATTCCAAGATATAGTTTGTGAGATGCAACTTGGCGGTGAAAAGTGAAGAGTTGAAAATCTATTTTTAGCATAAATTTGTTTCCGTATATCAGAATTGGACGTGTGACATATGCATTTGGCGTAGAACAATAAGTTCTACCCATTGTGACAACTAGAGAAAGCAGAATCACATTCCGAGATATAGTTTGTGAGTTGCAACTTGGCAGTGAAAAGTGAACAGTTTAAAATCTATTTTTAGCATAATTTTGTTTCCGTATATCAGAATCGGACGTATGACATATGCATTTGGGGTAGAAAAATAATTTCTATCCATTGTGACAACCATAGAAAGTAGAATCACTTTCTGAGAAATAGTTTGTGAGATGCAACTTCGTGGTGAAAAGTGAATAGTTGAAAATCGATTTTTAGCATAACTTTGTTACTGTATATCAGAATCGGACGTATGACATATGCATTTGGGGTAGAAAAATAAGTTCTATGCATTGTGACAACCAGAGAAAGCAGAATCACATTCCGAGATGTAGTTTCTGAGATCCAACTTGGCGGTGAAAAGTGAAAAGTTGAAAATCGATTTTTAGCATACATTTGTCTCCGTAAATCAGAATCGGACGTATGACATATGCATTTGGAGTAGAAAAATAATTTCTATCCATTTTGACAACCATAGAAAGCAGAATCACATTCTGAGATATATTTTGTGAGATACAACTTGGCGGTGAAAAGTGAAAAGTTGAAAATCGATTTTTAGCATAACTTTGTTTCCGTATATCAGAATCGGACGTATGACATATGCATTTGGGGAAGAAAAAGAAGTTCTATCCATTGTGACAACTATAGAATGTAGAATCACATTTTGAGATATAGTTTGTGAGATGCAACTTGGCGGTGAACAGTGAAAAGTTGAAAATCGATTTTTTGCATAACTTTGTTTCTGTATATCAGAATCGGACGTATGACATATGCATTTGGGGTAGAAAAATAAGTTCTATCTATTGTGAGATCCAAAGGAAGAAGAATCACATTCCGAGATATAGTTTGTGAGATGCAACTTGGCGATGAAAAGTGCATAGTTGAAAATCTATTTTTAGCATACATTTGTTTCCGTATATCAGAATCAGACGTATGCAATATGCATTTGGAGTAGAAAAATAATTTCTATCCATTTTGACAACCAGAGAAAGAAGAATCACATTCCGAGATATAGTTTGTGAGATGCAACTTGGCAGTGACAAGTGAATAGTTGAAAATCTATTTTTAGCATACCTATGTTTCCGTATATCAGAATTGGACGTGTGACATATGCATTTAGCGTTGAAAAATTAGTTCTATCCATTGTGACAACTCAGAGAAAGCAGAATCACATTCTGAGATATAGTTTGGGAGTTGTAACTTGGCAGTAAAAGTGAACAGTTAAAATTTCTTTTTAGCATAATTTTTTTCCATATATCAGAATCAGACCTATGACATATGAATTTGGGGTAGGAAAATAAGATCTATCCATTGTGACAACTAGAGAAAGTAGAATCACATTTCGAGATATAGTTTGTGAGATGCAACTTGGCGGTGAAAAGTGAAAAGTTGAAAATCGATTTTTTGCATAACTTTGTTTCCGTATATCAGAATCGGACGTATGACATATGCATTTGGGGTAGAAAGATAAGTCCTATCCGTTGTGATAACAGAGAAAGCACAATCACATTCCAAGATATAGTTTGTGAGATGCAACTTGTCGGTGAAAAGTGAATAGTTGAAAATCTATTTTTAGCATAATTTGTTTCCTTTATCAGAATCGGACATATGACATATGCATTTGGGGTAGAAAAATAAGTTCTATCCATTGTGACAACTAGAGAAATCAGAATCACATTCTGAGATATATATTGTGAGATGCAACTTGGCGGTGAAAAGTGAATAGTTGAAAATCTATTTTTAGCATAAATTTGTTTCCTTATATCAGAATCGGACGTATGACATATGCATTTGGGGTAGAAAAATAAGTTCTATCCATTGTGACAACTAGAGAAAGCAGAATCACATTCTGAGATATAGTTTGTGAGATGCAACTTGGCGGTGAAAAGTGAATAGTTGAAAATCTATTTTTAGCATACATTTGTTTCCGTATATCAGAATCGGACGTATGACATATGCAATTGGAATAGAAAAATAATTTCTATCCATTTTGACAACCAGAGAAATAAGAATCACATTCCGAGAGATAGTTTGTGAGATGCAACTTGGCGGTGACAAGTGAATAGGTGAAAATTTATTTTTAGCATACTTTTGTTTCCGTATATCAGAATTGGACGTGTGACATATGCATTTGGCGTAGAAAAATAAGTTCTATCCATTGTGACAACCAGAGAATGCAGAATCACATTCCGAGATATAGTTTGGGAGTTGTAACTTGCCAGTAAAAAGTGAATAGTTTAAAATTTATTTTTAGCATCACTTTTTTTCCATATATCAGAATCGGACCTATGACATATGAATTTGGGGTAGAAAAATATGCTCTCTCCATTGTGACAACTAGAGAAAGTAGAATCACATTTCGAGATATAGTTTCTGAGATGCAACTTGGCGGTGAAAAGTGAAAAGCAGAATATCGATTTTTTGCATAAATTTGTTTCCGTATATCAGAATCGCACGTATGACATATGAATTTGGGGTAGAAAAATAAGTTCTATCCATTTTGATAACAAGAGAAAGCAGAATCACATTCCAAGATATAGTTTGTGAGATGCAACTTGGCTGTGAAAAGTGAAGAGTTGAAAATCTATTTTTAGCATAAATTTGTTTCCGTATATCAGAATTGGACGTGTGACATATGCATTTGGCGTAGAAAAATAAGTTCTACCCATTGTGACAACTAGAGAAAGCAGAATCACATTCCGAGATATAGTTTGTGAGTTGCAACTTGGCAGTGAAAAGTGAACAGTTTAAAATCTATTTTTAGCATAATTTTGTTTCCGTATATCAGAATCGGACGTATGACATATGCATTTGGGGTAGAAAAATAATTTCTATCCATTGTGACAACCATATAAAGTAGAATCACTTTCTGAGAAATAGTTTGTGAGATGCAACTTCGAGGTGAAAAGTGAATAGTTGAAAATCGATTTTTAGAATAACTTTGTTACTGTATATCAGAATCGGACGTATGACATATGCATTTGGGGTAGAAAAATAAGTTCTATCCATTGTGACAACCAGAGAAAGCAGAATCACATTCCGAGATGTAGTTTCTGAGATCCAACTTGGCGGTGAAAAGTGAAAAGTTGAAAATCGATTTTTAGCATACATTTGTCTCCGTAAATCAGAATCGGACGTATGACATATGCATTTGTCATAGAAAAATAATTTCTATCCATTTTGACAACCATAGAAAGCAGAATCACATTCTGAGATATATTTTGTGAGATACAACTTGGCGGTGAAAAGTGAAAAGTTGAAAATCGATTTTTAGCATAACTTTGTTTCCGTATATCAGAATCGGACGTATGACATATGCATTTGGGGAAGAAAAAGAAGTTCTATCCATTGTGACAACTATAGAATGTAGAATCACATTTTGAGATATAGTTTGTGAGATGCAACTTGGCGGTGAACAGTGAAAAGTTGAAAATCGATTTTTTGCATAACTTTGTTTCTGTATATCAGAATCGGACGTATGACATATGCATTTGGGGTAGAAAAATAAGTTCTATCTATTGTGAGATCCAAAGGAAGAAGAATCACATTCCGAGATATAGTTTGTGAGATGCAACTTGGCGATGAAAAGTGAATAGTTGAAAATCTATTTTTAGCATACATTTGTTTCCGTATATCAGAATCGGACGTATGACATATGCATTTGGAGTAGAAAAATAATTTCTATCCATTTTGACAACCAGAGAGAGAAGAATCACATTCCCAGATATAGTTTGTGAGATGCAACTTGGCAGTGACAAGTGAATAGTTGAAAATCTATTTTTAGCATACCTATGTTTCCGTATATCAGAATTGGACGTGTGACATATGCATTTAGCGTTGAAAAATTAGTTCTATCCATTGTGACAACCAGAGAAAGCAGAATCACATTCTGAGATATAGTTTGGGAGTTGTAACTTGGCAGTAAAAAGTGAACAGTTTAAAATTTCTTTTTAGCATAATTTTTTTTCCATATATCAGAATCAGACCTATGACATATGAATTTGGGGTAGGAAAATAAGATCTATCCATTGTGACAACTAGAGAAAGTAGAATCACATTTCGAGATATAGTTTGTGAGATGCAACTTGGCGGTGAAAAGTGAAAAGTTGAAAATCGATTTTTTGCATAACTTTGTTTCCGTATATCAGAATCGGACGTATGACATATGCATTTGGGGTAGAAAGATAAGTCCTATCCGTTGTGATAACAAGAGAAAGCACAATCACATTCCAAGATATAGTTTGTGAGATGCAACTTGTCGGTGAAAAGTGAATAGTTGAAAATCTATTTTTAGCATAAATTTGTTTCCTTATATCAGAATCGGACATATGACATATGCATTTGGGGTAGAAAAATAAGTTCTATCCATTGTGACAACTAGAGAAATCAGAATCACATTCTGAGATATATATTGTGAGATGCAACTTGGCGGTGAAAAGTGAATAGTTGAAAATCTATTTTTAGCATAAATTTGTTTCCTTATATCAGAATCGGACGTATGACATATGCATTTGGGGTAGAAAAATAAGTTCTATCCATTGTGACAACTAGAGAAAGCAGAATCACATTCTGAGATATAGTTTGTGAGATGCAACTTGGCGGTGAAAAGTGAATAGTTGAAAATCTATTTTTAGCATACATTTGTTTCCGTATATCAGAATCGGACGTATGACATATGCAATTGGAATAGAAAAATAATTTCTATCCATTTTGACAACCAGAGAAATAAGAATCACATTCCGAGAGATAGTTTGTGAGATGCAACTTGGCGGTGACAAGTGAATAGTTGAAAATTTATTTTTAGCATACTTTTGTTTCCGTATATCAGAATTGGACGTGTGACATATGCATTTGGCGTAGAAAAATAAGTTCTATCCATTGTGACAACCAGAGAATTCAGAATCACATTCCGAGATATAGTTTGGGAGTTGTAACTTGCCAGTAAAAAGTGAATAGTTTAAAATTTATTTTTAGCATAACTTTTTTTCCATATATCAGAATCGGACCTATGACATATGAATTTGGGGTAGAAAAATAAGCTCTCTCCATTGTGACAACTAGAGAAAGTTGAATCACATTTCGAGATATAGTTTGTGAGATGCAACTTGCCGGTGAAAAGTGAAAAGCAGAATATCGATTTTTTGCATAACTTTGTTTCCGTATATCAGAATCGCACGTATGACATATGCATTTGGGGTAGAAAAATAAGTTCTATCCATTTTTATAACAAGAGAAAGCAGAATCACATTCCAAGATATAGTTTGTGAGATGCAACTTGGCGGTGAAAAGTGAAGAGTTGAAAATCTATTTTTAGCATAAATTTGTTTCCGTATATCAGAATTGGACGTGTGACATATGCATTTGGCGTAGAAAAATAAGTTCTACCCATTGTGACAACTAGAGAAAGCAGAATCACATTCCGAGATATAGTTTGTGAGTTGCAACTTGGCAGTGAAAAGTGAACAGTTTAAAATCTATTTTTAGCCTAATTTTGTTTCCGTATATCAGAATCGGACGTATGACATATGCATTTGGGGTAGAAAAATAATTTCTATCCATTGTGACAACCATATAATGTAGAATCACTTTCTGAGAAATAGTTTGTGAGATGCAACTTCGTGGGGAAAAGTGAATAGTTGAAAATCGATTTTTAGCATAACTTTGTTACTGTATATCAGAATCGGACGTATGACATATGCATTTGGGGTAGAAAAATAAGTTCTATCCATTGTGACAACCAGAGAAAGCAGAATCACATTCCGAGATGTAGTTTCTGAGATCCAACTTGGCGGTGAAAAGTGAAAAGTTGAAAATCGATTTTTAGCATACATTTGTCTCCGTAAATCAGAATCGGACGTATGACATATGCATTTGGAGTAGAAAAATAATTTCTATCCATTTTGACAACCAGAGAAAGCAGAATCACATTCTGAGATATATTTTGTGAGATACAACTTGGCGGAGAAAAGTGAAAAGTTGAAAATCGTTTTTTAGCATAACTTTGTTTCCGTATATCAGAATCGGACGTATGACATATGCATTTGGGGAAGAAAAAGAAGTTCTATCCATTGTGACAACTATAGAATGTAGAATCACATTTTGAGATATAGTTTGTGAGATGCAACTTGGCGGTGAACAGTGAAAAGTTGAAAATCGATTTTTTGCATAACTTTGTTTCCGTATATCAGAATCGGACGTATGACATATGCATTTGGGGTAGAAAAATAAGTTCTATCTATTGTGATATCCAGAGGAAGAAGAATCACATTCCGAGATATAGTTTGTGAGATGCAACTTGGCGATGACAAGTGAATAGTTGAAAATCTATTTTTAGCATACATTTGTTTCCGTATATCAGAATCGGACGTATGACATATGCATTTGGAGTAGAAAAATAATTTCTATCCATTTTGACAACAAGAGAAAGAAGAATCACATTCCGAGATATAGTTTGTGAGATGCAACTTGGCAGTGACAAGTGAATAGTTGAAAATCTATTTTTAGCATACCTATGTTTCCGTATATCAGAATTGGACGTGTGACATATGCATTTGGCGTTGAAAAATTAGTTCTATCCATTGTGACAACCAGAGAAAGCAGAATCACATTATGAGATATAGTTTGGGAGTTGTAACTTGGCAGTAAAAAGTGAACAGTTTAAAATTTCTTTTTAGCATAATTTTTTTTCCATATATCAGAATCAGACCTATGACATATGAATTTGGGGTAGAAAAATAAGATCTATCCATTGTGACAACTAGAGAAAGTAGAATCACATTTCGAGATATAGTTTGTGAGATGCAACTTGGCGGTGAAAAGTGAAAAGTTGAAAATCGATTTTTTGCATAACTTTGTTTCCGTATATCAGAATCGGACGTATGACATATGCATTTGGGGTAGAAAGATAAGTCCTATCCGTTGTGATAACAAGAGAAAGCACAATCACATTCCAAGATATAGTTTGTGAGATGCAACTTGGCGGTGAAAAGTGAATAGTTGAAAATCTATTTTTAGCATAAATTTGTTTCCTTATATCAGAATCGGACATATGACATATGCATTTGGGGTAGAAAATAAGTTCTATCCATTGTGACAACTAAAGAAAGCAGAATCACATTCTGAGATATAGTTTGTGAGATGCAACTTGGCGGTGAAAAGTGAATAGTTGAAAATCTATTTTTAGCATAACTTTGTTTCCGTATATCAGAATTGGAAGTATGACATATGCATTTGGGGTAGAAAAATAAATTCAATCCATTGGGACACCCAGAGAAATCATAATCACATTCCAAGCTATAGTTTGTGTGATGCAACTTGGCGGTGACAAGTGAATAGTTGAAAATCTATTTTAAGCATAACTTTGTTTATGTATATCAGAATTGGACGTATGACATATGCATTAGGGGTAGAAAAATAACTTCTATCCATTGTGACTACCATAGAATTCAGAATCACATTCCAAGCTATAGTTTGTGAGATGCAACTTGGCGGTGACAAGTGAACAGTTGAAAATCTATTTTTAGCATAACTTTGGTTCCGTGTATCATAATTGGAAGTATGACATATGCATTTGGGGTAGAAAAATAAATTCAATCCATTGTGACACCGAGAGAAATCAGAATCACATTCCAAGCTATAGTTTGTGTGATGCAACTTGGCGGTGACAAGTGAATAGTTGAAAATCTATTTTTAGCATAACTTTGTTTATGTATATCAGAATTGGACGTATGACATATGCATTAGGGGTAGAAAAATAACTTCTATCCATTGTGACTATCAGAGAATTCAGAATCACATTCCAAGCTATAGTTTGTGAGATGCAACTTGGCGGTGACAAGTGAATAGTTGAAAATCAATTTTAAGGATAAATTTGTTTCCGTGTATCAGAATTGGACGTATGACTTATGCATTTGGGGTAGAAAAATAATTTCAATCAATTGGGACAACCAGAGAAATCAGAATCACATTCCAACCTATAGTTTGTGAGATGCAACTTGGAGGTGACAAGTGAATAGTTTTAAATCTATTTTTAGCATAACATTGTTTCCGTGTATCAGAATTGGAAGAATGACATATGCATTTGGGGTAGAAAAATAAATTCTATCCATTGTGACTACCACACCACAGAATACAGAATCACATTCCAAGAAATAGTTTGTGAGATGCAACTTGGCGGTGACAAGTGAATAGTTGAAAATCTATTTTTAGCATAACTTTGTTTATGTATATGAGAATTGGACGTATGAAATATGCATTAGGGGTAGAAAAATAACTTCTATCCATTGTGACTTCTAGAGAATTCAGAATCACATCCCAACCTATAGTTTGTGAGATGCAACTTCCCGGTGACGTATGACATATGCATTTGGGGTAGAGAAATAAGTTCTATCCATTGAGACAACCATAGAAAGCAGAATCACATTCCAAGCTATAGTTTGTGTGATGCAACTTGGCGATGACAAGTGAATAGTTGAAAATCTATTTTTAGCATAAATTTGCTTACGTATATCTGAATTGGACGTATGACATATGCATTAGGGGTAGAAAAATAACTTCTATCCATTGTGACTACCAGGAATTCAGAATCACATTCCTAGCTATAGTTTGTGAGATGCAACTAGGCGGTGACAAGTGAATAGTTGAAAATCAATTTTTAGGATAGATTTGTTTCCATGTATCAGAATTGGATGTATGACTTATGCATTTGGGGTAGAAATATAATTTCAATCCATTGGGACAACCATAGAAATCAGAATCACATTCCAACCTATAGTTTGTGAGATGCAACTTCCCGGTGACGTTTGACATATGCATTTGGGGTAGAGAAATAAGTTCTATCCATTGAGACAACCATAGAAAGCAGAATCACATTCCAGGCTATAATTTGTGTGATGCAACTTGGCGATGACAAGTGAATAGTTGAAAATATATTTTTAGCATAAATTTGCTTCCGTATATCTGAATTGGACGTGTGACATATGCATTTGGGGTAGAAAAATAATTTCAATCAATTGGGACAACCAGAGAAATCAGAATCACATTCCAACCTATAGTTTGTGAGATGCAACTTGGCGGTGACAAGTGAATAGTTGTAAATCTATTTTTAGTATAACATTGTTTCCGTATATCAGAATTGGAAGTATGACATATGCATTTGGGGTAGAAAAATAAATTCTATCCATTGTGACTACTAGAGAATTCATTATCACATTCCAAGCTATAGTTTGTGAGATGCAACTTGGCGGTGACAAGTGAACAGTTGAAAATCTATTTTTAGCATAACTTTGGTTCCGTGTATCATAATTGGAAGTATGACATATGCATTTGGGGTAGAAAAATAAATTCAATCCATTGTGACACCGAGAGAAATCAGAATCACATTCCAATCTATAGTTTGTGTGATGCAACTTGGCGGTGACAAGTGAATAGTTGAAAATCTATTTTTAGCATAACTTTGTTTATGTATATCAGAATTGGACGTGTGATATATGCATTAGGGGTAGAAAAATAACTTCTATCCATTGTGACTATCAGAGAATTCAGAATCACATTCCAAGCTATAGTTTGTGAGATGCAACTTGGCGGTGACAAGTGAATAGTTGAAAATCAATTTTAAGGATAAATTTGATTCCGTGTATCAAAATTGGACGTATGACTTATGCATTTGGGGTAGAAAAATAATTTCAATCAATTGAGACAACCAGAGAAATCAGAATCAAATTCCAACCTATAGTTTGTGAGATGCAACTTGGAGGTGACAAGTGAATAGTTGTAAATCTATTTTTAGCATAACATTGTTTCCGTATATCAGAATTGGAAGAATGACATATGCATTTGGGGTAGAAAAATAAATTCTATCCATTGTGACCACCAGAGAATTCAGAATCACATTCCAAGAAATAGTTTGTGAGATGCAACTTTGCGGTGACAAGTGAATAGTTGTAAATCTATTTTTTGCATAACTTTGTTTCCGTATATCAGAATTGGAAGTATGACATATGCATTTGGGGTAGAAAAATAAATTCAATCCATTGTGACACCGAGAGAAATCAGAATCACATTCCAAGCTATAGTTTGTGTGATGCAACTTGGCGGTGACAAGTGAATAGTTGAAAATCTATTTTTAGCATAACTTTGTTTATGTATATCAGAATTGGACGTATGACATATGCATTAGGGGTAGAAAAATAACTTCTATCCATTGTGACTTCAAGAGAATTCAGAATCACATTCCAACCTATAGTTTGTGAGATGCAACTTCCCGGTGACGTATGACATATGCATTTGGGGTAGAGAAATAAGTTCTATCCATTGAGACAACCATAGAAATCAGAATCACATTCCAAGCTATAATTTGTGTGATGCAACATGGCGATGACAAGTGAATATTTGAAAATCAATTTTAGCATAACTTTGTTTATGTATATCAGAATCGGACGTATGACATATGCATTTGGGGTAGAAAAATAATTTCAATCATTGGGGACACCCAGAGAAATCAGAATCACATTCCAACCTATAGTTTGTGAGATGCAACGTGGCGGTGACAAGTGAATAGTTGTATAATCTATTTTTAGCATAACATTGTTTCCCTCCGTATATCAGAATTGGAAGTATGACATATGCATTTGGGGGTAGAAAAATAAATTCTATCCATTGTGACTACTAGAGAATTCAGATCACATTCCAAACTATAGTTTTGTGAGATGCAACGTGGCGGTGACAAGTGAACAGTTGAAAATCTATTTTAGCATAAATTTGTTTCCGTGTATCATAATTGGAAGTATGACATATGAATTTGGGGTAGAAATATAATTTTCAATCCATTGGGACAACCAGAGAAATCAGAATCACATTCCAAGCTATAGTTTGTGAGATGCAACTTGGCGGTGACAATTGAACAGTTGTAAATCTATTTTTAGCATAACTTTGTTTCCGTTTATCAGAATTGGAAGTATGACATATGCATTTGGGGTAGAAAAATTAATTCTATCCATTGTGACTTCTAGAGAATTCAGAATCACATTCCAAGCTATAGTTTGTGAGAATCAACTTGGCGGTGACAAGTGAACAGTTGTAAATCTATTTTTAGCATAACTTTGTTTCCGTATATCAGAATTGGAAGTATGACATATGAATTTGGGGTAGAAAAATAAATACTATCCATTGTGACTTCAAGAGAATTCAGAATTACATTCCAAGCTATAGTTTGTGAGATGGAACATGGCGGTGACAAGTGAACAGTTGAAAATCTATTTTTCGCATAACTTTGTTTTCGTGTATTAGAATTGGACGTGTGACATATGCATTTGGGGTAGAAAAATAATTTCAATCCATTGGGACAACTAGGAAATCAGAATCACATTCCAAGCTATAGTTTGTGTGATGCAACTTGGCGGTGACAAGTGAATCGTTGAAAATCTATTTTTACCATAACTTTGTTTCCGTATATCAGAATTGGACATGTGACATATGCATTTGGGGTAGAAAAATAAATTCCATCCATTGTGACTACCAGAGAATACAAAATCACATTCCAAGCTATAGTTTGTCATATGAAACTTGGCGGTGACAAGTGAATAGTTGAAAATCTATTTTTAGCTTAAATTTGTTTCCGTGTATCAGAATTGGACGTATAACATATGCATTTGTGGTAGAAAAATAATTTCAATCCATTGGGACAACCAGAGAAATCAGAATCACATCCCAACCTTTAGTTTGTGAGATGCAACTTGGCGGTGACAAGTGAATAGTTGAAAATCAATTTTAAGGATAAATTTGTTTCCGTGCATCAGAATTGGACGTATGACTTATGCATTTGGGGTAGAAAAATAATTTCAATCCATTGGGACAACCAGAGAAATCAGAATCACATTCCAACCTATAGTTTGTGAGATGCAACTTGGCGGTGACAAGTGAATAGTTGTAAATCTATTTTTAGCATAACTTTGTTTCTGTATATCTGAATTGGAAGTATGACATATGCATTTGGGGTAGAAAAATAAATTCAATCCATTGTGACTTCCAGAGAATTCAGAATCACATTCCAAGCTATAGTTTGTGAGATGAAACTTCGCGGTGACAAGTGAACAGTTGAAAATCTATTTTTAACATAACTTTGTTTCCGTGTATCATAATTGGAAGTATGATATATGCATTTGGGGAAGAAAAATAATTTCAATCCACTGGGACAACCAGAGAAATCAGAATCACATTCCAAGCTATAGTTTGTGAGATGCAACTTGGCGGTGACAAGTGAATAGTTGAAAATCGATTTTTGGCATAACTTTGTTTCTATATATCAGAATCGGACGTATGACATATGCATTTGGGGTAGAAAAATAAATTCAATCCATTGTGACACCGAGAGAAATCAGAATCACATTCCAAGCTATAGTTTGTGTGATGCAACTTGGCGGTGACAAGTGAATAGTTGAAAATCTATTTTTAGCATAACTTTGTTTATGTATATCAGAATTGGACGTATGACATATGCATTAGGGGTAGAAAAATAACTTCTATCCATTGTGACTATCATAGAATTCAGAATCACATTCCAAGCTATAGTTTGTGAGATGCAACTTGGCGGTGACAAGTGAATAGTTGAAAATCAATTTTAAGGAAAAATTTGTTTCCGAGTATCAGAATTGGACGTATGACTTATGCATTTATGGTAGAAAAATAATTTCAATCAATTGAGACAACCACAGAAATCAGAATCACATTCCAATCTATAGTTTGTGAGATGTAACTTTGCGTTGACAAGTGAATAGTTGTAAAACTATTTTTACCATAACATTGTATCGGTATATCAGAATTGGAAGTATGACACATGCATTTGGGGTAAAAAAATAAATTCAATCCATTGTGACTTCCAGAGAATTCAGAATCACATTCCAAGCTATAGTTTGTGAGATGAAACTTCGCGGTGACAAGTGAACAGTTGAAAATCTATTTTTAACATAACTTTGTTTCCGTGTATCATAATTGGAAGTATGACATATGCATTTGGGGAAGAAAAATAATTTCAATCCACTGGGACAACCAGAGAAATCAGAATCACATTCCAAGCTATAGTTTGTGAGATGCAACTTGGCGGTGACAAGTGAATAGTTGAAAATCGATTTTTGGCATAACTTTGTTTCTATATATCAGAATCGGACGTATGACATATGCATTTGGGATAGAAAAATAAATTCAATCCATTGTGACACCGAGAGAAATCAGAATCACATTCCAAGCTATAGTTTGTGTGATGCAACTTGGCTGTGACAAGTGAATAGTTGAAAATCTATTTTTAGCATAACTTTGTTTATGTATATCAGAATTGGACGTATGACATATGCATTAGGGGTAGAAAAATAACTTCTATCCATTGTGACTATCAGAGAATTCAGAATCACATTCCAAGCTATAGTTTGTGAGATGCAACTTGGCGGTGACAAGAGAATAGTTGAAAATCAATTTTAAGGATAAATTTGTTTCCGTGTATCAGAATTGGACGTATGACTTATGCATTTAGGGTAGAAAAATAATTTCAATCAATTGAGACAACCAGAGAAATCAGAATCACATTCCAATCTATAGTTTGTGTGATGCAACTTGGCGGTGACAAGTGAATCGTTGAAAATCTATTTTTACCATAACTTTGTTTCCGTATATCAAAATTGGACATGTGACATATGCATTTGGGGTAGAAAAATAAATTCTATCCATTGTGACTACCAGAGATTATAGAATCACCTTCCAAGCTATAGTTTGTCAGATGAAACTTGGCGGTGACAAGTGAATAATTGAAAATCTATTTTTAGCTTAAATTTGTTTCCGTGTATCAGAATTGTACGTATGACATATGCATTTGTGGTAGAAAAATAATTTCAATCCATTGGGACAACCAGAGAATTCAGAATCACATTCCAACCTTTAGTTTGTGAGATGCAACTTGGCGGTGACAAGTGAATAGTTGAAAATCAATTTTTAGGATAAATTTGTTTCCGTGCATCAGAATTGGACGTATGACTTATGCATTTGGGGTAGAAAAATAATTTCAATCCATTGGGACAACCAGAGAAATCAGAATCACATTCCAACCTATAGTTTGTGAGATGCAACTTGGCGGTGACAAGTGAACAATTGAAAATCTATTTTTAAAATAAATTTGTTTCCGTATATCAGAATTGGACGTATGACATATGCATTTGGGGTAGAAAAATAATTTTAATCCATTGGGACAACCAGAGAAATCAGAATCACATTCCAAGCTATATTTTGTGAGATGCAACTTGGCGGTGACAAGTGAACATTTGAAAATCTACTTTTAGCTTAAATTTGTTTCCGTGTATCAGAGTTAGACGTATGACATATACATTTGGGGTAGAAAAATAAACTCTATCCATTGTGACTTCCAGAGAATTCAGAATCACATTCTAAGCTATAGTTTGTGAGATGAAACTTGGCGGTGACACGTGAACAATTGAAAATCTATTTTTAGCATTAATTTGTTTTCGTTTATCAGAATTGGACGTATGACATATGCATTTTGGGTAGATAAATAAGTTCTATCCATTGTGACTACCAGAGAATACAGAATCACATTCCAAGCTATAGTTTGTCAGATGAAACTTGGCGGTGACAAGTGAATAATTGAAAATCTATTTTTAGCTTAAATTTGTTTCCGTGTATCAGAATTGGACGTATGACATATGCATTTGTGGTAGAAAAATAATTTCAATCCATTGGGACAACCAGAGAATTCAGAATCACATTCCAACCTTTAGTTTGTGAGATGCAACTTGGCGGTGACAAGTGAATAGTTGAAAATCAATTTTTAGGATAAATTTGTTTCCGTGCATCAGAATTGGACGTATGACTTATGCATTTAGGGTAGAAAAATAATTTCAATCAATTGAGACAACCAGAGAAATCAGGATCACATTCCAATCTATAGTTTGTGTGATGCAACTTGGCGGTGACAAGTGAATCGTTGAAAATCTATTTTTACCATAACTTTGTTTCCGTATATCAAAATTGGACATGTGACATATGCATTTGGGGTAGAAAAATAAATTCTATCCATTGTGACTACCAGAGAATACAGAATCACATTCCAAGCTATAGTTTGTCAGATGAAACTTGGCGGTGACAAGTGAATAGTTGAAAATCTATTTTTAGCATAACTTTGTTTCCGTGAATCATAATTGGAAGTATGACATATGCATTTGGGGAAGAAAAATAATTTCAATCCACTGGGACAACCAGAGAAATCAGAATCACATTCCAAGCTATAGTTTGTGAGATGCAACTTGGCGGTGACAAGTGAATAGTTGAAAATCGATTTTTGGCATAACTTTGTTTCTATATATCAGAATCGGACGTATGACATATGCATTTGGGGTAGAAAAATAAATTCAATCCATTGTGACACCGAGAGAAATCAGAATCACATTCCAAGCTATAGTTTGTGTGATGCAACTTGGCGGTGACAAGTGAATAGTTGAAAATCTATTTTTAGCATAACTTTGTTTATGTATATCAGAATTGGACGTATGACATATGCATTTGGGGAAGAAAAATAAATTCTATCCTTTGTGACTTCTAGAGAATTCAGAATCACATTCCAAACTATAGTTTGTGAGATGAAACTTGGCGGTGACAAGTGAACAGTTGAAAATCTATTTTTAACATAACTTTGTTTCCGTGTATCATAATTGGACGTATGACTTATGCATTTATGGTAGAAAAAAAATTTCAATCCACTGGGACAAACAGAGAAATCAGAATCACATTCCAAGCTATAGTTTGTGAGATGCAACTTGGCGGTGACAAGTGAATAGTTGAAAATCTATTTTTACCATAACTTTGTTTCCGTATATCAGAATTGGACATATGACATATGCATTTGGGGTAGAAAAGTAAATTCTATCCATTGTGACACCGAGAGAAATCAGAATCACATTCCAAGCTATAGTTTGTGTGATGCAACTTGGCGGTGACAAGTGAATAGTTGAAAATCTATTTTTAGCATAACTTTTTTTATGTATATCAGAATTGGACGTATGACATATGCATTAGGGGTAGAAAAATAACTTCTATCCATTGTGACTACCAGAGAATTCAGAATCACATTCCAAGCTATAGTTTGTGTGATGCAACTTGGCGGTGACAAGTGAATAGTTGAAAATCTATTTTTAGCATAACTTTGTTTATGTATATCAGAATTGGACGTATGACATATGCATTTGGGGAAGAAAAATAAATTCTATCCTTTGTGACTTCTAGAGAATTCAGAATCACATTCCAAGCTATAGTTTGTGAGATGAAACTTGGCGGTGACAAGTGAACAGTTGAAAATCTATTTTTAACATAACTTTGTTTCCGTGTATCATAATTGGACGTATGACTTATGCATTTATGGTAGAAAAAAAATTTCAATCCACTGGGACAAACAGAGAAATCAGAATCACATTCCAAGCTATAGTTTGTGAGATGCAACTTGGCGGTGACAAGTGAATAGTTGAAAATCTATTTTTACCATAACTTTGTTTCCGTATATCAGAATTGGACATATGACATATGCATTTGGGGTAGAAAAGTAAATTCTATCCATTGTGACACCGAGAGAAATCAGAATCACATTCCAAGCTATAGTTTGTGTGATGCAACTTGGCGGTGACAAGTGAATAGTTGAAAATCTATTTTTAGCATAACTTTTTTTATGTATATCAGAATTGGACGTATGACATATGCATTAGGGGTAGAAAAATAACTTCTATCCATTGTGACTACCAGAGAATTCAGAATCACATTCCAAGCTAAAGTTTGTGAGATGCAACTTGGTGGTGACAAGTGAATAGTTGAAAATCTATTTTTAGCATAACTTTGTTTCCGTGAATCATAATTGGAAGTATGACATATGCATTTGGGGTAGAAAAATAATTTCAATCCATTGGGACAACCAGAGAATACAGAATCACATTCCAGGCAATAGTTTGTGAGATGCAACTTGGCGGTGACAAATGAATAGTTGAAAATCTATTTTTAGCATAACTTTGTTTCCGTGTATCAAAATTGGAAGTATGACATATGCATTTGGGGTAGAAAAATAAATTCTATCCATTGTGACTACCAGAGAATTCAGAATCACATTCCAAGCTATATTTTGTGAGATGCAACTTGGCGGTGATAAGTGAACAGTTGAAAATCTATTTTTAGCATAACTTTGTTTCCGTGTATCATAATTCGAAGTATGACATATTCATTTGGGGTAGAAAAATAATTTCAATCCATTGGGACAACCAGAGAAAACAGAATCACATTCCAACCTATAGTTTGTGATATGCAACTTCCCGGTGATTAGTGAATAGTTGAAAATCTATTTTTAGCAAAAATTTGTTTCCGTATATCAGAATTGGACATGTGACATATGCATTTGGGGTAGAAAAATAATTTCAATCCATTGGTAAAGCCGTAGAAATCAGAATCACATTCCAACCTATAGTTTGTGAGATGCAACTTGGCGGTGACAAGTGAATAGTTGTAAATCTATTTTTAGCATAACTTTGTTTCCGTATATCAGAATTTGAAGTATGACATATGCATTTGGGGTAGAAAAATAAATTCTATCCATTGTGACTTCTAGAGAATTCAGAATCACATTCCAAGATATAGTTTGTGAGATGCAACTTGGCGGTGACAAGTGAACAGTTGAAAATCTATTTTTAAAATAAATTTGTTTCCGTGTATCAAAATTGGACGTATGGCATATGCATTTGGGGTAGAAAAATAATTTTAATCCATTGGGACAACCAGAGAAATCAGAATCACATTCCAAGCTATAGTTTGTGAGATGCAACTTGGCGGTGACAAGTGAACATTTGAAAATCTACTTTTAGCTTAAATTTGTTTCCGTGTATCAGAGTTAGACGTATGACATATACATTTGGGGTAGAAAAATAAACTCTATCCATTGTGACTTCCAGAGAATTCAGAATCACATTCTAAGCTATAGTTTGTGAGATGAAACTTGGCGGTGACACGTGAACAATTGAAAATCTATTTTTAGCATTAATTTGTTTTCGTGTATCAGAATTGGACGTATGACATATGCATTTTGGGTAGATAAATAAGTTCTATCCATTGAGACAACCATAGAAATAAGAATCACTATCTGAGCAATAGTTTGTGAGATGCAACTTCGTGGTGAAAAGTGATTAGTTGAAAATCGATTTTTAGCATAATTTCTGAGATGCAACTTGGCGGTGAAAAGTGAACAGTTCAAAATCTATTTTTAGCATAAATTTGTTTACGTATATCAGAATTGGACGTGTGACATATGCATTTGGGGTAGAAAAATAATTTCAATCCATTGGGACAGCCAGAGAATTCAGAATCACATTCCAAGCTATAGTTTGTGAGATGCAACTTGGCGGTGACAAGTGAGCAATTGAAAATCTATTTTTAGCATAAATTTGCTTCCGTATATCAGAATTCGACGTGTGACATATGCATTTGAGGTAGAAAATAATTTCAATCCATTGGGACAACCAGAGAAATCAGAATCACATTCCAAGCTATAGTTTGTGAGATGCAACTTGGCGGTGACAAGTGAATAGTTGAAAATCTATTTTTACCATAACTTTGTTTCCGTATATCAGAATTGGAAATATGACATATGCATTTGGGGTAGAAAAATTAATTCTATCCATTGTGACTACCAGAGAATACAGAATCACATTCCAAGCTATAGTTTGTGAGATGCAACTTGGCGGTGACAAGTGTATAGTTGTAAATCTATTTTTTGCATAACTTTGTTTCCGTATATCAGAATTGGAAGTATGACATATGCATTTGGGGTAGAAAAATAAATTCAATCCATTGGGACAACCAGAGAAATCAGAATCACATTCCAAGCTATAGTTTGTGTGATGCAACTTGGCGGTGACAAGTGAATAGTTGAAAATCTATTTTTAGCATAACTTTGTTTATGTATATCAGAATTGGACGTATGACATATGCATTAGGGGTAGAAATATAACTTCTATCCATTGTGACTACCATAGAATTTAGAATCACATTCCAAGCTATAGTTTGTGAGATGCAACTTGGCGGTGACAAGTGAATAGTTGAAAATCTATTTTTAGCATAACTTTGTTTCCGTGAATCATAATTGGAAGTATGACATATGCATTTGGGGTAGAAAAATAATTTCAATCCATTGGGACAACCAGAGACATCAGAATCATTTTCCAAGCAATAGTTTGTGAGATGCAACTTGGCGGTGACAAGTGAATAGTTGAAAATCTATTTTTAGCATAACTTTGTTTCCGTGCATCAGAATTGGACGTATTACATATGCATTTGGGGTAGAAAAATAATTTCAATCCATTGGGACAACAAGATAAATCAGAATCACATTCCAACCTCTAGTTTGTGAGATGCAACTTGGCGGTGACAAGTGAATAGTTTTAAATCTATTTTTAGCATAACTTTGTTTCCGTATATCATAATTGGAAGTATGACATATGCATTTGGGGTAGAAAAATAAATTCTATGCATTGTGACTTCTAGAGAATTCAGAATAACATTCCAAGCTATAGTTTGTGGGATGCAAATTGGCGGTGGCAAGTGAACAGTTGAAAATCTATTTTTAGCATAAATTTGCTTCCGTATATCAGAATTGGACGTGTGACATATGCATTTGGGGTAGAAAAATATTTTCAATCCATTGGGACACCCAGAGAAATCATAATCACATTCCAAGCTATAGTTTGTGAGATTCAACTTGGCGGTGACAAGTGAATAGTTGAAAATCTATTTTTAGCATAAATTTGTTTCCGTGTATCAGAATTGGACGTATGACATATGCATTTGGGGTAGAAAAATAATTTCAATCCATTGGGACACCCAGAGAAATCATAATCACATTCCAAGCTATAGTTTGTGAGATGCAACTTGGCGGTGACAAGTGAATAGTTGAAAATCTATTTTTAGCATAACTTTGTTTCCGTATAATAGAATTAGACGTATGACATATGCATTTGGGGTAGAAAAATAAAATCTATCCATTGTGACTTCTAGAGAATTCAGAATCACATTCCAAGCTATAGTTTGTGAGATGAAACTTGGCGTTGACAAGTGAACAGTTGAAAATCTATTTTTAGCATTAACTTGTTTCTGTGTATCAGAATTGGACTTATGACATATGCATTTGGGGTAGAGAAATAAGTTCTATCCATTGAGACAACCATAGAAATAAGAATCACTTATTGAGTAATAGTTTGTGAGATGTAACTTCGTGGTGAAAAGTGAATAGTTGAAAATCGATTTTTAGCATAACTTTGTTTCTGTATATCAGAATTGGACGTATGACTTATGCATTTAGGGTAGAAAAATAATTTCAATCAATTGAGACAACCAGAGAAATCAGAATCACATTCCAATCTATAGTTTGTGTGATGCAACTTGGCGGTGACAAGTGAATCGTTGAAAATCTATTTTTACCATAACTTTGTTTCCGTATATCAGAATTGGACATGTGACATAAGCATTTGGGGTAGAAAAATAAATTCAATCCATTGTGACTACAAGAGAGTTCATAATCACATTCCAAGCTATAGTTTGTGAGATGCAACTTGGCGGTGACAAGTGAACATTTGAAAATCTATTTTTAGCATAAATTTTTTTCCGTGTATCAGAATTGGACGTATAACATATGCATTTGGGGTAGAAAAATAAACACTATCCTGTGACTTCCAGAGAATTCAGAATCACATTCCAAGCCATAGTTTGTGAGATGAAACTTGGCGGTGACACGTGAAAAGTTGAAAATCTATTTTTAGCATTAATTTGTTTTCGTATATCAGAATTGGACGTATGACATATGCATTCGGGGTAGATAAATAAATTCTATCCATTGAGACAACCATAGAAAGCAGAATCACTTTCTGAGAAATAGTTTGTGAGATGCAACTTCGTTGTGAAAAGTGATTAGTTGAAAATCGATTTTTAACATAACTTTTTTTCTGTATATCAGAATCAGATGTCATTAGAAAAATAAGTTCTATTATCCATTGTGACAACCAGAGAAAGCAGAACCACATTCCGAGATGTAGTTTCTAAGATGCAACTTGTCGGTGAAAAGTTAACAGTTGAAAATCAAATTTTAGCATAAATTTGTTTCCGTATATCAGAATTGGACGTGTGACATATGAATTTGGGGTAGAAAAATAATTTCAATCCATTGGGACAAACAGAGAAATTATAATCACATTCCAACCTATAGTTTGTGAGATGCAACTTGGCGGTGACAAGTGAATAGTTGTAAATCTATTTTTAGCATAACTTTGTTTCCGTATATTAGAATTGGAAGTATGACATATGCATTTGGGGTAGAAAAATAAGTTCTATCCATTGTGACAACTAGAGAAAGCAGAATCACATTCCGAGATGTAATTTCTGAGATGCAACTTGGCGGTGAAAAGTGAACATTTGAAAATCTATTTTTAGCATAAATTTGTTTACGTATATCAGAATTGGACGTGTGACATATGCATTTGGGGAAGAAAAATAATTTCAATCAATTGGGACAGCCAGAGAAATCAGAATCACATTCCAACCAATAGTTTGTGAGATGCAACTTGGCGGTGACAAGTGAATAGTTGTAAATCTATTTTTAGCATAACTTTGTTTCCGTATATCAGAATTGGAAGTATGACATATGCATTTGGGGTAGAAAAATAAATTCAATCCATTGGGACACCCAGAGAAATCAGAATCACATTCCAAGCTATAGTTTGTGAGATGCAACTTGGCGATGACAAGTGAATAGTTGAAAATCTATTTTAAGCATAACTTTGTTTATGTATATCAGAATTGGACGTATGACATATGCATTAGGGGTAGAAAAATAACTTCTATCCATTGTGACTACCATAGAATTCAGAATCACATTCCAAGCTATAGTATGTGAGATACAACTTGGCGGTGACAAGTGAAAATTTGAAAATCTATTTATAGCATAAATTTGTTTCCGTGTATCAGAGTTGGACGTATGACATATGTATTTGGGGTAGAAAAATAAATTCTATCCATTGTGACTACAAGAGAATTCAGAATCACATTCCAACCTATTGTTTGTGAGATGCAACTTGGCAGTGACAAGTGAATAGTTATAAATCTATTTTTAGAATAACTTTGTTTCCGTATATCAGAATCAGAAGTATGACATATGCATTTGGGGTAGAAAAGTAAATTCTATCCATTGTGACTACAAGAGAATTCAGAATCACATTCCAAGCTATAGTTTGTGTGATGCAACTTGGCGGTGACAAGTGAAAAGTTGAAAATCAATTTTTAGCTTATATTTGTTTCCGTATATCAGAATTGGACGTGTGACATATGCATTAGGTATAGAAAATTAATTTAAATCCATTGGGACAACCAGAGAAATCAGAATCACATTCCAAGCTATAGTTTGTGAGATGCAACTTGGCGGTGACAAGTGAATAGTTGAAAATCTATTTTTAGCATAACTTTGTTTCTGTATATCAAAATCGGACGTATGACATATGCATTTGGAGTAGAAAAATAATTTCTATCCATTTAGACAACCAGAGAAAGCAGAATCACATTCTGAGATATAGATTGGGAGATGCAACTTGGCGGTGACAAATGAATAGTTGAAAAACTATTTTTAGCATAACTTTGTTTTTGTATATCAGAATCGGACGTATGACATGTGCATTTGGGGTTGAAAAGTAAGTTCTATCCATTGTGACTACCAGAAAATGGAGAATCACATTCGGAGCAATAGTTTGTGAGATGCAACTTGGCGGTGACAAGTGAATAGTTGGAAATTTATTTTTAGCATAACTTTGTTTCCATATATCAGAATCAGACGTATGACATATGCATATGGGGTAGAAAAAAAATTTCTATACATTTTGACAACGAGAAAAGCAGAATCACATTCCAAGATATAGTTTGTGAGATGCAACTTGACGGTGACAAGTGAATAGTTGAAAATCTATTTTTAAGATAACTTTGTTTTCGTAAATCCGAATTGGACGTGTGACATATGCATTTGGGGTAGAAAAATAAGATCTATCTATTGTGATAACAAGAGATAGATGAATTACATTCCGGGATATAGTTTGTGAGATGAAACTTGGCGGTGACAAGTGAAAAGTTGAAAATCTATTTTTAGCATACCTTTGTTTCCGTATATCCGAATCGGACGTATGACATATGCATTTGGGGTAGAAAATAATTTCTATACATTTTGACAACGAGTGAAAGCAGAATCACATTCCGAGATATAGTTTGTGAGATGCAACTTGGCGGTGACAAGTGAATAGTTGAAAATCTATTTTTAGCATACCTTTGTTTCCGTATATCCGAATCGGACGTATGACAAATGCATTTGGGGCAGAAAAATAATTTATATCCATTGTGACAACCAGAGAAAGCAGAATAACATTCCGAGATATAGTTTGTGAGATGCAACTTGGCGGTGAAAAGTGAATAGTTGAAAATCTATTTTAGGCATATATTTGTTTCCGTATATCAGAATTGGACGTGTGACATATGCATTAGGTGTAGAAAATTAATTTAAATCCATTGGGACAACCAGAGAAATCAGAATCATATTCCAAGCTATAGTTTGTGATATGCAACTTGGCGATGACAAGTGAATAGTTGAAAATCTATTTTTAGCATAAATTTGTTTACGTATATCAGAATTGGACGTGTGACATATGCATTTGGGGAAGAAAAATAATTTCAATCAATTGGGACAGCCAGAGAAATCAGAATCACATTCCAACCAATAGTTTGTGAGATGCAACTTGGCGGTGACAAGTGAATAGTTGTAAATCTATTTTTAGCATAACTTTGTTTCCGTATATCAGAATTGGAAGTATGACATATGCATTTGGGGTAGAAAAATAAATTCAATCCACTGGGACACCCAGAGAAATCAGAATCACATTCCAAGCTATAGTTTGTGAGATGCAACTTGGCGATGATAAGTGAATAGTTGAAAATCTATTTTAAGCATAACTTTGTTTATGTATATCAGAATTGGACGTATGACATATGCATTAGGGGTAGAAAAATAACTTCTATCCATTGTGACTACCATAGAATTCAGAATCACATTCCAAGCTATAGTATGTGAGATACAACTTGGCGGTGACAAGTGAATATTTGAAAATCTATTTTTAGCATAACTTTGTTTTTGTATATCAGAATCGGACGTATGACATATGCATTTGGAGTAGAAAAAAATTTCTATACATTTTGACAACGAGTGAAAGCAAAATCACAATCAGAGATATAGTTTGTGAGATGCAATTTGGCGGTGACAAGTGAATAGTTGAAAATCTATTTTTAGCATACCTTTGTTTCCGTATATCCGAATCGGACGTATGACAAATACATTTGGGGCAGAAAAATTATTTATATCCATTGTGACAACCAGAGAAACCAGAATAACATTCTGTGATATAGTTTGTGAGATGCAACTTGGCGGTGAAAAGTGAACAGTTGAAAATCTATTTTAAGCATATATTTGTTTCCGTATATCAGAATTGGACGTGTGACATATGCATTAGGTGTAGAAAATTAATTTAAATCCATTGGGCAACCAGAGAAATCAGAATCACATTCCAAGCTATAGTTTGTGATATGCAACTTAGCGGTGACAAGTGAATATTTGAAAATCTATTTTTAGCATAACTTTGTTTCTGTATATCAGAATCGGACGTGTGACATATGCATTTGGAGTAGAAAAATAATTTCTATCCATTGTAACAACTATAGAAATAAGAATCACATTCCGAGATATAGTTTGTGAGATGCAATTGGAGGTGAAAAGTGAAAAGTTGAACATCAATTTTTAGCATAACTTTGTTTCCGTATATCAGAATCGGACTTAGAACATATGTATTTAGGGTAGAAAAATTAGTTTTATCCATTGTGATAACCAGAGACAGCAGAATCACATTCCGAGATATAGTTTATGAGGTGCAACTTGGCGGTGACAAGTGAAAAGTTGAAAATCTATTTTTAGCTTACCTTTGTTTCCGTATACCCGATTCCGAGATATAGTTTGTGAGATGCAATTGGCGGTGAAAAGTGAACAGTTGAAAATCTATTTTAAGCATATATTTGTTTCCGTATATCAGAATTGGACGTGTGACATATGCATTAGGTGTAGAAAATTAATTTAAATCCATTGGGACAACCAGAGAAATCAGAATCACATTCCAAGCTATAGTTTGTGAGATGCAACTTGGCGGTGACAAGTGAATAGTTGAAAATCTATTTTTAGCATAACTTTGTTTCTGTATATCAAAATCGGACGTATGACATATGCATTTGGAGTAGAAAAATAATTTCTATCCATTGTGACAACTATAGAAATAAGAATCACATTCCGAGATATAGTTTGTGAGATGCATCTTGGAGGTGAAAATTGAAAAGTGGAAAATCGATTTTTAGCATAACTTTGTATCTGTATATCAGAATCGGACTTATAACATATGTATTTAGGGTAGAAAAATTAGTTTTATCCATTGTGATAACCAGAGACAGCAGAATCACAATCCGAGATATAGTTTGTGAGGTGCAACTTGGCGGTGAAAAGTGAACAGTTGAAAATCAATTTTTAGCTTATATTTGTTTCCGTATATCAGAATTGGACGTGTGACATATGCATTAGGTGTAGAAAATTAATTTAAATCCATTGTGGGTAGAAAAATAAGATCTATCTATTTTGATAGCAAGAGATAGATGAATCACATTCCGAGATATAGTTTGTGAGATGCAACTTGGCGGTGACAAGTAAAATGTTGAAAATCTATTTTTAGCATACCTTTGTTTCCGTATATCCGAATCGGACGTATGACATATGCATTTGGGGTAGAAAAAAAATTCTATACATTTTGACAATGAGTGAAAGCAGAATCACATTCCGAGATATAGTTTGTGAGATGCAACTTGGCGGTGACAAGTGAATAGTTGAAAATCTATTTTTAGCATACCTTTGTTTCCGTATATCCGAATCGGACGTACGACAAATGCATTTGGGGCAAAAAAACAATTTAAATCCATTGGGACAACCAGAGAAATCAGAATCACATTCCAAGCTATAGTTTGTAAGATGCAACTTGGCGGTGACAAGTGAATAGTTGAAAATCTATTTTTAGCATAACTTTGTTTCCATATATCAGAATCAGACGTATGACATATGCATTTGGGGTAGAAAAAAAATTTATATACACTTTGACAACGAGAGAAAGCAGAATCACATTCCGAGATATAGTTTTTGAGATGCAACTTGGCGGTGACAAGTGAATAGTTGAAAAACTATTTTTAGCATAACTTTGTTTTTGTATATCAGAATCGGACGTATGACATATGCATTTGGAATACAAAAATAATTTCTATCCATTGTGACAACTATAGAAATAAGAATCACATTCCGAGATATAGTTTGTGAGATGCAACTTGGAGGTGAAAAGTGAAAAGTTGAAAATCGATTTTTAGCATAACTTTGTTTCCGAATATCAGAATCGGACTTATAACATATGTATTTAGGGTAGAAAAATTAGTTTTATCCATTGTGATAACCAGAGAGAGCAGAATCACAATCCGATATATAGTTTGTGAGGTGCAACTTGGCGGTGAAAAGTGAACATTTGAAAATCTATTTTTAGCATAAATTTGTTTCCGTATATCAGAATTGGACGTGTGACATATGCATTTGGAGTAGAAAAATAAGTTCTATCCATTGTGAGAATCAGATAAAGCAGAATCACATTCCGAGATATAGTTTGTGAGTTGCAACTTGGCAGTGAAAAGTGAATAGTTGAAAAACTATTTTTAGCATAAATTTGTTTCTGTATATCAGAATCGGACGTATGACATGTGCATTTGGGGTTGAAAAATAAGTTCTATCCATTGTGACTACCAGAAAATGGAGAATCACATTCGGAGCAATAGTTTGTGAGATGCAACTTGGCAGTGACAAGTGAAAAGTTGAAAATCTACTTTTAAGATAACTTTGTTTTCGTAAATCCGAATTGGACGTGTGACATATGCATTTGGGGTAGAAAAATAAGAACTATCTATTGTGATAACAAGATTTAGATGAATCACATTCCGAGATATAGTTTGTGAGATGCAACTTGGCGGTGACAAGTGAAAAGTTGAAAATCTATTTTTAGCATACCTTTGTTTCCGTATATCCGAATCGGACGTATGACATAAGCATTTGGGGTATAAAAATAATTTATATCCATTGTGACAACCAGAGAAAGAAGAATCACATTCCGAGATATAGTTTGTGAGATGCAACTTGGCAGTGAAAAGTGAATAGTTGAAAATCTATTTTTAAGATAACTTTGTTTTCGTAAATCCGAATTGGACGTGTGACATATGCATTTGGGGTAGAAAAATAAGATCTATCTATTGTGATAACAAGAGATAGATGAATCACATTCCGAGATATAGTTTGTGAGATGCAACTTGGCGGTGACAAGTGAAAAGTTGAAAATCTATTTTTAGCATAACTTTGTTTCCATATATCAGAATTGGACGTATGACATATGAATTTGGGGTAGAAAAATAAGTTCTATCCATTGTCACTACCAGAAAAAGGAGAATCACATTTCGAGCTATAGTTTGTGAGATGCAACTTGGCAGTGACAAATGAATAGTTGAAAATCGATTTTTAGCATACCTTTGTTTCCGTATATCCGAATCGGACGTATGACAAATGCATTTGGGGTAGAAAAATAATTTCTATCCATTGTGACAACCAGAGAAAGAAGAATCAAATTCCGAGATATAGTTTGTGAGATGCAACTTGGCGGTGAAAAGTGAACAGTTGAAAATCTATTTTTAGCATATATTTGTTTCCGTATATCAGAATTGGACGTGTGACATATGCATTAGGTGTAGAAAATTAATTTAAATCCATTGGTACAACCAGAGAAATCAGAATCACATTCCAAGCTATAGTTTGTGAGTTGCAACTTGGTGGTGACAAGTGCATAGTTGAAAATCTATTTTTAGCATAACTTTGTTTCTGTATATCAGAATCGGACGTGTGACATATGCATTTGGGGTAGAAAAATAAGTTCTATCTATTGTGATAACCAGAAAAAGCAGAATCACATTCCGATATATAGTTTGTGAGATGCAAATTGGCGGTGAAAAGTGAACAGTTGAAAATCTATTTTTAGCATAAATTTGTTTCCGTATATCAGAATTGGACGTGTGACATTTGCATTAGGTGTAGAAAAATAATTTAAATCCATTGGGACAACCAGAGAAATCAGAATCACATTCCATGCTCTAGTTTGTGAGATGCAATTTGGCGGTGACAAGTGAATAGTTGAAAATCTATTTTTAGCATACCTTTGTTTCCGTATATCAGAATCAGACGTATGACATACGCATTTGGAGTAGGAAAATATGTTCTATCCATTCTGATTTCAAAAGAAAGCAGAATCACATTCCGAGATATAGTTTGTGAGATGCAACTTGGCGGTGAAAAGTGAACATTTGAAAATCTATTTTTAGCATAAATTTGTTTCCGTATATCAGAATTGGACGTCTGACATATGCAATTGGCGTAGAAAAATAATTTCTTTACATTGTGACAACCAGAGAAAGCAGAATCACATTCCGAGATATAGTTTGTGAGATGCAACTTGGCGGTGAAAAGTGAAAAGTTGAAAATCTATTTTTAGAATATATTTGTTTCCGTATATCAAAATTGGACGTGTGACATATGCATTAGGTGTATAAAATTAATTTAAATCCATTGGGACAACCAGAGAAATCAGAATCACATTCCAAGCTATAGTTTGTGAGAAGCAACTTGGCGGTGACAAGTGAATAGTTGAAAATCTATTTTTATCATTACTATGTTTCTGTATATCAGAATCGGACGTATGACATATGCATTTGGAGTAGAAAAATAATTTCTATCCATTTTGATAACCAGAGAAAGTAGAATCACATTCCGAGATATAGTTTGTCAGATGCAACTTGGCGGTGACAAGTGAAGAGTTGAAAATTTATTTTTAGCATAACTTTGTTTATATATATCAGAATCGAATGTATGACATATGCATTTGGGGTAGTAAAATAAGTTCTATCCATTGTGACAACTATAGAAAGAAGATTTTCAACTATTCAATTGTCACCGCCAAGTTGCATCTCACAAACTATAGCTTGGAATGTGATTCTCCGCTTGCCACAATGGATAGAAATTATTTTTCTACCCCAAATGCATATGTCATACGTCCGATTCTGATATAAGGAAACAAAATTACGCTAAAAATAGATTTTCAACTATTCACTTGACACTGCCAAGTTGCAACTCACAAACTATGTCTCGGAATGTGATTCTGATTTCTCTGGTTGTCCCAATGGATTTAAATTAATTTTCTACACCTAATGCATATGTCACACGTCCAATTCTGATATATGGAAACAAATATATTCTAAAAATAGATTTTCAACTTTTCACTTTTCACCGCCAAGTTGCATCTCACAAACTATATCTGGGAATGTGATTCTGCTTTCTCTGGTTGTCACAATGTACAGAAATTATTTTTCTACGCCAATTGCATATGTCAGACGTCCATTTCTGATATACGGAAACAAATTTATGCTAAAAATAGATTTTCAACTGTTCACCTGACAACGCCAAGTTGCATCTCACAAACTATATCTCGGAATGTGATACTTTTTTATCTGGTTATCACAATAGATAGAACTTATTTTTGTACCCCAAATGCATATGTCATACGTCCGATTCTAATATACGGAAACAAAGTTATGCTAAAAATCGATTTTCAACTTTTCACTTTACACCGTCAATTTGCATCTCACAAACTGTATCTCGGAATGTGATTCTTATAACTCTGGTTATCACAATTGAAAGAACTTATTTTTATACCCCAAATGCATATGTCACACGTCCAATTCTGATATACGGAAACAAATTTATGCTAAAAATAGATTTTCAACTGTTCACTTTTCTCCACCAAGTTGCATCTCACAAACTATATCTCGGAATGTGATTCTGCTTTCTCTGGTTGTGACAATGGATAGAAATTATTTTTCTACCCCAAATGCATATGTCATACGTCCGATTTTGATATACGGAAACAAAGGTATGCTAAAAATAGATTTTCTACTATTCACTTGTCACCGCGAAGTTGGATCTCACAAACTATATCTCGGAATGTGATTCTTATTTATCTGGTTATCACAATAGATAGAACTAATTCTTCTACCCCAAATGCATATGTCATACGTCTGATTCTGATATACTGAAACACAGTAATGCTAAAAATAGATTTTAAATTGTTCACCTTTCACTGCCAAGGTGCAACTCACAAACTATATCTCGGAATGTGATTATGCTTTCTCTGGTTATCACAATGGATAGAACTTATTTTTCTACGCCAAATGCATATATCACACGTCCAATTCTGATATATCGAAACAAATTTATGCTAAAAATAGATTTTCAACTATTCACTTTTCATCGCGAAGTTGCATCTCACAAACTATATCTTGGAATGTGATTCTGCTTTCTCTGGTTACCACAATGGATATAACTTATTTTTCTACACCAAATGCATATGTCAGACGCCCGATTCTGATATACGGAAACAAAGTTATGCTAAAAATCGATTTTCAACTTTTCACTTTTAACCGCCAAGTTGCATCTCATAAACTTTATCTCGAAATGTGATTCTGCTTTCTCTAGTTGTCACAATGAATAGAACTTATTTTTCTACCCCAAATGCATATATCATACGTCCAATTCTGATATATGGAAACAAAGTTATGCTAAAAATAAATTTTCAACTATTCACTTGTCACTACCATGTTGCATCTCACAAAATATAGCTTGGAATGTGATTCTGATTTCAGTGGTTGTCCAAATGGATTCAAATTAGTTTTCTACCCCAAATGCATATGTCATACGTCCGATTCTGATATACGGAAACAAAGTTATGCAAAAAATAGATTTTCAACTATTCATTTGTCACCGTCAAGTTGCATCTCACAAACTATAGCTTGGAAAATGATTCTGATTTTTCTGGTTGTCCCAATTGATTTAAATTACTTTTATACCCCAAATGCATATGTCACACGTCCAATTCTGATATACGGAAACAAATTTATGCTAAAAATAGATTTTCTACTGTTCACTTTTCAACGCCAAGTTGCATCTCACAAACTATATCTCGGAATGTGATTCAACTTTCTCTAGTTGTCACAATGGATAGAAATTATTTTTCTACCCAAATGCATATGTCATACGTCCGATTCTGATACACGGAAACAAAGGTATGCTAAAAATAGATTTTCAACTGTTCACTTTTCACCGTCAAGTTGCATCTCACAAACTATATCTCGGAATGTGATTCTGCAATCTCTGGTTGTCCCAATGGATTTAAATTATTTTTCTAACCCAAATGCATATGTCACACGTCCAATTCTTATATACGGAAACAAATTTATGCTAAAAATAGATTTTCAACTGTTCACTTTTCTACGCCAAGTTGCATCTCACAAACTATATCTCGGAATGTGATTCTTCTTTCTCTGGTTGTCACAATGGATAGAACTTATTTTTCTACCCCAAATGCATATGTCATACGTCCAATTCTGATATATGGAAACAAAATTATGCTAAAAATAAATTTTCAACTACTCACTTGTCACTACCAAGTTGCATCTCACAAAATATAGATTGGAATGTGATTCTGATTTCTGTGGTTGTCCCAATGGATTCAAATTATTTTTCTACCCCAAATGCATATGTCATACGTCCGATTCTGATATACGGAAACAAAGTTATGCAAAAATTAGATTTTCAACTATTCATTTGTCACCGTCAAGTTGCATCTCACAAACTATAGCTTGGAAAATAATTCTGATTTTTCTTTTTGTCCCAATGGATTTAAATTACTTTTATACCCCAAATGCATATGTCACACGTCCAATTCTGATATACGGAAACAAATGTATGCTAAAAATAGATTTTCAACTGTTCACTTTTCACCGCCAAGTTGCATCTCGCAAACTATATCTCGGAATGTGATTCTGCTTTCTCTTGTTATCACAATGGATAGAACTTATTTTTCTACCCCAAATGCATATATGTCATACGTCCGATTCTGATACACGGAAACAAAGGTATGCTAAAAATAGATTTTCAACTGTTCACTTTTCACTGCCAAGTTGCATCTCGCAAACTATATCTCGGAATGTGATTCAGCTTTCTCTGGTTATCACAATGGATAGAACTTATTTTTCTACCCCATATGCATATTTCACACGTCCAATTCTTATATACGGAAACAAATTTATGCTAAAAATAGATTTTCAACTGTTCACTTTTATCCACCAAGTTGAATCTCACAAACTATATCTCGGAATGTGATTCTGCTTTCTCTGGTTGTGACAATGGATAGAAATTATTTTTCTACCCCAAATGCATATGTCATACGTCCGATTCTGATTTACGGAAACAAAGGTATGCTAAAAATTGATTTTCGACTATTCACTTGTGACCGCCAAGTTGCATCTCACAAACTACATCTCGAAATGTGATTCTTATTTCTCTGGTTATCACAATAGATAGAACTTATTTTTATACCCCAAATGCATATGTCATACGTCTGATTCTGATATACAGAAACAAAGTTATGCTAAAAATAGATTTTAAATTGTTCACCTTTCACTGCCAAGTTGCAACTCACAAACTATATCTCGGAATGTGATTCTGCTTTCTCTGGTTATCACAATGGATAGAAATTATTTTTCTACTCCAAATGCATATGTCACACGTCCAATTCTGATATGCCGAAACAAATTTATGCTAAAAATAGATTTTCAACTATTCACTTTTCACCGCCAAGTTGCATCTCACAAACTATATCTCGGAATGTGATTCTGCTATCTCTGGTTGTCCCAATGGATTTAAATTATTTTTCTAACCCAAATGCATATGTCACACGTCCAATTCTTATATATGGAAACAAATTTATGCTAAAAATAGATTTTCAACTGTTCACTTTTCTCCGCCAAGTTGCATCTCACAAACTATATCTCGGAATGTGATTCTGCTTTCTCTGGTTGTCACAATGGATAGAACTTATTTTTCTACCCCAAATGCATATGTCATACGTCCAATTCTGATATATGGAAACAAAAATATGCTAAAAATAAATTTTCAACTACTCACTTATCACTACCAAGTTGCATCTCACAAAATATAGCTTGGAATGTGATTCTGATTTCAGTTGTTGTCCCAATGGATTCAAATTATTTTTCTACCCCAAATGCATATGTCAAACGTCCGATTCTGATATACGGAAACAAAGTTATGCAAAAATTAGATTTTCAACTATTCATTTGTCACCGTCAAGTTGCATCTCACAAACTATAGCTTGGAAAATAATTCTGATTTTTCTTTTTGTCCCAATGGATTTAAATTACTTTTATACCCCAAATGCATATGTCACACGTCCGATTCTGATATACGGAAACAAATGTATGCTAAAAATAGAATTTCAACTGTTCACTTTTCACTGCCAAGTTGCATCTCGCAAACTATATCTCGGAATGTGATTCTGGTTTCTCTTGTTATCACAATGGATAGAACTTATTTTTCTACCCCAAATGCATATATGTCATACGTCCGATTCTGATACACGGAAACAAAGGTATGCTAAAAATAGATTTTCAACTGTTCACTTTTCACCGCCAAGTTGCATCTCGCAAACTATATCTCAGAATGTGATTCTGCTTTCTCTGGTTATCACAATGGATAAAACTTATTTTTCTTCCCCATATGCATATTTCACACGTCCAATTCTTATATACGGAAACAAATTTATGCTAAAAATATATTTTCAACTGTTCACTTTTCTCCACCAAGTTGCATCTCACAAACTATATCTCGGAATGTGATTCTGCTTTCTCTGGTTGTGACAATGGATAGAAACTATTTTTCTACCCCAAATGCATATGTCATACGTCCGATTCTGATATACGGAAACAAAGGTATGCTAAAAATTGATTTTCGACTATTCACTTGTGACCGCCAAGTTGCATCTCACAAACTACATCTCGAAATGTGATTCTTATTTCTCTGGTTATCACAATAGATAGAACTTATTTTTATACCCCAAATGCATATGTCATACGTCTGATTCTGATATACAGAAACAAAGTTATGCTAAAAATAGATTTTAAATTGTTCACCTTTCACTGCCAAGTTGCAACTCACAAACTATATCTCGGAATGTGATTCTGCTTTCTCTGGTTATCACAATGGATAGAAATTATTTTTCTACTCCAAATGCATATGTCACACGTCCAATTCTGATATGCCGAAACAAATTTATGCTAAAAATAGATTTTCAACTATTCACTTTTCACCGCCAAGTTGCATCTCACAAACTATATCTCGGAATGTGATTCTGCTATCTCTGGTTGTCCCAATGGATTTAAATTATTTTTCTAACCCAAATGCATATGTCACACGTCCAATTCTTATATATGGAAACAAATTTATGCTAAAAATAGATTTTCAACTGTTCACTTTTCACCTTTCACTGCCAAGTTGCAACTCACAAACTATATCTCGGAATGTGATTCTGCTTTCTCTGGTTATCACAATGGATAGAAATTATTTTTCTACTCCAAATGCATATGTCACACGTCCAATTCTGATATGCCGAAACAAATTTATGCTAAAAATAGATTTTCAACTATTCACTTTTCACCGCCAAGTTGCATCTCACAAACTATATCTCGGAATGTGATTCTGCTATCTCTGGTTGTCCCAATGGATTCAAATTATTTTTCTACCCCAAATGCATATGTCAAACGTCCGATTCTGATATACGGAAACAAAGTTATGCAAAAATTAGATTTTCAACTATTCATTTGTCACCATCAAGTTGCATCTCACAAACTATAGCTTGGAAAATAATTCTGATTTTTCTCGTAGTCCCAATGGATTTAAATTACTTTTATACCCCAAATGCATATGTCACACGTCCAATTTTGATATACGGAAACAAATTTATGCTAAAAATAAATTTTCTACTGTTCACTTTTCACCGCCAAGTTGCATCTCACAAACTATATCTCGGAATGTGATTCTACTTTCTCTAGTTGTCACAATGGATAGAAATTATTTTTCTACCCCAAATGCATATTTCATACGTCTGATTCTGATATACGAAAACAAAGGTATGCTAAAAATAGATTTTCAACTATTCACCTTTCACCTCCAAGTTGCATCTCGCAAACTATATCTCGGAATGTGATTCTGCTTTCTCTTGTTATCACAATGGATAGAACTTATTTTTCTACCCCAAATGCATATGTCATACGTCCGATTCTGATACACGGAAACAAAGGTATGCTAAAAATAGATTTTCAACTGTTCACTTTTCACCGCCAAGTTGCATCTCACAAACTATATCTCGGAATGTGATTCTGCTTTCTCTGGTTATCACAATGGATAGAACTTATTTTTCTACCCCATATGCATATGTCACACGTCCAATTCTTATATACGGAAACAAATTTATGCTTAAAATAGATTTTCAACTGTTCCCTTTTCTCCGCCAAGTTGCATCTCACAAACTATATCTCGGAATGTGATTCTACTTTCTCTAGTTGTCACAATGGATAGAAATTATTTTTCTACCCCAAATGCATATGTCATACGTCCGATTCTGATATAAGGAAACAAAGGTATGCTAAAAATTGATTTTCGACTATTCACTTGTCACCGCCAAGTTGCATCTCACAAACTATATCTCAAAATGAGATTCTTATTTCTCTGGTTATCACAATAGATAGAACTTAATTTTTCTACCCCAAATGCATATGTCATACGTCCGATTCTGATATACGGAAACAAAGTTATGCTAAAAATAGATTTTCAACTGTTCACCTTTCACTGCCAAGTTGCAATCTCACAAACTATATCTCGGAATGTGATTCTGCTTTCTCTGGTTATCACAATGGATAGAACTTATTTTTCTACGCCAAATGCATATGTCACACGTCCAATTCTGATATACGAAACAAATTTATGCTAAAAATAGATTTTCAACTATTCACTTTTCACCGCCAAGTTGCATCTCACAAACTATATCTCGAATGTGATTCTGCTTTCTCTGGTTGTCACAATGGATAGAACTTATTTTTCTACCCCAAATGCATATGTCATACGTCCGATTCTGATATACGGAAACAAAGTTATGCTAAAAATCGATTTTCAACTTTTCACTTTTCACCGCCAAGTTGCATCTCACTAACTATATCTCGGAATGTGATTCTGCTTTCTCTAGTTGTCACAATGGATAGAACTTATTTTTATTCCCCAAATGCATATGTCACACGTCCAATTCTGATATACGGAAACAAAGTTATGCTAAAAATAAATTTTCAACTATTCACTTGTCACTACCAAGTTGCATCTCACAAACTATATCTCGGAATGTGATTCTGCTTTCTCTGGAAGTCATAATGGATGGAACTTATTTTTCTACCCCATATGCATATGTCATACGTCCGATTCTGATATACGGAAACAAAGTTATGCAAAAAATAGATTTTCAACTATTCATTTGTCACCGTCAAGTGGCATCTCACAAACTATAGCTTGGAATGTGATTCTGATTTCTCTGATTATCACAACGGATTTAAATTGTTTTTCTACCCCATATGCATAAGTCACACGTCCAATTCTGATATACGGAAACAAAGTTATGCTAAAAATAAATTTTCAACTATTCACTTGTCACTACCAAGTTGCATCTCACAAACTATATCTCGGAATGTGATTCTGACTTTCTCTGGATGTCACAATGGATGGAACTTATTTTCTACCCCATATGCATATGTCATACGTCCGATTCTGATATACGGAAACAAAGTTATGCTAAAAATAGATTTTCAACTATTCACTTTGTCACCGTCCAAGTTGCATCTCACAAACTATATCTCGGAATGTGATTCTGATTTCTTTGATTATCACAACGGATTTAAATTATTTTCTACCCCAAATGCATATATCACACGTCCGATTCTGATATACGGAAACAAAAGTATGCTAAAAATAGATTTTCAACTATTCACTTGTCACTGCCAAAGTTGCATCTCACAAACTATATCTCTGGGATGTGATTCTTATTTCTCTGGTTATCACAATGGATTTAAATTATATTTCTACACCAAATGCATATGTCACACGTCCGATTCTGATATAGGGAAACAAATGTTATGCTAAAAATAGATTTTCAACTGTTCACCTTTTCACCGCCAAGTTGCATCTCACAACTATATCTCGGAATGTGATTCTGCTTTCTCTGGTTGTCACAATGGATAGAAATTATTTTTCTACCCCAAATGCATATGTCATACGTCCGATTCTGATATACGGAAACAAAGTTATGCTAAAAATAGATTTTCAACTATTCACTTGTCACCGCCAAGTTGCATCTCACAAACTATATCTCGGAATGTGATTCTGATTTCTCTGGTTGTCACAATGGATAGAAATTATTTTTCTACCCCAAATGCATATGTCATACGTCCGATTCTGATATACGGAAACAAAGTTATGCTAAAAATAGATTTTCAACTGTTCACTTTTCACCGCCAAGTTGCATCTCACAAACTATATCTCGGAATGTGATTCTGATTTCTCTGGTTGTCACAATGGATAGAACTTATTTTTCTACCCCAAATGCATATGTCATACGTCCGAATTCTGATATACGGAAACAAATTTATGCTAAAAATAGATTTTCAACTATTCACTTTTCACCGCCAAGTTGCATCTCACAAACTATATCTCGGAATGTGATTCTTCTTTCTCTAGTTGTCACAATGGATAGAAATTATTTTTCTACCTGAAATGCATATGTCATACGTCCGATTCTGAGATACGGAAACAAAGGTATGCTAAAAATAGATTTTCAACTATTCACTTTTCACCTCCAAGTTGCATCTCGCAAACTATATCTCGGAATGTGATTCTGCTTTCTCTTGTTATCACAATGGATAGAACTTATTTTTCTACCCCAAATGCATATGTCATACGTCCGATTCTGATACACGGAAACAAAGGTATGCTAAAAATAGATTTTCAACTGTTCACTTTTCACCGCCAAGTTGCATCTCCCAAACTATATCTCGGAATGTGATTCTGCTTTCTCTGGTTATCACAATGGATAGAACTTATTTTTCTACCCCATATGCATAAGTCACACGTCCAATTCTTATATACGGAAACAAATTTATGCTTAAAATAGATTTTCAACTGTTCACTTTTCTCCGCCAAGTTGCATCTCACAAACTATATCTCGGAATGTGATTCTACTTTCTCTAGTTGTCACAATGGATAGAAATTATTTTTCTACCCCAAATGCATATGTCATACGTCCGATTCTGATATACGGAAACAAAGGTATGCTAAAAATAGATTTTCAACTGTCTACTTTTCACCGCCAAGTTGCATCTCACAAACTATATCTCGGAATGTGATTCTGCTTTCTCTTGTTATCACAATGGATAGAACTTATTTTTCTACCCCAATATGCATTATGTCATACGTCCGATTCTGATATACGGAAACAAAGTTATGCTAAAAATCGATTTTCAACTATTTCACTTTTCACCGTCAATTTGCATCTCACAAACTATATTTCGGAATGTGATTCTTATAACTCTGGTTATCACAATTGAAAGAACTTATTTTTATAGCCCTAATGCATATGTCATACGTCCGATTATGATATACGGAAACAAAGTTCTGCTAAAAATAGATTTTCAACTTTTCACTTTTCACCGCCAAGTTGCATCTCACAAACTATATCTCGGAATGTGATTCTGCTATTCTCTGGTTGTCCCAATGGATTAAATTATTTTTCTAACCCAAATGCATATGTCATACGTCCGATTCTGATATACGGAAACAAAGGTATGCTAAAAATTAGATTTTCGACTATTCACTTGTCACCGCCAAGTTGCATCTCACAAACTATATCTCGAAATGATGATTCTTATTTCTCTGGTTATCACAATAGATAGAACTAATTTTTCTACCCCAAATGCATATGTCATACGTCTGATTCTGATATACGGAAACAAAGTTATGCTAAAAATAGATTTTAAATTGTTCACCTTTCACTGCCAAGTTGCAACTCACAACTATATCTCGGAATGTGATTCTGCTTTCTCTGGTTATCACAATGGATATAACTTATTTTTCTACGCCAAATGCATATGTCATCACGTCCAATTCTGATATGCCGAAACAAATTTATGCTAAAAATAGATTTTCAACTATTCACTTTTCACCGCCAAGTTGCATCTCACAAACTATATCTCGGAATGTGATTCTGCGTTATCTTGGTAGTCACAATGGATAGAACTTATTTTTCTACCCCAAATGCATATGTCAGACGCCCGATTCTGATATACGGAAACAAAGTTATGCTAAAAATCGATTTTAAACTTTCACTTTTAACCGCCAGTTGCATCTCATGACCTATATCTTGGAATGTGATTCTGCTTTCTCTAGTTGTCACAATGGATAGGACTTATTTTTCTTCCCAAAATGCATATGTCACACGTCCAATTCTGATATACGGAAACAAAGTTATGCTAAAAATAAATTTTCAACTATTCACTTGTCACTACCAAGTTGCATCTCACAAACTATATCTCGGATGTGATTCTGCTTTCTCTGGAAGTCATAATGGATGGAACTTATTTTTCTACCCCATATGCATATGTCATACGTCCGATTCTGATATACGGAAACAAAGTTATGCTAAAAATAGATTTTCAACTATTCATTTGTCACCGCCAAGTTGCATCTCACAAACTATAGCTTGGAATGTGATTCTGATTTTCTGATTAGTCACAATGGATTTAAATTATTTTCTACCCCAAATGCATATGTCATACGTCCAATTCTGATATACGGAAACAAAGTTATGCTAAAATAGATTTTCAACTATTCACTTGTCACCGCCAAGTTGCATCTCACAAACTATATCTCGGAATGTGATTCTGCTTTCTCTGGATTGTCACAATGGATAGAATCTTATTTTTCTACCCCATAATGCATATGTCATACGTCCGATTCTGATATACGGAAACAAAGTTATGCTAAAAAATAGATTTTCAACTATTCACTTTGTCACCGCCAAGTTGCATCTCACAAACTATAGCTTGGAATGTGATTCTGCTTTCTCTGAGTTGTCACAATGGATTAGAACTTATTTTTCTACCCCAAATGCATATGTCATACGTCCGATTCTGATATACGGAAACAAAGGTATGCTAAAAATAGATTTTCAACTATTCACTTTTCACCTCCAAGTTGCATCTCGCAAACTATATCTCGGAATGTGATTCTGCTTTCTCTTGTTATCACAATGGATAGAACTTATTTTTCTACCCCAAATGCATATGTCATACGTCCGATTCTGATACACGGAAACAAAGGTATGCTAAAAATAGATTTTCAACTATTCACTTTTCACCGCCAAGTTGCATCTCACAAACTATATCTCGGAATGTGATTCTGCTTTCTCTGGTTATCACAATGGATAGAACTTATTTTTCTACCCCATATGCATATGTTACACGTCCAATTCTTATATACGGAAACAAATTTATGCTTAAAATATATTTTCAACTGTTCACTTTTCTCCGCCAAGTTGCATCTCACAAACTATATCTCGGAATGTGATTCTACTTTCTCTAGTTGTCACAATGGATATAAATTATTTTTCTACCCCAAATGCATATGTCATACATCCGATTCTGATATACGGAAACAAAGGTATGCTAAAAATAGATTTTCAACTGTCTACTTTTCACCGCCAAGTTGCATCTCGCAAACTATATCTCGGAATGTGATTCTGCTTTCTCTTGTTATCACAATGGATAGAACTTATTTTTCTACCCCATATGCATATGTCATACGTCCGATTCTGATATACGGAAACAAAGTTATGCTAAAAATCGATTTTCAACATTTCACTTTTCACCGTCAATTTGCATCTCACAAACTATATTTCGGAATGTGATTCTTATAACTCTGGTTATCACAATTGAAAGAACTTATTTTTATAGCCCTAATGCATATGTCATACGTCCGATTATGATATACGGAAACAAAGTTATGCTAAAAATAGAGATTTTCAACTTTTCACTTTTCACCGCCAAGTTGCATCTCACAAACTATATCTCGGAATGTGATTCTGCTATCTTTGGTTGTCCCAATGGATTTAAATTATTTTTCTATCCCAAATGCATATGTCACACGTCCAATTCTGATATACGGAAACAAAGTTATGCTAAAAATAGATTTTCAACTGTTCACTTTTCTACCGCCAAGTTGCATCTCACAAACTATATCTCGGAATGTGATTCTGCTTTTCTCTGGTTGTCGACAATGGATAGAACTAATTTTTTCTACCCCAAATGCCTATGTCATACGTCTGATTCTGATATACGGAAAACAAAGTTATGCTAAAAATAGATTTCTAACTTGTTCTCCTTTTCACTGCCAAGTTGCAACTCACAAACTATATCTCGGAATGTGATTCTGCTTTTCTCTGGTTATCAAAATGGATATAACTTATTTTTCTACGCCAAATGCATATGTCACTACGTCCAATTCTGATATCCGAAACAATTTATGCTAAAAATAGATTTTCAACTATCACTTTCACCGCCAAGTTGCATCTCATCAACTATATCCTCGGAATGTGATTCTGCTTTCTCTGGTTGTCCCAATGTATAGAACTATTTTTCTACCCCAAATGCATATGTCAGACGTCCGATTCTGATATACGGAAACAAAGTTATGCTTAAAATCGATTTTAAACTTTTCACTTTAACCGCCAAGTTGCATCTCATGACCTATATCTTGGAATGCGATTCTGCTTTCTCTAGGTTGTCACAATGGATAGAACTTATTTTTCTCCCCAAATGCATATGTCACACGTCCAATTCTGATATACGGAAACAAAGTTTATGCTAATAAATAGATTTTCAACTATTCATTTGTCACCGTCAAGTTGCATCTCACAAACTATAGCTTGGAATGTGATTCTGATTTCTCTTAGTTATCACAACGGATTAAATTGTTTTTCTACCCCAAATGCATATGTCACACGTCCGATTCTGATATACGGAAACAAAGTTATGCTAAAAATAGATTTTCAACTATTCACTTGTCACTACCAAGTTGCATCTCACAAACTATATCTCGGAATGTGATTCTGCTTTCTCTGGTAGTCACAATGGATAGGAATCTTATTTTTCTACCCCATATGCATATGTCATACGTCCGATTCTGATATACGGAAACAAAGTTATGCAAAAAAATAGATTTTCAACTATTCATTTGTCACCGTAAGTTGCATCTCACAAACTATAGCTTGGAATGTGATTCTGATTTCTTTGATTATCACAACGGATTAAATTATTTTTCTACCCCAAATGCATATGTCACACGTCCAATTCTGATATACGGAAACAAAGGTATGCTAAAAATAGATTTTCAACTATTCACTTGTCACTGCCAAATTTCATCTGACAAACTATAGTTTGGGATGTGATTCTTATTTCTCTGGTTATCACAATGGATTTAAATTATTTTTCTACACCAAATGCATATGTCACACGTCCAATTCTGATATAGGGAAACAAATTTATGCTAAAAATAGATTTTCAACTGTTCACTTTTCACCGCCAAGTTGCACCTCACTAACTATATCTCGGAATGTGATTCTGCTTTCTCTGCATTGTCACAATGGATAGAACTTATTTTTCTACCCCAAATTCAATATGTCATACGTTCGATTCTGATATACGGAAACAAAGGTTATGCTAAAAATAGATTTTCAACTATTCACTTGTCACTGCCAAGTTGCATCTCATAAACTATATCTCAGAATGTGATTCTGCTTTCTCTGCTTATCACAATAGATAGAACTTATTTTTCTACCCCAAATGCATATGTATACGTCCGATTCGATATACGGAAACAAAGTTATGCTAAACATAGATTTTCAACTATTCACTTTTCACTGCCAAGTTGCAACTCACAAACTATACCTCGGAATGTGATTCTTATTTCCTGGTTATCACAATGGATAGAACTTATTTTTCTACCCAATGCATATGTCACACGTCCAATTATGATATACGGAAACTAAATTTATGCTAAAAATAGATTTTCAACTGTTCACTTTTCACCGCCAAGTTGCATCTCACAAACTATATCTCGGAATGTGATACTTCTTTCTCTAGTTGTCACAATGGATAGAAATTATTTTTCTACCCCAAATGCATATGTCATACGTCCGATTCTGACATACGGAAACAAAGGTATGCTAAAAATAGATTTTCAAACTATTCACTTTTCACCTCCAAGTTGCATCTCGCAAAACTATATCTCGGAATGTGATTATGCTTTCTCTTGTTATCACAATGGATAGAACTTATTTTTCTACCCCAAATGCATATGTCATACGTCCGATTCTGATACACGGAAACAAAGTTATGCTAAAAATAGATTTTCAACTTTTCACTTTTCACCGCCAAGTTGCATCTCACAAACTATATCTCGGAATGTGATTCTGCTTTCTCTGGTTATCACAATGGATATAACTTATTTTTCTACCCCATATGCATATGTCACACGTCCAATTCTATATACGGAAACAAATTTATGCTTAAAATAGATTTTCAACTGTTCACTTTTCTCCGCCAAGTTGCATCTCACAAACTATATCTCGGAATGTGATTCTACTTTCTCTAGTTGTCACAATGGATAGAAATTATTTTTCTACCCCAAATGCATATGTCATACGTCCGATTCTGATATACGGAAACAAAGTTATGCTAAAAATAGATTTTCAACTGTCTACTTTTCACCGCCAAGTTGCATCTCACAAACTATATCTCGGAATGTGATTCTGCTTTCTCTTGTTATCACAATGGATAGAACTTATTTTTCTACCCCAAATGCATATGTCATACGTCCGATTCTGATATACGGAAACAAAGTTATGCTAAAAATCGATTTTCAAGATTTCACTTTTCACCGTCAAGTTGCATCTCACAAACTATATTTCGGAATGTGATTCTGCTTACTCTGGTTGATCACAATGGATAGAACTTATTTTTCTAGCCCTAATGCATATGTCATACGTCCGATTCTGATATACGGAAACAAAGTTATGCTAAAAATAGATTTTCAACTTTTCACTTTTCACCGCCAAGTTGCATCTCACAAACTATATCTCGGAATGTGATTCTGCTATCTCTGGTTGTCCCAATGGATTTAAATTATTTTTGTAACCCAAATGCATATGTCATACGTCCGATTCTGATATACGGAAACAAAGGTATGCTAAAAATTGATTTTCGACTATTCACTTGTCACCGCCAAGTTGCATCTCACAAACTATATCTCAAATGAGATTCTTATTTCTCTGGTTATCACAATAGATAGAACTAATTTTTCTACCCCAAATGCATATGTCATACGTCTGATTCTGATATACGGAAACAAAGTTATGCTAAAAATAGATTTTAAATTGTTCACCTTTCACTGCCAAGTTGCAACTCACAAACTATATCTCGGAATGTGATTCTGCTTTCTCTGGTTATCACAATGGATATAACTTATTTTTCTACGCCAAATGCATATGTCACACGTCCAATTCTGATATGCCGAAACAAATTTATGCTAAAAATAGATTTTCAACTATTCACTTTTCACCGCCAAGTTGCATCTCACAAACTATATCTCGGAATGTGATTCTGCGTTATCTGGTAGTCACAATGGATAGAACTTATTTTTCTACCCTAAATGCATATGTCATACGTCCCGATTCTGATATACGGAAACAAAGTTATGCTAAAAATCGATTTTAAACTTTTCACTTTTAACCGCCAAGTTGCATCTCATGACCTATATCTTGGAATGTGATTCTGCTTTCTCTAGTTGTCACAATGGATAGGAACTTATTTTTCTTCCCCAAATGCATATGTCACACGTCCAATTCTGATATACGGAAACAAAGTTATGCTAAAAATAATTTTCAACTATTCACTTGTCACTACCAAGTTGCATCTCACAAACTATATCTCGGAATGTGATTCTGCTTTCTCTGGTAAGTCATAATTTATGGAACTTATTTTTCTACCCCATAATGCATATGTCATACGTCCGATTCTGATATACGGAAACAAAGTTATGCAAAAATAGATTTTCAACTATTCACTTTGTCACCGTCAAGTTGCATCTCACAAACTATAGCTTGGAATGTGATTCTGATTTCTCTGATTATCACAACGGATTTAAATTGTTTTTCTACCCCAAATGCATAAGTCACACGTCCAATTCTGATATAAGGAAACAAAGTTATGCTAAAAATAAATTTTCAACTATTCACTTGTCACTACGAAGTTGCATCTCACAAACTATATCTCGGAATGTGATTCTGCTTTCTCTGGAAGCCATAATGGATGGAACTTATTTTTCTACCCCATATGCATATGTCATACGTCCGATTCTGATATACGGAAACAAAGTTATGCAAAAAATAGATTTTCAACTATTCATTTGTCACCGTCAAGTTGCATCTCACAAACTATAGCTTGGAATGTGATTCTGATTTCTCTGATTATCACAACGGATTTAAATTGTTTTTCTACCCCAAATGCATAAGTCACACGTCCAATTCTGATATACGGAAACAAAGTTATGCTAAAAATAAATTTTCAACTATTCACTTGTCACTACCAAGTTGCATCTCACAAACTATATCTCAGAATGTGATTCTGCTTTCTCTGGAAGTCACAATGAATGGAACTTATTTTTCTACCCCCATATGCATATGTCATACGTCTGATTCTGATATACGGAAACATAGTTATGCAAAAAAATAGATTTTCAACTATTCATTTGTCACCGTCAAGTTGCATCTCACAAACTATAGCTTGGACTGTGATTCTGATTTCTTTGATTATCACAACGGATTTAAATTATTTTTCTACCCCAAATTCATATGTCATACGTCCGATTCTGATACACGGAAACAAAGGTATGCTAAAAATAGATTTTCAACTGTTCACTTTTCACGGCCAAGTTGCATCTCACAAACTATATCTCGGAATGTGATTCTGTTTTCTCTGGTTATCACAATGGATAGAACTTATTTTTCTACCCCATATGCATATTTCACACGTCCAATTCTGATATAGGGAAACAAATTTATGCTAAAAATAGATTTTCAACTGTTCACTTTTCACCGCCAAGTTGCACCTCACTAACTATATCTCGGAATGTGATTCTGCTTTCTCTGCATGTCACAATGGATAGAAATTATTTTTTCTACCCCAAATTCATATGTCATACGTTCGATTCTGATATACGGAAACAAAGGTTTGCTAAAAATAGATTTTCAACTATTCACTTGTCACTGCCAAGTTGCATCTCATAAACTATATCTCAGAATGTGATTCTTATTTCTCTGCTTATCACAATAGATGGAACTTATTTTTATACCCCAAATGCATATGTTATACGTCCGATTCTGATATACGGAAACAAAGTTATGCTAAACATAGATTTTCAACTGTTCACTTTTCACTGCCCAAGTTGCAACTCACAAACTATTCCTCGGAATGTGATTCTTATTTCCCTTGTTATCACAATGGATATAACTTATTTTTCTACCCCAAATGCATATGTCACACGTCCAATTATGATATACGGAAACTAATTTATGCTAAAAATAGATTTTCAACTGTTCACTTTTCACCGCCAAGTTGCATCTCACAAACTATATCTCGGAATGTGATTCTTCTTTCTCTGGTTGTCACAATGGATAGAAATTATTTTTCTACCCCAAATGCATATGTCATACGTCCGATTCTGATATACGGACACAAAGTTGTGCTAAAAATAGATTTTCAACTATTCACTTGTCACCGCCAAGTTGCATCTCACAAACTATATCTCGAAATGTGATTCTTATTTCTCTGGTTATGACAATAGATAGAACATATTTTTCTACCCCAAATTCATATGTCATAAGTCCGATTCTGATATACGGAATCAAATTTACGCTAAAAATAGATTTTCAACTGTTCACTTTTCACCGCCAAGTTGCATCTCACAAACTATTTCTCGGAATGTGATTCTGCTTTCTCTGGTTGTCACAATGGATAGAAATTATTTTTATACCCCAAATGCATATGTCATAGATCCGATTCTGATATACGGAAACAAAGGTATGCTAAAAATAGATTTTCAACTATTTACTTGTCACCGCCAAGTTGCATCTCACAAACTATATCTCGGAATGTGATTCTTATTTTTCTGGTCATCGCAATAGATAGAACTTATTTTTATACCCCAAATTCATATGTCATACGTCCGATTCTGATATACGGAAACAAAGTTATGCTAAAAATAGATTTTAAATTGTTCATTTTCACTGCCAAGTTGCAACTCACAAACTATAGCTTGGAATGTGATTCTGCTTTTTCTGGTAGTCACAATGGATTGAACTTATTTTTGTACCAGAAATGCATATGTCATACGTCCAATTCTGTTATACGGAAACAAAGTTATGCTAAAAATAGATTTTCAACTATTCACTTTTCACCGCCAAGTTGCATCTCACAAACTATATCTCGGAATGTGATTCTGCTTTCTCTGGTTTTCACAATGGATAGAACTTATTTTTCAACGCCAAATGAGTATGTCACACATCCAATTATGATATACGGAAACAAATTTATGCTAAAAATAGATTTTCAACTATTCACTTTTCACCGCCAAGTTGCATCTCACAAACTATATCTCAGAATGTGGTTCTGCTTTCTCTTGTTATCACAATGGATAGAACTTATTTTTCTACCCCAAATGCATATGTCATACGTCCGATTCAGATATACGGAAACAAAGGTATGCTAAAAATAGATTTTCAACTATTCACTTGTCACCGCCAAGTTGCATCTCACAAACTATATCTCGGAATGTGATTCTTGTAACATCCCTCCTTTCAGCACCTTGCTTAGGTAGACATAGGATTGTATATATATATATATATATATATGTGATTATATTTTTATTGATATTAGAATGCTATATGTTTAATAATTTCTTTGAAAACAAGTTAATCTAGTTAGTTTCAAAGTTGTCCATGTTTAAAGTCTAGCCGTGATCGGGTAATGTATCGTCTTAGAATTTTAATGAGAATTGGTCTAAGTGACCACCTAACCTATTAGATTTTATAATGCTTTATTGATGTTGAGTTTTGAGGATAGAAAGTTATTATCTTAGTGTTATACTATGATAAATAACTTAGTTAAAATTTTTAGAAAAGTGGTAGTGTTAATGTACCTTTGAACTGGATTGCCCGAGAGTGCCCGTAATCTTTCTGTTAGTTTTTTGAGTTCTTGAATTATCATCTAGACTGTCGTAGACATTGTTTAAGATTGTATTAGGGTGTCTTAGAGCACAAGAAAAACACATCCATGCACTACAACAATTGCCCAAACCAAATGCCACACCATACACTTAAAATTTTGCTAAATGCCTAATCCTTGTTTAATTCTTAATGACACCCCAACCCAAAATATCTTCCCCCACTAACTCATCCCGAACACTTATATATATAGCCTTAAGGGGTGGGGGTTGAAATTGTCACACTCTCACTCTCACACCTCCTCACCAACACCACCTTCACTCACCTTCTCTTCTTCTCCCCAACTCACGTTGGCACCAAAGAGGGAGGAGAAAACCTCCATCTTCTCCACCAAAACTCACATGCAAGCCACCAAAGCTCTTCCCCAAGGTATGGTGATCATGTTTATGTTCCCATTTCTTCAATCTCTAGGTTCTTTATAGGTTATTTCTCCTCTTGATCACCAATGACTTAGGTGAAATTCTAGAATGAATTGTTTGTAACTTTGTTCTATTATCTTCTCTAGATTTTCATCCAAGGAGGTAGTCAACCATTTCAAGGTATGATGAATCCATTTTTGATCTCTGATTGTAGAAAAAATGTCATGCAAACACTGTTTTGGGGGTTACAAAAATTCTGCTCTAAGTGTAGTTAGTGAAATGAAGCTAGATTGTTGTTGTTAGGTGTTGTAGTTGAGTTCTAGACTTCCAATTGAGCTAAAAACGGTTGTGGCTATGCTAAATTATCATTGCATGTTGGAGAGCTTTCTGTTTGCAGGTTGGAGCTGCTGAAAAATGTGGATTAAGGGTCCCTAAACTCTAACCCACTTCCTTATGTTGTTGTTAGGTTATGAAGAGTGTTTTAGGTGTTGTGTTTGTTCTAGGGTGTTTAGGATTGAAAACTCTTGCATGTGTTATAAGCTTTGTCTAACACATTGAACTCATGATTTTTAACTCATTCCAAAGGTTAGAACTCGAAAATGTTGAAGGCTAAGAAGTCATGCATATTCGGTCCCAAGTGTCCAAGAGTTAAGGAAACCCTAATACCTTAATTCCTTGATAACTTGAGTTCCTAACGTCCAAATTTTGCGTATAAAATATGCATGTGTTCATATTTTAAATTCCTAGCTAAATATCATTCTTTAAGGGACAAAAAAAAATTCAAAATCCTCACTGTTTAAAGGGAAACACGATAACAGTCCCTAGTTGGCACTCCAAACTATCTAATTTTTGACTATATGTTAGCTTATGTTTCAAATTGCCTTATGGTTTATAAATTCTGAGATTTTTCTAAAGCGAATCCGAGCTTCCTACATAAAATTCTGAGTTTTAAACCAACAATGTCTCTGAAAATCTCTTCGTGCCTAATCGAGATCTTAGTTATGTCCAAATTAAATATTTGGGAATGTTCTAATGTCTAGAACCCCACTAAGGTGTTTTCTTTACAATCCGAATAAACTTACTGATATCGAAATTAACTGTTTACGACCTAACCAAGTACTCGGCACTCGGGAAAACGGCAACAAAGGAACATTAAGTTCAGTAAGGGTAAAGGTGTGGAGAGAAGTGTCTTTATATAGGTGCTTAGAAATGATGCCAAAGATATTCGTGCATCTCTAAGCTAGGCCATGTGCGGATATAGTCGAATACTAATTCTGTGGCCGCGAACAATTGAGTAGCGAGACTTAGTTGTTCATAAATTGATTTAACTCTAAATTATGATGGATATGTTTGGTTGAAGTGCTTCAATGGAATTAAATGATTATGTTTGTTGATGTGAATGATGATTATGACTGAAAGTTTGATTATGAAAGTACTGATTTAACTGAATATTCTGTTGAATTTTGAACTGTGACATATTGTTGAGTTGACTATTGAACTGTCATCAAACATTCTCATGGCATAGCATATGAGCATTCTTGATGAAACTTAAAGAATGAAAGTTTTGCTTATGAAAGATTTGACAAAGGATGAAGGGGAAATATTTTTATGAATGTTATCAGAACTGGCGTATTTTTACAGTTATTAGAAAATCCTTTTGATTAATAAGCCAGTGAGTTAGAACTTGAAAATATGTTATAACTGAGTTTGAACGAAAAATGTTTTGTTATTACCCTAAAAAGTTTTCCCCTGATTCTTCTTTTAAAAGGATAAAAGCTATGCTTTGTATGAATCGAAAGATTCATGTCACTATGTTTACCGTTTGTAACATAGTCTGCGGGAAGATACGACACTGAGATTGTGTTGAGAACCCAGAGGGGTACCTTGTCTGTGTGTCTTGGTTGAGGGGACATTGTGGGTGGAGATTGATTTGTCAGGAATAGGGTAGCTCCCTTGAGCCGACAGAACTCTTCGCAGTAACTACAGCGACCTCTAACACCCCCTTGAAGGTATCGTGCTCAGGATGATGCAGCGATTATCTTTGCCGACCGGAGGGTATTTCCGGCGCTATTGAGTGCACGATAGTTATATGCCTTTTGGTTACCAATGGTTGGCACGGCGTTGTACTTATCCTGTTCGCTTCCTAAGAATAGAAAATGGTTGGTCGGGCTCGATCAGTCGGTACCATTGCTGTTGATGTATTGTTAGGCGCCCAGTTAGGAGACGTTTTCTCCATGCATTGCTCTACAAAATAGTTGGTCTCACTAGATTAACGAGTGCATTCATCATGACATCATGCTCATACATGTGATTAAATCGTTATATTAATACCTGTATGATATGTTTTATGTTATGACTTTATAAATTGTTGATTGCTTATCTTATATAGAGATGCTTACTCTCCAATCTCACATCACAGGTAGTGATGGACTCAGAGGCTTCTTTTGTGGTTCCTCCTTGTCTAGTAGAGATCATACCTCTCCCGTCGGGGGAGGTTGAGGTGGACCGGTCCAGGGCGGTGTTTAGGGGAGACATAGAAGGGGGAGTTCAGACTTGTCGATGTACCAGGTGTCTTTCTGTACGGGAGAGTCATATGGATTCACCCGCTATTGCTGTGAGAAAGAATCTGGAGTTTGCTCCCGGATCCTCTTCTCACGGGGTACGTGGGAGGATTCAGGATGACGGTGTTAGGTATCAGTGGTTACAATACACCTAGAAGGGGGGGGGTTGAATAGGTGTAGCGGTTAGAATGTCCGCTTTTCGAAAACAACACTTAATGCTGAAACACACCTTGATTAATCGATTAACGAAACAGGGTAATCGATTAACACTTTCAACACAGTCCACTTAATCGATTAACAGACTGAAGTAATCGATTAACACACTACACTTAATCGATTAAACCGTGACAGTAAGCAGATGCAAGTACAATTTCTTGCGCGACAATTAATTGATAACGAAGCGATTATGCAAAGCTTACAGAATTATCAGAGTAAAATCAGTATAGTACAGAAACAGATTATCAATTAAATCTACTATACAAATTAATCGATCAAATGCAATAAAGAGAGAAAGAGATAGAAAAAGTCCTGCAACACGAATTTTATCCTGGTTCGTTTGCTTGTCCACCGCAAACTACATCCAGGCCTCCCGGCTGATTTGAGAGATTTTTCTTCACTATAATTGAATTAATGTTTATTACATACACACTATCCAATTACAACAATTAGACACTTACAAGATAAAAAAGATCCTATTCTATGGTTTGACTCCCTTCCTACCGACAAAGAAAACCTTTCTTTCGGCGTAGCCCCAGCCAAGAACCTTTGTTCTTTACTTATCCCTAAGTCTAACACTCAGTGAAGACACACTCAATCTCTTGGTGATACGACACCTTGAGATTCCCAAAATTACAACACTTTTTCAAACAAAACAATACAGAGTAAATTTAAGCTATAACAAGACTTCTATCTAACAAGATAAGGCTTTACTCTAATCACCTAATACAAGCTCATGCAGTATAAAAATGTATTAGTGTGAAAAACAGAATGCATAATATGTAAACATCTAATCAAGAATCATGTATAAAATGCAAGAACATGTGATAAGAAAAGATGAGAAATTTATCATGAAATGCACTCAATCCTAAAGCATAGAATTCTCTCTTTTCTAAACTCACAAATGCATTTACAACTAGATGCAACAATTAACACGAAAAAATGCTCTAACTCTCTAAAAATTTAACATGCAACTTATGAGATCAATTCTGAAAATGCAGTTTATAAAGAGTTGATTTTATAGCCCAGTTAATCGATTAACGATAGCTTTAATCGATTAATCTTTACAAAAATGTTAGATTAATCGATTAACCTTTGGTGTAATCGATTACACTGTGCAAATAGTTAGATTAATCGATTAACCTATGAGGTAATCGATTAACAGCATTCTTTTATGTGTTAAAAACTCAAATATGTTATGCACTTAAATTCATACATGTTTAGTACTTAGATTATGCCTAGAATGCACATGTACATGTAATTATATGATGCATGAACATATTATGAATGACATATCTCAAGATGAAAAAGATTTAAAAGATTTATGCAAGTGAGATATGTATTAGGTGACTTAAGCCTTAGACTCGACCTAAGCTAATCTAGTCTAAGCAAGGTACCAATCGGAAGGCTTAAGCATGTTGATTTGTTGATGATCTTCAAGCTCTTATTAGCACAAGTTGTCCTCATCAAAACCATGACATATAAAGAGAGCTTTCCAAAGTGTTCCTCTTGACATGCACACTTTCAGACGGGGTTGATATTCGTGGCCCGGTGAAGAGGGCCCGACTATCTCCTCCACCATCATACTCCCCTGCGCCAGCCGAGCCTATGGTTAGGGATGATATTATATATATTTCTAGTGATGAGGAGGATCCAGAGGAAGACCCTGAGGAGGGTAGTTCGGAGGGACAGTAGCAGGAGGATGTTGGGTCGAAATTCTGACGGTCTGTTTGTGCATGGTGCGACGATATAGTTTTCTTTTGGTGCAGTTACTGTGAGTTCAGTGTACACCCAACCATAGGATCTTTTGCGTGTGTATATGTATGTATATATATCCTATTATGCTGGAGTGTATGTGTGGATGGCATGACTTGGATGATGTACTCTTTTTGGACTATGACGCTTTTTGAACTAATTAAACATATATATAGACATATGTATGTTTAATATGTTATATTTTTGTTTAGTTTATAGTTTAAGTGGTGAGTTCTGAGAGAACCGTATGTTCATATGTTATAAAAGAAAAAGAAAAAATTCATACGCTATTTTTCAAAAACAAAAATATAATTAACCAAGATCGTAAACGACGGTCTCGTAAGTAATTGTTTTAACGCTAGGAAAAGGGTGTTACAAGAATCGGACGTATGACATATGCATTTGGGGTAGAAAAATAATTTCTATCCATTGTGACAACAAGAGAAAGTAGAATCACATTTCGAGATATAGTTTGTGAGATGCAACTTGGCGGTGAAAAGTGAACAGTAGAAAATCTATTTTTAGCATAAATTTGTTTCCGTATATCAGAATTGGACGTGTGACATGTGCATTTGGGGTATAAAAGTAATTTAAATCCATTGGGACAACCAGAAAAATCAGAATCATTTTCCAAGCTATAGTTTGTGAGATGAAACCTAACGGTGACAAATGAATAGTTGAAAATCAATTTTTTGCATAACTTTGTTTCCGTATATCCGAATAGGACGTATGACATATGCATTTGGGGTAGAAAAATAATTTGAATCCATTCGGACAACCACTGTAATCAGAATCACATTCCAAGCTATATTTTGTGAGATGCAACTTGGTAGTGACAAGTGAATAGTTGAAAATTTATTTTTAGCATAACTTTGTTTCCATATATCAGAATCGGACGTATGACATATGCATTTGGGGTAGAAAAATAAGTTCTATCCATTGTGATAACCAGAGAAAGCAGAATCACATTCTGAGATATAGTTTGTGAGTAGCAACTTGGCATTGAAAAGGGAACAGTTTAAAATCTATATTTAGCATAACTTTGTTTCCGTATATCAAAATTAGACGTGTAACATATGCATTTGGCGTAGAAAAATAAGTTTATCCATTGTGGCAACCAGAGAAAGCAGGATCACAATCCGAGATATAGTTTGTGAGATGCAACTTGGAGGTGAAAAGTGAAAAGTTGAAAATCGATTTTTAGAATAACTTTGTTTCCGTATATCAGAATCGGACGTATGACATATGCATTTGGGGTAGAAAAATAAGTTCTATCCATTGTGACAACAATAGAAAGCAGAATCACTTTCCGAGCAATAGTTGGTGAGATGCAACTTGGCGGTGAAAAGTGAATAGTTGAAAATCGATTTTTAGCATAACTTTGTTTCCGTATATCAGAATCGGACGTATGACATATGCATTTGGGGTAGAAAAATAAGTTCTATCCATTGTGACAACCAGAGAAAGCAGAATCACAATCCGAGATGTAGTTCATGAGATGCAACTTGGCAGTGAAAAGTGAACAGTTGAAAATCTATTTTTAGCATTAATTTGCTTCCGTATATCAGAATTGGACGTGTGACATATGCATTTCGGGTAGAAAAATCATTTCAATCCATTGGGACAACCATAGAAATCAGAATCACATTCCAAGCTATAGTTTGTGATATGCAACTTGGCGGTGACAAGTGAATATTTGAAAATCTATTTTTAGTATAACTTTGTTTCCGTATATCAAAATCGGACGTATGACATATGCATTTCGGGTAGAAAAATAAGTTATATCCATTGTGACTACCAGAAAAAGCATAATCACTTTCCGAGCTATAGTTTGTAAGATGCAACTTGGCAGTGACAAGTGAAAAGTTGAAAATTTGTTTTTAGCATAACTTTGTTTCCATATATCAGAATCGGACGTATGACATATGCATTTGGGGTTAAAAAATAAGTTCTATCCATTGTGATAACCAAATAAAGCAGAATCACATTCCGAGATATAGTTTGTGAGATGCAACTCTGCGGTGAAAAGTGAAAAGTTGAAAATCTATTTTTAACATAAATTTGTTTCTGTATATCAGAATTGGACGTGTGACATATGCATTTGGCGTAGAAAAATAAGTTCTATCCATTGTGAGAACCAGAGAAAGCAGAATCACATTCCGAGATATTGTTTGTGAGATGCAACTTGGCGGTGAAAAGTGAAAAGTTGAAAATCGATTTTTAGCATAACTTTGTTGCCGTATATCAGAATTGGACGTGTAACATATGCATTTGGCGTAGAAAAATAAGTTGTATCCATTGTGACAACCAGAGAAAGCAGAATCACATTCTGAGATATAGTTTGTGAGTTGCAACTTGGCAGTGAAAAGTGAACAATTTAAAATCTATTTTTTTCATACCTTTTTTTCCGTATATCAGAATCGGACGTATGACATATGCATTTGTGGTAGAAAAATAATTTCTATCCGTTATCACAACCAGAGAAAGCAGAATCACATTCCGAGATATAGTTAGTGAGATGCAACTTGGCGGTGAAAAGTGAATAGTTGAAAATCTATTTTTAGAATAATTTTTTTTTCCGTATATCAGAATTGGACGTGTGACATATGCATTTGGTGTAGAAAATTAATTTAAAACCATTGGGACAACCAGAGAAATCAGAATCACATTCCAAGCTATAGTTTGTGAGATGCAACTTGGCAGTGACAAGTGAATAGTTGAAAATCTATTTTTAGCATAACTTTGTTTCCGTATATCAGAATCGGACGTTTGACATATGCATTTGGGGTAGAAAAATAATTTATATCCATTCTGACTACCAAAAAAAGCATAATCACATTCTGAGCTATAGTTTGTGAGAAGCAACTTGGCAGTGATAAGTGAATAGTTGAAAATTTATTTTTAGCATAACTTTGTTTCCATATATCAGAATCGGACGTATGACATATGCATTTGGGGTAGAAAAATAAGTTCTATCCATTGTGATAACCAGAGAAAGCAGAATCACATTCTGAGATATAGTTTGTGAGTAGCAACTTGGCAGTGAAAAGTTAATAGTTTAAAATCTATTTTTAGCATAACTTTGTTTCCGTATATCAGAATTAGACGTGTAACATATGCATTTGGCGTAGAAAAATAAGTTCTATCCATTGTGACAACCAGAGAAAGCAGAATCACATTCCGAGATATAGTTTGTCAGATGCAACTTGGCGGTGAAAAGTGAAAAGTTGAAAATCGATTTTTAGCATAACTTTGTTTCCGTATATCAGAATCGGACGTATGTCATATGCATTTGGGGTAGAAAAATAAGTTCTATCCATTGTGACAACAATAGAAAGTAGAATCAGTTTCCGAGCAATAGTTGGTGAGATGCAACTTGGCGGTGAAAAGTGAATAGTTGAAAATCGATTTTTAGCATAACTTTGTTTCCGTATATCAGAATCGGACGTATGACATATGCATTTGGGGTAGAAAAACAAGTTCTACCCATTGTGACAACCAGAGAAAGCATAATCAAATTCCGAGATGTAGTTCGTGAGATGCAACTTGGCGGTGAAAAGTGAATAGTTGAAAATCTATTTTTAGCATTAATTTGTTTCCGTATATCAGAATTGGACGTGTGACATATGCATTTGGGGTAGAAAAATCATTTCAATCCATTGGAACAACCAGAGAAATCAGAATCACATTCCAAGCTATAGTTTGTGACATGCAACTTGGCGGTGACAAGTGAATAGTTGAAAATCTATTTTTAGCATAACTTTCTATCCGTATATCAGAATCGGACGTATGACATATGCATTTGTGGTAGAAAAATATGTTCTATCCATTGTGACTACCAGAAAAAGCATAATCACATTCCGAGCTCTAGTTTGTGAGATGCAACTTGGCAGTGACAAGTGAAAAGTTGAAAATTTATTTTTAGCGTAACTTTGTTTCCATATATCAGAATCGGACGTATGACATATGCATTTTGGGTTTAAAAATAAGTTCTATCCATTGTGATAACCAACGAAAGCAGAATCACATTCCGAGATATAGTTTGTGAGATGCAACTCTGCGGTGAAAAGTGAAAAGTTGAAAATCTATTTTTGACATAAATTTGTTTCTGTATATCAGAATTGGACGTGTGAAATATGCATTTGGCGTAGAAAAATAAGTTCTATCCATTGTGACAACCATAGAAAGCAGAATCATATTCCGAGATATAGTTTGTGAGATGCAACTTGGCGGTGAAAAGTGAAAAGTTGAAAATCGATTTGTAGCATAACTTTGTTGTCGTATATCAGAATTGGACGTGTAACATAAGCATTTGGAGTTGAAAAATTACTTTTTTCCATTGTGACAACCAGAGAAAGCAGAATCACATTCCGTGTTATAGTTTGTGAGTTGCAACTTGGTAGTGAAAAGTGAACAGTTTAAAATCTATTTTTAGCATACCTTTGTTTCCGTATATCAGAATCGGACGTATGATATATGCATTTGGGGTAGAAAAATAATTTCTATCCATTATCACAACCAGAGAAAGCAGAATCACATTCCGAGATATAGTTAGTGAGATGCAACTTGGCGGTGAAAAGTGAATAGTTGAAAATCTATTTTTAACATAATTTTTTTTCACGTATATCAGAATTGGACGTGTGACATATGCATTTGTTGTAGAAAATTAATTTAAAACCATTGGGAGAACCATAGAAATCAGTATCACATTCTAAGCTATAGTTTGTGAGATGCAACTTGGCGGTGATAAGTGAATAGTTGAAAATCTATTTTCAGCATAACTTTGTTTCCGTATATCAGAATCGGGCGTATGACATATGCATTTGGGGTAGAAAAATAATTTATATCCATTCTGACTACCAAAAAAAGCATAATCACATTCTGAGCTATAGTTTGTGAGAAATTACTTGGCAGTGATAAGTGAATAGTTGAAAATTTATTTTTAGCATAACTTTGTTTCCATATATCAGAATCGGACGTATGACATATGCATTTGGGGTAGAAAAATAAGTTCTATCCATTGTGATAACCATAGAAAGCAGAATCACATTCAGAGATATAGTTTGTGAGTAGCAACTTGGCAGTGAAAAGTGAATAGTTTAAAATCTATTTTTAGCATAACTTTGTTTCCGTATATCAGAATTAGACGTGTAACATATGCATTTGGCGTAGAAAAATAAGTTCTATCCATTGTGACAACCAAAGAAAGCAGAATCACATTCCGAGATATAGTTTGTGAGATGCAACTTGGCGGTGAAAAGTGAAAAGTTGAAAATCGATTTTCAACCTAACTTTGTTTCCGTATATCAGAATCGGACGTATGGCATATGCATTTGGGGTAGAAAAATAAGTTCTATCCATTGTGACAACAATAGATTGCTGAATCATTTTTTGAGCAATTTTTGGTGAGATGCAACTTGGTGGTGAAAAGTGAATAGTTGAAAATCGATTTTTAGCATAACTTTGTTTCCGTATATCAGAATCGGACGTATGACATATGCATTTGGGGTAGAAAAATAAGTTCTATCCATTGTGACAACTAGAGAAAGCAGAATCACATTCCGAGATATAGTTAATGAGGTGCAACTTGGCGGTTAAAAGTGAAAAGTTGAAAATCGATTTTTAGCATTAATTTGTTTCCGTATATTAGAATTGGACGTGTGACACATGCATTTGGGGTAGAAAAATCATTTCAATCCATTGGGACAACCAGAGAAATCAGAATCACATTCCAAGCTATAGTTTGTGGGATGCAACTTGGCAGTGACAAGTGAAAAGTTGAAAATTAATTTTTAGCATAACTTGGTTTCCATATATCAGAATCGGACGTATGACATATTCATTTGGGTTGAAAAATAAGTTCTATCAATTGTGACAACCAAAGAAAGCAGAATCACATTCCGAGATATAGTTTGTGAGATGCAACTTGGCGGTGAAAAGTGAAAAGTTGAAAATCTATTTTTAGCATAACTTTGTTGCCATATATCAGAATTGGACGTGTAACATATGCATTTGGCGTAGAAAAATAAGTTTTATCCATTGTGACAACTAGAGAAAGCAGAATCACATTTCGAGATATAGTTTGTGAGTTGCAACTTGGCAGTGAAAATTTAACAGTTTAAAATCTATTTTTTGCATACATTTGTTTCCGTATATCAGAATCGGACGTATGACATATGCATTTGCGGTAGAAAAATAATTTCTATCAATTATCACAACCAGAGAAAGCAGAATCACATTTCGAGATATAGTTTGTGAGATGCAACTTGGCGGTGAAAAGTGAACAGTTGAAAATCTATTTTTAACATAAATTTGTTTCCGTATATCAGAATTGGACGTGTGACATGTGCATTTGGCGTAGAAAATTAAGTTCTATCCATTTTTTCCATATATCAGAATCGGACGTATGACATATGCATTTGGGGTTGAAAAATAAGTTCTATCCATTGTGATAACCAAAGAAAGTAGAATCACATTCCGAGATATAGTTTGTGAGATGCAACTAGGCAGTGACAAGTGAAGAGTTGAAAATTTATTTTTAGCATAACTTTGTTTCCGTATATCATAATTGGACGTGTGACATATGCATTTGGGGTAGAAAAATAATTTCTATCCATTGTGACAACCAGAGAAAGCAGAATCACATTCCGAGATATAGTTTGTGAGAGGCAACTTGGCGGTGACAAGTGAATAGTTGAAAATCTATTTTTAGCATAACTTTGTTTCCGTATATCAGAATTGGACGTATGACATATGCATTTGGGGTAGAAAAATATGTTCTATCCATTGTTGCAACAATAGAAAGCAGAATCACTTTCCGAGCAATAGTTGTTGAGATTCAACTTGGCGGTGAAAAGTGAATAGTTGAAAATCGATTTTTAGCATAACTTTATTTCCGTATATCAGAATCGGACGTATGACAAGGGTAGAAAAATAATTTTTATCCATTGTGACAACCAGAGAAAGCAGAATCACATTCCGAGATGTAGTTCGTGAGATGCAACTTGGCGGTGAAAAGTGAACAGTTGAAAATCTATTTTTATCATTAATTTATTTTCGTATATCAGAATTGGACATGTGACATATGCATTTGGGGTTGAAAAATCATTTCAATCCATTGGGACAACCAAAGAAATCAGAATCACATTCCAAGCTATAGTTTGTGAGATGCAACTTGGCGGTGACAAGTGAATAGTTGAAAATCTATTTTTAGCATAACTTTGTTTCCGTATATCAGAATAGGACGTATGACATGCATTTGGGGTAGAAAAATACGTTCTATCCATTGCGACAACCAGAAAAGGCATAATCACATTCCGAGCTATAGTTTGTGAGATGCAACTTGGCAGTGACAAGTGAAAAGTTGAAAATTTATTTTTAGCATAACTTTGTTTCCATATATCAGAATCGGACGTATGACATATGCATTTGGGGTTGAAAAATAAGTTCTATCCATTGTGATAACCAAAGAAAGCAGAATCACATTCCGAGATATAGTTTGTGAGATGCAACTTGGCCGTGAAAAGTGAAAAGTTGAAAATCTATTTTTAACATAAATTTGTTTATGTATATCAGAATTGGATGTGTGACATATGCATTTGGCGTAGAAAAATAAATTCTATCCATTGTGACAACCAGAGGTAGCAGAATCACATTCCGAGATATAGTTTGTGAGATGCAACTTGGTGGTGAAAAGTGAAAAGTTGAAAATCGATTTTTAGCATAACTTTTTTGCCGTATATCAGAATTGGACGTGTAACATATGCATTTGGCGTAGAAAAATAAGTATTATCCATTGTGACAACCAGAGAAAGCAGAATCACATTCTGAGATATAGTTTGTGAGTTGTAACTTGGCAATGAAAAGTGAACAGTTTAAAATCTATTTTTAGCATACCTTTGTTTCCGTATATCAGAATCGGACGTATGACATATGCATTTGGGGTAGAAAAATAATTTCTATCCATTATCACAACCAGAGAAAGCAGAATCACATTCCGAGATATAGTTAGTGAGATGCAACTTGGCAGTGAAAAGTGAATAGTTGAAAATATATTTTTAGCATAACTTTGTTTCCGTATATCAGAATCGGACGTATGACATATGCATTTGGGGTAGAAAAATAAGTTCTATCCATTGTGACAACAATAGAAAGCAGAATCACTTTCTGAGCAATAGTTGGTGAGATGCAACTTGGCGGTGAAAAGTAAATAGTTGAAAATCGATTTTTAGCATAACTTTGTTTCCATATATAAGAATTGGACTAATGACATATGCATTAGGGGTAGAAAAATAATTTCTATCGATTGTGACAACCAGAGAAAGCAGAATCATATTCCGAGATGTAGTTCGTGAGATGCAACTTGGCGGTGAAAAGTGAAAAGTTGAAAATCTATTTTTAGCATTAATTTGTTTCCATATATCAGAATTGGACGTGTGACATATGCATTTGGGGTATAAAAATCATTTCAATCCATTGGGACAACCAGAGAAATCAGAATCAAATTCCAAGCTATAGTTTGTGAGATGCAACTTGGCGGTGACAAGTGAATTGTTGAAAATCTATTTTTAGCATAACTTTGTTTCCGTATATCATAATCGGACTGTCGCGACCCGATTTTCAGTTGGAAGACCGGCCCTGCGATTTAGGGAGAGGCGAACTCGATTTCTACCTCTTCCAATTGATTTGGAGTCGCCACTACGTTTTTTGCGGTTAAAACGTAGAAAACTCTAAACATGCCCAATTAGGATAATTTGGTCTTTAACTAGAGATTCTGAGCTCGGGATCGATTACGGATCGGGGAAGGTATTAGCACCCCGTCCACCCGTATTAAAACGGTACCCTCGCTAATAACATGGACTTTTATACCCTTAAAATTATTTGTTAAAATTCTGTAAATAAAAACAAAATGTTTTATTTTTATTGTTGTGCCTGACAAGAATTCAATTTGCTCCTACGTATCCCTAGCTGCAATAGGGAAATCAAGGCTACGTAGTTCTGGTTCGAAAATTAATTGGTTGATTTCGTCGATTTGAAGGTATCGATTTGATTGAGTAATAAAATAAGTTTTTACTAAAACATTTTTTTGATATGGAATTAATAATTTAGAGACGGCACTGGTCGTAGACCTCCTTCCCATTTTCAGAGAATTTAGAGACAACACAGGCCCTAACCTTGCTATAAAATTTCCATTTGAAATTCGTTTAAATAATAAAAATAGATTTCCTTTGAAATATTTGACATGGAATTAATAGTTTAGAGACGGCACTGGTCGTAGACCTCCTTCCCATTTTCAGAGAATTTAGAGACAACACGGGCCCTAACCTTGCTATAAAAATTCCATTTGAAATTCGTTTAAATAATAAAAATAGATTTCCTTTGAAATATTTGACATGGAATTAATAGTTTAGAGACGGCACTGGTCGTAGACCTCCTTCCCATTTTCAGAGAATTTAGAGACAACACGGGCCCTAACCTTGCTATAAAAATTCCATTTGAAATTCGTTTAAATAATAAAAATAGATTTCCTTTGAAATATTTGACATGGAATTAATAGTTTAGAGACGGCACTGGTCGTAGACCTCCTTCCCATTTTCAAAGAATTTAGAGACAACACGGGCCCTAACATTGCTATAAAAATTCCATTTGAAATCATTTGAGCAAATAATGAAATAAATTCCTTGGATAATGCATATAATTTGATAGTTTAAAAGATAGAACAAACCAATGGCTTTATGATTGGTACTATTATTACAATGGAAATAAATTAAATGTCATATGTATAAATAAAGAATACAAATAAGACATTAAAACAAAAGAATAAACAAAACCAAAAAAAAAAACAAATGGGTTCGGCTCAGGCCCAACAAAGAAAACTGGATTGAAGGGGTAGGGGTTAGATTTAGGTTTCATTTTTGCTTTGGGGATTTTGAGGAGAGAAGTGAGAAGAGGAAGGAAGTGAGAAGACGAAGGAGAAGTGAGAAGACGAAGGAGAAGTGAGAAGGCGAAGGCGGAGAAAGAAAGTGAGAATCGAAGGTGAGAAGACAAGGGAAAACGACGAACCCCACCCCTCATCTTCTCCCTTTCTATTTCGTGACGAGTTCTCCTCTTCCAGTGGCGGCCATGAACAGCTCGAGGTGGCGACAACTTCAATTCCTTATTGCTCCTCGGCGGAACCGTTCCTTTTCCACTCTGGCGGCAGCGACGGAATCATGTAATCGATCCAACCCCCCTTCCTTGTACGTATTTGCTTTATTCTTGATAACACAAATTAATTGTTCAATAGACATGGGTATATTCACTTAATTAAACGACTCGAATTTGTTTACAAATCCATTGACTTATCCTATACATATGAATATACGATGAGAACAGAATGAATGACGTCAATGACATGTTTATGGGTGCAATTCTGTGTTGAAAACCTTAGATAGTAATAAACTCAATCTCATATTGAACATCTTATGACTATATCACAATGTTAACCTGGACTGCCTGCTTGTTGTGATTATTATGCTTCGTTGATGAAAATGTGCTTGATGATGGTCTCTTACGTTGGCTGATGTTGATTCGTATAGATGATTACTTGCCTTAGGTATGTGTTTGACTATCTGAATAGCACGGACTGCAAAAAATCCTCTGTGGCTATGTGATGCGTGTAGGATATATAGATGCCTTTTTTTGATAAGTTTCTCTTCGAACTGGATGTGGGAATACTAGTGATATTTGTCCACCACTTGCTGACTGCTCAACCTGTTGTCCTTGGCTATGTGTGTGTGATTGGCTTTGTGTATCTGTGGTATATGATATTTGTATATGGGTTCTCTGTTTGGGCTGCTATTTGTATTGTGTGTTTTTCTTTTGCAAAAAATGCTGAATGTACGTATCTCTCTCCTCTTTTGTGTATGTGTGTGGTCTTTCTTTTATAGAGCTGTGGAAACCCTTTCAGTTGCTCATTGATTTCCAGAAATATCCCAGACTTTTGGCTTGCTGATTACTCCCTCAAAACTGTCCATAACTAACACTATTAATGCCTATTATGCCTAAAGTGTAACTGGTCCAAAGGTGTATGTATGGAGTCAATAATTTAGTGCTTCTTGGGCTCTTCTAATTGCATTTCTCGACTGGTCACCCCTTCTGTGTTCTCTGTTTTTTGTGCCTTTCAAACTAGTTATCAATGCAGTGTTTGTAACTGAAATTTGCATATCCCAATAGGCAACCATCTGATGTATATTTCTGGCTAGTTTCCCTTAGGATTTATTATGTGATTGATTTGGCAGTGAAGGCATTTATGTTGTGTATGTAACTGAAAATAAATAAATAAAAAGTGTCAGCCTTGCATCTGTTGATTTCCTCTTACACGTCATACTTGACTGATTACTCAGTTATTGGCTTGACTGTAATGTGCATGTTGCTTGTCATTCTCCATAAATTCCTTATTTAATTATTGCTTTGCAACATCTATCATCCTGTTAATTCAGCCACTGATTAGTGAAACTTTTTGCAGGTAGTTGCAACCATCATTTGGCATTCTTTAACTTTTTGCAGGGAGTAGTAAAGCATACTGAGTAAGGAGTTGTAGGTGTGATAAATCATAGCTGCTACAACCAACATCCCCCCTTGTTGTGCTGAAATCCTCCTCCAACCAATGCATACTGTCAGTGATAGCATTTGGTACTTCATCATTTGGAACCGTTCTTGAAGTTTCCCTTGATCCTCTATTAAGCTCTCCAGCCTATACTTTGTGATGGTAATAGGAGTCATGGCGGACAATGATCTTTTATTTGGTTGAGTGAAACTTGTTGGAGCAGGACCGCTTTGGTGCACTCAATACAACAATATACCCACATATCACAAGGATATTTGTATCATATACCCACATAATCATTTGTAGCTTTGCGTTTTTGATATAGTGCACTTAATGTTTATCATGAATTTAATCCAATCCTTACCATTTCTTTCTTCTTTTGGTAGCTAATCTGGATTGTAGTGACTATAAAAAATGGTATCCTTTAGCCTCCAAAACCATACCTTCAAAACCATAGTTTGAACATCGACAACTTCCGACATCTATGAGTTCAAAATTCTTGCTACCTTTAGCAACCAACTAAGCAATTTGGATTTTTATCTTGCTCTACAACATTCTCTAAAAAATTAAAAGCTTTTTCTAATAAATTATGAACCGAATAATTATCATAAAGTTGGTTTGAGACGCCTAAATATTGTCCCTTTTTTGAAAATTTTTATTGTTTTAAAATCTTCATATTCTTTATTTTATAAATAGGCCGGACAAAATTAGGTGTTCACAGGGACGTATGACATATGCATTTGGGGTAGAAAAATAAGTTCTATCCATTTTGACTACCAGAAAAAGCATAATCACATTCTGAGCTATAGTTTGTGAGATGCAACTTGGCAGTGACAAGTGAAAAGTTGAAAATTTATTTTTAGCATAACTTTGTTTCGATATATCAGAATGGGACGTATGATATATGCATTTGGGGTTGAAAAAGAAGTTCTATCCATTGTGATAACCAGAGAAAGCAGAATCACATTCCGAGATATAGTTAGTGAGATGCAACTTGGCGGTGAAAAGTGAACAGTTGAAAATCTATTTTTAACATAAATTTGTTTCCGTATATCAGAATTGGACGTGACATATGCATTTGGCGTAGAAAAATAAGTTCTATCCATTGTGACAACCAGAGTAAGCAGAATCACATTCCGAGATATAGTTTGTGAGTTGAAACTTGGCAGTGAAAAGTGAATAGTTTAAAATCTATTTTTAGCATACATTTGTTTCCGTATATCAGAATCGGACGTATGACATATGCATTTGGGGTAGAAAAATAATTTCTATCCATTATCACAACCAGAGAAATCAGAATCACATTCCGAAATATAGTTTGTGAGATGCAACTTGGCGGTGAAAAGTGAACAGTTGAAAATCTATTTTTAACATAAATTTGTTTCCGTATATCAGAATTCGACGTGTGACATATGCATTTGGCGTAGAAAATTAAGTTCTATCCATTGTGACAACTAGAGAAAGCAGAATCACATTCCGAGATATAGTTTGTGAGTTCCAACTTGGCAGTGAAAAGTAAATAGTTTAAAATCTATTTTTAGCATACCTTTGTTTCCGTATATTAGAATCGGACGTATGACATATCCATTTGGGGTAGAAAAATAATTTCTATCCATTCTGACAACCAGAGAAAGCAGAATCACATTCCGAGATATAGTTAGTGAGATGCAACTTGGCGGTGAAAAGTGAATAGTTGAAAATCTATTTTTAGCATAATTTTTTTTTCCGTATATCATAATTGGACGTGTGACATATGCATTTGGTGTAGAAAAATAATTTAAAACCATTGGGACAACCAGAGAAATCAGAATCACATTCCAAGCTATAGTTTGTGAGATGCAACTTGGCGGTGACAAGTGAATAGTTGAAAATCTATTTTTAGCATAACTTTGTTTCCGTATATCAGAATTGGACGTATGACATATGCATTTGGGGTAGAAAAATAAGTTCTATCCATTGTGACAACAAGAGAAAGCAGAATCACATTCCGAGATATATTTTCTGAGATATAACTTGGCGATGAAAAGTGAAAAGTTGAAAATCGATTTTTAGCATAACTTTGTTTCCGTATATCAGAATCGGACGTATGACATATGCATTTGGGGTATAAAAATTAGTTCTATCCATTGTGACAACCAAAGAAAGCAGAATCACATTCCGAGATGTAGTTCGTGAGATGCAACTTGGCGGTGAAAAGTGAACAGTTGAAAATCTATTTTTAGCATTAATTTGTTTCCGTATATCAGAATTGGACGTGTGACATATGCATTTGGGGTAGAAAAATCATTTCAATCCATTGGGACAACCAGAGAAATCAGAATCACATTCCAAGCTATAGTTTGTGAGATGCAACTTGGCGGTGACAAGTGAATAGTTGAAAATCTATTTTTCGCAAAACTTTGTTTCCGTATATCAGAATCGGACGTATGACATATGCATTTGGGGTAGAAAAATAAGTTCTATCCATTTTGACAACAATAGAAAGCAGAATCACTTTCCAAGCAATAGTTGGTGAGATGCAACTTGGCGGTGAAAAGTGAATAGTTGAAAATCGATTTTTAGCTTAACTTTGTTTCTGTATATCAGAATCGGACGTATGACATATGCATTTGGGGTAGAAAAATAAGTTCTATCCATTGTGACAACCAGAGAAAGCAGAATCAGATTCCGAGATGTAGTTCGTGAGATGCAACTTGGCGGTGAAAAGTGAACAGTTGAAAATCTATTTTTAACATAAATTTGTTTCTGTATATCAGAATTGGACGTGTGACATATGCATTTGGCGTAGAAAAATAAGTTCTATCCATTGTGACAACTGTTAGGTATCAGTGGTTACAATACACCTAGAAGGGGGGGGGGTTGAATAGGTGTAGCAGTTAGAATATCCGCTTTTCGAAAAACAACACTTAATGCTGAAATACACCTAATTAATCGATTAACAGAACAGGGTAATCGATTAACGCAATCAACAAAGTCCACTTAATCGATTAACAGAATTAATATAATCGATTTATAACATAACATGCAGTATGAACTGCATCTGCCCAGAAGTATTTGGGGGTATTACTTTCATTAAGCATGGTTCTTGCTAATTCTTCTAATACCCGATTTTTCCTCTCAACAACTCCATTTTGTTGTGGAGTGCGAGGAGCAGAGAAATGATGCATAATGCCATGCTTATCACAGAATTTGTCGAACTGAAAGTTCTCAAATTCTCCCCCGTGATCACTTCGTACATATACTATTTTCAGGTTAAGTTGGTTTTGAATTTGCTTGGCAAGATTTTTAAAAGACTTGAAGGCGTCGCTTTTCGCAGATAAAAATAATGTCCATGTAAATCGAGAGAAATCATCAACAATAACTAGAGCATAGTAGCTACCACCAAAACTCATGATTTGTGATGGTCCAAACAAGTCCATATGGAGTAACTCCAAAGGTCTTGAAGTGGATATCACATTTTTGTTTTTAAAAGAATTTTTGGTTTGTTTACACTTTTGACAAGTGTCACAAATCTCTTTAGTTTTAAAATTTAGTTTTGGTAGCCCCTCAACTAGTTCATTTGATGACAATTTATCTAGATGTTTTATATGGATATGTAAAACGCGTCTGTGCCAGAGCCAGATGTCATCTTCTTTAGAAATAAAACATTTTGAAAATAATGTGGTGACATCATCCAAGTTAACCATGTAAATATTATTTATACGATGACCAACAAATTTAACATTATTAGATAAAATGTCACGAATGTTGCAACAGTCAGAATCGAAAGATACACGATTACCTTTGTCATAGAGTTGGCTTATACTCAGAAGATTATGTTCTAGTCTTCAACATAAAGGACATTTTCAATTTGAGTTTGAGATGAGTTACCAACTGTTCCAGTGCCAAGTATCTTTCCCTTGTTTTTGTCTTCGTACGTGACGTATCCTTTGCCTTTAAGTGATAGATCCAGGAAATTTGATCTGTCACCTGTCATATGTCTCGAACATCCACTGTCTAAATACCATTTTTGTCCTTGTGTTCGAAGACATACCTGCAAAACAGATCACCTGCTTTTCTCAGGTACCCAAATTATGTTGGGTCCTTTTCTGTTAGTGATTAGGGAATTATCTCCCTTCTTTATCCATACATAAACTCCTCTAGGTATACCATACTTTCTAATATAACATGAATAAGAAGTATGACCATATGCATTACAATAAAAACATGTAGGTGAATGCTTATGATTTTTATTTTTAGTATGAGCTACAGGTTTTCTATATGGTCTTTTATTCTTAGCCGAGCGAGTATAACCTAGACCAGTACGATCACCAACGTTTCTTGTTTGACTAAGCAGAGTGTCTAATTGCTGTTTACTGTTTGTGAGACGTTCGAGTTTTTCTTTTAGTTTAAAATTGTCTTCTTGCAAAATCTCGCAAGTCTCACATACAGGTTTTTGACATAAATTATTAACAGAGCAGTTACATGTGCTACAAGAATAGATGAGATCTAAAGTTTCATTTTCTAATTTTAATTCATCTAATTCTTTTTGTAATTGGCTTATTTTATTTTCATTTCTAAGGATTTCCCTTTTCTTATCAATGTTTATTCTAGCCAATTTCTTTAGTTCCTCATGTAACTCAACATAAGCATTATATAAAACATCATAAGAGGGTAAGTCATCCGAAGTGGATGAGGTGTCAGAATATACCTCATTATTATCCTCGTGTGAGTCTGAGTTCCCATCGTTGTCAGATCTAACCATCAGACACAGCTTCGCTGACTCCTCCTCACTAGAGGTGCTTGATGTTGTTTCCTCCTCAGGTACATCCCATACAATATAAGCTTTCTTGGACTTGAATTCCCTGGGAGTGCTCTTCTCTGAATCAACCTTTTTCAGATAGGTAGGACATTGAATCTCATATGTCCGGCTTTTCCACACTCATGCCAAGTGAAGCGATCTTTGTTGTTCTTGCCTTTGTTGGTTGATTCTTTTGCTTCTTTCTTTTGAAACTTTTTGAGTCCACCTTTTCTTTTGATGAATTTGCTAAATTTTCGAACAAGGAGACTCATAGTTTCATCATCTAGATCGGAGTCAGATTCATCATCATCTTTTTCTTCTTTTGATTTGGAGGTCGTGGCCTTCAATGTGATGTTTTTCTTCTTCCAGTCTGAATCTTCATGCATAGTCAAGCGCCCCAATTCCATTTCGTGCTCTTGAAGCTTTCCAAATAGTGTAGCTAGAGGCATAGAGTCCAAGTCTTTGGATTCAACAATTGTAGTTACCTTTGGTTGCCATTTCCTGTCAAGACAACGTAAAACTTTATTAGTTAGTTCACCTCTGGCAAATGATTTATCTAGAGCAACTAAATGATTAACAATATGAGTAAATCGCTTTTGCATATCACTGATTGATTCACTAGGTAACATGCGAAATAACTCATATTCGTGGGTCAGCGCATTTAATCTAGCGCGCTTGACTTCGCTAGTGCCTTCATGAGTCACTTGTCAAGTGTCCCACATTTCTTTTGCCTTTTGGCACTGCGAGACTCTAAAGAACTCATCATAGGATAGGGCCGATGTGATGATATTTTTGGCGCGTAGGTTATGCTGGACCTTTTTGCGCTCATCATCGATCCATAGACTTTTAGGCTTGTCTTTAGGTTCATCGTCCACAAGATGTTGTGGAACGAAAGGGCCGTTGACTACGGATTCCCAAATATTCGAGTCTATAGCTTCAATAAAAATTTGCATGCGGACTTTCCAGTAGGCATACCCTTCACCACTGAATATAGGTGGTCAATTAATGGATGAACCATCACCACCAAATGGGTTTGACGAACCCATTCCTTTTTCCCTTAGGTTCACGAATACGCAGTTGAGCTAGCACTTCACACTAGCTCACGAATAAGTTCTATCCATTGTGACAACCAGAGAAAGCAGAATCAGATTCCGAGATGTAGTTCGTGAGATGCAACTTGGCGGTGAAAAGTGAACAGTTGAAAATCTATTTTTAACATAAATTTGTTTCTGTATATCAGAATTGGACGTGTGACATATGCATTTGGCGTAGAAAAATAAGTTCTATCCATTGTGACAACTGTTAGGTATCAGTGGTTACAATACACCTAGAAGGGGGGGGGGGGGGGGTTGAATAGGTGTAGCAGTTAGAATATCCGCTTTTCGAAAAACAACACTTAATGCTGAAATACACCTAATTAATCGATTAACAGAACAGGGTAATCGATTAACGCAATCAACAAAGTCCACTTAATCGATTAACAGAATTAATGTAATCGATTAACAACCTTAATTTAATCGATTAAACAAAGACAGTAAGCTAATGCAGAAACGATTACTTGCACGACAATTAATCGATAAAGAAACGAATTAACAGAGCTTACAAATTTATCAGAGTATTAACAGTATAGCACAGAATCAAATTATCAATTAAATCTACTATACAAATTAATCGATCAAATGCAATAAAGAGAGAGAGATAGAAAAAATCCTGCAACGCGAATTTTATCCTGGTTCGTTTGCTTGTCCACCGCAAACTACATCCAGGCCTCCCGGCTGATTTGGGAGATTTTTCTTCACTATAATTGAATCAATGTTATTACATACACATCATCCAATTACAACACTTAGACACTTACAAGATAATAAAGATCCTATTCTATGGTTTGACTCCCTTCCTACCGACAAAGAAAACCTTTCTTTCGGCGTAGCCCCAACCAAGAACCTTTGTTCTTTCGTTATCCCTAAGTCTAACACTCAGTGAAGATACACTCAATCTCTTCGGGGATACGACACCTCGAGATTCCCAATATTACAACAATTTTTCAATCAAAACGAAATAGAGTAAACTTAAGCTATTACAAGGCTTATATCTAACAAGACAAGACTTAACTCTAATCACCTAATACAAACTCACGCAATATGACAATGTATTAGTTTGAAAACAGAATGCATAGAATGTAAACATCTAATCAAGAATCATCAATAAAATGCATGAAAATGTGATATGAAAAGATGAGAAGTATATCATGTAATGCACTCAATCCTAAAGCATAGAATTCTCTCTTTTCTAAACTCACAAATGCATTTACAATTAGATGCAACAATTAACACGAAAAATGCTCTAACTCTCTAAAAATTCAACATACAACTATATGAGATCAATTCTGAAAAACGCAGTTTATAAAGAATTAATTTTATAGCCCAGTTAATCGATTAACGACAGCCTTAATCGATTAAACTGTGCAAACAGTAAGGTTAATCGATTAACCTATGCCTTAATCGATTAACAACATTTTTTCATGTGTAAAAACTCAAATACGTTATGCACTTTAATTCATACATGTTTAACACTTAGTTTATGCCAAGAATGCACATATACACGTATTTATGTGATGCATGAACATATTATGAATGACATATCTCAAGATGAAAAATGATTTAAAAGATTTATGCATATGAGATATGTATTAGGTGACTTAAGCCTTAGACTCAACCTAAACTAATCTCTAGTCTAAGCTTAGTACCAAACAGAAGACTTAAGCACGTTGAGTTGTTGATGATCTTCAAGCTTTTATTGGCACAGGTTGTCCTCATCAAAAACATGACACATAAAGAGAGCTTTCCAAAGTGTTCCTCTTGACAAGATATAGTTTGACATATGCATTTGGGGTAGAAAAATAATCGGACGTATGACAAATGCATATAACTTTGTTTCCATATATCATAATCGGACGTATGACATATGCATTTGGGGTAGAAAATAATTTCTATCCATTGTGACAACCAGAGAAATCAGAATCACATTCCGAGATATAGTTTGTGAGTTGCAACTTGGCAGTGAAAATTAAACAGTTTAAAATCTATTTTTAGCATAACTTTGTTTCCGTATATCAGAATTGGACGTATGACATATGCATTTGGGGTATAAAAATAAGTTCTATCCATTGTGACTACAAGAGAAAGCAGAATCACATTCCGAGCAATAGTTGGTGAGTTGCAGCTTGGCAGTGAAAAGTGAACAATTTAAAATCTATTTTTAGCATAAATTTGTTTCCGTATATCAGAATTGGACGTGTGACATATGCATTTGGGGTAGAACAATAATTTAAATCCATTGGGACAACCAGAGAAATCAGAATCACCTTCCAAGCTATAGGTTGTGAGATGCAACTTGGCGGAGAAAAGTGAACAGTTGATAATATATTTTTAGCATAAATTTGTTTCCGTATATTAGAATTGGACGTATGACATATGCATTTGGGGTAGAAAAATAAGTTCTATCTATTGTGATAACCAGAGAAAGCAGAATCACATTCCGAGCTATAGTTTGTGAGATGCAACTTGGCAGTGACAAGTGAATAGTTGAAAATTTATTTTTAGCATAACTTTGTTTCCATATATCATAATCAGACGTATGACATATGCATTTGGGGTAGAAAAATAAGTTCTATCCATTGTAACAACCATAGAAATCAGAATCATATTCTGAGATATAGTTTGTGAGGTGCAACTTGGCAGTGAAAAGTGAACAGTTTAAAATCTATTTTTAGCATAACTTTGTTTCCGTATATCAGAATTGGACGTATGACATATGCATTTGGGGTAGAAAAATAAGTTCTATCCATTGTGAGTACCAGAAAAAGTAGAATCACATTCCGAGCAATAGTTTGTGAGTTGCAGCTTGGCAGTGAAAAGTGAAAAATTTAAAATCTATTTTTAGCATAACTTTGTTTCCGTATATCAGAATTGGACGTATGACTTATGCATTTGGGGTAGAAAAATAAGTTCTATCTATTGTGATAATCAGAGAAATAAGAATCACATTCCCAGATATAGATTGTGAGATGCAACTTGGCGGTGAAAAGTGAACAGTTGAAAATCTATTTTTATCAATAATTTGTTTCCGTATATCAGAATTTGACATCTAACATATGCATTTGGCGTAGGAAAATAAATTCAATCCATTGTGACAACCAGAGAAAGCAGAATCACATTCTGAGATATAGTTTGTGAGTTGCAACTTGGCAGTGAAAAGTGCACAGTTTAAAATCTATTTTTAGCATAACTTTGTTTCCGTATATCAGAATTGGACGTATGACATATGCATTTGGGGTAGAAAAATAACTTTTATCCATTGTGACTACCACACAAATCAGAATCACATTCCGAGCTATAGTTTGTGAGATGCAACTTGGCATTGACAAGTGAATAGTTGAAAATTTATTTTTCGCATAACTTTGTTACCATATATAAGAATCAGATGTATGACATATGTATTTGGGGTATAAAAATAAGTTCTATATATTTTGATAACCAGAGAAATAAGAATCACATTCCTAGATATAGTTTGTGAGATGCAACTTGGCGGTGACAAGTGAATAGTTGAAAATCCATTTTTAGCATACCTTTGTTTCAGTATATCAGAATCGTACGTATGACATTGGATTTGGGATAGAAAAATAATTTCTATCCATTGTGACAACCAGAGAAAGCAGAATCACATTCCGAGATGTAGTTTGTGAGATGCAACTTGGCGGTGACAAGTGAATAGTTGAAAATCTATTTTTAGCATACCTTTGTTTCCGTATATCAGAATCGGATGTATGACATATGTATTTGGGGTATAAAAATAATTTCTACCCATTTTGACAACCAGAGAAAGCAGAATCACATTCCGAGATATAGTTTGTGAGATGCAACTTGGCGGTGAAAAGTAAACAGTTGAAAATCTATTTTTAGCATAAATTTGTTCCCGTATATCAGAATTGGACGTGTGACATATGCATTTGGGGTAGAAAAATAATTTAAATCCATTGGGACAACCATAGAAATCAGAATCACCTTCCAAGCTATAGGTTGTGAGCTGCAACTTGGCGGTGACAAGTGAACAGTTGAAAATCTATTTTTAGCATAACTTTGTTTCCATATATCAGAATTGGACGTATGACATATGCATTTGGGGTATAAAAATAAGTTCTATCCATTGTGACAACTATAGAAAGCAGAATCACATTCCGAGATATAGTTTGTGAGATGCATCTTGGCGGTGACGAGTGAATAATTGAAAATTTATTTTTCGCATAACTTTGTTTCAATATATCAGAATCGGACGTATGACATATGCATTTGGGGTAGAAAAATAAGTTCTATCCATTGTGACAACTATAGAAAGCAGAATCACATTCCGAGATATAGTTTGTGAGTTGCATCTTGGCGGTGACAAGTGAATATTTGAAAATCTATTTTTAGCATAACTTTGTTTCCGTATATCAGAATCGGACGTATGACATATGCATTTGGGGTAGAAAATTAAGTTTAATCCTTTGTGAGAACCAGAGAAAGCAGAATCACATTCCGAGATATAGTTTGTGTGATGCAACTTGGCGGTGAAAAGTGAACAGTTGAAAATATATTTTTAACATAAATTTGTTTCCGTATATTAGAATTGGACGTATGACATATGCATTTGGAGTAGAAAAATAAGTTCTATCTATTGCGATAACCCGAGAAAGCAAAATCAAAATCTGAGCTGTAGTTTGTGAGATGCAACTTGGTAGTGACAAGTGAATAGTTGAAAATTTATTTTTAGCATAACTTTGTTTCCATATATCATAATCGGACGTATGATATCTGCATTTGGGGTAGAAAAATAATTTCAATCCATTGTGACAACCAGAGAAAGCATAATCACATTCCGAGATATAGTTTGTGAGATGCAACTTGGCGGTGACAAGTGAATAGTTGAAAATCTATTTTTATCATAACTTTGTTTCCGTATTTCAGAGTCGGATGTATGACATATGTATTTGGGGTAGAAAAATAATTTCTATCCATTTCGACAACCAGAGAAAGCAGAATCACAATCCGAGACATAGTTTGAGAGATGCAACTTGGCAGTGACAAGTGAATAGTTGAAAATTTATTTTTAGCATAACTTTGTTTCCATATATCATAATCGGACATATGACATATGCAGTAGGGGTAGAAAAATAATTTCTATCCATTATGACAACCAGAGAAAGCAGAATCATATTCCGAGATATAGTTTGTGAGATGCAACTTGGCGGTGACAAGTGAATAGTTGAAAATCTATTTTTAGCATAACTTTGTTTCCGTATATCAGAATAGGATGTATGGCATATGTATTTCGGGTAGAAAAATAATTTATATCCATTTTGACAACCAGAGAAAGCAGAATCACATTCCGAGATATAGTTTGTGAGATGCAACTTGTGATAATCAGAGAAATAAGAATCACATTCCCAGATATAGATTTTGAGATGCAACTTGGCGGTGAAAAGTGAACAGTTGAAAATCTATTTTTATCATTAATTTGTTTCCTTATATCAGAATTGAACATCTAACATATGCATTTGGATTAGGAAAATAAGTTCTATCCATTGTGACAACCAGAGAAAGCAGAATCACATTCCGAGATATAGTTTGTGAGTTGCAATTTGGCAGTGAAAAGTGAACAGTTTAAAATCTATTTTTAGCATAACTTTGTTTCCGTATATCAGAATTGGACGTATGACATATGCATTTGGGTTAGAAAAATAACTTCTATCCATTGTGACTACCACATAAATCAGAATCACTTTCGGAGCTATAGTTTGTGAGATGCAACTTGGCATTGACAAGTGAATAGTTGAAAATTTATTTTTCGCTTAACTTTTTTACCATATATAAGAATCAGACGTATGACATATGTATTTGGGGTATAAAAATAAGTTCTATATATTTTGATAACCAGAGAAATAAGAATCACATTCCTAGATATAGTTTGTGAGATGCAACTTGGCGGTGACAAGTGAATAGTTGAAAATCTATTTTTAGCATACCTTTGTTTCCGTATATCAGAATCGGATGTATGACATATGTATTTGGGGTAGAAAAATAATATGTACCCATTTTGACAACCAAAGAAAGCAGAATCACATTCCGAGATATAGTTTGTGAGATGCAACTTGGCAGTGAAAAGTAAATAGTTGAAAATCTATTTTTAGCATAAATTTGTTCCCGTATATCAGAATTGGACGTGTAACATATGCATTTGGGGTAGAAAAATAATTTATATCCATTGGGACAACCTTAGAAATCAGAATCACCTTCCAAGCTATAAGTTGTGAGCTGCAACTTGGCGGTGACAAGTGAACAGTTGAAAATCTATTTTTAGCATAACTTTGTTTCCATATATCAGAATTGGACGTATGCCATATGCATTTGGTGTATAAAAATAAGTTCTATCCCTTGTGACAACTATAGAAAGCAGAATCACATTCCGAGATATAGTTTGTGAGATGCATCTTGGCGGTGACGAGTGAATAATTGAAAATTTATTTTTCGCATAACTTTGTTTCCGTATATCAGAATCGGACGTATGACATATGCATTTGGGGTAGAAAATTAAGTTTAATCCTTTGTGAGAACCAGAGAAAGCAGAATCATATTCCGAGATATAGTTTGTGTGATGCAACTTGGCGGTGAAAAGTGAACAGTTGAAAATATATTTTTAGCATAAATTTGTTTCTGTTTATTAAAATTGGACGTATGACATATGCATTTGGGGTAGAAAAATAAGTTCTATCTATTGTGATAACCAGAGAAAGCAGAATCACAATCTGAGCTATAGTTTGTGAGATGCAACTTGGTAGTGACAAGTGAATAGTTGAAAATTTATTTTTAAAATAACTTTGTTTCCATATATCATAATCGGACGTATGACATCTGCATTTGGGGTAGAAAAATAATTTCTATCCATTGTGACAACCAGAGAAAGCAGAATCACATTCCGAGATATAGTTTGTGAGATGCAACTTGGCGGTGACCAGTGAATAGTTCAAAATCTATTTTTAGCATAACTTTGTTTCCGTATTTCAGAATCGGATGTATGACATATGTATTTGGGGTAGAAAAATAATTTCTATCCATTTCGACAACCAGAGAAAGCAGAATCACATTCCGAGATAGAGTTTGAGAGATGCAACTTGGCAGTGACAAGTGAATAGTTGAAAATGTATTTTTAGCATAACTTTGTTTCCATATATCATAATCGGACGTATGACATCTGCATTTGGGGTAGAAAAATAATTTCTATCCATTGTGACAACCAGAGAAAGCAGAATCACATTCCGAGATATAGTTTGTGAGATGCAACTTGGCGTTGACCAGTGAATAGTTGAAAATCTATTTTTAGCATAACTTTGTTTCCGTATATCAGAATCGGATGTATGACATATGTATTTGGGGTAGAAAAATAATTTCTTTCTATTTTGACAACCAGAGAAAGCATAATCACATTCCGAGATATAGTTTTAGAGATGCAACTTGGCAGTGACAAGTGAATAGTTGAAAATCTATTTTTAGCTTAACTTTGTTTCCATATACCATAATCGGACATATGACATATGCAGTAGGGGTAGAAAAATAATTTCTATCCATTGTGACAACCTGAGAAAGCAGAATCACATTCCGAGATATAGTTTGAGAGATGCAACTTGGCGGTGACAAGTGAATAGTTGAAAATCTATTTTTAGCTTAACTTTGTTTCCATATACCATAATCGGACATATGACATATGCAGTAGGGGTAGAAAAATAATTTCTATCCATTGTGACAACCTGAGAAAGCAGAATCACATTCCGAGATATAGTTTGAGAGATGCAACTTGGCGGTGACAAGTGAATAGTTGAAAATCTATTTTTAGCATAACTTTGTTTTCGTATATCAGAATCGGATGTATGACATATGTATTTGGGGTAGAAAAATAATTTATATCCATTTTGACAACCAGAGAAAGCAGAATCACATTCCGAGATATAGTTTGTGAGATGCAACTTGTGATAATCAGAGAAATAAGAATCACATTCCCAGATATAGATTGTGAGATGCAACTTGGCGGTGAAAAGTGAACAGTTGAAAATCTATTTTTATCATTAATTTGTTTCCTTATATCAGAATTGAACGTCTAACATATGCATTTGGAGTAGGAAAATAAGTTCTATCCATTGTGACAACCAGAGAAAGCAGAATCACATTCCGAGATATAGTTTGTGAGTTGCAACTTGGCAGTGAAAATGAACAATTTAAAATATATTTTTAGCATAACTTTGTTTCCGTATATCAGAATTGGACGTATGACATATGCATTTGGGGTAGAAAAATAACTTCTATCCATTGTGACTACCACACAAATCAGAATCACATTCCGAGCTATAGTTTGTGAGATGCAACTTGGCATTGACAAGTGAATAGTTGAAAATTTATTTTTCGCATAACGTTTTTACCATATATAAGAATCAGACGTATGACATATGTATTTGGGGTATAAAAATAAGTTCTATATATTTTGATAACCAGAGAAATAAGAATCACATTCCTAGATATAGTTTATGAGATGCAACTTGGCGGTGACAAGTGAATAGTTGAAAATCCATTTTTAGCATGCCTTTGTTTCAGTATATCAGAATCGTACGTATGACATTGGATTTGGGATAGAAAAATAATTTCTATCCATTGTGACAACCCGAGAAAGAAGAATCACATTACGAGATATAGTTTGTGAGATGCAACTTGACGGTGACAAGTGAATAGTTGAAAATCTATTTTTAGTATACCTTTGTTTCCGTATAAAAGAATCGGATGTATGACATATGTATTTGGGGTAGAAAAATAATTTCTACCCATTTTGACAACCAGAGAAAGCAGAATCACATTCCGAGATATAGTTTGTGAGATGCAACTTGGCAGTGAAAAGTAAACAGTTGAAAATCTATTTTTAGCATAAATTTGTTCCCGTATATCAGAATTGGACGTGTGACATATGCATTTGGGGTAGAAAAATAATTTAAATCCATTGGGACAACCATAGAAATCAGAATCACCTTCCAAGCTATAATCCGAGACATAGTTTGAGAGATGCAACTTGGCAGTGACAAGTGAATAGTTGAAAATTTATTTTTAGCATAACTTTGTTTCCATATATCATAATCGGACATATGACATATGCAGTAGGGGTAGAAAAATAATTTCTATCCATTATGACAACCAGAGAAAGCAGAATCATATTCCGAGATATAGTTTGTGAGATGCAACTTGGCGGTGACAAGTGAATAGTTGAAAATCTATTTTTAGCATAACTTTGTTTCCGTATATCAGAATAGGATGTATGGCATATGTATTTGGGGTAGAAAAATAATTTATATCCATTTTGACAACTAGAGAAAGCAGAATCACATTCCGAGATATAGTTTGTGAGATGCAACTTGTGATAATCAGAGAAATAAGAATCACATTCCCAGATATAGATTTTGAGATGCAACTTGGCGGTGAAAAGTGAACAGTTGAAAATCTATTTTTATCATTAATTTGTTTCCTTATATCAGAATTGAACATCTAACATATGCATTTGGAGTAGGAAAATAAGTTCTATCCATTGTGACAACCAGAGAAAGCAGAATCACATTCCGAGATATAGTTTGTGAGTTGCAATTTGGCAGTGAAAAGTGAACAGTTTAAAATCTATTTTTAGCATAACTTTGTTTCCGTATATCAGAATTGGACGTATGACATATGCATTTGGGTTAGAAAAATAACTTCTATCCATTGTGACTACCACACAAATCAGAATCACTTTCGGAGCTATAGTTTGTGAGATGCAACTTGGCATTGACAAGTGAATAGTTGAAAATTTATTTTTCGCATAACTTTTTTACCATATATAAGAATCAGACGTATGACATATGTATTTGGGGTATAAAAATAAGTTCTATATATTTTGATAACCAGAGAAATAAGAATCACATTCCTAGATATAGTTTGTGAGATGCAACTTGGCGGTGACAAGTGAATAGTTGAAAATCTATTTTTAGCATACCTTTGTTTCCGTATATCAGAATCGGATGTATGACATATGTATTTGGGGTAGAAAAATAATATCTACCCATTTTGACAACCAAAGAAAGCAGAATCACATTCCGAGATATAGTTTGTGAGATGCAACTTGGCAGTGAAAAGTAAATAGTTGAAAATCTATTTTTAGCATAAATTTGTTCCCGTATATCAGAATTGGACGTGTGACATATGCATTTGGGGTAGAAAAATAATTTATATCCATTGGGAAAACCTTAGAAATCAGAATCACCTTCCAAGCTATAAGTTGTGAGCTGCAACATGGCGGTGACAAGTGAAAAGTTGAAAATCTATTTTTAGCATAACTTTGTTTCCATATATCAGAATTGGACGTATGTCATATGCATTTGGTGTATAAAAATAAGTTCTATCCATTGTGACAACTATAGAAAGCAGAATCACATTCCGAGATATAGTTTGTGAGATGCATCTTGGCGGTGACGAGTGAATAATTGAAAATTTATTTTTCGCATAACATTGTTTCAATATATCAGAATCGGACGTATGACATATGCATTTGGGGTAGAAAAATAAGTTCTATCAATTGTGACAACTATAGAAAGCAGAATCACATTCCGAGATATAGTTTGTGAGTTGCATCTTGGCGGTGACAAGTGAATATTTGAAAATCTATTTTTAGCATAACTTTGATTCCGTATATCAGAATCGGACGTATGACATATGCATTTGGTGTTGAAAAATAAATTCTATCCATTTTGAAAATCAAAGAAAGCAGAATCACTTTCCGAGCTACAATTTGTGAGATGCAACTTGGCGGTGACAAGTGAACAGTTGAAAATCTAATTTTAGCATAACTTTGTTTCCGTAAATCCGAATGAGACGTATGACATATGCGTTTGGTGTTGAAATCTAAGTTCCATTGTGATAACTACAGAAAGCAGAATCACATTCCGAGATATAGTTTGTGAGATGCAACTTGACGGTGACAAGTGAATAGTTGAAAATCTATTTTTAGCATACCTTTGTTTCCGTATATCAGAATCGGACGTATGACATATGTATTTGGGGGTAGAAATATAACTTCTATCCAATGTGACAATAAGAGAATGCATAATCACTTTCCGACGTATAGTTTGTGAGATGCAACTTGGCGGTGAAAAGTGAACAGTCGAAAATCTATTTTTTGCATAACTTTGTTTCCATATATCAGAATTGGACGTATGACATATGCATTTGGGTTTGAAAATAACATCTATCCATTGTGACAAACAGAGAAAGCAGAATCACCTTGCGAGATATAGTTTGGGAGATGCAACTTGGCGGTTAAAAGTGAATAGTCGAAAATCTATTTTTAGCATAAATTTGTTTCCGTATATCAGAATTGGACGTGTGAGATATGCATTTGGCGTAGAAAAATAAATTCCATCCATTTTGCAAATCATAAAAAGCATAATCACTTTCCGAGCTACAGTGTGTGAAATGCAACTTGGCGGTGACAAGTGAACTGTTGAAAATCTATTTTTAGCATAACTTTGTTTCCGTTAATCCGAATGAGACGTATGACATATGCATTTGGGCTAGAAATATAAGTTCTATCCATTGTGATAACCATAGAAAGCAGAATTACATTCCGAGATATAGTTTGTGAGAAGCTACTTTGCGGTTAAAAGTGAATAGTTGAAAATCTATTTTTAGCATAAATTTGTTTCCGTATATCAGAATTGGACGTGTGACATATGCATTTGTCATCAAAAAATAAGTTCTATGCATTGTGACAACCAGAGAAAGCAGAATCACATTCCGAGATATAGCTTGTGAGATGCAACTTGACGGTGACAAGTGAATAGTTGAAAATCTATTTTTAGCATAACTCTGTTTCCGTATATCAGAATCGGACGTATGACATATGCATTTGGGGTAGAAAAATAAGTTCTATCCATTGTGATAACCAGAGAAGGCAGAATCACATTCCGAGCTATAGTTTGTGAGATGCAACTTGGCGGTGACAAGTGAATAGTTGAAAATTTATTTTTAGCATAACTTTGTTTCCGTATATCAAAATTAGACGTATGACATATGCATTTGTGGTAGAAAAATAACTTCTATCCATTGTGACTTCCAAACAAAGCAGAATCACATTTCGAGCTATAGTTTGTGAGATGCAACTTGGCAGTGACAAGTGAATAGTTGAAAATTTATTTTTAGCATAACATAGTTACAATATATCAGAATCGGACGTATGACATATGCATTTGGGGTTGAAAAATAAGTACTATCCATTATGACAACCAGAGAAATAAGAATCAAATTCCGAGATATAGTTTGTGAGATGCAACTTGGCGGTGACAAGTGAATAGTTGAAAATCTATTTTTAGCATACCTTTGTTTCCGTATATCAGAATCGGACGTATGACATATGTATTTGGGGGTAGAAATATAACTTCTATCCATTGTGACACTAAAAGAAAGCAGAATAACTTTCCGACGTATAGTTTGTGAGATGCAACTTGGCGGTAAAAAGTGAACAGTTGAAAATCTATTTTTTGCATAACTTTGTTTCCGTTTATCAGAATTGGACGTATGACATATGCATTTGGGGTAGAAAAATTATTTAAATCCAATGGGACAACCAGAGAAATCAGAATCACATTCGAAGCTATAGTTTGTGAGATCCAACTCGGTGGTGACAAGTGAACAATTGAAAATCTATTTTTAGCATAACTTTGTCTCCGTATATCAGAATTGGACGTATGACATATGAATTTCGGATAAAAAAATGACTTCTATCTATTGTGACTTCCATAAAAAGCAGAATCACATTCCGAGCTATAGTTTGTGAGATGCAACATGGCATTGACAAGTGAATAGTTGAAAATTTATTTTTAGCATAACTTTGTTTTCATATATCAGAATCGGACGTATGACTTATGCATTTGGGGTAGAAAAATAAGTTCTATCCATTGTGACAACCAGAGAAATAAGAATCACATTCCGAGATATAGTTTTTGACATGCAACTTGGCGGTGAAAAGTGAACAGTTGAAAATCTATTTTTAACATAACTTTGTTTCCGTATATCGGAATCGGACGTATGAAATATGTATTTGGGGTAGAAAAATAAGTTCTATCCATTGTGATAACCAGAGAAAGCAGAATCACATTCCGAGATATAATTTGTGAGATGCAAATTGGCGTTGAAAAGTGAATAGTTGAAAATCTATTTTAAGCATAAATTTGTTTCCGTACATCAGCATTGGAAGTGTGACATATGCATTTGGGGTAGAAAAATAATTTAAATCCAATGGGACAAACAGAGAAATCAGAATCACATTCCAAGCTATAGTTTGTGAGATCCAACTCGGCGGTGACAAGTGAACAATTGAAAATCTATTTTTAGCATAACTTTGTCTCCGTATATCAGAATTGGACGTATGACATATAAATTTGGGGTAGAAAAATAACTTCTATCCATTTTGACTTCCAGAAAAAGCAGAATCACATTCCGAGATATAGTTTGTGAGATGCAACTTGGCGGTGACAAGTGAATAGTTGAAAATCTATTTTTAGCATACCTTTGTTTCCGTATATCTGAATCGGACGTATGATGTAACACCCTAAATTTGAGTCTTCATGATTATAGTAACAGTCCTGGAAGTCTCGCTTGAGCGAGAGTTGTCTCGCCTGGGCGAGAAATGGCAAATTTTGGGCTGTTCACACAGTGTAATCGATTACACACTCCTGGTAATCGATTACATGCTGATAAACTAATCAGACCTGTGCATCCGACACAGTGTAATCGATTACACACATTTGGTAATCGATTACATCGTATTAAAAGCATCAGATATGTACATATGACACAATGTAATCGATTACACCATGTTGGTAATCGATTACACACTTCTGGTAATCGATTACATCATATTAATGTAATCGATTACACCATGTTGGTAATCGATTACATCACGATGATGCCTCTGTAATTTACACAGTGTAATCGATTACACTATACTTGTAATCCATTACACTTATCGCAGTGTCTATAAAATAGAAACCCAAAACACATTTTAGGGTTAGAACTTTGAAGAGAAGAGAGAGAAGAGAGCTTTTCAAGAGCAAAGAGCCTTAGGACTCATCTTAGAGCTTGAGAAGAGGTAAACTTCTTGTTCCTAACTCTTTTTCTTCCTCTCTAACTTGTTTTGGGTATGTTGGATTTATTTTCAAAACATGAGAAACCATGGAAACTCATCCCTTAGGGTTATGGTTCGTTTTATGTTGTTTTTATCTTGTAAACTCTTGGTTTAGAGTTGGTATTTGATGAATGGAAAGTTTTATGGGTTATTCATGAAAAACCCCCAAAAACCCCCAAAATGAGAATATGAGTATAAAGAGAAAGAGATGAAATGTTAGATGTGGATAATGAGTAGTGCTTTGATGTTGTTATATGAGATGAACATGTATGCTTTGATATTTAGAAACTTGTATTGAAGTAGTTTTGGAAATATTGAAATATGAGATGTTATGCATGTTTTAGATGGTTGAAATTGATGATGAATATTTTGTATGATTAAATGATGCAAAATAAGTTGTTTATGTGATATTTGGAATAAATGACTAACATTGTTGTTATTGGTGGGAAATGAGGAAAGATCCTAAGGTTTGAGGAAATCGCGGAGGAGACTTTTAAAGTTACTCGGAACCGATCCCCAACACTCACCAAGGTAAGGGATAAGTGGCTCAAATTCATACTCACTGATATGAATGAGGTATGTGAAAGAGGTAAAAGGTTTGTAAGGGAGACGTGTTTCCATAGTTAATGATTTGATGGAAAAGTTAAATGTATTGGCATTATTGTTATGATAATAGAGTAAACTGGTTATAATTTGATATGTGGTATTTTAAATGACTTGCCCTATGTGGTATTGTGAATGACTTGCCCTATGTGGTATTGTGAATGACTTGCCCTATGTGGTATTGTGAATGACTTGCCCTATGTGGTATTGTGAATGACTTGCCCTATGTGGTATTGTGAATGACTTGCCCTATGTGGTATTGGGAATGACTTGCCTATGTGGTATTGGGAATGACTTGCCCTATGTGGTATTGTGAATGACTTGCCCTATGTGGTATTGCGAATGACTTGCCCTATGTGGTATTGCGAATGACTTGCCCTATGTGGTATTGCGAATGACTTGCCCTATGTGGTATTGCGAATGACTTGCCCTATGTGGTATTGCGAATGACTTGCCCTTTGTGGTATTGTGAATGACTTGCCCTATGTGGTATTGTGAATGACTTGCCCTATGTGGTATTGTGAATGACTTGCCCTATGTGGTATTGCGAATGACTTGCCCTATTTGGTATTGCGAATGACTTGCCCTATGTGGTATTGCGAATGACTTGCCCTATGTGGTATTGCGAATGACTTGCCCTATGTGGTATTGCGAATGACTTGCCCTATGTGGTATTGCGAATGACTTGCCCTATGTGGTATTGCGAATGACTTGCCCTATGTGGTATTGCGAATGACTTGCCCTATGTGGTATTGCGAATGACTTGCCCTATGTGGTATTGCGAATGACTTGCCCTATGTGGTATTGCGAATGACTTGCCCTATGTGGTATTGCGAATGACTTGCCCTATGTGGTATTGGGAATGACTTGCCCTATGTGGTATTGGGAATGACTTGCCCTATGTGGTATTGCGAATGACTTGCCCTATGTGGTATTGCGAATGACTTGCCCTATGTGGTATTGCGAATGACTTGCCCTATGTGGTATTGCGAATGACTTGCCCTATGTGGTATTGCGAATGACTTGCCCTATGTGGTATTGCGAATGACTTGCCCTATGTGGTATTGCGAATGACTTGCCCTATGTGGTATTGTGAATGACTTGCCCTATGTGGTATTGCGAATGACTTGCCCTATGTGGTATTGCGAATGACTTGCCCTATGTGGTATTGCGAATGACTTGCCCTATGTGGTATTGCGAATGACTTGCCCTATGTGGTAGTGCGAATGACTTGCCCTATTTGGTATTGCGAATGACTTGCCCTATGTGGTATTGCGAATGACTTGCCCTATGTGGTATTGCGAATGACTTGCCCTATGTGGTATTATGTATGACTTGCCCTATGTGGTATTGTGAATGACTTGCCCTATGTGGTATTATGTACGACTTGCCCTATGTGGTATTGTGTACGACTTGCCCTATGTGGTATTGTGTATGACTTGCCCCAAGTGGTAATGGAAAGGTAAACGTGCAATTGGAATATGAATGATGGGAAATGAGAAGGTTGCAATGAAAGTCATATGCATGCTATAGAATATATAGTATGGGATATATATTCTATAGGGTGAATATGAGTGATAGAAAGGAAGATTATTAAGTATAAAAGTAATATACATGCTATAGGTTATATAGTATGGGATATATACTATAGTGTGGATATGAAAAATGAGAAGAACGATGCTTCGAATGAACATAATATGCATGCTATAGAATATATATTATGAGATATGTATTCTATATGATGAATATGGATAACGTGGAAATGAACAAAAGAAGAGATGAATGTTTGCATTTACGTAATTGCGTTTATATTTTATATTAAAGTTTAATCGTATTTGAAATGTGGATTATCTTGTGATGTTAGTTTTTAAACTAATGACTTACTCCGTTTTGTTTTGTGTGTTGTTTATGATAATCCCATTGTAGGTAAATGAAGGATTTTGGGGATGAAGCTCAATTAGGGAACTTTTGTATTTAATTATTCGGTTGTCTTTATTGTTATTTGATATGGTAGTTGATTTGATAACAATATGAGATGATTGTAAATCCGTTGAGTTTAATATGAATATGTGTAGTTATGGGCTTTATAACTTGGGGAGACACAAAACTGGTTGTATGTGGTAAATACTATTTGAATGAATTATGTTTTTCCGCAACATAACTTTGTATGATAATATAATGGGGTAAAGAGTGTTTTCGAAAATGATACTTGAGAGTTTTCAATGAAGGTGACGACTGTATGTAAGAAATGATTAAAATGAATAAAAAATTTTCAAGGGTAGAAAATCGGGTCGTTACATATGACATATGTATTTGGGGGTAGAAATATAACTTCTATCCATTGTGACAATAAGAGAAAGCAAAATCACTTTTCGACGTATAGTTTGTGAGATGCAACTTGGCGGTGAAAACTGAATAGTTGAAAATATTTTTTTTGCATAACTTTGTTTCCGTATATCAGAATTGGTCGTGTGACATATGCATTTGTCATAGAAAAAAAAGTTCTATCCATTGTGACAACCAGAGAAAGCAGAATCACATTCCGAGCTATAGTTTGTGAGATGCAACTTGGCGGTGGCAAGTGAATAGTGGAAAATTTATTTTTAGCATAACTTTGTTTCAGTATATCAAAATTAGACGTATGACATATGCATTTGTGGTAGAAAAATAACTTCTATCCATTGTGACTACCAAACAAAGCAGAATCACATTCCGAGCTATAGTTTGTGAGATGCAACTTGGCAGTGACAAGTGAATAGTTGAAAATTTATTTTTAGCATAACATTGTTACCATATATCAGAATCGGACGTATGACATATGCATTTGGGGTTGAAAAATAAGTACTATCCATTATGACAACCAGAGAAAAAAGAATCAAATTCCGAGATATAGTTTGTGAGATGCAAATTGGCGGTGACAAGTGAATAGTTGAAAATCTATTTTTAGCATACCTTTGTTTCCGTATATCAGAATCGGACGTATGACATATGTTTTTGGGGGTAGAAATATAACTTCTATCCATTGTGACAATAAAAGAAAGCAGAATCACTTTCCGACGTATAGTTTGTGAGATGCAACTTGGCGGTGAAAAGTGAATAGTTGAAAATCTATTTTTTGCATAACTTTGTTTCCGTATATCAGAATTGGACGTATGACATATGCATTTGGGGTAGAAAAATAATTCAAATCCAATGGGACAACCAGAGAAATCAGAATCACAATCGAAGCTATAGTTTGTGAGATGCAACTTGGCGGTGACAAGTGAATAGTTGAAAATCTATTTTTAGCATACCTTTGTTTCCGTATATCTGAATCGGACATATGACATATGCATTTGGGGTATAAAAATAATTTCTATCCAATGTGACAACCAGAGAAAGCAGAATCACATTCCGAGATATAGTTTGTGAGATGTAACTTGGCGGTGACAAGTGAATAGTTGAAAATCTATTTTTAGCATAACTTTGTTTCCGTATATCGGAATCGGACGTATGACATATGTATTTGGGGGTAGAAATATAACTTCTATCCATTGTGACAATAAGAGAAAGCAGAATCACTTTCCGACGTATAGTTTGTGAGATGCAACTTGGCGGCGAAAAGTGAACAGTTGAAAATCTATTTTTTGTATAACTTTGTTTCCGTATATCAGAATTGGACGTATGACATATGCATTTGGGGTAGAAAATAACATCTATCCATTGTGACAAACAGAGAAAGCAGAATAATATTCCGAGATATTGTTTGTGAGATGCAACTTGGCGGTGGATAGTGAACAGTTGAAAATCTATTTTTAGCATAAATTTGTTTCCGTATATCAGAATTGGACGTGTGACATATTCATTTGGTGTTGAAAAATAAATTCTATCCATTTTGAAAATCATAGAAAGCAGAATCACTTTCCGAGCTACAGTTTGTGAGATGCAACTTGGCGGTGATAAGTGAATAGTTGAAAATTTATTTTTAGCATAACTTTGTTTCCGTAAATCCGAATGAGACGTATGACATATGTATTTGGGGTAGAAATATAAGTTCTATCCATTGTGACAAACAGAGAAAGCAGAATAATATTCCGAGATATTGTTTGTGAGATGCAACTTGGCGGTGGATAGTGAACAGTTGAAAATCTATTTTTAGCATAACTTTGTTACCATATATCAGAATCGGACGTATGACATATGCATTTGAGGTTGAAAAATAAGTACTATCCATTATGACAACCAGAGTAAGTTCAATCCATTGGGACAACTACAGTAATCAGAATCACATTCCAAGATATAGTTTATGAGATGCAACTTAGCGGTGACAAGTGAACAGTTGAAAATCTAATTTTAGCATAACTTTGTTTCCGTATATCAGTATCGAACGTATGACATATGTATTTGGGGTAGAAAAATAAGTTCTATCTATTGGGACAACCAGAGAAATCAGAATCACGTTCCAAGCTATAGGTTGAGAGATCCAACTCGGCGGTGAGAAGTGAACAATTGAAAATCTATTTTTAGCATAACTTTGTCTCCGTATATCAGAATTGGACGTATGACATATGAATTTGGGGTAGAAAAATAACTTCTATCCATTGTCACTTCCATAAAAAGCATAATCACATTCCGAGATATAGTTTGTGAAATGCAACTTGGCGGTGACAAGTGAATAGTTGAAAATCTATTTTTAGCATACCTTTGTTTCCGTATATCAGAATCGGACGTATGAAATTTGAATTTGGGGTAGAAGAATAAGTTCTATCCATTGTGATAACCAGAGAAAGCAGAATCATATTCCGAGATATAGTTTGTGAGATGCAAATTGGCGGTGAAAAGTGAATAGTTGAAAATCTATTTTTAGCATAAATTTGTTTCCGTACATCAGAATTGGACGTGTGACATATGCATTTGGGGTAGAAAATAATTTAAATCCAATGGGACAACCAGAGAAATCAGAATCACATTACAAGGTATAGTTTGTGAGATCCAAGTCGGCGGTGACAAGTGAACAATTGAAAATCTATTTTTAGCATAACTTTGTCTCCGTATATCAGAATTGGACGTTTGACATATGAATTTGGGGTAGAAAAATAACTTCTATCCATTGTGACTTCCAGAAAAAACAGAATCACATTCCGAGATATAGTTTGTGAGAAGCAACTTGCCGGTGACAAGTGAATAGTTGAAAATCTATTTTTAGCATACCTTTGTTTCCGTATATCAGAATTGGACGTATGACATATGCATTTGGGGTAGAAAATAACATCTATCCATTGTGACAAACAGAGAAAGCGGAATCACATTCCGAGATATTGTTTGTGAGATGCAACTTGACGGTGAAAAGTGAGCAGGTGAAAATCTATTTTTAGAATAAATTTGTTTCCGTATATCAGAATTGGACGTGTGACATATTTATTGGGTGTTGAAAAATAAATTCTATCCATTTTGAAAATCATAGAAAGCAGAATCACTTTCCGAGCTATAGTTTGTGAGATGCAACTTGGCCGTGAAAAGTGAAAAGCAGAATCAGAGAAAGCATAACTTTGTGATAACCAGTGAAATGAGAATCACATTCCGAGATATAGTTTGTGAGATGCAACTTGGCGGTGACAAGTGAATAGTTGAAAATCAAATTTTAGCATAACTTTGTTTCCGTATATCAGAATTGGACGTATGACATATGCATTTGGGGTAGAAAAATAAGTTCTATCCATTGTGGCTACCAGAAAAAGCAGAATCACATTCCAAGCTATAGTTTGTGAGATGCAACTTGGCAGTGACAAGTGAATAGTTGAAAATTTATTTTTAGCATTACTTTGTATCCATATATCAGAATCGGACCTATGACAAGCATTTGGGGTAGAAAAATAAGTTCTATCCATTGTGAAAACTAGAGAAAGCAGAATCACATTACGAGATATAGTTTGTGAGATGCAACTTGGTTGTGAAAAGTGAACAGTTGAAAATCTATTTTTAACATAAATTTGTTTCCGTATATCAGAATTGGACCTGTGACATATGCATTTGGGGTAGAAAAATAAGTTCTATGTATTGTCATAACCATAGAAAGAAGAATCACAATCCGAGATATAGTTTGTGAGACGCAACTTGGCGGTGACAATTGAATAGTTGAAAATCTATTTTTAGCACACCTTTGTTTCCGTTTATCCGAATCGGACGTATGACATATGCATTTGGGGTAGAAAAATAAGTTCTATCTATTGTGATAACCAGTGAAATGAGAATCACATTTCGAGATATAGTTTGTGAGATGCAACTTGGCGGTGACAAGTGAATTGTTGAAAATCTATTTTTAGCATACCTTTGTTTCCGTATATAAGAATTGGACGTATGACATATGCATTTGGGGTAGAAAACTAATTTCTATCCAATGTCATGACTAGAGAAAGCAGAATCACATTCCGAGATATAGTTTGTGAGATGCAACTTGGGAGTGAAAAGTGAACAGTTGAAAATCCATTTTTGACATAAATTTGTTTCCGTATATCAGAATTGGACCTGTGACATATGCATTTGGGTAGTAAAATAATTTCTATCCATTTTGACAACCAGAGAAAGAAGAATCACATTCCGAGATATAGTTTGTGAGATGCAACTTGGCGGTGAAAAGTGAACAGTTGAAAATCTATTTTTAGCATAAATTTGTTTCCGTATATCAGAATTGGACGGATGACATATGCATTTGAGGTAAAAAAATAATTTAAATCCATTTGGACAACCAGAGAAAGCAGAATCACATTCCGAGATATAGTCTGTGAGATGCAACTTGGCGGTGAAAAGTGAAATGATGAAAATCTATTTTTAGCATAACTTTGTTTCCGTATATCAGAATTGGACGTATGACATATGCATTTGGGGTAGAAAAATAATTTCTATCCATTGTTGCTACTAGAAAAAGCAGAATCACATTCCGAGCTATAGTTTGTGAGTTGCAACTTGGCTGTGAAAAGTGAACAGTTGAAAATCTATTTTTACATTAATTTGTTTCCGTATATCAGAATTGGACCTGTGACATATGCATTTGGGGTAGAAAAATAAGTTCAATGTATTGTGATAACCATAGAAAGAAGAATCACAATCCGAGATATAGTTTGTGAGATGCAACTTGGCGGTGACAATTGAATAGTTGAAAATCTATTTTTAGCATACCATTGTTTCCGTTTATCCGAATCGGACGTATGACATATGCATTTGGTGTAGAAAAATAAGTTCTATCCATTGTGACAACTAGAGAAAGCAGAATTACATTCCGAGATATAGTTTGTGAGATGCATCTTGGCGGTGAAAAGTGAAAAGTTGAAAATCGATTTTTAGCATAACTTTGTTTCCGTATATCAGAATCTAACGTATGACATATGCATTTGGGGTAGAAAAATAAGTTCTATCCATTGTGATAACCATAGAAAGCAGAATCACATTCCGAGATATAGTTTGTGAGATGCAACTTGGCGGTGAAAAGTGAAAAGTTGAAAATCTATTTTTAGCATAACTTTGTTTCCGTATATCAGAATCGGACGTATGACATATGCATTTGGGGTAGAAAAATAAGTTCTATCTATTGTGATAACCAGTGAAATGAGAATCACATTCCGAGATATAGTTTGTGAGATGCAACTTGGCGGTGACAAGTGAATTGTTGAAAATCTATTTTTAGCATACCTTTGTTTCTGTATATAAGAATTGGACGTATGACATATGCATTTGGGGTAGAAAAATAATTTCTATCCAATGTCATGACCAGAGAAAGCAGAATCACATTCCGAGATATAGTTTGTGAGATGCAACTTGGCGGTGAAAATTGAACAGTTGAAAATCTATTTTTAACATAAATTTGTTTCCGTATATCAGAATTGGACCTGTGACATATGCATTTGGGTAGTAAAATAATTTCTATCCATTTTGACAACCAGAGAAAGAAGAATCACATTCCGAGATATAGTTTGTGAGATGCAACTTGGCGGTGAAAAGTGAACAGTTGAAAATCTATTTTTAGCATAAATTTGTTTCCATATATCAGAATTGGACGTATGACATATGCATTTGGGGTAAAAAAATAATTTAAATCCATTTGGACAACCAGAGAAAGCAGAATCACATTCCGAGATATAGTTTGTGAGATGCAACTTGGCGGTGAAAAGTGAAATGATGAAAATCTATTTTTAGCATAACTTAGTTTCCGTATATCAGAATTGGACGTATGACATATGCATTTGGGGTAGAAAAATAAGTTCAATCCATTGTTGCTACTAGAAAAAGCAGAATCACATTTCGAGCTATATTTTGTGAGTTGCAACTTGGCAGTGAAAATTTGTTTTTGAGATGCATATAGTTTTTGAGATGCGTATGACATATAGTTTTTGAGATGCATCTTGGCGGTGAAAAGTGAAAAGTTGTAAATCGATTTTTAGCATAACTTTGTTTTCGTATATCAGAATCGGACGTATGACATATGCATTTGGGGTAGAAAAACAAGTTCTATCCATTGTGATAAAAAGAGAAAGCAGAATCACATTCCGATATATAGTTTGTGAGATGCAACTTGACGGTGAAAAGTGAAAAGTTGAAAATCTATTTTTAGCATACATTTGTTTCCGTGTATCAGAACCGGACGTATGACATATGCAGTTGGAGTAGAAAAATAATTTCTATCCATTTTGACAACCATAGAAAGAAGAATAACATTCCGAGATATAGTTTGTGAGATGCAACTTGGCTGTGACAAGTGAATAGTTGAAAATCTATTTTTAGCATACCTTTGTTTCCGTATATCAGAATTGGACGTGTGACATATGCATTTGGCGTAGAAAAATAAGTTCTATCCATTGTGATAACCAGAGAAAGCAGAATCACATTCCGAGATATAGTTTGGGAGTTGCAACTTGGCAGTAAATAATGAACAGTTAAAAATTTATTTTTAGCATTACTTTTTTTCCATATATCAGAATCGGACCTATGACATATGAATTTGGGGTAGAAAAATAAGATCTATCCATTGTGACAACTAGAGAAATTAGAATCACATTTCGAGATATAGTGTGTGAGATGCAACTTGGCGGTGAAAAGTGAACAATTGAAAACCTATTTTTAGCATAAATTTGTTTCCGTATATTAGAATCGGACTTATGACATATGCATTTGGCGTAGAAATATATGTTCTATCCATTGTGATAACCAGAGAATGCAGAATTACATTCCGAAATATAGTTTGTGAGATGCAACTTGGCGGTGAAAAGTGTACAGTTGAAAATCTATTTTTAACATAAATTTGTTTTTGTATATCAGAATTGGACGTGTGACATAAGCATTTGGGGTAGAAAAATAATTTAAATCGATTGGGACAACCAGAGAAATCAGAATCACATTCTAAGCGGTATTTTGTGAGATGCAACTTGGCGGTGACAAGTGAATAGTTGAAAATCTATTTTTAGCATAACTTTGTTTCCGTATATCAGAATCGGATGTATGACACATGCATTTGGGGTTGAAAAATAAATTCTATCCATTTTGATAATCATAGAAAGCAGAATCACTTTCCGAGCTACAGTTTGTGAGATGCAATTTGGCGGTGACAAGTGAACAGTTGAAAATCTAATATTACCATAACTTTGTTTCCGTAAATCCAAATTGGACGTGTGACATATGCATTTGGGGTAGAAAAATAAGTTCTATCTATTGTGACAAACAGAGAAAGCAGAATCACATTCTGAGATATAGTTTGTGAGATGCAACTTGGCGGTGAAAAGTGAAAAGTTGATAATCGATTTTTAGCATAACTTTGTTTCCGTATAACAGAATCAGACGTATGACATTTGCATTTGGGGTAGAAAAATAAGTTCTATCCATTCTGATAACTAGTTAAAGCAGAATCACATTCCGAGATATAGTTTGTGAGATGCAACTTGGCTGTGAAAAGTGAAAAGTAGATAATCGATTTAGCATAACTTTGTTTCCGTATATCAGAATCGGACGTATGACATATGCATTTGGGGTAGAAAAATAAGTTCTATCCACTATGATAACAAGAGAAAGCAGAATCACATTCCGAGATATAGTTTGTGAGTTGCAACTTGGCGGTGAAAAGTGAACAGTTGAAAATCTATTTTTAGCATAAATTTGTTTCCGTATATCAGAATTGGACGTGTGACATATGCATTAGGTGTATAAAAATAATTTAAATCCATTGGGACAACCAGAGAAATCAGAATCACATTCCATGCTATAGTTTGGGAGATGCAACATAGCGGTGTTAAGTGAATAGTTGAAAATCTATTTTTAGTATACATTTGTTTCCGTATATCAGAATCGGACGTATGACATATGCATTTGGAGAAGAAAAATAATATCTATCCATTTTGACATCCATAGAAATAAGAATAACATTCCGAGATATATTTTGTGAGATACAACTTGGCGGTGAAAAGTGAAAAGTTGAAAATCGATTTTTAGCATAACTTTTTTTCTGTATATCAGAATCGGACGTATGACTTATGCATTTGGGGTAGAAAAATACGTTCTATTCCTTGTGAGAACTAGAGAAAGCAGAATCACATTCCGAGATATAGTTTGTGAGATGCAACTTGGCGGTGAAAAGTGAAAAGTTGAAAATCGATTTTTAGTATAACTTTGTTTCCGTATATCAGAATCGGACGTATGACATATGCATTTGGGGTAGAAAAGTAAGTTCTATCCATTGTGATAACAAGAGAAATCAGAATCACATTTTGACATATAGTTTGTGAGATGCAACTTGGCGGTGAAAAGTGAATAGTTGAAAATCTATTTTTTGCATAAATTTGTTTCAGTATATCAGAATTGGACGTGTGACATATGCATTTGGGGTAGAAAAATAAGTTCTATCTATTGTGATAACCAGAGAAAGAAGATTCACATTCCGAGATATAGTTTGTGAGATGCAACTTGGATGTGACAAGTGAACAGTTGAAAATCTATTTTTAGCATACATTTGTCTCCATATATCAGAATCGGACGTATGACATATGCATTTGGAGTAGAAAAATAATTTCTATCCATTTTGACAACCAGAGAAAGAAGAATCACATTCCGAGATATAGTTTGTGAGATGCAACTTGGCGGTGACAAGTGAATAGTTGAAAATCTATTTTTAGCATAACTTTTTTTCCGTATATCAGAATTGGATGTATGACATATGCATTTGGTGTAGAAACATAAGTTCTATCTATTGTGATAACGAGAAAATGCAGAATCACATTCCGAGCTATAGTTTGTGAGATGCAACTTGGCAGTGACAAGTGAATAGTTGAATCGGACGTTTGATATATGAATTTGGGGTAGAAATATAAGTTCTATCCATTGTCAAAACAAGATAAAGAAGTTCCGTATATCTGAATCGGACGTTTGATATATGAATTTGGGGTAGAAATATAAGTTCTATCCATTGTCAAAACAAGATAAAGAAGAATCACATTCCGAGATATAGTTTGTGAGATGCAACTTGGCGGTGACAAGTGAATAGTTGAAAATCTATTTTTAGCACAACGTTTTTTCCGTATATCATAATTGGATGTATGACATATGCATTTGGGGTAGAAACATAAGTTCTATCCATTGTGATAACGAGAGAAAGCAGAATCACATTCCGAGCTATAGTTTGTGAGATGCAACTTGGCAGTGACAAGTGAATAGTTGAAATTCTATTTTTAGCATACCTTTGTTTCCGTATATCAGAATTGGATGTATGAATTATGCATTTGGGGTAGAAATATAACTTCTATCCATTGTGATAACAAGAGAAAGCACAATCACATTCCAAGATATAGTTTGTGAGATGCAACTTGGCGGTGAAAAGTGAATAGTTGAAAATCTATTTTTAGCATAAATTTGTTTCCGTATATCAGAATCGGACATATGACATATGCATTTGGGGTAGAAAAATAAGTTCTATCCATTGTGACAACTAGAGAAAGCAGAATCACATTCTGAAATATAGTTTGTGAGATGCAACTTGGAGGTGAAAAGTGAATAGTTGGAAATCTATTTTTTGCATACATTTGTTTCCGTATATCAGAATCGTACGTATGACATATGCAATTGGAGTAGAAAAATAATTTCTATCCATTTTGACAACCAGAGAAAGAAGAATCACATTCCGAGATATAGTTTGTGAGATGCAACTTGGCGGTGAAAAGTGAAAAGTTGAAAATCGATTTTTAGCATAACTTTGTTTCCGTATATATGAATCGGACATATGACATATGAATTTGGGGTATAAAAATAATTTAAATCCATTGGGACAACCAGAGAGATTAGAATCACATTCCATGCTATAGTTTGTGAGATGCAATTTGGCGGTGACAAGTGAATAGTTGAAAATCTATTTTTAGCATAACATTGTTTCCGTAAATCCAAATTGGACGTGTGACATATGCATTTGGCGTAGAAAAATAGTTTGTGACATATGCAGAATCACATTCCGAGATGTAGTTTATGAAATGCAACTTGACAGTGAAAAGTGAAAAGTTGAAAATCTATTTTTAGCATAAATTTGTGATTCTGCTTTCTCTGTTTATCACAATAGATAGAACTTATTTTTTACCCCAAATGCATATGTCACACATCCAATTTGGATTTACGGAAACAAAGTTATGCTAAAAATAGATTTTCAACTATTCACTTGTAACCGCCAAATTGCATCTCACAAACTATAGCATGGAATGTGATTCTGATCTCTCTGGTTGTCCCAATGGATTTAAATTATTTTTATACCCCAAATTCATATGTCATACGTCCGATTCTGATATACCGAAACAAAGTTATGCTAAAAATCGATTTTCAACTTTTTACTTTTCACCGCAAAGTTGCATCTCACAAACTATATCCCGGAATGTGATTCTTCCTACTATAGTTGTCACAATGGATAGAAATTCTTTTTCTACCCCAAATGCATATGTCATAAGTCTGATTCTGATATACGGAAACAAAGTTATGCTAAAAATCGATTTTCAACTTTTCACTTTTCACTGCCAAGTTGTATCTCAAAAAATATATCTCGGAATGTGATTCTTCTTTCTCAAGTTGTCACAATGGATAGAACTTATTTTTCTACCCCAAATGCTTATGTTATACGTCCGATTCTGATATACGGAAACCAAGTTATGCTAAAAATAGGTTTTAAACTGTTCACTTTTCAATGTCAAGTTGCAACTCACAAACAATATCTCGGAATGTGATTCTGCTTTCTGTGGTTGTCACAATGGGTAGAAATTATTTTTCTACACCAAATGCATTTCTCACACGTCCAATTCTGATATACGGAAATAAATTTATGCTAAAAATAGATTTTCAGATGTTCACTTATCACCGCCAAGTTGCATCTCACAAACTATATCTCAGAATGTGATACTGCTTTCTCTGCTTGTCACAATGTATAGAAATCATTTTTCTACCCCAAATGCATATGTCATACGTCGGATTCGTATATACGGAAACAAAGGTATGCTAAAAATAGATTTTCAACTATTCACTTTTGACCGCCAAGTTGCATCTCACAAACTATATCTCGGAATGTGATTCTGCTTTCTCTTGTTTTCACAATGGATAGAACTTATTTTTCTACCCCAAATGCATATGCCATACGTCCGATTCTGATATACGGAAACAAAGTTATGCTAAAAATCGATTTTCAACTTTTCACTTTTCACCGCCAAGTTGCATCTCACAAACTATATCTCGGAATGTGATTCTGCTTTCTCTAGTTGTCACAATTGATAGAACGTATTTTTATACCCCAAATGCATATGTCACACGTCCGATTCAGACATACGGTGACAAGTGAATAGTTGAAAATCTATTTGAAGCACACCTTTGTTTCTGTATGTCTGAATCGGACGTATGACATATGAATTTGGGATAGAAAAATAATTTCTATCCATTGTGACAAGCATAGAAATCAGAATCACATTCCGAGATATAGTTTATGAGATGCAACTTGGCGGTGAAAAGTGAACAGTTGAAAATCAATTTTTAGCATAAATTTGTTTCCGTATATCAGAATTGGACGTGTGACATATGCATTTGGCGTATAAAAATAAGTTCTATCCATTGTGACAACCAGAGAAAGCAGAATCACATTCCGAGATGTAGTTTGTGAAATGCAACTTGGTAGTGAAAAGTGAAAAGTTGAAAATCTATTTTTAGCATAAATTTGTTTCCGTATATCAGAATTGGACGTGTGACATATGCATTAGGTGTAGAAAAATAATTTAAATCCATTGGGACAACCAAAGAAATCAGAATCACATTCCGAGATATACTTTGTGTGATGCAACTTGGCGGTGACAAGTGAATAGTTGAAAATCTATTTTTAGCATACACTTGTTTCCATATATCAGAATCGGACGTATGACATATGCATTTGGAGTAGAAAAAAAATTTCTATCCTTTGTAATAACCAGAGAAAGCAGAATCACATTCCGAGATATAGTTTGTGAGATGCAACTTGGCGGTTAAAAGTGAATAGTTGAAAATCTATTTTTAGCATAAATTTGTTTCCGTATATCAGAATTGGATGTGTGACATATGCATTTCTCTTACAAAAATAAGTTCTATCAATTGTGACAACTAGAGAAAGCAGAATCACATTCCGAGATATAGTTTGTGAGATGCAACTTGGCGGTGACAAGTGAACAATTGAAAATCTATTTTTAGCATAACTTTGTTTCCGTATATCAGAATTAGACGTATGACATATGCATTTGGGGTAGAAAAATAAATTCTCTCTATTGTTACTACCAAACAAATCAGAATCACATTCCGAGCTATAGTTTGTGAGATGCAACTTGGCAGTGACAAGTAAATAGTTGAAAATTTATTTTTAGCATAACTTTGTTACCATATATCAGAATCGAACGTATGATATGCATTTGAGGTTGAAAAATAAGTACTATCCATTGTGACATCCAGAGAAATACGAATCACATTCAGAGATATAGTTCGTGAGATGCAACTTGGCGTTGACAAGTGAATAGTTGAAAATCTATTTTTAGCATACCTTTGTTTCCGTATATCAGAATCGGACGTATGACATATGTATTTTGGGGTAGAAATATAACTTCTATCCATTGTGACAGTAAGAGAAAGCAGAATCACTTTCCGACGTATAGTTTGTGAGATGCAACTTGGCGGTGAAAAGTGAATAGTTGAAAATCTATTTTTTGCATAAATTTGTTTCTGTATATCAGAATTGGACGTATGACATATGCATTTGGGGTAGAAAATAACATCTATCCATTGTGACAAACAGAGAAACGAGAATCACTTTCCGTGCAATGGTTTGTGAGATGCAACTTGGAGGTGAAAAGTGAACAGTTGAAAATCTATTTTTAGCATAAATTTGTTTCCGTATATTAGAGTTGGACGTGTGAAATATTCATTTGGTGTTGAAAAATAAATTCTATCCATTTTGAAAACTTGAGAAAGCAGAATCACATTCCGAGATATAGTTTGTGAGATGCAACTTGGAGGTGAAAAATGAAAAGTTGAAAATCGATTTTTAGCATAACTTTGTTTCCGTATATCAGAATCGGATGTATGACATATGCATTTGGGGTAGAAAAATAATTTCTATCCATTGTGATAACAAGAGAAAGCAGAATCACATTTCGAGATATAGTTTGTGAGATGCAACTTGGCGGTGAAAAGTGAACAGGTGAAAATCTATTTTTAGCATAAATTTGTTTCCGTATATCAGAATCGGACGTATGACATATGCATTTGGAATAGAAAAATATGTTCTATCCATTGTGACTACCAAAAGAAGCAGAATCACATTCCGAGCTATAGTTTGTGAGATGCAACTTTGCAGTGACAAGTGAATAGTTGAAAAATTATTTTTAGCTTAACTTCGTTACCAAATATCAGAATCCGACGTATGACATATGCATTTGGGGTAGAAAAATAAGTTCTATCCATTGTGACAACTTGAGAAAGAAGAATCACATTCCGAGATATATTTTTTGAGATACAACTTGGCGGTGAAAAGTGAAATGTTGAAAATCGATTTTTAGCATAACTTTGTTTCTGTATATCAGAATCGGACGTATGACATATGAATTTGGGGTAGAAAATAAGATCTATCCATTGTGACAACTAGAGAAAGCAGAATCACATTCCGAGATATAGTTTGTGAGATGCAACTTGGCGGTGAAAAGTGAATAGTTGAAAATCTATTTTTTGCATAAATTTGTTTCCGTATATCAGACTTGGACGTGTGACATATGCATTTAGGGTAGAAAAATAATTTCTATCTATTGTGATAACCAGAGAAAGCAGAATCACATTCCGATATATAGTTTGTGAGATGCAACTTGGCGGTGAAAAGTGAATAGTTGAAAATCTATTTTTAGCATAAATTTGTTTCCGTATATCAGAATTGGACGTGTGACATATGCATTAGGTGTAGAAAAATAACTTTTATCCATTGTGTCTACCAAAAAAAGAAGAATCACATTCCGAGCAATAGTTTGTGAGATGAAATTTTGCATTGACGAGTGAATAGTTGAAAATTTATTTTTAGCATAACTTTGTTACCATATATCAGAATCGGACGTATGACATATGCATTTGGGTAGAAAAATAAGTTATATCCATTGTGACAACTATAGAAAGCAGAATCACATTCCGAGATATATTTTGTGAGATGCATCTTGGCGGTGAAAAGTGAAAAGCTAAAAATAGATTTTTAGCATAACTTTGTTTCCGTATATCAGAATCGGACCTATGACATATGCATTTGGGGTATAAAAAATAAGTTCTATCCATTGTGATAACAAGAGAAAGCAGAACCACATTCCGAGATATAGTTTGTGAAATGCAACATGGCAGTGAAAAGTGAACAGTTAAAAATCTATTTTTAGCATAACTTTGTTTTCGTATATTAGAATTGGACTTGTGACATATGCATTTGGGGTTTAAAAATAAATTCTGTCCATTTTGAAAATCATAGAAAGAAGAATCACTTTCCGAGCGACAGTTTGTGAGATGCAACTTGCCGGTGACAAGTGAACAGTTGAAAATCTATTTTTAGCATAACATTGTTTTCGTAAATCCGAATTGGACCTATGACATATGCATTTGGGGTATAAAAATAAGTTCTATCCATTGTGATAACAAGAGAAAGCAGAATCACATTCCGAGATATAGTTTGTGAAATGCAACTTGGCAGTGAAAAGTGAACAGTTGAAAATCTATTTTTAGCATAACTTTGTTTCTGTATATCAGAATCGGACGTATGTCATATGAATTTGGGGTAGAAAATAAGATCTATCCATTGTGACAACTAGAGAAAGCAGAATCACATTCCGAGGTATAGTTTGTGAGATGCAACTTGGCGGTGAAAAGTGAATAGTTGAAAATCTATTTTTTGCATAAATTTGTTTCCGTATATCAGACTTGGACGTGTGACATATGCATTTAGGGTAGAAAAATAAGTTTTATCTATTGTGATAACCAGAGAAAGCAGAATCACATTCCGATATATAGTTTGTGAGATGCAACTTGGAGGTGAAAAGTGAATAGTTGAAAATCTATTTTTAGCATAAATTTGTTTCGGTATATCAGAATTGGACGTGTGACATATGCATTAGGTGTAGAAAAATAACTTCTATCCATTGTGTCTACCAAAAAAAGAAGAATCACATTCCGAGCAATAGTTTGTGAGATGAAATTTTGCATTGACGAGTGAATAGTTGAAAATTTATTTTTAGCATAACTTTGTTACCATATATCAGAATCGGACGTATGACATATGCATTTGGGTAGAAAAATAAGTTATATCCATTGTGACAACTAGAGAAAGCAGAATCACATTCCGAGATATATTTTGTGAGATGCATCTTGGCGGTGAAAAGTGAAAAGCAAAAAATAGATTTTTAGCATAACTTTGTTTCCGTATATCAGAATCGGACCTATGACATATGCATTTGGGGTATAAAAAATAAGTTCTATCCATTGTGATAACAAGAGAAAGCAGAACCACATTCCGAGATATAGTTTGTGAAATGCAACATGGCAGTGAAAAGTGAACAGTTAAAAATCTATTTTTAGCATAACTTTGTTTTCGTATATTAGAATTGGACTTGTGACATATGCATTTGGGGTTTAAAAATAAATTCTGTCCATTTTGAAAATCATAGAAAGAAGAATCACTTTCCGAGCGACAGTTTGTGAGATGCAACTTGCCGGTGACAAGTGAACAGTTGAAAATCTATTTTTAGCATAACATTGTTTTCGTAAATCCGAATTGGACCTATGACATATGCATTTGGGGTATAAAAATAAGTTCTATCCATTGTGATAACAAGAGAAAGCAGAATCACATTCCGAGATATAGTTTGTGAAATGCAACTTGGCAGTGAAAAGTGAACAGTTGAAAATCTATTTTTAGCATAACTTTGTTTCTGTATATCAGAATCGGACGTATGTCATATGAATTTGGGGTAGAAAATAAGATCTATCCATTGTGACAACTAGAGAAAGCAGAATCACATTCCGAGGTATAGTTTGTGAGATGCAACTTGGCGGTGAAAAGTGAATAGTTGAAAATCTATTTTTTGCATAAATTTGTTTCCGTATATCAGACTTGGACGTGTGACATATGCATTTAGGGTAGAAAAATAAGTTCTATCTATTGTGATAACCAGAGAAAGCAGAATCACATTCCGATATATAGTTTGTGAGATGCAACTTGGCGGTGAAAAGTGAATAGTTGAAAATCTATTTTTAGCATAAATTTGTTTCCGTATATCAGAATTGGACGTGTGACATATGCATTAGGTGTAGAAAAATAACTTCTATCCATTGTGTCTACCAAAAAAAGAAGAATCACATTCCGAGCAATAGTTTGTGAGATGAAATTTTGCATTAACGAGTGAATAGTTGAAAATTTATTTTTAGCATAACTTTGTTACCATATATCAGAATCGGACGTATGACATATGCATTTGGGGTAGAAAAATAAGTTATATCCATTGTGACAACTAGAGAAAGCAGAATCACATTCCGAGATATATTTTGTGAGATGCATCTTGGCGGTGAAAAGTGAAAAGCTAAAAATAGATTTTTAGCATAACTTTGTTTCCGTATATCAGAATCGGACCTATGACATATGCATTTGGGGTATAAAAATAAGTTCTATCCATTGTGATAACAAGAGAAAGCAGAATCACATTCCGAGATATAGTTTGTGAAATGCAACATGGCAGTGAAAAGTGAACAGTTGAAAATCTATTTTTAACATAACTTTGTTTTCGTATATCAGAATTGGACTTGTGACATATGCATTTGGGGTTTAAAAATAAATTCTGTCCATTTTGAAAATCATAGAAAGAAGAATCACTTTCCGAGCGACAGTTTGTGAGATGCAACTTGTCGGTGACAAGTGAACAGTTGAAAATCTATTTTTAGCATAACATTGTTTTCGTAAATCCGAATTGGACCTATGACATATGCATTTGGGGTATAAAAATAAGTTCTATCCATTGTGATAACAAGAGAAAGCAGAATCACATTCCGAGATATAGTTTGTGAAATGCAACTTGGCAGTGAAAAGTGAACAGTTGAAAATCTATTTTTAGCATAACTTTGTTTCTGTATATCAGAATCGGACGTATGACATATGAATTTGGGGTAGAAAATAAGATCTATCCATTGTGACAACTAGAGAAAGCAGAATCACATTCCGAGATATAGTTTGTGAGATGCAACTTGGCGGTGAAAAGTGAATAGTTGAAAATCAATTTTTTGCATAAATTTGTTTCCGTATATCAGACTTGGACGTGTGACATATGCATTTAGGGTAGAAAAATAAGTTCTATCTATTGTGATAACCAGAGAAAGCAGAATCACATTCCGATATATAGTTTGTGAGATGCAACTTGGCGGTGAAAAGTGAATAGTTGAAAATCTATTTTTAGCATAAATTTGTTTCGGTATATCAGAATTGGACGTGTGACATATGCATTAGGTGTAGAAAAATAACTTCTATCCATTGTGTCTACCAAAAAAAGAAGAATCACATTCCGAGCAATAGTTTGTGAGATGAAATTTTGCATTGACGAGTGAATAGTTGAAAATTTATTTTTAGCATAACTTTGTTACCATATATCAGAATCGGACGTATGACATATGCATTTGGGGTAGAAAAATAAGTTATATCCATTGTGACAACTAGAGAAAGCAGAATCACATTCCGAGATATATTTTGTGAGATGCATCTTGGCGGTGAAAAGTGAAAAGCTAAAAATAGATTTTTAGCATAACTTTGTTTCCGTATATCAGAATCGGACCTATGACATATGCATTTGGGGTATAAAAAATAAGTTCTATCCATTGTGATAACAAGAGAAAGCAGAACCACATTCCGAGATATAGTTTGTGAAATGCAACATGGCAGTGAAAAGTGAACAGTTAAAAATCTATTTTTAGCATAACTTTGTTTTCGTATATTAGAATTGGACTTGTGACATATGCATTTGGGGTTTAAAAATAAATTCTGTCCATTTTGAAAATCATAGAAAGAAGAATCACTTTCCGAGCGACAGTTTGTGAGATGCAACTTGCCGGTGACAAGTGAACAGTTGAAAATCTATTTTTAGCATAACATTGTTTTCGTAAATCCGAATTGGACCTATGACATATGCATTTGGGGTATAAAAATAAGTTCTATCCATTGTGATAACAAGAGAAAGCAGAATCACATTCCGAGATATAGTTTGTGAAATGCAACTTGGCAGTGAAAAGTGAACAGTTGAAAATCTATTTTTAGCATAACTTTGTTTCTGTATATCAGAATCGGACGTATGTCATATGAATTTGGGGTAGAAAATAAGATCTATCCATTGTGACAACTAGAGAAAGCAGAATCACATTCCGAGGTAATGTTTGTGAGATGCAACTTGGCGGTGAAAAGTGAATAGTTGAAAATCTATTTTTTGCATAAATTTGTTTCCGTATATCAGACTTGGACGTGTGACATATGCATTTAGGGTAGAAAAATAAGTTCTATCTATTGTGATAACCAGAGAAAGCAGAATCACATTCCGATATATAGTTCGTGAGATGCAACTTGGAGGTGAAAAGTGAATAGTTGAAAATCTATTTTTAGCATAAATTTGTTTCGGTATATCAGAATTGGACGTGTGACATATGCATTAGGTGTAGAAAAATAACTTCTATCCATTGTGTCTACCAAAAAAAGAAGAATCACATTCCGAGCAATAGTTTGTGAGATGAAATTTTGCATTGACGAGTGAATAGTTGAAAATTTATTTTTAGCATAACTTTGTTACCATATATCAGAATCGGACGTATGACATATGCATTTGGGGTAGAAAAATAAGTTATATCCATTGTGACAACTAGAGAAAGCAGAATCACATTCCGAGATATATTTTGTGAGATGCATCTTGGCGGTGAAAAGTGAAAAGCTAAAAATAGATTTTTAGCATAACTTTGTTTCCGTATATCAGAATCAGACCTATGACATACGCATTTGGGGTATAAAAATAAGTTCTATCCATTGTGATAACAAGAGAAAGCAGAATCACATTCCGAGATATAGTTTGTGAAATGCAACATGGCAGTGAAAAGTGAACAGTTGAAAATCTATTTTTAGCATAACTTTGTTTTCGTATATCAGAATTGGACTTGTGACATATGCATTTGGGGTTTAAAAATAAATTCTGTCCATTTTGAAAATCATAGAAAGAAGAATCACTTTCCGAGCGACAGTTTGTGAGATGCAACTTGCCGGTGACAAGTGAACAGTTGAAAATCTATTTTTAGCATAACATTGTTTTCGTAAATCCGAATTGGACCTATGACATATGCATTTGGGGTATAAAAATAAGTTCTATCCATTGTGATAACAAGAGAAAGCAGAATCACATTCCGAGATATAGTTTGTGAAATGCAACTTGGCAGTGAAAAGTGAACAGTTGAAAATCTATTTTTAGCATAACTTTGTTTCTGTATATCAGAATCGGACGTATGACATATGAATTTGGGGTAGAAAATAAGATCTATCCATTGTGACAACTAGAGAAAGCAGAATCACATTCCGAGATATAGTTTGTGAGATGCAACTTGGCGGTGAAAAGTGAATAGTTGAAAATCTATTTTTTGCATAAATTTGTTTCCGTATATCAGACTTGGACGTGTGACATATGCATTTAGGGTAGAAAAATAAGTTCTATCTATTGTGATAACCAGAGAAAGCAGAATCACATTCCGATATATAGTTTGTGAGATGCAACTTGGCGGTGAAAAGTGAATAGTTGAAAATCTATTTTTAGCATAAATTTGTTTCCGTATATCAGAATTGGACGTGTGACATATGCATTAGGTGTAGAAAAATAACTTCTATCCATTGTGTCTACCAAAAAAAGAAGAATCACATTCCGAGCAATAGTTTGTGAGATGAAATTTTGCATTAACGAGTGAATAGTTGAAAATTTATTTTTAGCATAAATTTGTTACCATATATCAGAATCGGACGTATGACATATGCATTTGGGGTAGAAAATAAGATCTATCCATTGTGACAACTAGAGAAAGCAGAATCACATTCCGAGATATATTTTGTGAGATGCATCTTGGCGGTGAAAAGTGAAAAGCTAAAAATAGATTTTTAGCATAACTTTGTTTCCGTATATCAGAATCGGACCTATGACATATGCATTTGGGGTATAAAAATAAGTTCTATCCATTGTGATAACAAGAGAAAGCAGAATCACATTCCGAGATATAGTTTGTGAAATGCAACATGGCAGTGAAAAGTGAACAGTTGAAAATCTATTTTTAGCATAACTTTGTTTTCGTATATCAGAATTGGACTTGTGACATATGCATTTGGGGTTTAAAAATAAATTCTGTCTATTGTGACAACTAGAGAAAGCAGAATCTCTTTCCGAGATATAGTTTGTGAAATGCATCTTGGCGGTGAAAAGTGAAAAGTGAAAAGTTGAAAATCGATTTTTAGCATAACTTTGTTTCCGTATATCATAATCGGACGTATGACATATGCATTTGGGGTAGAAAAATAAGTTCTATCCATTGTGATTACAAGAGAAAGCAGAATCACATTCCGAGATATAGTTTGTGAGATGCAACTTGGCGGTGAAAAGTGAACAGTTGAAAATCTATTTTTAGCATAAATTTGTTTCCGTATATCAGAATTGGACTTGTGACATATGCATTTAGTGTTGAAAAATAAATTCTATCCATTTTGAAAATCATAGAAAGCAGAATCACTTTCCGAGCGACAGTTTGTGAGATGCAACTTGCCGGTGACAAGTGAACAGTTGAAAATCTATTTTTAGCATAACATTGTTTTCGTAAATCCGAATTGGACGTGTGACATATGCATTTGGGGTAGAAAAATAAGTTCTATGTATTGTGATAACCAGAGAAAGCAGAATCAAATTCCTAGATATAGTTTGTGAGATGCAACTTGGCGGTGAAAAGTGAAAAGTTGAAAATCTATTTTTAGCATAACTTTGTTTCCGTTTATCAGAATTAGACGTATGACATATGCATTTGGGGTAGAAAAATAAGTTCTATCCATTGTGATAACAATAGAAAGCAGAATCACATTCTGAGATATAGTTTGTGAGATGCAACTTGGCGGTGAAAAGTGAACAGTTGAAAATCTATTTTTAGCATAAATTTGTTTCCGTATATCAGAATTGGACATGTGACATATGCATTTGGGGTTGAAACATAAATTCTATCCATTTTGAAAATCATAGAAAGCAGAATCACTTTCCGAGCTACAGTTTGTGAGATGCAACTTGGCGGTGACAAGTGAATAGTTGAAAATCTATTTTTAGCATAACTTTGTCTTCGTAAATCCGAATTGGACGTGTGACATATGCATTTGGGGTATAAAAATAAGTTCTATCCATTGTGACAACTAGAGAAAGCAGAATCTCTTTCCGAGATATAGTTTGTGAAATGCATCTTGGCGGTGAAAAGTGAAAAGTGAAAAGTTGAAAATCGATTTTTAGCATAACTTTGTTTCCGTATATCATAATCGGACGTATGACATATGCATTTGGGGTAGAAAAATAAGTTCTATCCATAGTGATTACAAGAGAAAGCAGAATCACATTCCGAGATATAGTTTGTGAGATGCAACTTGGCGGTGAAAAGTGAACAGTTGAAAATCTATTTTTAGCATAAATTTGTTTCCGTATATCAGAATTGGACTTGTGACATATGCATTTAGTGTTGAAAAATAAATTCTATCCATTTTGAAAATCATAGAAAGCAGAATCACTTTCCGAGCTACATTTTGTGAGATGCAACTTGGCGGTGACAAGTGAACAGTTGAAAATCTATTTTTAGCATAACTTTGTTTCCGTATATCAGAATCGGACGTATGACATATGCATTTGGGGTAGAAAAATAAGTTATGTCCATTGTGATAACAAGAGAAAGCAGAATAACATTCCGAGATATAGTTTGTGAGATGCAACTTGGCGGTTAAAAGTAAATAGTTGAAAATCTATTTTTAGCATAAATTAGTTTCCGTATATCAGAATTGGACGTGTGACATATGTATATGGCGTAGAAAAATAAGTTCTATCCATTGTGACAACCAGAGAAAGTAGAATCACATTCCCAGATATAGTTTGTGAGTTGCAACTTGGCGGTGACAAGTGAATAGTTGAAAATCTATTTTTAGCATAACTTTGTTTCCGTATATCAGAATTAGACGTATGACATATGCATTCGGGGTAGAAAAATAACTTCTATCCATTCTGACTACCAAATAAAGCAAAATCACATTCCGAGCTATAGTTTGTGAGATGCAAATTGGCTGTAACAAGTGAATAGTTGATAATTTATTTTTAGCATAACTTTGTTACCATATATCAGAATCGGACGTATGACATATGCATTTGAGGTTGAAAATTAAGTACTATCCATTGTGACATCCATAGAAATACGAATCACATTCTGAGATATAGTTTGTGAGATGCAACTTGGCGGTGACAAGTGAATAGATACATTTGTTTCTGTATATCAGAATCGTACATATGACATAAGCATTTGGGGTAGAAAAACAATTTCTATCCATTGTGACAACCAGAGAAAGCAGAATCACATTCCGAGATATAATTTGTGAGATGCAAATTGGCGGTGAAAAGTGAATAGTTGAAAATCTATTTTTTGCATAAATTTGTTTCCGTATATCAGAATTGGACTTGTGACATATGCATTTGGTGTTGAAACATAAATTCTATCCATTTTGAAAATCATAGAAAGCAGAATCACTTTCCGAGCTACAGTTTGTGAGATGCAACTTGGCGGTGACAAGTGAACAGTTGAAAATCTATTTTTAGCATAACTTTGTTTCTGTATATCAGAATCGGACGTATGACATATGCATTTGGGGTAGAAAAATAAGTTCTATACATTGTGATAACAAGAGAAAGCAGAATCACATTCCGAGATATATTTTGTGAGATGCAACTTGGCGTTTAAAAGTGAACAGTTGAAAATCTATTTTTAGCATAAATTTATTTCCGTATATCAGAATTGGACGTGTGACATATGCATTTGGCGTAGAAAAATAAGTTCTATCCATTGTGACAACCAGAAAAAGCAGAATCACATTCCGAGATATAGTTTGTGAGATGCAACTTGGCGGTGACAAGTGAATAGTTGAAAATCTATTTTTAGCATAACTTTGTTTCCGTACATCAGAATCGGACGTATGACATATGCATTTGGGTTAGAAAAATAAGTTTTATCTATTGTGATAACCAGAGAAAGCAGAATCACATTCAAAGATATAGTTTGTGAGATGCAACTTGGCAGTGAAAAGTGAACAATTTAAAATCTATTTTTAGCATAACTTTGTTTCCGTATATTAGAATCGAACGTATGACATATGTATTTGGGGTAGAAAAATAACTTCTATCTATTGATACTACCAAACAAAGCAGAATCACATTCCGAGCTATAGTTTGTGAGATGCAACTTGGCAGTGACAAGTGAATAGTTGAAAATTTATTTTTAGCATAACTTTGTTACCATATATCAGAATCGGACGTATGACATATGCATTTGGGGTAAAAAAAATAAGTACTATCCATTATGATAACTGGAGGAATAAGAATCACATTCTGAGATATAGTTTATGAGATGCAACTTGGCGGTGACAAGTGAACAAGTTGAAAATCTATTTTTAGCATACCTTTGTTTCCATATATCAGAATCGGACGTATGAAATATGCATTTGGGGTAGAAGAATAAGTTCTATCCATTGTGATATCCAGAGAAAGCAGAATCATCATTCCGAGCTATATTTTGTGAGATGCAACTTGGCCGTGACAAGTGAACAGTTGAAAATCTATTTTTAGCATAACTTTGTTTCCGTATATCAGAATCGGACGTGTGACATATGTATTTGGGAGTAGAAATATAACTTCTATCCATTGTGACAATAAGAGAAAGCAGAATCACTTTCCGACGTATAGTTTGTTAGATGCAACTTGGCGGTGAAAAGTGAACAGTTGAAAATCTATTTTTTGCATAACTTTGTTTCCGTATATCAGAATTGGACGTTTGACATATGCATTTGGGGTAGAAAATAACATTCTATCCATTGTGACAAACAGAGAAAGCAGAATCACATTCTGAGATATTGTTTGTGAGATGCAACTTGGCGGTGAAAAGTGAGCAGGTGAAAATCTATTTTTAGAATAAATTTGTTTCTGTATATCAGAATTGGACGTGTGACATATTTATTTGGTGTTGAAAAATAAATTCTATCCATTTTGATAATCATAGAAATCAGAATCACTTTCCGAGCTATAGTTTGTGAGATGCAACTTGGCCGTGACAAGTGAACAGTTGAAAATCTATTTTTAGCATAACTTTGTTTCCGTATATCAGAATTGGACGTGTGAAATATGCATTTGGGGTAGAAAAATAATTTTTATCCATTGTGACAACCAGAGAAAGTTGAATCACATTCCGAGATATAGTTTGTGAGATGCAACTTGAAGGTGAAAAGTGAAAAGTTGAAAATCGATTTTTAGCATAACTTTGTTTCCGTACATCAGAATCAGAAGTATGACATATGCATTTGGGATAGAAAAATAATTTTTATCCATTGTGACAACTAGAGAAGGCAGAATCACATTCCGAGATATAGTTTGTGAGATGCAACTTGGCGGTGAAAAGTGAAAAGTTGAAAATCGATTTTTAGCATAACTTTGTTTCCGTATATCAGAATCGGACGTATGACATATGCATTTGGGGTAGAAAAATAAGTTTTATCTATTGTGATAACCAGAGAAAGCAGAATCACATTCAGAGATATAGTTTGTGAGATGCAACTTGGCGGTGAAAAGTGAATAGTTGAAAATCTATTTTTAGCATAACTTTGTTTCCGTATATCAGAATGGGACGTGTGACATATGCATTTGGCGTCGAATAAAAAATTCTATCCATTGTGATAACTAGAGAAAGCAGAATCACATTCAAAGTTATAGTTTGTGAGATTGCAACTTGGCAGTGAAAAGTGAACAAGTTGAAAATCTATTTTTAGCATAACTTTGTTTCCGTATATCAGAATCGACGTATGACATATGCATTTGGGGTAGAAAAATAACTTCTATCCATTGTGACTACCAAAGAAAGCAGAATCACATTCCGAGATATAGTTTGTGAGATGCAACTTGGCAGTGAAAAGTGAATAGTTGAAAATCTATTTTTAGCATAACTTTGTTTCCGTATATCAGAATCGGACGTATGACATATGCATTTGGGGTAGAAAAATAAGTACTATCCATTGTGACAACTAGAGAAATAAGAATCACATTCTAAGATATAGTTTGTGAGATGCAACTTGGCGGTGACAAGTGAACAGTTGAAAATCTATTTTTAGCATAACTTTGTTTCCGTATATCAGAATCGGACGTATGACATATGCATTTGGGGTAGAAGAATAAGTTCTATCCATTGTGACTACCAGAGAAAGCAGAATCACATTCCGAGATATAGTTTGTGAGATGCAACTTGGCGGTGAAAAGTGAACAAGTTGAAAATCTATTTTTAGCATAACTTTGTTTCCGTATATCAGAATCGGACGTATGACATATGCATTTGGGGTAGAAAAATAAGTTCTATCCATTGTGACAACTAGAGAAAGCAGAATCACATTCCGAGATATAGTTTGTGAGATGCAACTTGGCGGTGAAAAGTGAAAAGTTGAAAATCTATTTTAGCATAACTTTGTTTCCGTATATCAGAATCGGACGTATGACATATGCATTTGGGGTAGAAAAATAAGTTCTATCCATTGTGACAACTAGAGAAAGCAGAATCACATTCTGAGATATAGTTTGTGAGATGCAACTTGGCGGTGAAAAGTGAAAAGTTGAAAATCTATTTTTAGCATAACTTTGTTTCCGTATATCAGAATCGGACGTATGACATATGCATTTGGGGTAGAAAAATAATTTCTAATCCATTGTGACAACCTAGAGAAATCAGAATCACATTCCTGAGATATAGTTTGTGAGATGCAACTTGGCGGTGAAAAGTGAAAAGTTGAAAATCGATTTTTAGCATAACTTTGTTTCCGTATATCAGAATTGGACGTATGACATATGCATTTGGGGTAGAAAAATAAGTTCTATCCATTGTGACAACCAGAGAAAGCAGATCCACATTCCGAGATATAGTTTGTAAGATGCAACTTGGCGGTGAAAAGTGAATAGTTGAAAATCTATTTTTAGCATAACTTTGTTTCCGTATATCAGAATTGGAAGTATGACATATGCTTTAGGGGTAGAAAAATAACTTCTATCCATTGTGACTACCAAAAAAGAAGAATCACATTCCGAGCTAAATTTTGTGAGATGCAACTTGGCAGTGACAAGTGAAAAGTTGAAAATCGATTTTTAGCATAACTTTGTTTCCGTATATCATAATCGGACGTATGACATATGCATTTGGGGTAGAAAAATAATTTCTATCCATTGTGACAACCAGAGAAAGCGGAATCACATTCCGAGATATAGTTTGTGAGATGCAACTTGGCGGTGAAAAGTGAAAAGTTGAAAATCTATTTTTTGCATAACTTTGTTTCCGTATATCAGAATTGGACGTATGACATATGCATTTGGGGTGGAAAAATAATTTCTATCCATTGTGACAACCAGAGAAAGCAGAATCACATTCCGAGATATAGTTTGTGAGATGCAACTTGGCGGTGAAAAGTGAAATAGTTGAAAATCTATTTTTAGCATAACTTTGTTTCCGTATATCAGAATCGGACGTATGACATATGCATTTGGGGTAGAAAAATAAGTTCTATCCATTGTGACAACCAGAGAAAGCAGAATCACATTCCGAGATATAGTTTGTGAGATGCAACTTGGCGGTGAAAAGTGAACAGTTGAAAATCTATTTTTAGCATAACTTTGTTTCCGTATATCAGAATAGGACGTATGACATATGCATTTGGGGTAGAAAAATAAGTTCTATCCATTGTGACAACTAGAGAAAGGCAGAATCACATTCCGAGATATAGTTTGTGAGATGCAACTTGGCGGTGAAAAGTGAAAAGTTGAAAATCGATTTTTAGCATAACTTTGTTTCCGTATATCAGAATTGGACGTATGACATATGCATTTGGGGTAGAAAAATAAGTTCTATCCATTGTGACAACTAGAGAAGGCAGAATCACATTCCGAGATATAGTTTGTGAGATGCAACTTGGCGGTGAAAAGTGAAAAGTTGAAAATCGATTTTTAGCATAACTTTGTTTCCGTACATCAGAATCGGACGTATGACATATGCATTTGGGGTAGAAAAATAAGTTCTATCTATTGTGATAACCAGAGAAAGCAGAATCACATTCAAAGATATAGTTTGCGAGATGCAACTGGGCGGTGAAAAGTGAATAGTTGAAAATCTATTTTTAGCATAAATTTGTTTCAGTATATCAGAATGGGACGTGTGACATATGCATTTGGCGTAGAATGAAAAATTCTATCCATTGTGATAACTAGATAAAGCAGAATCACATTCAAAGTTATAGTTTGTGAGTTGCAACTTGGCAGTGAAAAGTGAACAATTTAAAATCTATTTTTAGCATAACTTTGTTTCCGTATATCAGAATCAGGACGTATGATATATGGATTTGGGGTAGAAAAATAAGTTCTATCTATTGTGATAACCAGAGAAATAAGAATCACATTCCGAGATATAGTTTGTGAGATGCAACTTGGCGGTGACAAGTTAATAGTTGAAAATCTATTTTTAGCATACCTTTGTTTCCGTATATAAAATCGGACATATGACATATGCATTTGGGGTAGAAAAATAATTTCTATCTATTGTCACATCCAGAGATAGCAGAATCACATTCTGAGATATAGTTTATGAGATGCAACTTGGCAGTGACAAGTGAATAGTTGAAAATTTATTTTTAGCATAACTTTGTTTCCATATATCAGAATCGGACGTAAGACATATGCATTTGGGGTAGAAAAATAAGTTCTATCCATTGTGACAACTAGATAAAGCAGAATCACATTCCGAGATATAGTTTGTGGGATGCAACTTGGCGGTGAAAAGTGAAGAGTTGAAAATCTATTTTTAGCATAACTTTGTTTCCGTATGTCAGAATTGGACGTATGACATATGCATTTGGGGTAGAAAAATAATTTATATCCATTGTGAAAACCATAAAAAGCAGAATAACATTCCGAGATATAGTTTGTGAGATGCAACTTGGCGGTGAAAAGTGAAAAGTTGAAAATCGATTTTTAGCACAACTTTTTTTCTGTATATCAGAATCGGACGTCTGACATATGCATGTGGGGTATAAAAATAAGTTCTATCCATTGTAATAACTAGAGAAAGAACAATCACATTCCGAGATATAGTTTGTGAGTTGCAACTTGGCTGTGAAAAGTGAACAGTTTAAAATCTATTTTTAGCATAACTTTGTTTCCGTATATCAGAATCGGATGTATGTCATAAGCATTTGGGGTAGAGAAATAAGTTCTATCTATTGTCATAACCAGATAAATAAGAATCACAATCCGAGATATACTTTGTGAGATGCAACATGGCGGTGACAAATGAATAGTTGAAAATCTTTTTTTAGCATACCTTTGTCACAACCAGCGAAAGCAGAATCACATTCCGAGATATAGTTTGTGAAATGCAACTTGGAGGTGAAAAGTGAATAGTTGAAAATCTGTTTTTTAGCATAAATTTGTTTCCGTATATTAGAATTGGACGTATGACATATGCATTTGGGGTAGAAAAATAAGTTTTATCCATTGTTGCAACTAGAAAAAGCAGAATCACATTCCGAGCTATAGTTTGTGAGTTGCAACTTGGTAGTGAAAAGTGAAAATTTTAAAATCTATTTTTAGCATAACTTTGTTTCCGTATATCAGAATCGAACGTATGACATAAGCATTTGGGGTAAAAAAAATAAGTTCTATCTATTGTGATAACCAGTGAATTGAGAATCACATTCCGAGATATAGTTAGTGAGATGCAACTTGGCGGTGACAAGTGAAATTGTTGAAAATCTATTTTTAGCATACCTTTGTTTCCGTGTATAAGAATTGGACGTATGACATATGCATTTGGGGTAGAAAAATAATTTCTATCCATTGTCATGACCAGAGAAAGCAGAATCACATTCCGAGATATAGTTTGTGAGATGCAACTTGGCGGTGAAAAGTGAAAAGTTGAAAATCTATTTTTAAGCATAACTTTGTTTCCGTATATCAGAATCGGACGTATGACATATGCATTTGGGGTAGAAAAATAAGTTCTATCCATTGTGATAACCAGAGAAAGCATAATCACATTCTGAGATATAGTTTGTGAGATGCAACTTGGCGGTGAAAAGTGAAAAGTTGAAAATCGATTTTTAGCATAACTTTGTTTCCGTATATCAGAATTCGGACGTATGACATATGCATTTGGGGTAAGAAAAAGAATTTCAATCCATTGTGACAACTAGAGAAAGCAGAATCACATTCTGAGATATAGTTTGTGAGATGCAACTTGGCGGTGAAAAGTGAAAAGTTGAAAATCGATTTTTAGCATAACTTTGTTTCCGTATATCAGAATCGGACGTATGACATATGCATTTGGGGTAGAAAAAGAATTTCAATCCATTGTGACAACTAGAGAAAGCAGAATCACATTCTGAGATATAGTTTGTGATATGCAACTTGGCCGTGACAAGCGAATAGTTGAAAATCTATTTTTAGCATACCTTTGTTTCCGTATATAAGAATCGGACGTATGACATATGCATTTGGAATAGAAAATAATTTCTATCCATTGTGACAACCAGAGAAAGCAGAATAACATTCCGAGATATAGTTTGTGAGATGCAACTTGGCGGTGAAAAGTGAAAAGTTGAAAATCTATTTTTAGCATAACTTTGTTTCCGTATATCAGAATCGAACGTATGACATATGCATTTGGGGTAGAAAAATAAGTTCTATCTATTGTGATGACCAGTAAAATGAGAATCACATTCTGAGATATAGTTTGTGAGATGTAACTTGGCGGTGACAAGTGAATTGTTGAAAATCTATTTTTAGCATACCTTTGTTTCCATATATAAGAATTGGACGTATGAGATATGCATTTGTGGTAGAAAAATAATTTCTATCCAATGTCATGACCAGAGAAAGCAGAATCACATTTCGAGATATAGTTTGTGAGATGCAACTTGGCGGTGAAAAGTGAAAAGTTGAAAATCTATTTTTAGCATAACTTTGTTTCCGTATATCAGAATCGGACGTATGACATATGCATTTGGGGTAGAAAAATAAGTTCTATCCATTGTGACAACCAGAGAAAGCAGAATCACATTCCGAGATATAGTTGTGAGATGCAACTTGGCGGTGAAAAGTGAAAAGTTGAAAATCTATTTTAGCATAACTTTGTTTCCGTATATCAGAATCGGACGTATGACATATGCATTGGGGTAGAAAAATAATTTCTAATCCATTGTGACAACTAGAGAAAGCAGAATCACATTCGAGATATAGTTTGTGAGATGCAACTTGGCGGTGAAAAGTGAAAAGTTGAAAATCGATTTTTAGCATAACTTTGTTTCCGTATATCAGAATTGACGTATGACATATGCATTTGGGGTAGAAAAATAATTTCTATCCATTGTGACAACTAGAGAAAGCAGAATCACATTCTGAGATATAGTTTGTGAGATGCAACTTGGCGGTGAAAAGTGAAAAGTTGAAAATCTATTTTTAGCATAACTTTGTTTCCGTATATCAGAATTGGACGTATGACATATGCATTTGGGGTAGAAAAATAAGTTCTATCCATTGTGACTACTAGAGAAAGCAGAATCACATTCTGAGATATATTTTGTGAGATTGCAACTTGGCAGTGAAAAGTGAACAAGTTGAAAATCTATTTTTAGCATAACTTTGTTCCGTATATCATAATCGGACGTATGACATATGCATTTGGGGTAGAAAAATAAGTTCAATCCATTGGGACAACTAGAGAAATCAGAATCACATTCCTGAGATATAGTTTGTGAGATGCAACTTGGCAGTGACAAGTGAATAGTTGAAAATCTATTTTTAGCATACTTTGTATCCAGTATATCAGAATCGGACGTATGACATATGCATTTGGGGTAGAAAAATAAGTTCTATCCATTGTGACAACTAGAGAAAGCAGAATCACATTCCGAGATATAGTTTGTGAGATGCAACTTGGCGGTGAAAAGTGAAAAGTTGAAAATCGATTTTTAGCATAACTTTGTTTCCGTATATCAGAATCGGACGTATGACATATGCATTTGGGGTAGAAAAATAATGTTCTATCCATTGTGACAACTAGAGAAAGCAGAATCACATTCTGAGATATAGTTTGTGAGATGCAACTTGGCGGTGAAAAGTGAAAAGTTGAAAATCTATTTTTAGCATAACTTTGTTTCCGTATATCAGAATCGGACGTATGACATATGCATTTGGGGTAGAAAAATAAGTTCTATCCATTGTGACCACTAGAGAAAGCAGAATCACATTCGAGATATAGTTTGTGAGATGCAACTTGGCGGTGAAAAGTGAAAAGTTGAAAATCGATTTTTAGCATAACTTTGTTTCCGTATATCAGAATCGGACGTATGACATATGCATTTGGGGTAGAAAAATAATTTCTATCCATTGTGACAACTAGAGAAAGCAGAATCACATTCTGAGATATAGTTTGTGAGATGCAACTTGGCGGTGAAAAGTGAAAAGTTGAAAATCTATTTTTAGCATAACTTTGTTTCCGTATATCAGAATCGGACGTATGACATATGCATTTGGGGTAGAAAAATAAGTTCTATCCATTGTGACAACTAGAGAAAGCAGAATCACATTCTGAGATATAGTTTGTGAGATGCAACTTGGCGGTGAAAAGTGAAAAGTTGAAAATCTATTTTTAGCATAACTTTGTTTCCGTATATCAGAATCGGACGTATGACATATGCATTTGGGGTAGAAAAATAAGTTCTATCCATTGTGACAACTAGAGAAAGCAGAATCACATTCTGAGATATAGTTTGTGAGATGCAACTTGGCGGTGAAAAGTGAAAAGTTGAAAATCGATTTTTAGCATAACTTTGTTTCCGTATATCAGAATCGGACGTATGACATATGCATTTGGGGTAGAAAAATAAGTTCTATCCATTGTGACAACTAGAGAAAGCAGAATCACATTCCGAGATATAGTTTGTGAGATGCAACTTGGCGGTGAAAAGTGAATAGTTGAAAATCTATTTTTAGCATAACTTTGTTTCCGTATATCTAGAATCGGACGTATGACATATGCATTTGGGGTAGAAAAATAAGTTCTATCATTGTGATAACCATAGAAAAGCAGAATCACATTCCGAGATATAGTTTGTGAGATGCAACTTGGCGGTGAAAAGTGAATAGTTGAAAATCTATTTTTAGCATAACTTTGTTTCCGTATATCAGAATCGGACGTATGACATATGCATTTGGGGTAGAAAAATAAGTTCTATCCATTGTGACAACCAGAGAAAGCAGAATCACATTCTGAGATATAGTTTGTGAGATGCAACTTGGCGGTGAAAAGTGAAAAGTTGAAAATCTATTTTTAGCATAACTTTGTTTCCGTATATCAGAATTGGACGTATGACATATGCATTTGGGGTAGAAAAATAAGTTCTATCCATTGTGACACTAGAAGAAAGCAGAATCACATTCCGAGATATATTTTGTGAGATGCAACTTGGCGGTGAAAAGTGAAAAGTTAAAATCTATTTTTAGCATAACTTTGTTTCCGTATATCAGAATCGGACGTATGACATATGCATTTGGGGTAGAAAAATAAGTTCTATCCATTGTGACAACTAGAGAAAGCAGAATCACATTCCGAGATATAGTTTGTGAGATGCAACTTGGCAGTGAAAAGTGAAAAGTTGAAAATCTATTTTTAGCATAACTTTGTTTCCGTATATCAGAATCGGACGTATGACATATGCATTTGGGGTAGAAAAATAAGTTCTATCCATTGTGACAACTAGAGAAAGCAGAATCACATTCTGAGATATAGTTTGTGAGATGCAACTTGGCGGTGAAAAGTGAACAGTTGAAAATCTATTTTTAGCATAACTTTGTTTCCGTATATCAGAATCGGACGTATGACATATGCATTTGGGGTAGAAAAATAAGTTCTATCCATTGTGATAACCAGAGAAATAAGAATCACATTCCGAGATATAGTTTGTGAGATGCAACTTGGCGGTGAAAAGTGAATAGTTGAAAATCTATTTTAGCATAACTTTGTTTCCGTATATCAGAATCGGACGTATGACATATGCATTTGGGGTAGAAAAATAAGTTCTATCTATTGTGACAACCAGAGAAAGCAGAATCACATTCTGAGATATAGTTTGTGAGATGCAACTTGGCGGTGAAAAGTGAAAAGTTGAAAATCTGATTTTTAGCATAACTTTGTTTCCGTATATCAGAATCGGACGTATGACATATGCATTTGGGGTAGAAAAATAAGTTCTATCCATTGTAGAACACTAGAGAAGCAGAATCACATTCTGAGATATAGTTTGTGAGATGCAACTTGGCGGTGAAAAGTGAAAAGTTAAAATCGATTTTTAGCATAACTTTGTTTCCGTATATCAGAATCGGACGTATGACATATGCATTTGGGGTTAGAAATATGACTTCTATCCATTGTGATAACTAAAGAAAGCAAAATCACATTCTGAGATATAGTTTGTGAGATGCAACTTGGCGGTGCAAAGTGAATAGTTGGAAAATCTATTTTTAGCATACATTTGTTTCCGTATATCAGAATCGGACGTATGACATATGCAATTGGAGTAGAAAAATAATTTCTATCCATTTGACAACCAGAGAAAGAAGAATCACATTCCGAGATATAGTTTGTGAAATGCAACTTGGCGGTGAAAAGTGAACAATTTAAAATCTATTTTTAGCATAAATTTGTTTCCGTATATCAGAATTGGACGTGTGACATATGCATTAGGTGTAGAAAAATAATTTAAATCCATTGGGACAACCAGAGAAATCAGAATCAAATTCCGAGATATAGTTTGTGAGATGCAACTTGGTGGTGACAAGTGAATAGTTGAAAATCTATTTTTAGCATACCTTTGTTTCCGTATATCAGAATCGGACGTATGACATATGCATTTGGAGTAGAAAAATAAGTTCTATCCATTGTGACAACTAGAGAAAGCAGAATCACATTCCTGAGATATAGTTTGTGAGATGCAACTTGGCGGTGAAAAGTGAAAAGTTGAAAATCGATTTTTAGCATAACTTTGTTTCCGTATATCAGAATCGGACGTATGACATATGCATTTGGGGTAGAAAAAGAAGTTCTATCCATTGTGACAACTAGAGAAAGCAGAATCACATTCTGAGATATAGTTTGTGAGATGCAACTTGGCGGTGAAAAGTGAAAAGTTGAAAATCGATTTTTAGCATAACTTTGTTTCCGTATATCAGAATTCGGACGTATGACATATGCATTTGGGGTAGAAAAATAAGTTCTATCCATTGTGACAACTAGAGAAAGCAGAATCACATTCTGAGATATAGTTTGTGAGATGCAACTTGGCGGTGAAAAGTGAAAAGTTGAAAATCGATTTTTAGCATAACTTTGTTTCCGTATATCAGAATCGGACGTATGACATATGCATTTGGGGTAGAAAAAGAAGTTCTATCCATTGTGACAACTAGAGAAAGCAGAATCACATTCTGAGATATAGTTTGTGAGATGCAACTTGGCGGTGAAAAGTGAAAAGTTGAAAATCGATTTTTAGCATAACTTTGTTTCCGTATATCAGAATCGGACGTATGACATATGCATTTGGGGTAGAAAAAGAAGTTCTATCCATTGTGACAACTAGAGAAAGCAGAATCACATTCTGAGATATAGTTTGTGAGATGCAACTTGGCGGTGAAAAGTGAAAAGTTGAAAATCGATTTTAGCATAACTTTGTTTCCGTATATCAGAATCGGACGTATGACATATGCATTTGGGGTAGAAAAAGAATGTTCTATCCATTGTGACAACTAGAGAAAGCAGAATCACATTCTGAGATATAGTTTGTGAGATGCAACTTGGCGGTGAAAAGTGAAAAGTTGAAAATCGATTTTTAGCATAACTTTGTTTCCGTATATCAGAATCGGACGTATGACATATGGCATTTGGGGTAGAAAAATAAGTTCTATCTATTGTGACTAACCAGAGAAATCAGAATCACATTCTGAGATATAGTTTGTGAGATGCAACTTGGCGGTGAAAAGTGAAATAGTTGAAAATCTATTTTTAGCATACCTTTGTTTCCGTATATCAGAATCGGACGTATGACATATGCATTTGGGGTAGAAAAATAATTTCTATCCATTGTGACAACCAGAGAAAGCAGAATCACATTCTGAGATATAGTTTGTGAGATGCAACTTGGCGGTGAAAAGTGAAAAGTTGAAAATCGATTTTTAGCATAAATTTGTTTCCGTATATCAGAATTGGACGTGTGACATATGCATTTGGGGTAGAAAAATAAGTTCTATCCATTGTGACAACAGAGAAAGCAGAATCACATTCCGAGATATAGTTTGTGAGATGCAACTTGGCAGGTGAAAAGTGAATAGTTGAAAATCTATTTTTAGCATACTTTGTTTCCGTATATCAGAATCGGACGTATGACATATGCATTTGGGGTAGAAATATAATTTCTATCCATTGTGACAACTAGAGAAAGCAGAATCACATTCTGAGATATAGTTTGTGAGATGCAACTTGGCGGTGAAAAGTGAATAGTTGAAAATCTATTTTTAGCATAACTTTGTTTCCGTATATCAGAATCGGACGTATGACATATGCAATTGGGATAGAAAAATAATTTCTATCCATTGTGACAACCAGAGAAAGCAGAATCACATTCTGAGATATAGTTTGTGAGATGCAACTTGGCGGTGAAAAGTGAAAGTTGAAAATCTATTTTTAGCATAACTTTGTTTCCGTATATCAGAATTGGACGTATGACATATGCATTTGGGGTAGAAAAATAATTCTAATCCATTGTGACAACTAGAGAAAGCAGAATCACATTCGAGATATAGTTTGTGAGATGCAACTTGGCGGTGAAAAGTGAAAAGTTGAAAATCTATTTTTAGCATAACTTTGTTTCCGTATATCAGAATCGGACGTATGACATATGCATTTGGGGTAGAAAAATAAGTTCTATCCATTGTGACAACTAGAGAAAGCAGAATCACATTCTGAGATATAGTTTGTGAGATGCAACTTGGCGGTGAAAAGTGAAAAGTTGAAAATCGATTTTTAGCATAACTTTGTTTCCGTATATCAGAATTGGACGTATGACATATGCATTTGGGGTAGAAAAATAAGTTCTATCCATTGTGACAACTAGAGAAAGCAGAATCACATTCTGAGATATAGTTTGTGAGATGCAACTTGGCGGTGAAAAGTGAAAAGTTGAAAATCGATTTTTAGCATAACTTTGTTTCCGTATATCAGAATCGGACGTATGACATATGCATTTGGGGTAGAAAAATAGTTCTATCCATTGTGACAACTAGAGAAAGCAGAATCACATTCTGAGATATAGTTTGTGAGATGCAACTTGGCGGTGAAAAGTGAAAAGTTGAAAATCGATTTTTAGCATAACTTTGTTTCCGTATATCAGAATCGGACGTATGACATATGCATTTGGGGTAGAAAAATAAGTTCTATCCATTGTGACAACTAGAGAAAGCAGAATCACATTCTGAGATATAGTTTGTGAGATGCAACTTGACGGTGAAAAGTGAAAAGTTGAAAATCTATTTTTAGCATAACATTTGTTTCCGTATATCAGAATCGGACGTATGACATATGCATTTGGAGTAGAAAAATAATTTCTATCCATTGTGACAACCATAGAAATAAGAATCACATTCTGAGATATAGTTTGTGAGATGCAACTTGGCGGTGAAAAGTGAATAGTTGAAAATCTATTTTTAGCATAACATTTGTTTCCGTATATCAGAATTGGACGTATGACATATGCATTTGGGGTAGAAAAATAAGTTCTATCCATTGTGATAACCAGAGAAAGCAGAATCACATTCTGAGATATAGTTTGTGAGATTGCAACTTGGCGGTGAAAAGTGAACAGTTGAAAAATCTATTTTTAGCATAACTTTGTTTCCGTATATCAGAATCGGACGTATGACATATGCATTTGGGGTAGAAAAATAAGTTCTATCCATTGTGACAACTAGAGAAAGCAGAATCACATTCTGAGATATAGTTTGTGAGATGCAACTTGGCGGTGAAAAGTGAAAAGTTGAAAATCGATTTTTAGCATAACTTTGTTTCCGTATATCAGAATCGGACGTATGACATATGCATTTGGGGTAGAAAAATAAGTTCTATCCATTGTGACAACTAGAGAAAGCAGAATCACATTCTGAGATATAGTTTGTGAGATGCAACTTGGCGGTGAAAAGTGAAAAGTTGAAAATCGATTTTTAGCATAACTTTGTTTCCGTATATCAGAATCGGACGTATGACATATGCATTTGGGGTAGAAAAATAAGTTCTATCCATTGTGACAACTAGAGAAAGCAGAATCACATTCCGAGATATAGTTTGTGAGATGCAACTTGGCGGTGAAAAGTGAAAAGTTGAAAATCTATTTTTAGCATAACTTTGTTTCCGTATATCAGAATTGGACGTATGACATATGCATTTGGGGTAGAAAAAGAAGTTCTATCCATTGTGACAACTAGAGAAATCAGAATCACATTCTGAGATATAGTTTGTGAGATGCAACTTGGCGGTGAAAAGTGAAAAGTTGAAAATCGATTTTTAGGCATAACTTTGTTTCCGTATATCAGAATCGGACGTATGACATATGCATTTGGGGTAGAAAAAGAAGTTCTATCCATTGTGACCACTAGAGAAAGCAGAATCACATTCTGAGATATAGTTTGTGAGATGCAACTTGGCGGTGAAAAGTGAAAAGTTGAAAATCTATTTTTTAGCATAACTTTGTTTCCGTATATCAGAATCGGACGTATGACATATGCATTTGGGGTTGAAAAATAAGTTATATCCATTGTGATAACCAGAGAAAGCAGAATCACATTCTGAGATATAGTTTGTGAGATGCAACTTGGCGGTGAAAAGTGAAAAGTTGAAAATCGATTTTTAGCATAACTTTGTTTCCGTATATCAGAATCGGACATATGACATATGCATTTGGGGTAGAAAAATAAGTTCTATCCATTGTGACAACTAGAGAAAGCAGAATCACATTCTGAGATATAGTTTGTGAGATGCAACTTGGCGGTGAAAAGTGAAAAGTTGAAAATCGATTTTTAGCATAACTTTGTTTCCGTATATCAGAATCGGACGTATGACATATGCATTTGGGGTAGAAAATAAGTTCTATCCATTGTGACAACTAGAGAAAGCAGAATCACATTCCGAGATATAGTTTGTGAGATGCAACTTGGCGGTGAAAAGTGAAAAGTTGAAAATCGATTTTTAGCATAACTTTGTTTCCGTATATCAGAATCGGACGTATGACATATGCATTTGGGGTAGAAAAATAAGTTCTATCCATTGTGATAACTAGAGAAAGCAGAATCACATTCCGAGATATAGTTTGTGAGATTGCAACTTGGCGGTGAAAAGTGAAAAGTTGAAAATCGATTTTTAGCATAACTTTGTTTCCGTATATCAGAATCGGACGTATGACATATGCATTTGGGGTAGAAAAAGAAGTTCTATCCATTGTGACACTAGAGAAATGCAGAATCACATTCTGAGATATAGTTTGTGAGATGCAACTTGGCGGTGAAAAGTGAAAAGTTGAAAATCTATTTTAGCATAACTTTGTTTCCGTATATCAGAATCGGACGTATGACATATGCATTTGGGGTAGAAAAATATGTTCTATCCATTGTGACAACTAGAGAAAGCAGAATCACATTCTGAGATATAGTTTGTGAGATGCAACTTGGCGGTGAAAAGTGAAAAGTTGAAAATCTATTTTTAGCATAACTTTGTTTCCGTATATCAGAATCGGACGTATGACATGTGCATTTGGGGTAGAAAAAGAAGTTCTATCCATTGTGACAACTAGAGAAAGCAGAATCACATTCTGAGATATAGTTTGTGAGATGCAACTTGGCGGTGAAAAGTGAAAAGTTGAAAATCTATTTTTAGCATAAACTTTGTTTCCGTATATCAGAATCGGGACGTATGACATATGCAATTTGGGGTAGAAAAAGAAGTTTTATCCATTGTGGACCACTAGAGAAAGCAGAATCACATTCTGAGATATAGTTTGTGAGATGCAACTTGGTCGGTGAAAAGTGAAAAGTTGAAAATCGATTTTTAGCATAACTTTGTTTCCGTATATCAGAATTGGACGTATGACATATGCATTTGGGGTAGAAAAAGAATTTCAATCCATTGTGACACTAGAGAATGCAGAATCACATTCTGAGATATAGTTTGGGAGATGCAACTATGCGGTGAAAAGTGAAAAGTTGAAAATCGATTTTTAGCATAACTTTGTTTCCGTATATCAGAATTGGACGTATGACATATGCATTTGGGGTAGAAAAAGAATTTCAATCCATTGTGACAACTAGAGAAATCAGAATCACATTCTGAGATATAGTTTGTGAGATGCAACTTGGCGGTGAGAAGTGAATAGTTGAAAATCTATTTTTAGCATAACTTTTTTTCCGTATATCAGAATCGGACGTATGACATATGCATTTGGGGTAGAAAAAGAAGTTCTATCCATTGTAAAATGTAGAGAAAGCAGAATCACATTCCGAGATATAGTTTGTGAGATCAAACTTGGAGGTGAAAAGTGAAAAGTTGAAAATCGATTTTTAGCATACATTTGTTTCCATATATCAGAATCGGACGTATGACATATGCATTTGGAGTAGAAAAATAATTTCTATCCATTTTGACAACCAGAGAAAGCAGAATCACATTCCGAGATATATTTTGTGAGATGCAACTTGGCGGTGAAAAGTGAAAAGTTGAAAATCGATTTTTAGCATAACTTTGTTTCCGTATATCAGAATCGGACGTATGACATATGCATTTGGGGTAGAAAAATAAGTTCTATCCATTGTGACCACTGAGAATGTAGAATCACATTTGAGATATAGTTTGTGAGATGCAACTTGGCGGTGAAAAGTGAAAAGTTGAAAATCGATTTTTAGCATAACTTTGTTTCCGTATATCAGAATCGGACGTATGACATATGCATTTGGGGTAGAAAAATAAGTTCTATCTATTGTGATATCCAGAGAAAAAAGAATCACATTCCGAGATATAGTTTGTGAGATGCAACTTGGCGATGACAAGTGAATAGTTGAAAATCTATTTTTAGCATACATTTGTTTCCGTATATCAGAATCGGACGTATGACATATGCATTTGGAGTAGAAAAATAATTTCTATCCATTTTGACAACCAGAGAAAGAAGAATCACATTCCGAGATATAGTTTGTGAGATGCAACTTGGCAGTGACAAGTGAATAGTTGAAAATCTATTTTTAGCATACCTATGTTTCCGTATATCAGAATTGGACGTGTGACATATGCATTTGGCGTAGAAAAATTAGTTTTATCAATTGTGACAACCAGAGAAAGCAGAATCACATTCCGAGATATAGTTTGTGAGATGCAACTTGGCGGTGAAAAGTGAAAAGTTGAAAATCTATTTTAGCATAACTTTGTTTCCGTATATCAGAATCGGACGTATGACATATGCATTTGGGGTAGAAAAATAAGTTCTATCCATTGTGACAACTAGAGAAAGCAGAATCACATTCCTGAGATATAGTTTGTGAGATGCAACTTGGCGGTGAAAAGTGAAAAGTTGAAAATCGATTTTTAGCATAACTTTGTTTCCGTATATCAGAATCGGACGTATGACATATGCATTTGGGGTAGAAAAATAAGTTCTATCCATTGTGACAACTAGAGAAAGCAGAATCACATTCTGAGATATAGTTTGTGAGATGCAACTTGGCGGTGAAAAGTGAAATAGTTGAAAATCTATTTTAGCATAACTTTGTTTCCGTATATCAGAATCGGACGTATGACATATGCATTTGGGGTAGAAAAATAATTCTATCCATTGTGACAACAGAGAAAGCAGAATCACAATTCTGAGATATAGTTTGTGAGATGCAACTTGGCGGTGAAAAGTGAAAGTTGAAAATCTATTTTTAGCATAACTTTGTTTCCGTATATCAGAATCGGACGTATGACATATGCATTTGGGGTAGAAAAAGAATTTCTATCCATTGTGACAACTAGAGAAAGCAGAATCACATTCTGAGATATAGTTTGTGAGATGCAACTTGGCGGTGAAAGTGAAAAGTTGAAAATCGATTTTTAGCATAACTTTGTTTCCGTATATCAGAATCGGACGTATGACATATGCATTTGGGGTAGAAAAATAATGTTCTATCCATTGTGACAACTAGAGAAAGCAGAATCCACATTCTGAGATATAGTTTGTGAGATGCCAACTTGGCGGTGAAAAGTGAAAAGTTGAAAATCTATTTTTAGCATAACTTTGTTTCCGTATATCAGAATCGGACGTATGACATATGCATTTGGGGTAGAAAAAGAAGTTCATCCATTGTGACAACTAGAGAAAGTCAGAATTACATTCTGAGATATAGTTTGTGAGATGCAACTTGGCGGTGAAAAGTGAAAAGTTGAAAATCGATTTTTAGCATAACTTTGTTTCCGTATATCAGAATCGGACGTATGACATATGCATTTGGGGTAGAAAAATAAGTTCTATCCATTGTGACTATCTAGAGAAAGCAGAATCACATTCCGAGATATAGTTTGTGAGATGCAACTTGGCGGTGAAAAGTGAAATTGTTGAAAATCTATTTTAGCATAACTTTGTTTCCGTATATCAGAATCGGACGTATGACATATGCATTTGGGGTAGAAAAAGAAGTTCTATCCATTGTGACAACTAGAGAAAGCAGAATCACATTCCGAGATATAGTTTGTGAGATGCAACTTGGCAGGTGAAAAGTGAATAGTTGAAAATCTATTTTTAGCATAACTTTGTTTCCGTATATCAGAATCGGACGTATGACATATGCATTTGGAGTAGAAAAAGTAATTTCTATCCATTGTGACAACTAGAGAAAGCAGAATCACATTCTGAGATATAGTTTGTGAGATGCAACTTGGCGTGAAAAGTGAAAAGTTGAAAATCTATTTTTAGCATAACTTTGTTTCCGTATATCAGAATCGGACGTATGACATATGCATTTGGGTAGAAAAAGAAGTTCTATCCATTGTGACAACCTAGAGAATGCAGAATCACATTCCTGAGATATAGTTTGTGAGATGCAACTTGGCGGTGAAAAGTGAAAAGTTGAAATCTATTTTTAGCATAACTTTGTTTCCGTATATCAGAATTGGACGTATGACATATGCATTTGGGGTAGAAAAATAAGTTCTATCCATTGTGACAACCTAGAGAAAGCAGAATCACATTCCGAGATATAGTTTGTGAGATGCAACTTGCGGTGAAAAGTGAAAAGTTGAAAATCTATTTTTAGCATAACTTTGTTTCCGTATATCAGAATCGGACGTATGACATATGCATTTGGGGTAGAAAAAGAAGTTCTATCCATTGTGACAACTAGAGAAAGCAGAATCACATTCGAGATATAGTTTGTGAGATGCAACTTGGCGGTGCAAAGTGAAAAGTTGAAAATCTATTTTTTAGCATAACTTTGTTTCCGTATATCAGAATCGGACGTATGACATATGCATTTGGGGTAGAAAATAAGTTCTATCCATTGTGACAACTAGAGAAAGCAGAATCACATTCTGAGATATAGTTTGTGAGATGCAACTTGGCGGTGAAAAGTGAAAAGTTGAAAATCTATTTTAGCATAACTTTGTTTCCGTATATCAGAATCGGACGTATGACATATGCATTTGGGTAGAAAAATAAGTTCTATCCATTGTGACAACCAGAGAAAGCAGAATCACATTCGAGATATAGTTTGTGAGATGCAACTTGGCGGTGAAAAGTGAAAAGTTGAAAATCTATTTTTAGCATAACTTTGTTTCCGTATATCAGAATCGGACGTATGACATATGCATTTGGGGTAGAAAAATAAGTTCTATCCATTGTGACAACTAGAGAAAGCAGAATCACATTCTGAGATATAGTTTGTGAGATGCAACTTGGCGGTGAAAAGTGAAAAGTTGAAAATCGATTTTTAGCATAACTTTGTTTCCGTATATCAGAATCGGACGTATGACATATGCATTTGGGGTAGAAAAATAAGTTCTATCCATTGTGACTAATCAAGAGAAAGCAGAATCACATTCCGAGATATAGTTTGTGAGATGCAACTTGGCAGGTGAAAAGTGAAATGTTGAAAATCTATTTTTAGCATACTTTGTTTCCGTATATCAGAATCGGACGTATGACATATGCATTTGGGGTAGAAAAATAAGTTCTATCCATTGTGACAACCTAGAGAAAGCAGAATCACATTCTGAGATATAGTTTGTGAGATGCAACTTGGCAGGTGAAAAGTGAATAGTTGAAAATCTATTTTAGCATAACTTTGTTTCCGTATATCAGAATTCGGACGTATGACATATGCATTGGGGTAGAAAAATAAGTTCTATCCATTGTGACCACTAGAGAAAGCAGAATCACATTCTGAGATATAGTTTGTGAGATGCAACTTGGCGGTGAAAAGTGAAAAGTTGAAAATCGATTTTTAGCATAACTTTGTTTCCGTATATCAGAATCGGACGTATGACATATGCATTTGGGGTAGAAAAATAAGTTCTATCCATTGTGACAACTAGAGAAAGCAGAATCACATTCGAGATATAGTTTGTGAGATGCAACTTGGCGGTGAAAAGTGAAAAGTTGAAAATCTATTTTTAGCATAACTTTGTTTCCGTATATCAGAATCGGACGTATGACATATGCATTTGGGGTAGAAAAATAAGTTCTATCCATTGTGACAACTAGAGAAAGCAGAATCACATTCTGAGATATAGTTTGTGAGATGCAACTTGGCGGTGAAAAGTGAAAAGTTGAAAATCTATTTTTAGCATAACTTTGTTTCCGTATATCAGAATCGGACGTATGACATATGCATTTGGGGTAGAAAAATAAGTTCTATCCATTGTGATATCACTAGAGAAGCAGAATCACATTCCGAGATATAGTTTGTGAGATGCAACTTGGCAGTGAAAAGTGAAATGTTGAAAATCTATTTTTAGCATAACTTTGTTTCCGTATATCAGAATCGGACGTATGACATATGCATTTGGGGTTGAAAAATATGTTCTATCCATTGTGATAACCTAGAGAAAGCAGAATCACATTCCGAGATATAGTTTGTGAGATGCAACTTGGCAGGTGAAAAGTGAAATAGTTGAAAATCTATTTTTAGCATAACTTTGTTTCCGTATATCAGAATCGGACGTATGACATATGCATTTGGGAGTAGAAAAATAATTTCTATCCATTGTGACACCTAGAGAAAGAAGAATCACATTCTGAGATATAGTTTGTGAGATGCAACTTGGCGGTGACAAGTGAATAGTTGAAAATCTATTTTTAGCATACTTTTGTTTCCGTATATCAGAATCGGACGTATGACATATGCATTTGGGGTAGAAAAATAAGTTCTATCCATTGTGACAACCAGAGAATGCAGAATCACATTCCGAGATATAGTTTGTGAGATGCAACTTGGCCAGTGAAAAGTGAATAGTTGAAAATCTATTTTAGCATAACCTTGTTTCCATATATCAGAATCGGACGTATGACATATGCATTTGGGGTAGAAAAAGAAGTTCTATCCATTGTGACAACTAGAGAAAGTCAGAATCACATTTCGAGATATAGTTTGTGAGATGCAACTTGGCGGTGAAAAGTGAAAAGTTGAAAATCGATTTTTAGCATAACTTTGTTTCCGTATATCAGAATCGGACGTATGACATATGCATTTGGGGTAGAAAAATAAGTTCTATCCGATTGTGATAATCAAGAGAAAGCAGAATCATATTCCGAGATATATTTTGTGAGATGCAACTTGGCAGTGAAAAGTGAAATTGTTGAAAATCTATTTTTAGCATACTTTGTTTCCGTATATCAGAATCGGACGTATGACATATGCATTTGGGGTTAGAAAAATAAGTTCTATCCATTGTGACAACTAGAGAAAGCAGAATCACATTCTGAGATATAGTTTGTGAGATGCAACTTGGCAGGTGACAAGTGAATAGTTGAAAATTTATTTTTAGCATAACATTTGTTTCCGTATATCAGAATCGGACGTATGACATATGCATTGGGTAGAAAAATAATTTCTAATCCATTGTGACAACCTAGAGAAAGAAGAATCACATTCCGAGAGATAGTTTGTGAGATGCAACTTGGCGGTGACAAGTGAATAGTTGAAAATTGATTTTTAGCATACTTTGTTTCCGTATATCAGAATTGGACGTGTGACATATGCATTTGGGCGTAGAAAAATAAGTTCTATCCATTGTGACAACCAGAGAATGCAGAATCACATTCTGAGATATAGTTTGTGAGTTGTAACTTGCAGTGAAAAAGTGAATAGTTTAAAATTTATTTTTAGCATAACTTTTTTTCCATATATCAGAATCGGACCTATGACATATGAATTTGGGGTAGAAAAATAAGATCTCTCCATTGTGACAACTAGAGAAAGTAGAATCACATTTCGAGATATAGTTTGTGAGATGCAACTTGGCGGTGAAAAGTGAAAAGTTGAAAATCGATTTTTTGCATAACTTTGTTTCCGTATATCATAATCGGACGTATGACATATGCATTTGGGGTAGAAAAATAAGTTCTATCCATTGTGATATCAATAGAAAGCAGAATCACATTCCGAGATATATTTTGTGAGATGCAACTTGGCAGTGAAAAGTGAATTGTTTAAAATCTATTTTTAGCATACTTTTGTTTCCGTATATCAGAATCGGACGTATGACATATGCATTTGGGGTTGAAAAATATGTTCTATCCATTGTGATAACCAGAGAAAGCAGAATCACATTCCGAGATATAGTTTGTGAGATGCAACTTGGCAGTGACAAGTGAATAGTTGAAAATTTATTTTTAGCATACTTTGTTTCCGTATATCAGAATCGGACGTATGACATATGCAATTGGGAGTAGAAAAATAAGTTCTATCCATTGTGACAACCAGAGAAAGAAGAATCACATTCCGAGAGATAGTTTGTGAGATGCAACTTGGCGGTGAAAAGTGAATAAGTTGAAAATTTATTTTTAGCATACTTTGTTTCCGCATATCAGAATTGGACGTGTGACATATGCATTTGGCGTAGAAAAATAAGTTCTATCCATTGTGACAACCAGAGAATGCAGAATCACATTCCGAGATATAGTTTGGGAGTTGTAACTTGCCAGTAAAAAGTGAATAGTTTAAAATTTATTTTTAGCATAACTTTTTTTCCATATATCAGAATCGGACCTATGACATATGAATTTGGGGTAGAAAAATAAGATTCTCTCCATTGTGACAACTAGAGAAATGTAGAATCACATTTCGAGATATAGTTTGTGAGATGCAACTTGGCAGTGACAAGTGAATAGTTGAAAATTTATTTTTAGCATACATTTGTTTCCGTATATCAGAATCGGACGTATGACATATGCAATTGGAGTAGAAAAATAATTTCTACCCATTTTGACAACCAGAGAAAGAAGAATCACATTCCGAGAGATAGTTTGTGAGATGCAACTTGGCTGTGACAAGTGAATAGTTGAAAATTTATTTTTAACATAAATTTGTTTCCGTATATCAGAATCGGACATATGACATATGCATTTGGGGTAGAAAAAGAAGTTCTATCCATTGTGACATGTAGAGAAAGCAGAATCTCATTCCGAGATATAGTTTGAGAGATCCAACTTGGCGGTGAAAAGTGAAAAGTTGAAAATCGATTTTTAGCATACATTTGTCTCCGTATATCAGAATCGGACGTATGACATATGCATTGGGAGTAGAAAAATAATTTCTAACCATTTTGACAACCACAGAAAGAAGAATCACATTCCGAGATATAGTGTGGGAGTTGTAACTTGCCAGTAAAAAGTGAATAGTTTAAAATTTATTTTTAGCATAACTTTTTTTCCATATATCAGAATCGGACCTATGACATATGAATTTGGGGTAGAAAAATAAGATCTCTCCATTGTGACAACTAGAGAAAGTAGAATCAAATTTCGAGATATAGTTTGTGAGATGCAACTTGGCGGTGAAAAGTGAAAAGTTGAAAATCAATTTTTTGCATAACTTTGTTTCCGTATATCATAATCGGACGTATGACATATGCAATTGGAGTAGAAAAATAATTTCTATCCATTTTGACAACCAGAGAAAGAAGAATCACATTCCGAGAGATAGTTTGTGAGATGCAACTTGGCGGTGACAAGTGAATAGTTGAAAATTTATTTTTAGCATAAATTTGTTTCCGTATATCAGAATTGGACGTTTGACATATGCATTTGGGGTAGAAAAATAATATCAATCCATTGGGACAGCCAGAGAAATCAGAATCACATTCCAACCTATAGTTTGTAAGATGCAACATGGCGGTGACAAGTGAATAGTTGAAAATCTATTTTTAGCATAAATTTGCTTCCGTATATCAGAATTGGACGTGTGACATATGCATTTGGGGTACAAAAATAATTTCAATCCATTGGGACACCCAGAGAAATCAGAATCACATTCCAACCTATAGTTTGTGAGATGCAACATGGCGATGACAAGTGAATGGTTGTAAATCTATTTTTAGCATAACTTTGTTTCCGTATATCAGAATTGGAAGTATGACATTTGCATTTGGGGTAGAAAAATAAATTCAATCCCTTGGGACACCCAGAGAAATAAGAATCACATTCCAAGCTATAGTTTGTGTGATGCAACTTGGCGGTGACAAGTGAATAGTTGAAAATCAATTTTTAGCATAACTTTGTTTATGTATATCAGAATTGGACGTATGACATATGCATTAGGGGTAGAAAAATAACTTCTATCCATTGTGACTATCAGAGAATTCAGAATCACATTCCAAGCTATAGTTTGTGAGATGCAACTTGGCGGTGACAAGTGAATAGTTGAAAATCAATTTTAAGAATAAATTTGTTTCCGTGTATCAGAATTGGACGTATGACTTACGCATTTGGGGTAGAAAAATAATTTCAATCCATTGGGACAACCAGAGAAATCAGAATCAAACTCCAAGCTATAGTTTTTGAGATGCAACTTGGCGGTGACAAGTGAACAGTTGAAAATATATTTTTAGCATAACTTTGTTTCCGTGTATCATAATTGGAAGTATGACATATGAATTTGGGGTAGAAATATAATTTCAATCCATTGGGACAACCAGAGAAATCAGAATTGGACGTGTGACATATGCATTTGGGGTAGAAAAATAATTTCAATCCATTGGGACAACCAGAGAAATCAGAATCACATTCCAAGCTATAGATTGTGTGATGCAACTTGGCGGTGACAAGTGAACAGTTGAAAATCTATTTTTAGCATACATTTGTTTATGTATATCAGAATTGGACGTATGACATATGCATTAGGGGTAGAAAAATAACTTCTATCCATTGTGACTACCAGAGAATTCAGAATCACATTCCGAGCTATAGTTTGTGAGATGCAACTTGGCGGTGACAAGTGAATAGTTGAAAATCTATTTTTAGCATAACTTTGTTTCAGTGATATCATAATTGGAAGTATGACATATGCATTTGGGGTAGAAAAATAATTTCAATCCATTGGGACAACTAGAGAAATCAGAATCACATTCCAACCTATAGTTTGTGAGATGCAACTTGGCGGTGACAAGTGAATAGTTGAAAATCGATTTTTGGCATAACTTTGTTTATGTATATCAGAATCGGACGTATGAGTTATGCATTTGGGGTAGAAAAATAAGTTCTATCCATTGTGACAACCAGAGAAAGCAGAATCACATTCCGAGATGTAGGTTCTGAGATGCAACTTGCGGTGAAAAGTGTACAGTTGAAAATCTATTTTTAGCATAAATTTGTTTCCGTATATCAGAATTGGATGTGTGACATATGCATTTGGGTAGAAAAGAATTTCAATCCATTGTGACAACTAGAGAATGCAGAATCACATTCCGGAGATATATTTTGTGAGATGCAACTTGTCGGTGAAAAGTGAAAAGTTGAAAATCGATTTTTAGCATAACTTTGTTTCCGTATATCAGAATCGACGTATGACATATACATTTGGGGTAGAAAAATAAGTTCTATCCATTGTGACAACAGAGAAAGCAGAATCACATTCCGAGATATAGTTTTGTGAGATGCAACTTGGCAGGTGAAAAGTGAATAGTTGAAAAATCGATTTTTAGCATAACTTTGTTTCCGTATATCAGAATCGGACGTATGACATATGCATTTGGGGTAGAAAAATGAAGTTTCTATCCATTGTGACCACTAGAGAAAGCATAATCACATTCTGATGATATAGTTTTGAGATGCAACTGGCGGTGAAAAGTGAAAAGTTGAAAATCGATTTTTTTAGCATACTTTGTTTCCGTATATCAGAATCGGAAGTATGACATATGCATTTGGGGTAGAAAAATAATTTCAATCCATTGGGACAACTAGAGAAATCAGAATCACATTCCATCCTATAGTTTGTGAGATGCAACTTGGCGGTGATAAGTGAACAGTTGAAAATCTATTTTTAGCATAAATTTGCTTCCGTATATCAGAATTGGACGTGTGACATATGCATTTGGGGTAGAAAAATAATTTCAATCCATTGGGACACCCAGAGAAATCAGAATCACATTCCAACCTATAGTTTGTGAGATGCAACATGGCGTTGACAAGTGAATGGTTGTAAATCTATTTTTAGCATAACTTTGTTTCCGTATATCAGAATTGGAAGTATGACATTTACATTTGGGATAGAAAAATAAATTCAATACATTGGGACACCCAGAGAAATCAAAATCACATTCCAAGCTATAGTTTGTGTGATCCAACTTGGCGGTGACAAGTGAATAGTTGAAAATCAATTTTTAGCATAACTTTGTTTATGTATATCAGAATTGGACGTATGACATATGCATTAGGGGTAGAAAAATAACTTCTATCCATTGTGACTATCAGAGAATTTAGAATCACATTCAAGCAATAGTTTGTGAGATGCAACTTGGCGGTGAATAGTTGAAAATCAATTTTAAGAATAAATTTGTTTCCGTATATCAGAATTGGACGTATGACATAAGCATTTGGGGTAGAAAAATAATTTCAATCCATTGGGACAACTAGGAAATCAGAATCACATTCCAAGCTATAGTTTGGGAGATGCAACTTGGCGGTGACAAGTGAATAGTTGAAAATCTTTTTTAAGCTTAAATTTGTTTCCGTGTATCAGAATTGGACGTTTGACATATGCATTTGTGGTAGAAAAATAATTTCAATCCATTGGGACAACCAGAGAAATCAGAATCACATTCCAACCTATAGTTTGTGAGATGCAACTTGGCGGAGACAATTGAACAGTTGAAAATCTATTTTTAGAATAAATATGTTTCCGTGTATCAAAATTGGACGTATGACATATGCATTTGGGGTTGAAAAATAAATTCTACCCATTGTGACTACCAGAGAATACAGAATCACATTCCAAGCAATAGTTTGTCAGATGAAACTTGGTGGTGACAAATGAATAGTTGAAAATCTATTTTTAGCTTAAATTTGTTTCTGTGTATCAGAATTGGACGTTTGACTTATGCATTTGTGGTAGAAAAATAATTTCAATCCATTTGGACAACTAGGGAAATCAGAATCACATTCCAAGCTATAGTTTGTGTGATGCAACTTGGCGGTGACAAGTGAATAGTTGAAAATCTATTTTTACCATAACTTTGTTTCCGTATATCAGAATTGGACATATGACATATGCATTTGGGGTAGAAAAATAAATTCTACCCATTGTGACTATCAGAGAATACAGAATCACATTCCAAACTATAGTTTGTCAGATGAAACTAGTCGGTGACAAGTGAATAGTTGAAAATCTATTTTTAGCTTAAATTTGTTTCCGTTGTATCAGAATTGGACTATATGACATATGCATTTGTGTAGAAAAATAATTTTCAATCCATTGTGACCACCAGAGAAATCAAAAATCAATTCCAACCTATAGTTTGTGGAGATGCAACTTGGCGGTGACAAGTGAACAGTTGAAAATCTATTTTAGATAAATTTGTTTCTGTATATCAAATTGGACGTATGACATATGCATTGGGGTAGAAAAATATTCTATCCATTGGGACAACCAGAGAAATCAGAATCACATTCAACCTATAGTTTGTGAGATGCAACTTGGCGGTGACAAGTGAATAGTTTTAAATCTATTTTTAGCATAACTTTGTTCCGTATATCAGAATTGGACGTATGACATATGCATTTGGGATAGAAAAATTAATTCTATCCATTGTCACTACCAGAGAATTCAGAATCACATTGCAAGCTATAGTTTGTGAGATGCAACTTGGCGGTACAAGTGAATAGTTGAAAATCATTTTTTAGCATAACTTTGTTTCCGTATATCAGAATCGGACGTATGACATATGCATTTGGTAGAAAAATAATGTTCTAATCATTGTGACAACTAGAGAAAGCAGAATCACATTCGAAGATATAGTTTTTGAGATGCAACTTGGCGGTGACAAGTGAAAAGTTGAAAATCTATTTTTAGCATAACTTTGTTTCCGTATATCAGAATTGGACGTATGACATGGCATTTGGGTAGAAAATAAGTTCTATCCATTGTGACCACTAGAGAATCAGAATCACATTCTGAGATATAGTTTGTGAGATGCAACTTGGCGGTGAAAAGTGAAAAGTTGAAATCTATTTTAGCATAACTTTGTTTCCGTATATCAGAATCGGAACGTATGACATATGCTTTGGGGTAGAAAATAAATACTATCCATTGTGACCACTAGAGAAAGCAGAATCACATTCTAAGCATATAGTTTGTGAGATGCAACTTGGCGGTGACAAGTGAACAGTTGAAAATCTATTTTTAGCATAACTTTGTTTTCGTGTATCAAAATTGGAAGTAAGACATATGCATTTGGGGTAGAAAAATAAATTCTATCCATTGTGACTACCATAGAATTCAGAATCACATTCCAAGCTATAGTTTGTGAGATTCAACTTGGCGGTGAAAAGTGAACAGTTGTAAATCTATTTTTAGCATAACTTTGTTTCCGTATATCAGAATTGGAAGTATGACATATGCATTTGGGGTAGAAAAATAAATTTTATCCATTGTAACTTCTAGAGAATTCAGAATCACATTCCAAGCAATAGTTTGTGAGACTCAACTTGGCGGTGACAAGTGAACAGTTGTAAATCTATTTTTAGCATAACTTTGTTTCCGTATATCAGAATTGGAAGTATGACATATGAATTTGGGGTAGAAAAATAAATACTATCCATTGTGACTTCACGAGAATTCAGAATTACATTCCAGGCTATATTTTGTGAGATGCAACTTGGCGGTGACAAGTGAACAATTGAAAATCTATTTTTAGCATAACTTTGTTTCCGTGTATCATAATTGGAAGTATGACATATGCATTTGGGGTTGAAAAATAATTTCAATCCATTGGGACAACCAGAGAAATCAGAATCACATTCCAACCTATAGTTTGTGAGATGCAACTTGGCGGTGACATGTGAACAGTTGAAAATCTATTTTTAGCATAAATTTGTTTCCGTTTATCAGAATTGGACGTATGACATATGCATTAGGGGTAGAAAAATATCTTCTATCCATTGTGACTAGCAGAGAATTCAGAATCACATTCCAAGCTATAGTTTGTGAGATGCAACTTGGCGGTGACAAGTGAATAGTTGAAAATCAATTTTTAGAATAAATTTGTTTTCGTGTATCAGAATTGGACGTATGACTTTTGCATTAGGGGTAGAAAAATAATTTCAATCCATTGGGACAACCAGAGAAATCAGAATCACATTCCAACCTATAGTTTGTGAGATGCAACTTGGCGGTGATAAGTGAATAGTTGAAAATCTATTTTTGCATTAATTTGTTTTCGTGGATCAGAATTGGACGTGTAGCATATGCATTTGGGGTAGAGAAATAACTTCTATCCATTGAGACAACCATAGAAAGCAGAATCACTTTCTGAGCAATAGTTTGTGAGATGCAACTTCGTGGTGAAAATTGAACAGTTGAAAATCGATTTTTAGCATAACTTTGTTTCTGTATATCAGAATCGGACATATGACATATGCATTCTGGGTAGAAAAATAAGTTCTATCCATTGGGACAACCAGAGAAATCAGAATCACATTCCAGCCTATAGTTTGTGAGATGCAACTTGGCGGTGACAAGTGAATAGTTGTAAATCTATTTTTAGCATAACTTTGTTTCCGTATATCAGAATTGGAAGTATGACGTATGAATTTTGGGTTAGAAAATAAATTCTATCCATTGTGACTTTTAGAGAATTCAGAATCACATTCCAAGCTATAGTTTGTGAGATGCAACTTGGCGGTGACAAGTGAACAGTTAAAAATCTAATTTTAGCATAAATTTGTTTCCGTATATCAGAATTGGACGTGTGACATATGCATTTGGGGTAGAAAAATAATTCAATCCATTGGGACAACCAGAGTAATCAGTATCACATTCCAAGCTATAGTTTATGAGATTCAAATTGGCGGTGACAAGTGAACAGTTGTAAATCTATTTTTAGCATAACTTTGTTTCCGTATATCAGAATTGGAAGTATGACATATGCATTTGGGGTAGAAAAATAAATTCAATCCATTGTGACTTCTAGAGAATTCAGAATCACAGTCCAACCTGTAGTTTGTGTGATGCAACTTGGCGGTGACAAGTGAATAGTTGTAAATCTATTTTTAGCATAACTTTGTTTCCGTATATCAAAATTGGACGTATGACATATGCATTAGGGGTAGAAAAATAACTTTTATCCATTGTGACTACCAGAGAACTCACAATCACATTCCAAGCTATAGTTTGTGAGATGCAACTTGGCGATGACAAGTGAATAGTTGAAAATCTATTTTTAGCATAACTTTGCTTCCGTGTATTAGAATTGGACGTGTGACATATGCATTAGGGGTAGAAAAATAAATTTTATCCATTGTGACTACCAGAGAATTCAGAATCACATTACAAGCTAAAGTTTGTGAGATGCAACTTGGCGATGACAAGTGAATAGTTGAAAATCTATTTTTAGCATAACTTTGTTTCCGTGTATTAGAATTGGACGTGTGACATATTCATTTGGGGTAGAAGAATAATTTCAATCCATTGGGACAACTTGGAAATCAGAATCACATTCCAAGCTATAGTTTGTGTGATGCAACTTGGCGGTGACAAGTGAATCGTTGAAAATCTATTTTTACCATAACATTGTTTCCGTATATCAGAAATGGAAGTATGACATATGCATTTGGGGTAGAAAAATAAATTCTATCCATTGTGACTACCAGAGAATACAGAATCACATTCCAAGCTATAGTTTGTGAGATGCAACTTGGCGGTGACAAGTGAATGGTTGAAAATATTTTTTTAGCTTAAATTTGTTTCCGTGTATCAGAATTGGACGTATGACTTATGCATTTGGGGTAGAAAAATAATTTCAATCCATTTGGACAACCAGAGAAATCAGAATCACATTCCAACCTATTGTTTGTGAGATGCAACTTGGCGGTGACAAGTGAATAGTTGTAAATCAATTTTTAGCATAACATTGTATCCGTATATCAGAATTGGAAGTATGACATATGCATTTGGGGTAGAAAAATAAATTCTATCCATTGTGACTTCTAGAGAATTCAGAATCACATTCCAAGCTATAGTTTGTGAGAAGCAACTTGGCGGTGACAAGTGAACAGTTGAAACTCTATTTTTAGCATAACTTTGTTTCCGTGTATTAGAATTGGACGTGTGACATATGCATTTGGGGTATAAATATAATTTCAATCCATTGGGACAACTAGGGAAATCAGAATCACATTCCAAGCTATAGTTTGTGTGATGCAACTTGGCGGTGACAAGTGAATAGTTGAAAATCTATTTTTACCATAACTTTGTTTCTGTATATCCGAATTGGACATATGACATATGCATTTGGGGTAGAAAATTAAATTCTATCCATTGTGACTACCAGAGAATACAGAATAACATTCCAAGCTATAGTTTGTGAGATGAAACTTGGCGGTGACAAGTGAATAGTTGAAAATCTTTTTTTAGCTTAAATTTGTTTCCGTGTATCAGAATTGTACGTTTGACATATGCATTTGTGGTAGAAAAATAACTTCTATCCATTGGGACAACCAGAGAAATCAGAATCACATTCCAACCTATAGTTTGTGAGATGCAACTTGGCGGTGACAAGTGAATAGTTGAAAATCAATTTTTAGGATAAATTTGTTTCCATGTATCAGAATTGGACGTATGACTTATGCATTTGGGGTAGAAAAATAATTTCAATCCATTGGGACAACCAGAGAAATCAGAATCACATTCCAACCTATAGTTTGTGAGATGCAACTTGGCGGTGACAAGTGAATAGTTGTAAATCTATTTTTAGCATAACATTGTTTCCGTATATTAGAATTGGAAGTATGACATATGCATTTGGGGTAGAAAAATAAATTCTGTCCATTGTGACTACCAGAGAATTCAGAATCACATTCCAAGCTATAGTTTGTGAGATGCAACTTGGCGGTGACAAGTGAACAATTGAAAATCTATTTTTAGCATAACTTTGTTTCCGTGTATCATAATTGGAAGTATGACATATGCATTTAGGGTAGAAATATAAATTCAATCCATTGGGACACCCAAAGAAATCAGAATCATATTCCATGCTATAGTTTGTGTGATGCAACTTGGCGGTGACAAGTGAATAGTTGAAAATCTATTTTTAGCATAATTTTGTTTATGTATATCAGAATTGGACGTATGACATATGCATTAGGGGTAGAAAAATAACTTCTATCCATTGTGACTACCAGAGAATTCAGAATCACATTCCAAGCTATAGTTTGTGAGATGCAACTTGGCGGTGACAAGTGAACAGTTGAAAATCTATTTTTGTTATAACTTTCTTTCCGTGTATCATAATTGGAAGTATGACATATGCATTTGGGGTAGAAAAATAATTTCAATCCATTGGGACAACCAAAGAAATCAGAATCACATTCCAACCTATAGTTTGTGAGATGCAACTTGGCGGTGACAAGTAAATAGTTGAAAATCTATTTTTTGCATAACTTTGTTTCCGTATATCAGAATTGGAAGTATGACATATGCATTTGGGGTAGAAAAATAAATTCTATCCATTGTGACTTCTAGAGAATTCAGAATCACATTCCAAGCAATAGTTTGTGAGATGCAACTTGGCGGTGACAGGTGAATAGTTGAAAATCTATTTTTAGCGTAAATTTTGTTCCGTATATCAGAATTGGACGTGTGACATATGCATTTGGGGTAGAAAAATAATTTCAATCCATTGGGACACCCAGAGAAATCATAATCACATTCCAAGCTATAGTTTGTGAGATTCAACTTGGCGATGACAAGTGAATAGTTGAAAATCTATTTTTAGCACAAATTTGTTTCCGTGTATCAGAATTGGAAGTATGACATATGCATTTAGGGTAGAAATATAAATTCAATCCATTGGGACACCGAAAGAAATCGGAATCATATTCCAAGCTATAGTTTGTGTGATGCAACTTGGCGGTGACAAGTGAATAGTTGAAAATCTATTTTTAGCATAATTTTGTTTATGTATATCAGAATTGGACGTATGACATATGCATTAGGGGTAGAAAAATAACTTCTATCCATTGTGACTACCAGAGAATTCAGAATCACATTCCAAGCTATAGTTTGTGAGATGCAACTTGGCGGTGACAAGTGAATAGTTGAAAATCTATTTTTAGCATAACTTTCTTTCCGTGTATCATAATTGGAAGTATGACATATGCATTTGGGGTAGAAAAATAATTTCAATCCATTGGGACAACCAAAGAAATCAGAATCACATTCCAACCTATAGTTTGTGAGATGCAACTTGGCGGTGACAAGTAAATAGTTGAAAATCTATTTTTTGCATAACTTTGTTTCCGTATATCAGAATTGGAAGTATGACATATGCATTTGGGGTAGAAAAATAAATTCTATCCATTGTGACTTCTAGAGAATTCAGAATCACATTCCAAGCAATAGTTTGTGAGATGCAACTTGGCGGTGACAAGTGAATAGTTGAAAATCTATTTTTAGCATAAATTTGGTTCCGTATATCAGAATTGGACGTGTGACATATGCATTTGGGGTAGAAAAATAATTTCAATCCATTGGGACACCCAGAGAAATCATAATCACATTCCAAGCTATAGTTTGTGAGATTCAACTTGGCGATGACAAGTGAATAGTTGAAAATCTATTTTTAGCATAAATTTGTTTCCGTGTATCAGAATTGGACGTATGACATATGCATTTGGGGTAGAAAAATAATTTCTATCCAGTGGGACACCCAGAGAAATCATTATCACATTCCAAGCTATAGTTTGTGAGATGCAACTTGGCGGTGACAATTGAATAGTTGAAAATCTATTTTTAGCATAACTTTGTTTCCGTATAATAGAATTTGACGTATGACATATGCATTTGGGGTAGAAAATAAAATCTATCCATTGTGACTTCCAGAGAATTCAGAATCACATTCCAAGCTATAGTTTGTGAGATGAAACTTGGCGGTGACAAGTGAACAGTTGAAAATCTATTTTTAGCATTAACTTGTTTCTGTGTATCAGAATTGGACTTATGACATATGCATTTGGGGTAGAGAAATAAGTTCTATCCATTGAGACAACCATAGAAAGAAGAATCACTTATTGAGCAATAGTTTGTGAGATGCAACTTCGTGGTGAAAAGTGAATAGTTGAAAATCGATTTTTAGCATAACTTTGTTTCTGTATATCAGAATTGGACGTATGACATATGCATTTGGGGTAGAAAAATAATTTAAATCCTTTGGGACAACCAAAGAAATCAAAATCAGATAACAACGTATAGTTTGTGTGATGCAACGTGGCGGTGACAAGTGAATAGTTGTAAATCTATTTTTAGCTTAACTTTGTTTCCGTATATCAGAATTGGAAATATGACATATGCATTTGGGGTAGAAAAATAAATTCAATCCATTGTGACTACAAGAGAATTCAGAATCACATTCCAAGCTATAGTTTGTGAGATGCAACTTGGCGGTGACAAGTGAACATTTGAAAATCAATTTTTAGCATAAATTTTTTTCCGTGTATCAGAATTGGACATATAACATATGCATTTGGGGTAGAAAAATAAACTCTATCCTGTGACTTCCAGAGAATTCAGAATCACATTCCAAGCTATAGTTTGTGAGATGAAACTTGGCGGTGAAACGTGAACAGTTGAAAATCTATTTTTAGCATTAATTTGTTTTCGTGTATCAGAATTGGACGTATGACATATGCATTTGGGGTAGAAAAATATGTTCTATCCATTGTGACAACCAGAGAAAGCAGAATCACATTCCGAGGTGTAATTTCTGAGATGCAACTTGGCGGTGAAAAGTGAACAGTTGAAAATCAAATTTTAGCATAAATTTGTGTCCGTATATCAGAATTGGACGTGTGACATATGAATTTGGGGTAGAAAAATAATTTCAATCCATTGGGACAAACAGAGAAATCATAATCACAATCCAACCTATAGTTTGTGAGATGCAACTTGGCGGTGACCAGTGAATAGTTGTAAATCTATTTTTAGCATAACTTTGTTTCCGTATATCAGAATTGGAAGTATGACATATGCATTTGGGGTAGAAAAATATGTTCTATCCATTGTGACAACCAGAGAAAGCAGAATCACATTCCGAGGTGTAATTTCTGAGATGCAACTTGGCGGTGAAAAGTGAACAGTTGAAAATCTATTTTTTGCATAAATTTGTTTACGTATATCAGAATTGGACGTGTGACATATGCATTTGGGGTAGAAAAATAATTTCAATCAATTGGGACAGCCAGAGAAATCAGAATCACATTCCAAGCTATAGTTTGTGAGATGCAAGTTGGCGGTGACAAGTGAATAGTTGAAAATCTATTTTTAGCATAACTTTGTTTCCGTATAACAGAATTGGACCTATGACATATGCATTTGAGGTAGAAAAATAAATTTTATCCATTGTGACTACCAGAGAATTCAGAATCACAATCCAAGCTATAATATGTGAGATGCAACTTGGCGGTGACAAGTGAAAATTTGAAAATCTATTTTTAGCATAAATTTGTTTCTGTGTATCAGAGTTGGACGTATGACATATGTATTTGGGGTAGAAAAATAAATTCTATCCATTGTGACTACAAGAGAATTCAGAATCACATTCCAACCTATTGTTTGTGAGATGCAACTTGGCGGTGACAAGTGAAAATTTGTAAATCTATTTTTAGCATAAATTTGTTTCCGTGTATCAGAGTTGGACGTATGACATATGGATTTGGGGTAGAAAAATAAATTCTATCCATTGTGACTACAAGAGAATTCAGAATCACATTCCAACTTATTGTTTGTGAGATGCAACTTGGCGGTGACAAGTGAATAGTTGTAAATCTATTTTTAGAATAACTTTGTATCCGTATATCAGAATTGGAAGTATGACATATGCATTTGGGGTGGAAAAATAAATTCTATCCATTGTGAGTACAAGAGAATTCAGAATCACATTCCAAGCTATAGTTTGTGTGATGCAACTTGGCGGTGACAAGTGAATAGTTGAAAATCTATTTTTAGCATAAATTATCTTCCGTATATCAGAATTGGACGTGTCACATATGCATTAGGTGTAGAAAATTAATTTAAATCCATTGGGACACCCAGAGAAATCAGAATCACATTCTAAGCTATAGTTTGTGAGATGCAACTTGGCGGTGACAAGTGAATAGTTGAAAATCTATTTTTAGCATAACTTTGTTTCTGTATATCAGAATCGGACGTATGACATATGCATTTGGAGTAGAAAAATAGTTTCTATCCATTTAGACCACCAGAGAAAGCAGAATCACATTCCGAGATATAGATTGTGAGATGCAACATGGCGGTGACAAATGAATAGTTGAAAAACTATTTTTAGCATAACTTTGTTTCTGTATATCAGAATCGGACGTATGACATGTGCATTTGGGGTAGAAAAATAAGTTCTATCCATTGTGACTACCAGAAAATGGAGAATCACATTCAGAGCAATAGTTTGTGAGATGCAACTTGGCGGTGACAAGTGAATAGTTGAAAATTTATTTTTAGCATAACTTTGTTTCCATATATCAGAATCAGACGTATGACATATGCATTTGGGGTAGAAAAAAAATTTCTATACATTTTGACAACGAGAGAAAGCAGAATCACATTCCGAGATATAGTTTGTGAGATGCAACTTGGCGGTGACAAGTGAATAGTTGAAAATCTATTTTTAAGATAACCTTGTTTTCGTAAATCCGAATTGGACGTGTGACATATGCATTTGGGGTAGAAAAATAAGATCTATCTATTGTGATAACAAGACATAGATGAATCACATTCTGAGATATATTTTGTGAGATGTAACTTGGCGGTGACAAGTGAAAAGTTGAATATCTATTTTTAGCATTCCTTTGTTTCCGTATATCCGAATCGGACGTACGACATAAGCATTTGGGGTATAAAAATAATTTTTATCCATTGTGACAACCCGAGAAAGCAGAATCACATTCCGAGATATAGTTTGTGAGATGCAACTTGGAAGTGACAAGTGAATAGTTGAAAATCTATTTTTAGCATACCTTTGTTTCCGTATATCCGAATCGGACGTATGACAAATGCATTTGGGGTAGAAAAATAATTTCTATCCATTGTGACAACCAGAGAAAGAAGAATCACATTCCGAGATATAGTTTGTGAGAAATAGTTTGTGAGATGCAACTTGGTGGTGACAAATGAATAGTTGAAAAACTATTTTTAGCATAACATTGTTTCTGTATATCAGAATCGGACGTATGACATGTGCATTTGGGGTAGAAAAATAAGTTCTATCCATTGTGACTACCAAAAAATGGAGAATCACATTCGGAGCAATAGTTTATGAGATGCAACTTGGCAGTGACAGGTGAAAAGTTGAAAATCGATTTTTAGCATAACTTTGTTTCCGAATATCAGAATCAGACGTATGACATATGCATTTGGGGTAGAAAAATAAGTTCTATCTATTGTGATAACCAGACAAATAAGAATCACATTCCGAGATATAGTTTGTGAGATGCAACTTGGCGGTGACAAGTGAATAGTTGAAAATCTATTATAAGCATACTTTTGTTTTCGTATATCAGAATCAGACGTATGACATATGCATTTGGGGTAGAAAGATAATTTCTATCCATTGTCACAACCAGAGAAAGCAGAATCACATTCCGAGATATTGTTTGTGAGATGCAACTTAGCAGTGAAAAGTGAATAGATGAAAATTTATTTTTAAGATAACTTTGTTTTCGTAAATCCGAATTGGACCTGTGACATATGCATTTGGGGTAGAAAAATAAGTTGTATCTATTGTGATAACAAGAGAATGTTGAATCACATTCCGATATATAGTTTGTGAGATTCAACTTGGCGGTGACAAGTGAAAAGTTGAAAATCTATTTTTAGCATAACTTTGTTTCCATATATCAGAATTGGACGTATGATAAATGCATTTGGGGTAGAAAAAGCAGAATCACATTCCGAGCTATAGTTTGTGAGATGCAACTTGGCAGTGAGAAGTGAATAGTTGAATTTTTTTTTTAAGCATACCGTTGTTTCGTATATCCGAATCGGACGTATGATAAATGCATTTGGGGTAGAAAAATAATTTCTATCCATTGTGACAACCAGAGAAAGAAGAATCACATTCCGAGATATAGTTTGTGAGATGCAACTTGGCGGTGAAAAGTGAACAGTTGAAAATCAATTTTTAGCTTATATTTGTTTCCGTTTATCAGAATTGGACGTGTCACATATGCATTAGGTGTAGAAAATTAATTTAAATCCATTGGGACAACCATAGAAATCAGAATCACATTCTAAGCTATAGTTTGTGAGATGCAACTTGGCGGTGACAAGTGAATAGTTGAAAATCTATTTTTAGCATAACTTTGTTTCTGTATATCAGAATCGGACGTATGACATATGCATTTGGAGTAGAAAAATAATTTCTATCCATTTAGACAACCAGAGAAAGCAGAATCACATTCCAAGATATAGATTGTGAGATGCAACTTGGCGGTGACAAATGAATAGTTGAAAAACTATTTTTAGCATAACTTTGTTTCTGTATATCAGAATCGGACGTATGACATGTGAATTTGGGGTAGAAAAATAAGTTCTATCCATTGTGACTACCAGAAAATGGAGAATCACATTCTGAGCAATAGTTTGTGAGATGCAACTTGGCGGTGACAAGTGAATAGTTGAAAATTTATTTTTAGCATAACTTTGTTTCCATATATCAGAATCAGACGTATGACATATGCATTTGGGGTAGAAAAAAAATTTCTATACATTTTGACAACGAGAGAAAGCAGAATCACATTCCGAGATATAGTTTGTGAGATGCAACTTGGCGGTGACAAGTGAATAGTTGAAAATCTATTTTTAAGATAACCTTGTTTTCGTAAATCCGAATTGGACGTGTGACATATTCATTTGCGGTAGAAAAATAAGATCTATCTATTGTGATAACAAGAGATAGATGAATCACATTCCGAGATATAGTTTGTGAGATGCAACTTGGCGGTGACAAGTGAAAAGTTGAAAATCTATTTTTAGCATTCCTTTGTTTCTGTATATTCGAATCGGACGTTTGATATATGCATTTGGGGTATAAAAATAATTTCTATCCATTGTGACAACCAGAGAAAGCAGAATCACATTCCGAGATATAGTTTGTGAGATGCAACTTGGCGGTGAAAAGTGAATAGTTGAAAATCTATTTTAAGCATATATTTGTTTCCGTATATCAGAATTGGACGTGTGACATATGCATTAGGTGTAAAAAATTAATTTAAATCCATTGGGACAACCAGGGAAATCAGAATCACATTCCAAGCTATAGTTTGTGATATGCAACTTGGCGGTGACAAGTGAATAGTTGAAAATCTATTTTTAGCATAACTTTGTTTCTGTATATCAGAATCGGACGTATGACATATGCATTTGGAGTAGAAAAATAATTTCCATCCATTGTGACAACTATAGAAATAAGAATCACATTTCGAGATATAGTTTGTGAGATGCAACTTGGAGGTGAAAAGTGAAAAGTTGAAAATCGATTTTTAGCATAACTTTGTTTCCGTATATCAGAATCGGACTTATAACATATGTATTTAGGGTAGAAAAATTAGTTTTATCCATTGTGATAACCAGAGACAGAAGAATCACATTCCGAGATATAGTTTGTGAGATGCAACTTGGCGGTGAAAAATGAACATTTGAAAATCTATTTTTAGCATAAATTTGTTTCCGTATATCAGAATTGGACGTGTGACATATGCATTTTTCGTAGAAAAATAAGTTCTATCCATTTTGAGAATCAAATAAAGCAGAATCACATTCCGAGATATAGTTTGTGAGTTGCAACTTGGCAGTGAAAAGTTAATAGTTTAAAATCTATTTTTAGCATAACTTTGTTTCTGTATATCAGAATCGGACGTGTGACATATGCATTTGGGGTAGAAAAATAATTTCTATCTATTGTGATAACCAGAAAAAGCAGAATCACATTCCGAGATATAGTTAGTGAGATGTAACTTGGTGGTGAAAAGTGAATAGTTGAAAATCTATTTTTATCATAAATTTGTTTCTGTATATCAGAATTGGACGTGTGACATATGCTTTTGGGGTAGAAAAACAATTTAAATCCATTGGGACAACCAAAGAAATCAGAATCACATTCCAAGCTATAGTTTGTAAGATGCAACTTGGCGGTGACAAGTGAATAGTTGAAAATCTATTTTTAGCATACCTTTGTTTCCATATATCCGAATCGGACGTATGACATATGCATTTGGGGTATAAAAATAATTTCTATCCATTGTGACAACCAGAGAAAGCAGAATCACATTCCGAGATATAGTTTGTAAGATGCAACTTGGCGGTGAAAAGTGAACAGTTGAAAAAATATTTTAAGCATATATTTGTTTCCGTATATCAAAATTGGACGTGTGACATTTGCATTAGGTGTGGAAAATTAATTTAAATCCATTGGGACAACCAGAAAAATCAGAATCACATTCCAAGCTATAATTTGTGATATGCAACTTGGCGTTGACAAGTGAATAGTTGAAAATCTATTTTTAGCATAACTTTGTTTCTGTATATCAGAATCGGACGTATGACATATGCATTTGGAGTAGAAAAATAATTTCTATCCACTGTGACAACTATACAAATAAGAATCACATTCCGAGATATAGTTTGTGAGATGCAACTTGGAGGTGAAAAGTGAAAAGTTGAAAATCGATTTTTATCATAACTTTGTTTCCGTATATCAGAATCGGACTTATAACATATGTATTTAGGGTAGAAAAATTAGTTTTATCCATTGTGATAACCAGAGACAGCAGAATCACATTCCGAGATATAGTTTGTGAGGTGCAACTTGGCGGTGAAAAGTGAACATTTGAAAATCTATTTTTAGCATAAATTTGTTTCCGTATATCAGAATTGGACGTGTGACATATGCATTTTTCGTAGAAAAATAAGTTCTATCCATTGTGAGAATCAGATAAAGCAGAATCACATTCCGAGATATAGTTTGTGAGTTGCAACTTGGCAGTGAAAAGTTAATAGTTTAAAATCTATTTTTAGCATAACTTTGTTTCTGTATATCAGAATCGGACGTGTGACATATGCATTTGGGGTAGAAAAATAAGTTCTATCTATTGTGATAACCAGAAAAAGCAGAATCACATTCCGAGATATAGTTAGTGAGATGTAACTTGGTGGTGAAAAGTGAACAGTTGAAAATCTATTTTTAGCATAAATTTGTTTCCGTATATAAGAATTGGACGTGTGACATATGCATTTGGGTTAGAAAAATAATTTAAATCCATTGGGACAACCAGAGATAGCAGAATCACATTCCGAGATATAGTTTGTGAGATGCAACTTGGCGGTGAAAAGTGAAAAGTTGAAAATCTCTATTTTTAGTATAACTTTGTTTCCGTATATCAGAATCGGACGTATGACATTTGCATTAGGGGTATAAAAATAAGTTCTTTCAATTGTGATAACCAGAGTTATAAGAATCACATTCCGAGATATAGTTTGTGAGTTGCAACTTGGCGGTGTCAAGTGAATAGTTGAAAATCTATTTTTAGCATAATTTTGTTTCCTTATATCAGAATCGGACGTATGACATATGCATTTGGGGTACAAAAATAAGTTCTAGCCAATGTGACAACTAGAGAAAGCAGAATCAGATTTCGAACTATAGTTTGTGAGTTGCAACTTGGCAGTGAAAAGTGAACAATTTAAAATCTATTTTTAGCATAACTTTGTTTCCGTATATCAGAATCAGACGTATGACATATGAATTTGGGGTAGAAAAATAATTTCTATCCATTGTGACTATCAGAAAAATCAGAATCACATTCCGAGATATAGTTTGTGAGTTGCAACTTGGCGGTGTCAAGTGAATAGTTGAAAATCTATTTTTAGCATAATTTTGTTTCCTTATATCAGAATCGGACGTATGACATATGTATTTGGGGTAGAAAAATATGTTCTATCCATTCTGATTTCAAAAGAAATCTGAATCACATTCCGAGATATAGTTTGTGAGATGCAACTTGGCGGTGAAAAGTGAACATTTGAAAATCTATTTTTAGCATAAATTTGTTTCCGTATATCAGAATTGGACATCTGACATATGTAATTGGCGTAGAAAAATAGTTTCTATACATTGTGACAACTAGAGAAAGCAGAATCACATTCCGAGATATAGTTTGTGAGATGCAACTTGGCGGTGAAAAGTGAAAAGTTGAAAATCTATTTTTAGAATATATTTGTTTCCGTATATCAGAATTGGAAGTGTGACATATGCATTAGGTGTAGAAAATTAATTTAAATCCATTGGGACAACCAGAGAAATCAGAATCACATTCCAAGCTATAGTTTGTGAGATGCAACTTGGCAGTGACAAGTGAATAGTTGAAAATCTTCTTTCTATAGTTGTCACAATGGATAGAACTTATTTTACTACCCCAAATGCATATGTCATACATCCGATTCTGATATATGTAAACAAAGTTATGCTAAAAATAAATTTTCAACTCTTCACTTGTCACCGCCAAGTTGCATCTCAAAAACTATATCTCGGAATGTGATTCTGCTTTCTCTGGTTGTCAAAATGGATAGAAATTATTTTTCTACTCCAAATGCATATGTCATACGTCCGATTCTGATATACAGAAACATAGTTATGATAAAAATAGATTTTCAACTATTCACTTGTCACTGCCAAGTTGCATCTCACAAACTATAGCTTGGAATGTGATTCTGATTTCTCTGGTTGTCCCAATGGATTTAAATTAATTTTCTACACCTAATGCATATGTCACACGTCCAATTCTGATATACGGAAACAAATATATTCTAAAAATAGATTTTCAACTTTTCACTTTTCACCGCCAAGTTGCATCTCACAAACTATATCTCGGAATGTGATTCTGCTTTCTCTAGTTGTCACAATGTATAGAAATTATTTTTCTACGCCAATTACATATGTCAGACGTCCAATTCTGATATACGGAAACAAATTTATGCTAAAAATAGATTTTCAAATGTTCACTTTTCACCGCCAAGTTGGATCTCACAAACTATATCTCGGAATGCGATTCAGATTTCTTTTTTAATCAGAATGGATAGAACATATTTTTCTACCCCAAATATATATGTCATACGTCCGATTCTGATATAAGGAAACAAAATTATGCTAAAAATAGATTTTCAACTATTCACTTGACACCGCCAAGTTGCAACTCACAAACTATATCTCGGAATGTGATTCTGATTTTTCTGGTCGTCACAATGGATAGAAATTATTTTTCTACCCCAAATTCATATGTCATACGTCTGATTCTGATATACGGAAACAAAGTTATGCTAAAAATAGATTTTAAATTGTTCACTTTTCACTGCCAAGTTGCAACTCACAAACTATAGTTCGAAATGTGATTCTGATTTCTCTAGTTGTCACATTGGCTAGAATTTATTTTTCTACCCCAAATGCATATGTCATACGTCCGATTCTGATATACGGAAACAAAGTTATGCTAAAAATAGATTTTCAACTATTCACCTGACAACGCCAAGTTGCATCTCACAAACTATATCTCGGAATGTGATTCTTATTTATCTGGTTATCACAATAGATAGAACTTATTTTTGTACCCCAAATGCATATGTCATACGTCCGATTCTGATATAGGGAAACAAATTTATGCTAAAAATAGATTTTCAACTGTTCACTTTTCACCGTCAATTTGCATATCACAAACTATATCTCGGAATGTGATTCTTATAACTCTGGTTATCACAATTGAAAGAACTTATTTTTATACCCCTAATGCAATTGTCATACGTCCGATTCTGATATACGGAAACAAAGTTATACTAAAAATAGAGATTTTCAACTTTTCACTTTTCACCGCCAAGTTGCATCTCACAAACTATATCTCGGAATGTGATTCTGCTATCTCTGGTTGTCCCAATGGATTTAAATTATTTTTCTAACCCAAATGCATATGTCACACGTCCAATTCTTATATACGGAAACAGATTTATGCTAAAAATAGATTTTCAACTGTTCACTTTTCTCCGCCAAGTTGCATCTCACAAACTATATCTCGGAATGTGATTCTGCTTTCTCTGGTTGTGACAATGGATAGAAATTATTTTTCTACCCCAAATGCATATGTCATACGTCCGATTCTGATATACGGAAACAAAGGTATGCTAAAAATAGATTTTCGACTATTCACTTGTGACCGCCATGTTGCATCTCACAAACTACATCTCGAAATGTGATTCTTATTTCTATGGTTATCACAATAGATAGAACTTATTTTTCTACCCCAAATGCATATGTCATACGTCTGATTCTGATATACAGAAACAAAGTTATGCTAAAAATAGATTTTAAATTGTTCACCTTTCACTGCCAAGTTGCATCTCACAAAATATAGCTTGGAATGTGATTCTGCTTTCTCTGGTTATCACAATGGATAGAACTTATTTTTCTACGCCAAATGCATATGTCACACGTCCAATTATGATATACGGAAACTAATTTATGCTAAAAATAGATTTTCAACTATTCACTTTTCACCGCCAAGTTGCATCTCACAAACTATAGCTTGGAAAATAGTTCTGATTTTTATGGTTGTCCCAATGGATTTAAATTACTTTTATACCCCAAATGCATATGTCACACGTCCAATTTTGATATACGGAAACAAATTTATGCTAAAAATAAATTTTCTACTGTTCACTTTTCACCGCCAAGTTGCATCTCACAAACTATATCACGGAATGTGATTCTACTTTCTCTAGTTGTCACAATGGATAGAAATTATTTTTCTACCCCAAATGCATATGTCATACGTCCGATTCTGATATATGGAAACAAAGGTATGCTAAAAGTAGATTTAAAACTGTTCACTTTTCACCGCCAAGTTGCATCTCGCAAACTATATCTCGGAATGTGATTCTGCTTTCTCTTGTTATCACAATGGATAGAACTTATTTTTCTACCCCATATGCATATGTCATACGTCCGATTCTGATATACGGAAACAAAGTTATGCTAAAAATCGATTTTCAACTTTTCAATCTTCACCGTCAATTTGCATCTCACAAACTATATCTCGGAATGTGATTCTTATAACACTGGTTATCACAATTGAAAGAACCTATTTTTATACCCCTAATGCATATGTCATACATCCGATTATGATATACGGAAACAAAGTTATGCTAAAAATAGAGATTTTCAACTTTTCACTTTTCACCGCCAAGTTGCATCTCACAAACTATATCTCGGAATGTGATTCTGCTATCTCTGGTTGTCCCAATGGATTTAAATTATTTTTCTAACCCAAATGCATATGTCACACGTCCAATTCTTATATACGGAAACAAATTTACGCTAAAAATAGATTTTCAACTGTTTACTTTTCTCCGCCAAGTTGCATCTCACAAACTATATCTCGGAATGTGATTCTGCTTTCTCTGGTTGTGACAATGGATAGAAATTATTTTTCTACCCCAAATGCATATGTCATACGTCCGATTCTGATATACGGAAACAAAGGTATGCTAAAAATAGATTTTCGACTATTCACTTGTCACTGCCAAGTTGCATCTCACAAACTATATCTCGAAATGTGATTCTTATTTCTCTGGTTATCACAATAGATAGAACTTATTTTTCTACCCCAAATGCATATGTTATACGTCCGATTCTGATATACGGAAACAAAGTTATGCTAAACATAGATTTTCAACTATTCACTTTTCACTGCCAAGTTGAAACTCACAAACTATATCTCGGAATGTGATTCTTATTTCTCTGGTTATCACAATGGATATAACTTATTTTTCTACCCCAAATGCATATGTCACACGTCCAATTATGATATACGGAAACTAATTTATGCTAAAAATAGATTTTCAACTATTCACTTTTCACCGCCAAGTTGCATCTCACAAACTATATCTCGGATTGTGATTCTTCTTTCTCTGGTTGTCACAATGGATAGAAATTATTTTTCTACCCCAAATGCATATGTCATACGTCCGATTCTGATATACGGACACAAAGGTGTGCTATAAATAGATTTTCAACTATTCACTTGTCACCGCCAAGTTGCATCACACAAACTATATCTCGAAATGTGATTCTTATTTCTCTGGTTATCACAATAGATAGAAGTTATTTTTCTACCCCAAATTCATATGTCATATGTCTGATTCTGATATACGGAAACAAAGTTATGCTAAAAATAGATTTTAAATTGTTCACCTTTCCCTGCCAAGTTGCAACTCACAAACTATATCTCGGAATGTGATTCTGCTTTCTCTGGTTATCACAATGGATAGAACTTATATTTCTACACCAAATGCATATGTCACACGTCCAATTCTGATATGCCGAAACAAATTTATGCTAAAAATAGATTTTCAACTATTCACTTTTCACCGCCAAGTTGCATCTCACAAACTATATCTCGGAATGTGATTCTGCGTTATCTGGTTATCACAATGGATAGAACTTATTTTTCTACCCCAAATGCATATGTCAGACGCCCGATTCTGATATACGAAGACAAAGTTATGCTAAAAATCGATTTTCAACTTTTTACTTTTAACCGCCAAGTTGCATCTCATAACCTATATCTCGGAATGTGATTCTGCTTTCTCTAGTTGTCACAATGGATAGAACATATTTTTCTACCCCAAATGCATATGTCATACGTCCAATTCTGATATATGGAAACAAAGTTATGCTAAAAATAAATTTTCAACTATTCACTTGTCACTATCAAGTTGCATCTCACAAACTACAGCTCGGAATGTGATTCTACTTTCTCTAGAAGTCACAATGGATAGAAATTATTTCTCTACCCCAGATGCATATGTTATACGTCCGATTCTGATATACGGAAACAACGTTATGCAAAAAATAGATTTTCAACTATTCATTTGTCTCCGTCAAGTTGCATCTCACAAACTATAGCTTGGAATGTGAATCTGATTTCCCTGATTATCACAACGGATTTAAATTGTTTTTCTACCCCAAATGCATATGTCACACGTCCAATTCTGATATACGGAAACAAAGTTATGCTAAAAATAAATTTTCAACTATTCACTTGTCACTACCAAGTTGCATCTCACAAACTATATCTCGGAATGTGATTCTGCTTTCTCTGGAAGTCACAATGGATGGAACTTATTTTTCTACCCCATATGCATATGTCATACGTCCGATTCTGATATACGGAAACAAAGTTATGCAAAAAATAGATTTTCAACTATTCATTTGTCACCGTCAAGTTGCATCTCACAAACTATAACTTGGAATGTGATTCTGATTTCTTTGATTATCACAACGGATTTAAATTATTTTTCTACCCCAAATGCATATGTCACACGTCCGATTCTGATATACGGAAACAAAGGTATGCTAAAAATAGATTTTCAACTATTCACTTGTCACTGCCAAGTTGCATCTCATAAACTATATCTCAGAATGTGATTCTTATTTCTCTGCTTATCACAATAGATAGAACTTATTTTTATACCCCAAATGCATATGTTATACGTCCGATTCTGATATACGGAAACAAAGTTATGCTAAACATAGATTTTCAACTATTCACTTTTCACTGCCAAGTTGCAACTCACAAACTATATCTCGGAATGTGATTCTTATTTCTCTGGTTATCACAATGGATATAACTTATTTTTCTACCCCAAATGCATATGTCACACGTCCAATTATGATATACGGAAACTAATTTATGCTAAAAATAGATTTTCAACTATTCACTTTTCACCGCCAAGTTGCATCTCACAAACTATATCTCGGAATGTGATTCTTCTTTCTCTGGTTGTCACAATGGATAGAAATTATTTTTCTACCCCAAATGCATATGTCATACGTCCGATTCTGATATACGGACACAAAGGTGTGCTATAAATAGATTTTCAACTATTCACTTGTCACCGCCAAGTTGCATCTCACAAACTATATCTCGAAATGTGATTCTTATTTCTCTGGTTATGACAATAGATAGAACTTATTTTTCTACCCCAAATTCATATGTCATAAGTCCGATTCTGATATACGGAATCAAATTTACGCTAAAAATAGATTTTCAACTGTTCACTTTTCACCGCCAAGTTGCATCTCATAAACTATTTCTCGGAATGTGATTCTGCTTTCTCTGGTTGTCACAATGGATATAAATTATTTTTCTACCCCAAATGCATATGTCATAGATCCGATTCTGATATTCGGAAACAAAGGTATGCTAAAAATAGATTTTCAACTATTTACTTGTCACCGCCAAGTTGCATCTCACAAACTATATCTCAGAATGTGATTCTTATTTGTCTGGTCATCGCAATAGATAGAACTTATTTTTATACCCCAAATGCATATGTCATACGTCCGATTCTGATATACGAAAACAAAGTTATGCAAAAAATAGATTTTAAATTGTTCATTTTCACTGCCAAGTTGCAACTCACAAACTATAGCTTGGAATGTGATTCTGCTTTTTCTGGTAGTCACAATGGATAGAACTTATTTTTGTACCCGAAATGCATGTCATACGTCCAATTCTGTTATACAGAAACAAAGTTATGCTAACAATGATTTTCAACTATTCACTTTTCACCGCCAAGTTGCATCTAACAAACTATATCTCGGAATGTGATTCTGCTTTCTATGGTTTTCACAATGGATAGAACTTATTTTTCAACGCCAAATGAATATGTCACACGTCCAATTATGATATACGGAAACAAATTTATTTTAAAAATAGATTTTCAACTATTCACTTTTCACCGCCAAGTTGCATCTCACAAACTATATCTCAGAATGTGATTCTGCTTTCTCTGGTTGTCACAATGGATAGAAATTATTTTTCTACCCCAAATGCATATGTCATAGATCCGATTCTGATATACGGAAACAAAGGTATGCTAAAAATAGATTTTCAACTATTTACTTGTCACCGCCAAGTTGCATCTCACAAACTATATCTCAGAATGTGATTCTTATTTGTCTGGTCATCGCAATAGATAGAACTTATTTTTATACCCCAAATGCATATGTCATACGTCCGATTCTGATATACGGAAACAAAGTTATGCTAAAAATAGATTTTAAATTGTTCATTTTCACTGCCAAGTTGCAACTCACAAACTATAGCTTGGAATGTGATTCTGCATTTTATGGTAGTCACAATGGATAGAACTTATTTTTGTACCCAAAATGCATATGTCATACGTCCAATTCTGTTATACAGAAACAAAGTTATGCTAAAAATAAATTTTCAACTATTCACTTTTCACCGCCAAGTTGCATCTCACAAACTATATCTCGGAATGTGATTCTGCTTTCTCTGGTTTTCACAATGGATAGAACTTATTTTTCAACGCCAAATGAATATGTCACACGTCTAATTATGATATACGGAAACAAATTTATGCTAAAAATAGATTTTCAACTATTCACTTTTCACCGCCAAGTTGCATCTCTCAAACTATATCTCAGAATGTGATTCTGCTTTCTCTGGTTGTCACAATGGATAGAAATTATTTTTCTACCCCAAATGCATATGTCATAGATCCGATTCTGATATACGAAAACAAAGGTATGCTAAAAATAGATTTTCAACTATTTACTTGTCACCGCCAAGTTGCATCTCACAAACTATATCTCGAAATGTGATTCTTATTTCTCTGGTTATGACAATAGATAGAACTTATTTTTCTACCCCAAATTCATATGTCATAAGTCCGATTCTGATATACGGAATCAAATTTACGCTAAAAATAGATTTTCAACTGTTCACTTTTCACCGCCAAGTTGCATCTCATAAACTATTTCTCGGAATGTGATTCTGCTTTCTCTGGTTGTCACAATGGATAAAAATTATTTTTCTACCCGAAATGCATATGTCATACGTCCAATTCTGTTATACAGAAACAAAGTTATGCTAAAAATAGATTTTCAACTATTCACTTTTCACCGCCAAGTTGCATCTCACAAACTATATCTCGGATTGTGATTCTGCTTTCTCTGGTTTTCACAATGGATAGAACTTATTTTTCAACGCCAAATGAATATGTCACACGTCCAATTATGATATACGGAAACAAATTTATGCTAAAAATAGATTTTCAACTATTCACTTTTCACCGCCAAGTTGCATCTCACAAACTATATCTCAGAATGTGATTCTGCTTTCTCTGGTTGTCACAATGGATAGGAATTATTTTTCTACCCCGAATGCATATGTCATAGATCCGATTCTGATATACGGAAACAAAGGTATGCTAAAAATAGATTTTCAACTATTTACTTGTCACCGCCAAGTTGCATCTCACAAACTATATCTCAGAATGTGATTCTTATTTGTCTGGTCATCGCAATAGATAGAACTTATTTTTATACCCCAAATGCATATGTCATACCTCCGATTCTGATATATGGAAACAAAGTTATGCTAAAAATAGATTTTAAATTGTTCATTTTCACTACCAAGTTGCAACTCACAAACTATAGCTTGGAATGTGATTCTGCTTTTTCTGGTAGTCACAATGGATAGAACTTATTTTTGTACCCGAAATGCATATGTCATACGTCCAATTCTGTTATACGGAAACAAAGTTATGCTAAAAATAGATTTTCAACTATTCACTTTTCACTGCCAAGTTGCAACTCACAAACTATATCTCGGAATGTGATTCTTATTTCTCTGGTTATCACAATGGATATAACTTATTTTTCTACCCCAAATGCATATGTCACACGTCCAATTATGATGTACGGAAACTAATTTATGCTAAAAATAGATTTTCAACTATTCACTTTTCATCGCCAAGTTGCATCTCACAAACTATATCTCGGAATGTGATTCTTCTTTCTCTGGTTGTCACAATGGATAGAAATTATTTTTATACCCCAAATGCATATGTCATACGTCCGATTCTGATATACGGACACAAAGGTGTGCTATAAATAGATTTTCAACTATTCACTTGTCACCGCCAAGTTGCATCTCACAAACTATATCTCGAAATGTGATTCTTATTTCTCTGGTTATGACAATAGATAGAACTTATTTTTTCTACCCCAAATTCATATGTCATAAGTCCGATTCTGATATACGGAATCAAATTTACGCTAAAAATAGATTTTCAACTGTTCACTTTTCACCGCCAAGTTGCATCTCACAAACTATTTCTCGGAATGTGATTCTGCTTTCTCTGGTTGTCACAATGGATAGAAATTATTTTTCTACCCCAAATGCATATGTCATAGATCCGATTCTGATATACGGAAACAAAGGTATGCTAAAAATAGATTTTCAACTATTTACTTGTCACCGCCAAGTTGCATCTCACAAACTATATCTCAGAATGTGATTCTTATTTGTCTGGTCATCGCAATAGATAGAACTTATTTTTATACCCCAAATGCATATGTCATACGTCCGATTCTGATATACGAAAACAAAGTTATGCTAAAAATAGATATTAAATTGTTCATTTTCACTGCCAAGTTGCAACTCACAAACTATAGCTTGGAATGTGATTCTGCTTTTTCTGGTAGTCACAATGGATAGAACTTATTTTTGTACCCGAAATGCATATGTCATACGTCCAATTCTGTTATACGGAAACAAAGTTATGCTATCTAATTTTAAAGGGAAACACGATAACAGTCCCTAGTTTAAAGGGAAACACGATAACAGTCCCTAGTTGGCACTCCAAACTATCTAATTTTTGACTATATGTTAGCTTATGTTTCAAATTGCCTTATGGTTTATAAATTCTAAGATTTTTCTAAAGCGAATCCGAGCTTCCTACATCAAATTCTGAGTTTTAAACCAACAATGTCTCTGAAAATCTCTTCGTGCCTAATCGAGATCTTAGTTATGTCCAAATTAAATATTTGGGAATGTTCTAATGTCTAGAACCCCACTAAGGTTTTTTCTTTACAATCCGAATAAACTTACTGATATCGAAATTAACTATTTACGACCTAACCAGGTACTCGGCACTCGGGAAAACGGCAACAAAGGAACATTAAGTTTAGTAAGGGTAAAGGTATGGAGAGAAGTGTCTTTATACAGGTGCTTAGACATGATGCCAAAGATATTCGTGCATCTCTAAGCTAGGCCATGTGCGGATATAGTCGAATACTAATTCTGTGGCCGCGAACAATTGATTAGCGAGACTTAGTTGTTCATAAATTGATTTAACTCTAAATTATGATGGATATGTTTGGTTGAAGTGCTTCAATGGAATTGAATGATTATGTTTGTTGATGTGAATGATGATTATGACTGAAAGTTTGATTATGAAAGTACTGATTTAACTGAATATTCTGTTGAATTTTGAACTGTGACATATAGTTGAGTTGACCATTGAACTGTCATCAAACATTCTCATGGCATAGCATATGAGCATTCTTGATGAAACTTAAAGAATGAAAGTTTTGCTTATGAAAGATTTGACAAAGGATGAAGGGGAAATATTTTTATGAATGTTATCAGAACTGGCGTATTTTTACAGTTATTAGAAAATCCTTTTGATTAATAAGCCAGTGAGTTAGAACTTGAAAATATGTTATAACTGAGTTTGAACGAAAAATGTTTTGTTATTACCCTAAAAAGTTTTCCCCTGATTCTTCTTTTAAAAGGATAAAAGCTATGCTTTGTATGAATCGGAAGATTCATGTCACTATGTTTACCGTTTGTAACATAGTCTGCGGGAAGATACGACACTGAGATTGTGTTGAGAACCCAGAGGGGTACCTTGTCTGTGTGTCTTGGTTGAGGGGACATTGTGGGTGGAGATTGATTTGTCAGGAATAGGGTAGCTCCCTTGAGCCGACAGAACTCTTCGTAGTAACTACAGCGACCTCTAACACCCCCTTGAAGGTATCGTGCTCAGGATGATGCAGCGGTTATCTTTGCCGACCGGAGGGTATTTCCAGCGCTATTGAGTGCACGATAGTTATATGCCTTTTGGTTACCAATGGTTGGCACGACGTTGTACTTATCCTGTTCGCTTCCTAAGAATAGAAAATGGTTGGTCGGGCTCGATCAGTCGGTACCATTGCTGTTGATGTACTGTTAGGCGCCCAGTTAGGAGACGTTTTCTCCATGCATTCCTCTACAAAATAGTTGGTCTCACTAGATTAACGAGTGCATTCATCATGACATCATGCTCATACATGTGATTAAATCGTTATATTAATACCTGTATGATATGTTTTATGTTATGACTTTATAAATTGTTGATTGCTTATCTTATATAGAGATGCTTACTCTCCAATCTCACATCACAGGTAGTGATGGACTCAGAGGCTTCTTTTGTGGTTCCTCCTTGTCTAGTAGAGATCATACCTCTCCCGTCGGGGGAGGTTGAGGTGGACCGGTCCAGGGCGGTGTTTAGGGGAGACATAGAAATCCGATGTTCGTACTTGGATAGGCATAGACTAATACTCCCCTGTCGCTCCACCGTTCCAGCGGTCTATATCATGCACCTACCAGACGGTTATGAGTTACGACGCACACCTCCTCTTGCTCCTGCCAGGTATATTCCGTCTCCTACTGCTCCTCTCGGTCTATCTTCTGGATCCTATCATGCCCAGACACGTAGGGTTGCGCCATTCTGGTGTACACCTAGAGCCTCAGCGAGACGTTCTGCTAGGGGACCACCTGTGACCCCGGCTAGTCGTACTGAGTCGACTCGGGGAGTTCAGACTTGTCGATGTACCAGGTGTCTTTCTGTACGGGAGAGTCATATGGATTCACCCGCTATTGCTGTGAGAAAGAATCTGGAGTTTGCTCGCGGATCCTCTTCTCACGGGGTACGTGGGAGGATTCAGGATGACGGGGTTGATATTCGTGGCCCGGTGAAGAGGGCCCGACTATCTCCTCCACCATCATACTCCCCTGCGCCAGCCGAGCCTATGGTTAGGGATGATATTATATATATTTCTAGTGATGAGGAGGATCCAGAGGAAGACCCTGAGGAGGGTAGTTCGGAGGGACAGTAGCAGGAGGATGTTGGGTCGAAATTCTGACGGTCTGTTTGTGCATGGTGCGACGATATAGTTTTCTTTTGGTGTAGTTACTGTGAGTTCATTGTACACCCAGCCATAGGATCTTTTGCGTGTGTATATGTATGTATATATATCCTATTATGCTGGAGTGTATGTGTGGATGGCATGACTTGGATGATGTACTCTTTTTGGACTATGACGCATTTTGAACTAATGAAACATATATATAGACATATGTATGTTTAATATGTTATATTTTTGTTTAGTTTATAGTTTAAGTGGTGAGATCTGAGAGAACCGTATGTTCATATGTTATAAAAGAAAAAGAAAAAATTCATACGCTATTTTTCAAAAACAAAAATATAATTAACCAAGATCGTAAATGACGGTCTCGTATGTAATTGTTTTAACGCTAGGAAAAGGGTGTTACAAGAATCGGACGTATGACATATGCATTTGGGGTAGAAAAATAATTTCTATCCATTGTGACAACAAGAGAAAGTAGAATCACATTTCGAGATATAGTTTGTGAGATGCAACTTGGCGGTGAAAAGTGAACAGTAGAAAATCTATTTTTAGCATAAATTTGTTTCCGTATATCAGAATTGGACGTGTGACATATGCATTTGGGGTATAAAAGTAATTTAAATCCATTGGGACATCCAGAAAAATCAGAATTATTTTCCAAGCTATAGTTTGTGAGATGCAACTTGACGGTGACAAATGAATAGTAGAAAATCAATTTTTTGCATAACTTTGTTTCCGTATATCAGAATCGGACGTTGGACATATGCATTTGGGGTAGAAAAATAATTTGAATCCATTGGGACAACCACTGTAATCAGAATCACATTCCAAGCTATATTTTGTGAGATGCAACTTGGTAGTGACAAGTGAATAGTTGAAAATTTATTTTTAGAATAACTTTGTTTCCATATATCAGAATTGGACGTATGACATATGCATTTGGGGTAGAAAAATAAGTTCTATCCCTTGTGACAACTAGAGAAAGCAGAATCGCATTCCGAGATATAGTTTATGAGATGCAACTTGGCGGTTAAAAGTGAAAAGTTGAAAATCGATTTTTAGCATAACTTTGTTTCCGTATATCAGAATCGGGCGTCTGACATATGCATTTGGGGTAGAAAAATAAGTTCTATCCATTGTGGTAACCAGAGAAATCAGAATCACATTCCGAGATATAGTTTGTGAGATGCAACTTGGCGGTGAAAAGTGAATAGTTGAAAATCTATTTTTAGCATAAATTTGTTTCGGCATATCAGAATTGGACGTGTGACATATGCATTTGGCGTAGAAAAATAAGTTCTATCCATTGTGATAACCAGAGAAAGCAGAATCACATTCCGAGATATAGTTTGTGAGATGCAACTTGGCGGTGAAAGGTGAATAGTTGAAAATCTATTTTTAGCATAACTTTGTTTCCGTATATCAGAATCAGACGTATGACATATGCATTTGGGGTAGAAAAATATGTTCTATCTATTGTGATAACCAGAGAAATAAGAATCACATTTCGAGATGTAGTTTGTGAGATGCAACTTGGCGGTGACAAGTGAATAGTCGAAAATCTATTTTTAGCATACCTTTGTTTCCGTATATCAGAATCGGACGTATGACATATGTATTTGGGGTAGAAAAATAATTTCTATCCATTGTCACAACCAGAGAAAGCAGAATCACATTCCGAGATATAGTTTGTGAGATGCAACTTGGCGGAGAAAAGTGAACAATTGAAAATCTATTTTTAGCATAAATTTGTTTCCGTATATAAGAATTGGACGTGTGACATATGCATTTGGGTTTGAAAAATAACTTAAATCCATTGGGACAACCAGAGATAGCAGAATCACATTCCGAGATATAGTTTGTGAGATGCAACTTGGCGGTGAAAAGTGAAAAGTTGATAATCGATTTTTAGTATAACTTTGTTTCCGTATATCAGAATTGGATGTGTAACATATGCATTTGGCGTAGAAAAATAAGTTCTATCCATTGTGACAACCAGAGAAAGCAGAATCACATTCCGAGATATAGTTTGTGAGTAGCAACTTGGCAGTGAAAAGTGAAAAGTTTAAAATCTATTTTTAGCATACCTTTGTTTCCGCATATCAGAATCGGACGTATGACATATGCATTTGGGGTAGAGAAATAATTTATATCCATTGTGACAACCAGAGAAAGAAGAATCACATTCCGAGATATAGCTTGTGAGATGCAACTTGGCGGTGAAAAGTGAACAGTTGAAAATCTATTTTTTGCTTAAATTTGTTTCCGTATATCAGAATTGGACGTGTAACATATGCATTTGGCATAGAAAAATAAGTTCTATCCATTGTGATAACCAGAGAAAGCAGAATCACATTCCGAGATATAGTGTGTGAGTTGCAACTTGGCAGTGAAAGGTGAACAATTTAAAATCTATTTTTATCATAACTTTGTTTCCGTATATCAGAATCAGACGTATGACATATGCATTTGGGGTAGAGAAATATGTTCTATCTATTGTGATAACCAGAGAAATAAGAATCACATTTCGAGATGTAGTTTGTGAGATGCAACTTGGCGGTGACAAGTGAATAGTCGAAAATCTATTTTTAGCATACCTTTGTTTCCGTATATCAGAATCGGACGTATGACATGTATTTGGGGTAGAAAAATAATTTCTATCCATTGTCACAACCAGAGAAAGCAGAATCACATTCCGAGATATAGTTTGTGAGATGCAACTTGGCGGAGAAAAGTGAATAATTGAAAATCTATTTTTAGCATAAATTTGTTTCAGTATATAAGAATTGGACGTGTGACATATGCATTTGGGTTAGAAAAATAACTTAAATCCATTGGGACAACCAGAGATAGCAGAATCACATTCCGAGATATAGTTTGTGAGATGCAACTTGGCGGTGAAAAGTGAAAAGTTGATAATCGATTTTTAGTATAACTTTGTTTCCGTATATCAGAATTGGACGTGTAACATATGCATTTGGCGTAGAAAAATAAGTTCTATCCATTGTGACAACCAGAGAAAGCAGAATCACATTCTGAGATATAGTTTGTGAGTAGCAACTTGGCAGTGAAAAGTGAAAAGTTTAAAATCTATTTTTAGCATACCGTTGTTTCCGCATATCAGAATCGGACGTATGACATATGCATTTGGGGTAGAAAAATAATTTATATCCATTTTGACAACCAGAGAAAGAAGAATCACATTCTGAGATATAGCTTGTGAGATGCAACTTGGCGGTGAAAAGTGAACAGTTGAAAATCTTTTTTTTGCATAAATTTGTTTCCGTATATCAGAATTGGACGTGTAACATATGCATTTGGCGTAGAAAAATAAGTTCTATCCATTGGGACAACCAGAGAAATCAGAATCACATTCCAAGCTATAGTTTGTGAGATGCAACTTGGCAGTGACAAGTGAATAGTTGAAAATCTATTTTTAGCATAACTTTGTTTTCGTATATCAGAATCGGACGTATGACATATGCATTTGGGGTAGAAAAATAATTTATAATCCATTCTGACTACCAAGAAAAGCATAATCACATTCTGAGCTATAGTTTGTGAGAAGCAACTTGGCAGTGATAAGTGAATAGTTGAAAATTTATTTTTTGCATAACTTTGTTTCCATATATCAGAATCGGACGTATGACATATGCATTTGGGGTAGAAAAATAAGTTCTATCCATTGTGATAACCAGAGAAAGCAGAATCACACTCTGAGATATAGTTTGTGAGTAGCAACTTGGCAGTGAAAAGTGAATAGTTTAAAATCTATTTTTAGCATAACTTTGTTTCCGTATATCAGAATTAGACGTGTAACATGTGCATTTGGCGTAGAAAAATAAGTTCTATCCATTGTGACAACCAGAGAAAGCAGAATCACATTCCGAGATATAGTTTGTGAGATGGAACTTGGCGGTGAAAAGTGAAAAGTTGAAAATCGATTTTTAGCATAACTTTGTTTCCGTATATCAGAATCGGACGTATGACATATGCATTTGGGGTATAAAAATAAGTTCTATCCATTGTGACAACAATAGAAATCAAAATCACTTTCCGAGCAATAGTTGGTGAGATGCAACTTGGCGGTGAAAAGTGAATAGTTGAAAATCGATTTTTAGCATAACTTTGTTTCAGTATATCAGAATCGGACGTATAACATATGCATTTGGGGTAGAAAAATAAGTTCTACCCATTGTGATAACCAGAGAAAGCATAATCACATTCCGAGATGTAGTTCGTGAGATGCAACTTGGCGGTGAAAAGTGAACAGTTGAAAATCTATTTTTAGCATTAATTTGTTTCCGTTTATCAGAATTGGACGTGTGACATATGCATTAGGGGTAGAAAAATCATTTCAATCCATTGGGAGAACTAGAGAAATCAGAATCACATTCCAAGCTATAGTTTGTGACATGCAACTTGGCGGTGACAAGTGAATAGTTGAAAATCTATTTTTAGCATAACTTTCTATCCGTATATCAGAATCGGACGTATGACATATGCATTTGGGGTAGAAAAATAAGTTCTATCCATTGTGACTACCATAAAAATCATAATCACATTCCAAGCTATAGTTTGTGAGACGCAACTTGGCAGTGAAAAGTGAAAAGTTTAAAATCTATTTTTAGCATACCGTTGTTTCCGCATATCAGAATCGGACGTATGACATATGCATTTGGGGTAGAAAAATAATTTATATCCATTTTGACAACCAGAGAAAGAAGAATCACATTCTGAGATATAGCTTGTGAGATGCAACTTGGCGGTGAAAAGTGAACAGTTGAAAATCTTTTTTTTGCATAAATTTGTTTCCGTATATCAGAATTGGACGTGTAACATATGCATTTGGCGTAGAAAAATAAGTTCTATCCATTGGGACAACCAGAGAAATCAGAATCACATTCCAAGCTATAGTTTGTGAGATGCAACTTGGCAGTGACAAGTGAATAGTTGAAAATCTATTTTTAGCATAACTTTGTTTTCGTATATCAGAATCGGACGTATGACATATGCATTTGGGGTAGAAAAATAATTTATAATCCATTCTGACTACCAAGAAAAGCATAATCACATTCTGAGCTATAGTTTGTGAGAAGCAACTTGGCAGTGATAAGTGAATAGTTGAAAATTTATTTTTTGCATAACTTTGTTTCCATATATCAGAATCGGACGTATGACATATGCATTTGGGGTAGAAAAATAAGTTCTATCCATTGTGATAACCAGAGAAAGCAGAATCACACTCTGAGATATAGTTTGTGAGTAGCAACTTGGCAGTGAAAAGTGAATAGTTTAAAATCTATTTTTAGCATAACTTTGTTTCCGTATATCAGAATTAGACGTGTAACATGTGCATTTGGCGTAGAAAAATAAGTTCTATCCATTGTGACAACCAGAGAAAGCAGAATCACATTCCGAGATATAGTTTGTGAGATGGAACTTGGCGGTGAAAAGTGAAAAGTTGAAAATCGATTTTTAGCATAACTTTGTTTCCGTATATCAGAATCGGACGTATGACATATGCATTTGGGGTATAAAAATAAGTTCTATCCATTGTGACAACAATAGAAATCAAAATCACTTTCCGAGCAATAGTTGGTGAGATGCAACTTGGCGGTGAAAAGTGAATAGTTGAAAATCGATTTTTAGCATAACTTTGTTTCAGTATATCAGAATCGGACGTATAACATATGCATTTGGGGTAGAAAAATAAGTTCTACCCATTGTGATAACCAGAGAAAGCATAATCACATTCCGAGATGTAGTTCGTGAGATGCAACTTGGCGGTGAAAAGTGAACAGTTGAAAATCTATTTTTAGCATTAATTTGTTTCCGTTTATCAGAATTGGACGTGTGACATATGCATTAGGGGTAGAAAAATCATTTCAATCCATTGGGAGAACTAGAGAAATCAGAATCACATTCCAAGCTATAGTTTGTGACATGCAACTTGGCGGTGACAAGTGAATAGTTGAAAATCTATTTTTAGCATAACTTTCTATCCGTATATCAGAATCGGACGTATGACATATGCATTTGGGGTAGAAAAATAAGTTCTATCCATTGTGACTACCATAAAAATCATAATCACATTCCAAGCTATAGTTTGTGAGACGCAACTTGGCAGTGAAAAGTGAAAAGTTTAAAATCTATTTTTAGCATACCGTTGTTTCCGCATATCAGAATCGGACGTATGACATATGCATTTGGGGTAGAAAAATAATTTATATCCATTTTGACAACCAGAGAAAGAAGAATCACATTCTGAGATATAGCTTGTGAGATGCAACTTGGCGGTGAAAAGTGAACAGTTGAAAATCTTTTTTTTGCATAAATTTGTTTCCGTATATCAGAATTGGACGTGTAACATATGCATTTGGCGTAGAAAAATAAGTTCTATCCATTGGGACAACCAGAGAAATCAGAATCACATTCCAAGCTATAGTTTGTGAGATGCAACTTGGCAGTGACAAGTGAATAGTTGAAAATCTATTTTTAGCATAACTTTGTTTTCGTATATCAGAATCGGACGTATGACATATGCATTTGGGGTAGAAAAATAATTTATAATCCATTCTGACTACCAAGAAAAGCATAATCACATTCTGAGCTATAGTTTGTGAGAAGCAACTTGGCAGTGATAAGTGAATAGTTGAAAATTTATTTTTTGCATAACTTTGTTTCCATATATCAGAATCGGACGTATGACATATGCATTTGGGGTAGAAAAATAAGTTCTATCCATTGTGATAACCAGAGAAAGCAGAATCACACTCTGAGATATAGTTTGTGAGTAGCAACTTGGCAGTGAAAAGTGAATAGTTTAAAATCTATTTTTAGCATAACTTTGTTTCCGTATATCAGAATTAGACGTGTAACATGTGCATTTGGCGTAGAAAAATAAGTTCTATCCATTGTGACAACCAGAGAAAGCAGAATCACATTCCGAGATATAGTTTGTGAGATGGAACTTGGCGGTGAAAAGTGAAAAGTTGAAAATCGATTTTTAGCATAACTTTGTTTCCGTATATCAGAATCGGACGTATGACATATGCATTTGGGGTATAAAAATAAGTTCTATCCATTGTGACAACAATAGAAATCAAAATCACTTTCCGAGCAATAGTTGGTGAGATGCAACTTGGCGGTGAAAAGTGAATAGTTGAAAATCGATTTTTAGCATAACTTTGTTTCAGTATATCAGAATCGGACGTATAACATATGCATTTGGGGTAGAAAAATAAGTTCTACCCATTGTGATAACCAGAGAAAGCATAATCACATTCCGAGATGTAGTTCGTGAGATGCAACTTGGCGGTGAAAAGTGAACAGTTGAAAATCTATTTTTAGCATTAATTTGTTTCCGTTTATCAGAATTGGACGTGTGACATATGCATTAGGGGTAGAAAAATCATTTCAATCCATTGGGAGAACTAGAGAAATCAGAATCACATTCCAAGCTATAGTTTGTGACATGCAACTTGGCGGTGACAAGTGAATAGTTGAAAATCTATTTTTAGCATAACTTTCTATCCGTATATCAGAATCGGACGTATGACATATGCATTTGGGGTAGAAAAATAAGTTCTATCCATTGTGACTACCATAAAAATCATAATCACATTCCAAGCTATAGTTTGTGAGACGCAACTTGGCAGTGAAAAGTGAAAAGTTTAAAATCTATTTTTAGCATACCGTTGTTTCCGCATATCAGAATCGGACGTATGACATATGCATTTGGGGTAGAAAAATAATTTATATCCATTTTGACAACCAGAGAAAGAAGAATCACATTCTGAGATATAGCTTGTGAGATGCAACTTGGCGGTGAAAAGTGAACAGTTGAAAATCTTTTTTTTGCATAAATTTGTTTCCGTATATCAGAATTGGACGTGTAACATATGCATTTGGCGTAGAAAAATAAGTTCTATCCATTGGGACAACCAGAGAAATCAGAATCACATTCCAAGCTATAGTTTGTGAGATGCAACTTGGCAGTGACAAGTGAATAGTTGAAAATCTATTTTTAGCATAACTTTGTTTTCGTATATCAGAATCGGACGTATGACATATGCATTTGGGGTAGAAAAATAATTTATAATCCATTCTGACTACCAAGAAAAGCATAATCACATTCTGAGCTATAGTTTGTGAGAAGCAACTTGGCAGTGATAAGTGAATAGTTGAAAATTTATTTTTTGCATAACTTTGTTTCCATATATCAGAATCAGACGTATGACATATGCATTTGGGGTAGAAAAATAAGTTCTATCCATTGTGATAACCAGAGAAAGCAGAATCACACTCTGAGATATAGTTTGTGAGTAGCAACTTGGCAGTGAAAAGTGAATAGTTTAAAATCTATTTTTAGCATAACTTTGTTTCCGTATATCAGAATTAGACGTGTAACATGTGCATTTGGCGTAGAAAAATAAGTTCTATCCATTGTGACAACCAGAGAAAGCAGAATCACATTCCGAGATATAGTTTATGAGATGGAACTTGGCGGTGAAAAGTGAAAAGTTGAAAATCGATTTTTAGCATAACTTTGTTTCCGTATATCAGAATCGGACGTATGACATATGCATTTGGGGTATAAAAATAAGTTCTATCCATTGTGACAACAATAGAAATCAAAATCACTTTCCGAGCAATAGTTGGTGAGATGCAACTTGGCGGTGAAAAGTGAATAGTTGAAAATCGATTTTTAGCATAACTTTGTTTCAGTATATCAGAATCGGACGTATAACATATGCATTTGGGGTAGAAAAATAAGTTCTACCCATTGTGATAACCAGAGAAAGCATAATCACATTCCGAGATGTAGTTCGTGAGATGCAACTTGGCGGTGAAAAGTGAACAGTTGAAAATCTATTTTTAGCATTAATTTGTTTCCGTTTATCAGAATTGGACGTGTGACATATGCATTAGGGGTAGAAAAATCATTTCAATCCATTGGGAGAACTAGAGAAATCAGAATCACATTCCAAGCTATAGTTTGTGACATGCAACTTGGCGGTGACAAGTGAATAGTTGAAAATCTATTTTTAGCATAACTTTCTATCCGTATATCAGAATCGGACGTATGACATATGCATTTGGGGTAGAAAAATAAGTTCTATCCATTGTGACTACCATAAAAATCATAATCACATTCCAAGCTATAGTTTGTGAGACGCAACTTGGCAGTGAAAAGTGAAAAGTTTAAAATCTATTTTTAGCATACCGTTGTTTCCGCATATCAGAATCGGACGTATGACATATGCATTTGGGGTAGAAAAATAATTTATATCCATTTTGACAACCAGAGAAAGAAGAATCATATTCTGAGATATAGCTTGTGAGATGCAACTTGGCGGTGAAAAGTGAACAGTTGAAAATCTTTTTTTTGCATAAATTTGTTTCCGTATATCAGAATTGGACGTGTAACATATGCATTTGGCGTAGAAAAATAAGTTCTATCCATTGGGACAACCAGAGAAATCAGAATCACATTCCAAGCTATAGTTTGTGAGATGCAACTTGGCAGTGACAAGTGAATAGTTGAAAATCTATTTTTAGCATAACTTTGTTTTCGTATATCAGAATCGGACGTATGACATATGCATTTGGGGTAGAAAAATAATTTATAATCCATTCTGACTACCAAGAAAAGCATAATCACATTCTGAGCTATAGTTTGTGAGAAGCAACTTGGCAGTGATAAGTGAATAGTTGAAAATTTATTTTTTGCATAACTTTGTTTCCATATATCAGAATCGGACGTATGACATATGCATTTGGGGTAGAAAAATAAGTTCTATCCATTGTGATAACCAGAGAAAGCAGAATCACACTCTGAGATATAGTTTGTGAGTAGCAACTTGGCAGTGAAAAGTGAATAGTTTAAAATCTATTTTTAGCATAACTTTGTTTCCGTATATCAGAATTAGACGTGTAACATGTGCATTTGGCGTAGAAAAATAAGTTCTATCCATTGTGACAACCAGAGAAAGCAGAATCACATTCCGAGATATAGTTTATGAGATGGAACTTGGCGGTGAAAAGTGAAAAGTTGAAAATCGATTTTTAGCATAACTTTGTTTCCGTATATCAGAATCGGACGTATGACATATGCATTTGGGGTATAAAAATAAGTTCTATCCATTGTGACAACAATAGAAATCAAAATCACTTTCCGAGCAATAGTTGGTGAGATGCAACTTGGCGGTGAAAAGTGAATAGTTGAAAATCGATTTTTAGCATAACTTTGTTTCAGTATATCAGAATCGGACGTATAACATATGCATTTGGGGTAGAAAAATAAGTTCTACCCATTGTGATAACCAGAGAAAGCATAATCACATTCCGAGATGTAGTTCGTGAGATGCAACTTGGCGGTGAAAAGTGAACAGTTGAAAATCTATTTTTAGCATTAATTTGTTTCCGTTTATCAGAATTGGACGTGTGACATATGCATTAGGGGTAGAAAAATCATTTCAATCCATTGGGAGAACTAGAGAAATCAGAATCACATTCCAAGCTATAGTTTGTGACATGCAACTTGGCGGTGACAAGTGAATAGTTGAAAATCTATTTTTAGCATAACTTTCTATCCGTATATCAGAATCGGACGTATGACATATGCATTTGGGGTAGAAAAATAAGTTCTATCCATTGTGACTACCATAAAAAGCATAATCACATTCCAAGCTATAGTTTGTGAGACGCAACTTGGCAGTGACAAGTGAAAAGTTGAAAATTTATTTTTAGCGTAACTTTGTTGCCATATATCAGAATCGGACGTATGACATATGCATTTGGGGTTGAAAAATAAGTTCTATCCATTGTGATAACCAAAGAAAGCAGAATCACATTCCGAGATATAGTTTGTGAAATGCAACTTGGCGGTGAAAAGTGAAAAGTTGAAAATCTATTTTTAACAGAAATTTGTTTATGTATATCAGAATTGGACGTGTGACATATCCATTCGGCGTAGAAAAATAAGTTCTATCCATTGTGACAACCAGAGAAAGCAGAATCACATTCCGAGATATAGTTTGTGAGATGCAACTTGGCGGTGAAAAGTGAAAAGTTGAAAATCGATTTTTAGCATAACTTTGTTGCCGTATATCAGAATTGGACGTGTAACATATGCATTTGGCGTAGAAAAATAAGTTTTATCCATTGTGACAACCAGAGAAATAAGAATCACATTTTGAGAAATAGTTTGTGAGTTGCAACTTGGCAGTGAAAAGTTAACAGTTTAAAATCTATTTTTTGCATACATTTGTTTCCGTATATCAGAATCGGACGTATGACATATGTATTTGGGGTAGAAAAATAATTTCAATCCATTATCACAACCAGAGAAAGCAGAATCACATTTCGAGATATAGTTTGTGAGATGCAACTTGGAGGTGAAAAGTGAATAGTTGAAAATCTATTTTTAACATAAATTTGTTTCCGTATATCAGAATTGGACGTATGACATATGCATTTGGGGTATAAAAATAAGTTCTATCCATTGTGACAACAATAGAAAGCAGAATCACTTTCCGAGCAATAGTTGGTGAGATTCAACTTGGCGGTGAAAAGTTAATAGATGAAAAACGATTTTTAGCATAACTTTGTTTCCGTATATCAGAATCGTACGTATGACAGGGGTAGAAAAATAATTTCTATCCATTGTGACAACCAGAGAAAGCAGAATCACAATCCGAGATGTAGTTCGTGAGATGCAACTTGGCGGTGAAAAGTGAACAGTTGAAAATCTATTTTTAGCATTAATTTGCTTCCGTATATCAGAATTGGACGTGTGACATATGCATTTCGGGTATAAAAATCATTTCAATCCATTGGGACAACCATAGAAATCAGAATCACATTCCAAGCTATAGTTTGTGATATGCAACTTGGCGGTGACAAGTGAATAGTTGAAAATCTATTTTTAGCATAACTTTGTTTCCGTATATCGAAATCGGACGTATGACATATGCATTTCGGGTAGAAAAATAAGTTATATCCATTGTGACTACCAGAAAAAGCATAATCACTTTCCGAGCTATAGTTTGTGAGATGCAACTTGGCAGTAACAAGTGAAAAGTTGAAAATTTATTTTTAGCATAACTTTGTTTCCATATATCAGAATCGGACGTATGACATATGCATTTGGGGTTGAAAAATAAGTTCTATCCATTGTGATAACCAAAGAAAGCAGAATCACATTCCGAGATATAGTTTGTGAGATGCAACTTGGCGGTGAAAAGTGAAAAGTTGAAAATCTATTTTTAACATAAATTTGTTTATGTATATCAGAATTGGACGTGTGACATATGCATTTGGCGTAGAAATATAAGTTCTATCCACTGTGACAACCAGAGAAAGCAGAATCACATTCCGAGATATAGTTTGTGAGATGCAACTTGGCGGTGAAAAGTGAAAAGTTGAAAATCGATTTTTTGCATAACTTTTTTGCCGTATATCAGAATTGGACGTGTAACATATGCATTTGGCGTAGAAAATAAGTATTATCCATTGTGACAACCAGAGAAAGCAGAATCACATTCCGAGATATAGTTTGAGTTGCAACTTGGCAATGAAAAGTGAACAGTTTAAAATCTATTTTTAGCATACCATTGTTTCTGTATATCAGAATCGGACGTATGACATATGCATTTTGGGTAGAAAAATAATTTCTATCCATTATCACAACCAGAGAATGCAGAATCACATTCCGAGATATAGTTAGTGAGATGCAACTTGGCGGTGAAAAGTGAATAGTTGAAAATCTATTTTTAGCATAACTTTGTTTCCGTATATCAGAATCGGACGTATGACATATGCATTTGAATCCATTTGGACAACCACTGAAATTATTTTTCTACCCCAAATGCATATGTCATACGTCCGATTCTGATATACGGAAAAAAATTTATGCTAAAAATAGATTTTAAATTGTTCACCTTTCACTGCCAAGTTGCAACTCACAAACTATATCTCGGAATGTGATTCTTCTTTCTCTGGTTATTACAATGGATAGAACTTATTTTTCTACGCCAAATGCATATGTCACACATCCAATTCTACTGTTCACTTTTCACCGCCAAGTTGCATCTCACAAACTATATCTCGGAATGTGATTCTACATTCTCTAGTTGTCACAATGGATAGAAATTATTTTTCTACCCCAAATGCATATGTCATACGTCCGATTCTGATACACGGAAACAAAGGTATGCTAAAAATAGATTTTCAACTGTTCACTTTTCACCGCCAAGTTGCATCTCGCAAACTATATCTCAGAATGTGATTCTGATTTCTCTGGTTATCACAATGGATAGAACTTATTTTTCTACCTCATATGCATATGTCATACGTCCGATTCTGATATACGAAAACAAAGTTATGCTAAAAATCGATTTTCAAATTTTCACTTTTCACCGTCAATTTGCATCTTACAAACTATATCTCGGAATGTGATTGTTATAACTCTGGTTATCACAATTGAAAGAACTTATTTTTATACCCCTAATGCATATGTCATACGTCCGATTCTGATATACGGAAACAAAGTTATGCTAAAAATAGAGATTTTCAACTTTTCACTTTTCACCGCCAAGTTGCATCACACAAACTATATCTCAGAATGTGATTCTGCTATCTCTGGTTGTCCCAATGGATTTAAATTATTTTTCTAACCCAAATGCATATGTCACACGTCCAATTCTTATATATCGAAACAAATTTACGCTAAAAATAGATTTTCAATTGTTCACTTTTCTCCGCCAAGTTGCATCTCACAAACTATATCTCGGAATGTGATTCTTATTCCTCTGGTTATCAGAATAGATAGAACTTATTTTTCAACCCCAAATGCGTATGTCATACGTCAGATTCTGATATACGGAAACAAAGTTATGCTAAAAATAGATTTTAAATTATTCACTTTTCACCGCCAAGTTGCATCTCACAAACTATATCTCGAAATGTGATTCTTATTTCTCTGGTTATCACAATAGATAGAACTTATTTTTCTACCCCAAATGCATATGTCATACGTCTGATTCTGATATACGGAAACAAATTTATGCTAAAAATAGATTTTAAATTGTTCACCTTTCACTGCCAAGTTGCAACTCACAAACTATATCTCGGAATGTGATTCTTCTTTCTCTGGTTATTACAATGGATAGAACTTATTTTTCTACGCCAAATGCATATGTCACACATCCAATTCTGATATGCCGAAACAAATTTATGCTAAAAATAGATTTTCAACTATTCACTTTTCACCGCCAAGTTGCATCTCACAAACTATATCTCGGAATGTGATTCTGCGTTATCTGGTTATCACAATGGATAGAACTTATTTTTCTACCCCAAATGCATATGTCAGACGCCCGATTCTGATATACGGAAACAAAGTTTTGCTAAAAATCGATTTTCAACTTTTCACTTTTAACCGCCAAGTTGCATCTCACAAAATATAGCTTGGAATGTGATTCTGATTTCAGTGGTTGTCCCAATGGATTCAAATTATTTTTCTTCCCGAAATGCATATGTCATACGTCCGATTCTGATATACTGAAACAAAGTTATGCAAAAATTAGATTTTCAACTATTCATTTGTCACCGTCAAGTTGCATTTCACAAACTATAGCTTGGAAAATAATTCTGATTTTTCTGGTTGTCCCAATGGATTTAAATTACTTTTATACCCCAAATGCATATGTCACACGTCCAATTTTGATATACGGAAACAAATTTATGCTAAAAATAAATTTTCTACTGTTCACTTTTCACCGCCAAGTTGCATCTCACAAACTATATCTCGGAATGTGATTCTACTTTCTCTAGTTGTCACAAAGGATAGAAATTATTTTTCTACCCCAAATGCATATGTCATACGTCCGATTCTGATATACGGAAACAAAGGTATGCTAAAAATATATTTTCAACTATTCACTTTTCACCGCCAAGTTGCATCTCGCAAACTATATCTCGGAATGTGATTCTGCTTTCTCTGGTTGTCACAATGGATAGAACTTATTTCTCTACCCCATATGCATATGTCTTAGGTCCGATTCTGATATACGGAAACAAAGTTATGCTCAAAATCGATTTTCAACTTTTCACTTTTCACCGTCAATTTGCATCTCACAAACTATATCTCAGAATGTGATTCTTATAACTCTGGTTATCACAATTGAAAGAACTTATTTTTATACCCCTAATGCATATGTCATACGTCCGATTATGAAATACGGAAACAAAGTTATGCTAAAAATAGAGATTTTCAACTTTTCACTTTTCACCGCCAAGTTGCATCTCACAAACTAAATCTTGGAATGTTATTCTGCTATCTCTGGTTGTCCCAATGGATTTAAATTATTTTTCTAACCCAGATGCATATGTCAGACGTCCAATTCTTATATACGGAAACAAATTTACGCTAAAAATAGATTTTCAACTGTTCACTTTTCTCCGCCAAGTTGCATCTCACAAACTATATCTCGGAATGTGATTCTGCTTTCTCTAGTTGTGACAATGGATAGAAGTTATTTTTCTACCCCAGATGCATATGTCATACGTCCGATTCTGATATACGGAAACAAAGGTATGCTAAAAATAGATTTTCGACTATTCACTTGTCACCGCCAAGTTGCATCTCACAAACTATATCTCGAAATGTGATTCTTATTTCTCTGGTTATCACAATAGATAGAACTTATTTTTCTACCCCAAATGCATATGTCATACGTCTGATTCTGATATACGGAAATAAATTTATGCTAAAAATAGATTTTAAATTGTTCACCTTTCACTGTCAAGTTGCAACTCACAAACTATATCTCGGAATGTGATTCTTCTTTCTCTGGTTATTACAATGGATAGAACTTATTTTTCTACGCCAAATGCATATGTCACACATCCAATTCTGATATGCCGAAACAAATTTATGCTAAAAATAGATTATCAACTATTCACTTTTCACCGCCAAGTTGCATCTCACAAACTATATCTCGGAATGTGATTCTGCATTATCTGGTTATCACAATGGATAGAACTTATTTTTCTACCCCAAATGCATATGTCAGACGCCCGATTCTGATATACGGAAACAAAGTTATGCTAAAAATCGATTTTCAACTTTTCACTTTTAACCGCCAAGTTGCATCTCACAAAATATAGCTTGGAATGTGATTCTGATTTCAGTGCTTGTCCCAATGGATTCAAATTATTTTTCTTCCCGAAATGCATATGTCATACGTCCGATTCTAATATACTGAAACAAAGTTATGCAAAAATTAGATTTTCAACTATTCATTTGTCACCGTCAAGTTGCATCTCACAAACTATAGCTTGGAAAATAATTCTGATTTTTCTGGTTGTCCCAATGGATTTAAATTACTTTTATACCCCAAATGCATATGTCACACGTCCAATTTTGATATACGGAAACAAATTTATGCTAAAAATAAATTTTCTACTGTTCACTTTTCACCGCCAAGTTGCATCTCACAAACTATATCTCGGAATGTGATTCTACTTTCTCTAGTTGTCACAATGGATAGAACTTATTTTTCTACCCCAAATGCATATGTCATACGTCCGATTCTGATATACGGAAACAAAGGTATGCTAAAAATATATTTTCAACTATTCACTTTTCACCGCCAAGTTGCATCTCGCAAACTATATCTCGGAATGTGATTCTGCTTTCTCTGGATGTCACAATGGATAGAACTTATTATTCAACGCCAAATGCATATGTTACACGTCCAATTCTGAGATACGGAAACAAAGTTATCCTAAAAATCGATTATCAACTTTTCACTTTTCACCGCCAAGTTGCATCTCGCAAACTATATCTCGGAATGTGATTCTGCTTTCTCTGGTTGTCACAATGGATAGAACTTATTTCTCTACCGCATATGCATATGTCTTAGGTCCGATTCTGATATAAGGAAACAAAGTTATGCTCAAAATCGATTTTCAACTTTTCACTTTTCACCGTCAATTTGCATCTCACAAACTATATCTCAGAATGTGATTCTTATAACTCTGGTTATCACAATTGAAAGAACTTATTTTTATACCCCTAATGCATATGTCATACGTCCGATTATGAAATACGGCAACAAAGTTATGCTAAAAATAGAGATTTTCAACTTTTCACTTTTCACCGCCAAGTTGCATCTCACAAACTAAATCTCGGAATGTGATTCTGCTATCTCTGGTTGTCCCAAAGGATTTAAATTATTTTTCTAACCCAGATGCATATGTCACACGTCCAATTCTTATATACGGAAACAAATTTACGCTAAAAATAGATTTTCAACTGTTCACTTTTCTCCGCCAAGTTGCATCTCACAAACTGTATCTCGGAATGTGATTCTGCTTTCTATAGTTGTGACAATGGATAGAAATTATTTTTCTTCCCCAGATGCATATGTCATACGTCCGATTCTGATATACGGAAACAAAGGTATGCTAAAAATAGATTTTCGACTATCCACTTGTCACCGCCATGTTGCATCTCACAAACTATATCTCGAAATGTGATTCTTATTCCTCTGGTTATCACAATAGATAGAACTTATTTTTCTACCCCAAATGCGTATGTCATACGTCTGATTCTGATATACGGAAACAAAGTTATGCTAAAAATAGATTTTTAATTATTCACTTTTCACCGCCAAGTTGCATCTCACAAACTATATCTCGGAATGTGATTCTGCGTTATCTGGTTATCACAATGGATAGAACTTATTTTTATACCGCAAATGCATATGTCAGACGCCCGATTCTGATATACGGAAACAAAGTTATGCTAAAAATCGATTTTCAACTTTTCACTTTTAACCGCCAAGTTGCATCTCATAACCTATATCTCGGAATGTGATTCTGCTTTCTCTAGTTGTCACAATGGATAGAACTTATTTTTCTACCCCAAATGCATAAGTCATACGTCCAATTCTGATATACGGAAACAAAGTTATGCAAAAAATAGATTTTCAACTATTCATTTGTCACCGTCAAGTTGCATCTCACAAACTATAGCTTGAAATGTGATTCTGATTTCTCTGATTATCACAACGGATGTAAATTGTTTTTCTACCCCAAATGCATATGTCACACGTCCAATTCTGATATACGGAAACAAAGTTATGCTAAAAATAAATTTTCAACTATTCACTTGTCACTACCAAGTTGCATCTCACAAACTATATCTCGGAATGTGATTCTGCTTTCTCTGGAAGTCACAATGGATGGAACTTATTTTTCTACCCCATATGCATATGTCATACGTCCGATTCTGATATACGGAAACAAAGTTATGCAAAAAATAGATTTTCAACTATTCATTTGTCAACGTCAAGTTGCATCTCACAAACTATAGCATGGATTGTGATTCTGATTTCTTTGATTATCACAACGGATTTAAATTATTTTTCTACCCCAAATGCATATGTCACACGTCCAATTCTTATATACGGAAACAAATTCATGCTAAAAATAGATTTTCAACTGTTCACTTTTCACCGCCAAGTTGCACCTCACTAACTATATCTCGGAATGTGATTATGCTTTCTGTGCTTGCCACAATGGATAGAAATTATTTTTCTACCCCAAATGCATATGTCATACGTCCGATTCTGATATACGGAAACAAAGGTATGCTAAAAATAGATTTTCAACTATTCACTTGTCACTGCCAAGTTGCATCTGACAAACTATAGCTTGGGATGTGATTCTTATTTCTCTGGTTGTCACAATGGATTTAAATTATTTTTCTACCCCAAATGCATATGTCACACATCCAATTCTGATATAGGGAAACAAATTTATGCTAAAAATAGGTTTTCAACTGTTCACTTTTCACCGCCAAGTTGCACCTCACTAACTATATCTCGGAATGTGATTCTGCTTTCTCTGCATGTCACAATGGATTGAAATTATTTTTCTACCCCAAATTCATATGTCATACGTTCGATTCTGATATACGGAAACAATGGTATGCTAAAAATAGATTTTCAACTATTCACTTGTCACTGCCAAGTTGCATCTCATAAATTATATCTCAGAATGTGATTCTTATTTCTCTGCTTATCACAATAGATAGAACTTATTTTTATACCCCAAATGCATATGTTATATGTCCGATTCTGATATACGGAAACAAAGTTATGCTAAACATAGATTTTCAACTGTTCACTTTTCACTGCCAAATTGCAACTCACAAACTATATCTCGGAATGTGATTCTTATTTCTCTGGTTATCACAATAGATATAACTTATTTTTCTACCCCAAATGCATATGTCACACGTCCAATTATGATATACGGAAACTAATTTATGCTAAAAATAGATTTTCAATTGTTCACTTTTCACCGCGAATTTGCATCTCACAAACTATATCTCGGAATGTGATTCTTCTTTCTCTGGTTGTCACAATGGATAGAAATTATTTTTCTACCCCAAATGCATATGTCATACGTCCGATTCTGATATACGGACACAAAGGTGTGCTAAAAATAGATTTTCAACCATTCACTTGTCACCGCCAAGTTGCATCTCACAAACTATATCTCGAAATGTGATTCTTATTTCTCTGGTTATGACAATAGATAGAACTTATTTTTCTACCCCAAATTCATATGTCATAAGTCCGATTCTGATATACGGAATCAAATTTACGCTAAAAATAGATTTTCAACTGTTCACTTTTCACCGCCTAGTTGCATCTCACAAACTATTTCTCGGAATGTGATTCTGCTTTCTCTGGTTGTCACAATGGATAGAAATTATTTTTCTACCCCAAATGCATATGTCATAGATCCGATTTTGATATACGGAAACAAAGGTATGCTAAAAATAGATTTTCAACTATTTACTTGTCACCGCCAAGTTGCATCTCACAAACTATATCTCGGAATGTGATTCTTATTTGTCTGGTCATCGCAATATATAGAACTTATTTTTATACCCCAAATGCATATTTCATACGTCCGATTCTGATATACGGAAACAAAGTTATGCTAAAAATAGATTTTAAATTGTTCATTTTCACTGCCAAGTTGCAACTCACAAACTATAGCTTGGAATGTGATTCTGCTTTTTCTGGTAGTCACAATGGATAGAACTTATTTTTGTACCCGAAATGCATATGTCATACGTCCAATTCTGTTATACGGAAACAAAGTTATGCTAAAAATAGATTTTCAACTATTCACTTTTCACCGCCAAGTTGCATCTCACAAACTATATCTCAGAATGTGATTCTGCTTTCTCTGGTTTTCACAATGGATAGAACTTATTTTTCAATGCCAAGTGAATATGTCACACGTCCAATTATGATATACGGAAACAAATTTATGCTAAAAATAGATTTTCAACTATTCACTTTTCACCGCCAAGTTGCATCTCACAAACTATATCTCAGAATGTGATTCTGCTTTCTCTGGTTATCACAATGGATAGAACTTATTTTTCTACCCTAAATGCATATGTCATACGTCTGATTCAGATATGCGGAAACAAAGGTATGCTAAAAATAGATTTTCAACTATTCACTTGTCACCGCCAAGTTGCATCTCACAAACTATATCTCAGAATGTGATTCTTGTAACATCCCTCCTTTCAGCACCTTGCTTAGGTAGACATAGGATTGTGTATATATATATGTGATTATATTTTTATTGATATTAGAATGCTATATGTTTAATAATTTCTTTGAAAACAAGTTAATCTAGTTAGTTTCAAAGTTGTCCATGTTTAAAGTCTAGCCGTGATCGGGTAATGTATCGTCTTAGAATTTTAATTAGAATTGGTCTAAGTGACCACCTAACCTATTAGATTTTATAATGCTTTATTGATGTTGAGTTTTGAGGATAGAAAGTTATTATCTTAGTGTTATACTATGATAAATAACTTAGTTAAAATTTTTAGAAAAGTGGTAGTGTTAATGTACCTTTGAACTGGATTGCCCGAGAGTGCCCGTAATCTTTCTGTTAGTTTTTTGAGTTCTTGAACTATCATCTAGACTCTCGTAGACATTGTTTAAGATTGTATTAGGGTGTCTTAGAGCACAAGAAAAACACATCCATGCACTACAACAATTGCCCAAACCAAATGCCACACCATACACTTAAAATTTTGCTAAATGCCTAATCCTTGTTTAATTCTTAATGACACCCCAACCCATAATATCTTCCCCCACTAACTCATCCCGAACACTTATATATATAGCCTTAAGGGGAGGGGGTTGAAATTGTCACACTCTCACTCTCACACCTCCTCACCAACACCACCTTCACTCACCTTCTCTTCTTCTCCCCAACTCACGTTGGCACCAAAGAGGGAGGAGAAAACCTCCATCTTCTCCACCAAAAATCACATGCAAGCCACCAAAGCTCTTCCCCAAGGTATGGTGATCATGTTTATGTTCCCATTTCTTCAATCTCTAGGTTCTTTATAGGTTATTTCTCCTCTTGATCACCAATGACTTAGGTGAAATTCTAGAATGAGTTGTTTGTAACTTTGTTCTATTATCTTCTCTAGATTTTCATCCAAGGAGGTAGTCAACCATTTCAAGGTATGATGAATCCATTTTTGATCTCTGATTGTAGAAAAAATGTCATGCAAACACTGTTTTGGGGGTTACAAAAATTCTGCTCTAAGTGTAGTTAGTGAAATGAAGCTAGATTGTTGTTGTTAGGTGTTGTAGTTGAGTTCTAGACTTCCAATTGAGCTAAAAATGGTTGTGGCTATGCTAAATTATCATTTCATGTTGGAGAGCTTTCTGTTTGCAGGTTGGAGCTGCTGAAAAATGTGGATTAAGGGTCCCTAAACTCTAACCCACTTCCTTATGTTGTTGTTAGGTTATGAAGAGTGTTTTAGGTGTTGTGTTTGTTCTAGGGTGTTTAGGATTGAAAACTCTTGCATGTGTTATAAGCTTTGTTTAACACATTGAACTCATGATTTTTAACTCATTCCAAAGGTTAGAACTCGAAAATGTTGAAGGCTAAGAAGTCATGCAAATTCGGTCCCAAGTGTCCAAGAGTTAAGGAAACCCTAATACCTTAATTCCTTGATAACTTGAGTTCCTAACGTCCAAATTTTGCGTATAAAATATGCATGTGTTCATATTTTAAATTCCTAGCTAAATATCATTCTTTAAGGGACAAAAAAAAATTCAAAATCCTCACTGTTTAAAGGGAAACACGATAACAGTCCTTAGTTGGCACTCCAAACTATCTAATTTTTGACTATATGTTAGCTTATGTTTCAAATTGCCTTATGGTTTATAAATTCTGAGATTTTTCTAAAGCGAATCCGAGCTTCCTACATCAAATTCTGAGTTTTAAACCAACAATGTCTCTGAAAATCTCTTCGTGCCTAATCGAGATCTTAGTTATGTCCAAATTAAATATTTGGGAATGTTCTAATGTCTAGAACCCCACTAAGGTGTTTTCTTTACAATCCGAATAAACTTACTGATATCGAAATTAACTGTTTACGACCTAACCAGGTACTCGGCAATCGGGAAAACGGCAACAAAGGAACATTAAGTTCAGTAAGGGTAAAGGTATGGAGAGAAGTGTCTTTATATAGGTGCTTAGAAATGATGCCAAAGATATTCGTGCATCTCTAAGCTAGGCCATGTGCGGATATAGTCGAATACTAATTCTGTGGCCGCGAACAATTGAGTAGCGAGACTTAGTTGTTCATAAATTGATTTAACTCTAAATTATGATGGATATGTTTGGTTGAAGTGCTTAAATGGAATTGAATGATTATGTTTGTTGATGTGAATGATGATTATGACTGAAAGTTTGATTATGAAAGTACTGATTTAACTGAATATTCTATTGAATTTTGAACTGTGACATATTGTTGAGTTGACTATTGAACTGTCATCAAACATTCTCATGGCATAGCATATGAGCATTCTTGATGAAACTTAAAGAATGAAAGTTTTGCTTATGAAAGATTTGACAAAGGATGAAGGGGAAATATTTTTATGAATGTTATCAGAATTGGCGTATTTTTACAGTTATTAGAAAACCCATTTGATTAATAAGCCAGTGAGTTAGAACTTGAAAATATGTTATAACTGAGTTTGAACGAAAAATGTTTTGTTATTACCCTAAAAAGTTTTCCCCTGATTCTTCTTTTAAAAGGATAAAAGCTATGCTTTGTATGAATCGGAAGATTCATGTCACTATGTTTACCGTTTGTAACATAGTCTGCGGGAAGATACGACACTAAGATTGTGTTGAGAACCCAGAGGGGTACCTTGTCTGTGTGTCTTGGTTGAGGGGACATTGTGGGTGGAGATTGATTTGTCAGGAATAGGGTAGCTCCCTTGAGCCGACAGAACTCTTCGCAGTAACTACAGCGACCTCTAACACCCCCTTGAAGGTATCGTGCTCAGGATGATGCAACGGTTATCTTTTCCGACCGGAGGGTATTTCCGGCGCTATTGAGTGCACGATAGTTACATGCCTTTTGGTTACCAATGGTTGGCACGACGTTGTACTTATCCTGTTCGCTTCCTAAGAATAGAAAATGGTTGGTCGGGCTCGATCAGTCGGTACCATTGTTGTTGATGTATTGTTAGGCGCCCAGTTAGGAGACGTTTTCTCCATGCATTCCTCTACAAAATAGTTGGTCTCACTAGATTAACGAGTGCATTCATCATGACATCATGCTCATACATGTGATTAAATCGTTATATTAATACCTGTATGATATGTTTTATGTTATGACTTTATAAATTGTTGATTGCTTATCTTATATAGAGATGCTTACTCTCCAATCTCACATCACAGGTAGTGATGGACTCAGAGGCTTCTTTTGTGGTTCCTCCTTGTCTAGTAGAGATCATACCTCTCCCGTCGGGGGAAGTTGAGGTGGACCGGTCCAGGGCGGTGTTTAGGGGAGACATAGAAATCCGGTGTTCGTACTTGGATAGGCATAGAGTGATACTCCCCTGCCGCTCCACCGTTCCAGCGGTCTATATCATGCACCTACCAAACGGTTATGAGTTACGACGCACACCTCCTCTTGCTCCTACCAGGTATATTCCGTCTCCTACTGCTCCTCTCGGTCTATCTTCTGGATCCTATCATGCCCAGACACATAGGGTTGCGCCATTCTGGTGTACACCTAGAACCTCGGCGAGACGTTCTGCTGGGGGACCACCTGTGACCCCGGCTAGTCGTACTGAGTCGACTCGGGGAGTTCAGACTTGTCGATGTACCAGGTGTCTTTCTGTACGGGAGAGTCATATGGATTCACCCGCTATTGCTGTGAGAAAGAATCTGGAGTTTGCTCGCGGATCCTCTTCTCACGGGGTATGTGGGAGGATTCAGGATGACAGGGTTGATATTCGTGGCCCGGTGAAGAGGGCCCGACTATCTCCTCCACCATCATACTCCCCTGCGCCAGCCGAGCCTATGGTTAGGGATGATATTATATATATTTCTAGTGATGAGGAGGATCCAGAGGAAGACCCTGAGGAGGGTAGTTCGGAGGGACAGTAGCAGGAGGATGTTGGGTCGAAATTCTGACGGTCTGTTTGTGCATGGTGCGACGATATAGTTTTCTTTTGGTGCAGTTACTGTGAGTTCAGTGTACACCCAGCCATAGGATCTTTTGCGTGTGTATATGTATGTATATATATCCTATTATGCTGGAGTGTATGTGTGGATGGCATGACTTGGATGATGTACTCTTTTTGGACTATGACGCTTTTTGAACTAATGAAACATATATATAGACATATGTATGTTTAATATGTTATATTTTTGTTTAGTTTATAGTTTAAGTGGTGAGTTCTGAGAGAACCGTATGTTCATATGTTATAAAAGAAAAAGAAAAAATTCATACGCTATTTTTCAAAAACAAAAATATAATTTACCAAGATCGTAAACGACGGTCTCGTATGTAATTGTTTTAACGCTAGGAAAAGGGTGTTACAAGAATCGGACGTATGACATATGCATTTGGGGTAGAAAAATAATTTCTATCCATTGTGACAACAAGAGAAAGTAGAATCACATTTCGAGATATAGTTTGTGAGATGCAACTTGGCGGTGAAAAGTGAACAGTAGAAAATCTATTTTTAGCATAAATTTGTTTCCGTATATCAGAATTGGACGTGTGACATATGCATTTGGGGTATAAAAGTAATTTAAATCCATTGGGACAACCAGAAAAATCAGAATCATTTTCCAAGATATAGTTTTTGAGATGCAACTTGACGGTGACAAATGAATAGTTGAAAATCAATTTTTTGCATAACTTTGTTTCCATATATCAGAATCGGACGTATGACATATGCATTTGGGGTAGAAAAATAATTTGAATCCATTGGGACAACCACTGTAATCAGAATCACATTCCAAGCTATATTTTGTGAGATGCAACTTGGTAGTGACAAGTGAATAGTTGAAAATTTATTTTTAGCATAACTTTGTTTCCATATATCAGAATTGGACGTATGACATATGCATTTGGGGTATGAAAATAAGTTCTATCCATTGTGACAACTAGAGAAAGCATAATCACATTCCGAGATATAGTTTATGAGATGCAACTTGGCGGTTAAAAGTGAAAAGTTGAAAATCGATTTTTATAATAACTTTGTTTCCGTATATCAGAATCCGGCGTCTGACATATGCATTTGGGGTAGAAAAATAAGTTCTATCCATTGTGGTAACCAGAGAAAGCAGAATCACATTTCGAGATATAGTTTGTGAGATGCAACTAGGCGGTGAAAAGTGAATAGTTGAAAATCTATTTTTAGCATAAATTTGTTTCGGCATATCAGAATTGGACGTGTGACATATGCATTTGGCGTAGAAAAATAATTTCTATCCATTGTCACAACCAGAGAAAGCAGAATCACATTCCGAGATATAGTGTGTGAGTTGCAACTTGGCAGTGAAAGATGAACAATTTAAAATCTATTTTTAGCATAACTTTGTTTCCGTATATCAGAATCAGACGTATGACATATGCATTTGGGGAAGAAAAATAATTTAAATCCATTTGGACAACCAGAGATAGCAGAATCACATTCCGAGATATAGTTTGTGAGATGCAACTTGGCGGTGAAAATTGAAAAGTTGATAATCGATTTTTAGTATAACTTTGTTTCCGTATATCAGAATTGGACGTGTAACATATGCATTTGGCGTAGAAAAATAAGTTCTATCCATTGTGACAACCAGAGAAAGCAGAATCACATTCCGAGATATAGTTTGTGAGTAGCAACTTGGCAGTGAAAAGTGAAAAGTTTAAAATCTATTTTTAGCATACCTTTGTTTCCGTATATCAGAATCGGACGTATGACATATGCATTTGGGGTAGAAAAATAATTTCTATCCATTGTGACAACCAGAGAAAGATGAATCACATTCCGAGATATAGTTTGTGAGATGCAACTTGGCGGTGAAAAGTGAATAGTTGAAAATCTATTTTTAGCATAAATTTGTTTCCGTATATCAGAATTGGACGTGTAACATATGCATTTGGCGTAGAAAAATAAGTTCTATCCATTGGGACAACCTGAGAAATCAGAATCACATTCCAAGCTATAGTTTGTGAGATGCATCTTGGCGGTGACAATTGAATAGTTGAAAATCTATTTTTAGCACAACTTTGTTTCCGTATATCAGAATCGGACGTATGACATATGCATTTCGTGTAGAAAAATAATTTATATCCATTCTGACAACAAAAAAAAGCATAATCACATTATGAGTTATAGTTAGTGAGAAGCAACTTGACAGTGATAAGTAAATAGTTGAAAATTTATTTTTAGCATAACTTTGTTTCCATATATCAGAATCGGACGTATGACATATGCATTTGGGGTAGAAAAATAAGTTCTATCCATTGTGATAACCAGAGAAAGCAGAATCACATTCCGAGATATAGTTTGTGAGTAGCAACTTGGCAGTGAAAAGGGAACAGTTTAAAATCTATTTTTAGCAAAACTTTGTTTCCGTATATCAAAATTAGACGTGTAACATATGCATTTGGCGTAGAAAAATAAGTTTATCCATTGTGACAACCAGAGAAAGCAGGATCACAATCCGATATATAGTTTGAGAGATGCAACTTGGCAGTGAAAAGTGAAAAGTTGAAAATCGATTTTTAGAATAACTTTGTTTCCGTATATGAGAATCGGACGTATGACATATGCATTTGGGGTAGAAAATAAGTTCTATCCATTGTGACAACAATAGAAAGCAGAATCACTTTCCGAGCAATAGTTGGTGAGATGCAACTTGGCAGTGACAAGTGAATAGTTGAAAATCTATTTTTAGCATAACTTTGTTTCCGTATATCAGAATCGGACGTATGACATATGCATTTGGGGTAGAAAAATAAGTTCTACCCATTGTGACAACCAGAGAAAGCATAATCACATTCCGAGATGTAGTTCGTGAGATGCAACTTGGCGGTGAAAAGTGAACAGTTGAAAATCTATTTTTAGCATTAATTTGTTTCCGTATATCAAAATTGGACGTGTGACATATGCATTTGGGGTAGGAAAATCATTTCAATCCATTGGGACAACCAGAGAAATCAGAATCACATTCCAAGCTATAGTTTGTGACATGCAACTTGGCGGTGACAAGTGAATAGTTGAAAATCTATTTTTAGCATAACTTTCTATCCGTATATCAGAATCGGACGTATGACATACGCATTTGGGGTAGAAAAATAAGTTCTATCCATTGTGACTACCAGAAAAAGCATAATCACATTCCGAGCTGTAGTTTGTGAGATGCAACTTGGCAGTGACAAGTGAAAAGTTGAAAATTTATTTTTAGCGTAACTTTGTTTCCATATATCAGAATCTGACGTATGACATATGCATTTGGGGTTGAAAAATAAGTTCTATCCATTGTGATAACCAAAGAAAGCAGAATCACATTCCGAGATATAGTTTGTGAGATGCAACTCTGCGGTGAAAAGTGAAAAGTTGAAAATCTATTTTTAACATAAATTTGTTTTTGTTTATCAGAATTGGACGTGTGACATATGCATTTGGCGTAGAAAAATAAGTTCTATCCATTGTGACAACCAGAGAAAGCAGAATCACATTCTGAGATATAGTTTGTGAGATGCAACTTGGCGGTGAAAAGTGAAAAGTTGAAAATCGATTTTTAGCATAACTTTGTTGCCGAATATCAGAATTGGACGTGTAACACAAGCATTTGGCGTTGAAAAATAAGTTTTTTCCATTGTGACAACCAGAGAAAGCAGAATCACATTCCTAGATATAGTTTGTGAGTTGCAACTTGGTAGTGAAAAGTGAACAGTTTAAAATCTATTTTTAGCATACCTTTGATTCCGTATATGAGAATCGGACGTATGACATATGCATTTGGGGTAGAAAAATAATTTCTATCCATTATCACAACCAGAGAAAGCAGAATCACATTCCGAGATATAGTTAGTGAGATGCAACTTGGTGGTGAAAAGTGAATAGTTGAAAATCTATTTTTAGCATAACTTTGTTTCCGTATATCAGAATCGGACGTATGACATATGCATTTGGGGTAGAAATATAAGTTCTATCCATTGTGACAACAATAGAAAGCAGAATCACTTTCCGAGCAATAGTTGGTGAGATGCAACTTGGCGGTGAAAAGTATTAGTTGAAAATCGATTTTTAGCATAACTTTGTTTCCGTATATAAGAATTGGACGTATGACATATGCATTAGGGGTAGAAAAATAATTTCTATCGATTGTGACAACCAGAGAAAGCAGAATCACATTCGGAGATGTAGTTCGTGAGATGCAACTTGGCGGTGAAAAGTGAACATTTGAAAATCTATTTTTAGCATTAATTTGTTTCCGTATATCAGAATTGGACGTGTGACATATGCATTTGGGGTATAAAAATCATTTCAATCCACTGGGACAATCAGAGAAATCAGAATCAAATTCCAAGCTATAGTTTGTGAGATGCAACTTGGCGGTGACAAGTGAATTGTTGAAAATCTATTTTTTGCATAACTTTGTTTCCGTATATCAGAATCGGACGTATGACATATGCATTTGGGGTAGAAAAATATGTTCTATCCATTTTGACTACCATAAAAAGCATAATCACATTCCGAGCTATAGTTTGTGACATGCAACTTGGCAGTGACAAGTGAAAAGTTGAAAATTTATTTTTAGCATAACTTTGTTTCGATATATCAGAATCGGACGTATGATATATGAATTTGGGGTTGAAAAATAAGTTCTATCCATTGTGATAACCAGAGAAAGCAGAATCACATTCCGAGATATAGTTTGTGAGATGCAACTTGGCGGTGAAAAGTGAAAAGTTGAAAATCTATTTTTAACATAAATTTGTTTCCGTATATCAGAATTGAACGTGTGACATATGCATTTGGCGTAGAAAAATAAGTTCTATCCATTGTGACAACCAGAGTAAGCAGAATCACATTCCGAGATATAGTTTGTGAGTTGCAACTTGGCAGTGAAAAGTGAACAGTTTAAAATCTATTTTTAGCATACATATGTTTCCGTATATCAGAATCGGACGTATGACATATGCATTTGGGGTTGAAAAATAATTTCTATCCATTATCACAACCACAGAAATCAGAATCACATTCCGAGATATAGTTTGTGAGATGCAACTTGGCGATGAAAAGTGAACAGTTGAAAATCTATTTTTAACATAAATTTATTTCCGTATATCAGAATTGGACGTGTGACATATGCATTTGGCGTATAAAATTAAGTTCTATCCATTGTGACAACTAGAGAAAGCAGAATCACATTCCGAGATTTAGTTTGTGAGATGCAACTTGGCGGTGAAAAGTGAAAAGTTGAAAATCGATTTTTAGCATAACTTTGTTGCCTTATATCAGAATTGGACGTGTAACATATGCATTTGGCGTAGAAAAATAAATTTTATCCATTGTGACAACTAGAGAAAGCAGAATCACATTCCGAGATATAGTTTGGGAGTTCCAACTTGGCAGTGAAAAGTGAACAGTTTAAAATCTATTTTTAGCATACCTTTGTTTTCGTATATCAGAATCGGACATATGACATATGCATTTGGGGTAGAAAAATAATTTCTATCCATTATCACAACCGGAGAAAGCAGAATCACATTCCGAGATATAGTTAGTGAGATGCAACTTGGCGGGCAAAAGTGAATAGTTGAAAATCTATTTTTAGCATAATTTTTTTTCCGTATATCATAATTGGACGTGTGACATATGCATTTGGTGTAGAAAAATAATTTAAAACCATTGGGACAACCAGAGAAATCAGAATCACATTCCAAGCTATAGTTTGTGAGATGCAACCTGGCGGTGACAAGTGAATAGTTGAAAATCTATTTTTAGCATAACTTTGTTTCCGTATATCAGAATTGGACGTATGACATATGCATTTGGGGTATAAAAATAAGTTCTATCCATTTTGACTACCAGAATAAGCATAATCACATTCCGAGCTATAGTTTGTGAGATGCAACTTGGCATTGACATGTGAATAGTTGAAAATTTATTTTTAGCATAACTTTGTTTCGATATATATGAATCGGACGTATGATATTTGCATTTGGGGTTGAAAAATAAATTCTATCCATTGTGATAACCAGAGAAAGCAGAATCACATTCCGAGATATAGTTTGTGAGATGCAACTTGGTGGTGAAAAGTGAAAAGTTGAAAATCTATTTTTAACATAAATTTGTTTCCGTATATCAGAATTGGACGTGTGACATATGCATTTGGCGTAGAAAAATAAGTTCTATCCATTGTGACAACCAGAGTAAGCAGAATCACATTCCGAGATATAGTTTGTGAGTTGCAACTTGGCAGTGAAAAGTGAATAGTTTAAAATCTATTTTTAGCATACATATGTTTCCGTATATCAGAATCAGACGTATGACATATGCATTTGGGGTATAAAAATAATTTCTATCCATTATCACAACCAGAGAAATCAGAATCACATTCCGAGATATAGTTTGTGAGATGCAACTTGGCGGTGAAAAGTGAACAGTTGAAAATCTATTTTTAACATAAATTTGTTTCCGTATATCAGAATTGGACGTGTGACATATGCATTTGGCGTAGAAAATTAAGTTCTATCCATTGTGACAACTAGAGAAAGCAGAATCACATTCCGAGATTTAGTTTGTGAGATGCAACTTGGCGGTGAAAAGTGAAAATTGAAAATCGATTTTTAGCATAACTTTGTTGCCTTATATCAGAATTGGACGTGTAACATATGCATTTGGCGTAGAAAAATAAGTTTTATCCATTGTGACAACCAGAGAAAGCAGAATCACATTCTGAGATATAGTTTGTGAGTTCCAACTTGGCGGTGACAAGTGAATAGTTGAAAATCTATTTTTATCATAACTTTGTTTCCGTATTTCAGAGTCGGATGTATGACATATGTATTTGGGGTAGAAAAATAATTTCTATCCATTTCGACAACCAGAGAAAGCAGAATCACATTCCGAGATATAGTTAGTGAGATGCAACTTGGCGGTGAAAAGTGAATAGTTGAAAATCTATTTTTAGCATAATTTTTTTTTCCGTATATCATAATTGGACGTGTGACATATGCATTTGGTGTAGAAAAATAATTTAAAACCATTGCGACAACCAGAGAAATCAGAATCACATTCCAAGCTATAGTTTGTGAGATGCAACTTGGCGGTGACAAGTGAATAGTTGAAAATCTATTTTTAGCATAACTTTGTTTCCTTATAACAGAATTGGACGTATGACATATGCATTTGGGGTAGAAAAATAAGTTCTATCCATTGTGACAACAATAGATAGCAGAATCACTTTCCGAGCAATAGTTGGTGAGATGCAACTTGGCGGTGAAAGTGAATAGTTGAAAATCGATTTTTAGCATAACTTTGTTTACGGATATCAGAATCGGACGTATGACATATGCATTTGGGGTATAAAAATTAGTTCTATCCATTGTGACAACCAAGGAAAGCAGAATCACATTCCGAGATGTAGTTCGTGAGATGCAACTTGGCGGTGAAAAGTGAAAAGTTGAAAATCTATTTTTAGCATTAATTTGTTTCCGTATATCAGAATTGGACGTGTGACATATGCATTTGGGGTAGAAAAATCATTTCAATCCATTGGGACAACCAGAGAAATCAGAATCACATTCCAAGCTATAGTTTGTGAGATGCAACTTGGCGGTGACAAGTGAATAGTTGAAAATCTATTTTTAGCATAACTTTGTTTCCGTATATCAGAATCGGACGTATGACATATGCATTTGGGGTAGAAAAATAAGTTCTATCCATTTTGACAACAATAGAAAGCAGAATCAATTTCCGAGCAATAGTTTGTGAGATGCAACTTGGCGCTGAAAAGTGAATAGTTGAAAATCGATTTTTAGCATAACTTTGTTTCTGTATATCAGAATCGGACGTATGACATATGCATTTGGGGTAGAAAAATAAGTTTTATCCATTGTGACAACCAGAGTAAGAAGAATCAGATTCCGAGATGTAGTTCGTGAGATGCAACTTGGCGGTGAAAAGTGAACAGTTGAAAATCTATTTTTAACATAAATTTGTTTCTGTATATCAGAATTGGACGTGTGACATATGCATTTGGCGTAGAAAAATAAGTTCTATCCATTGTGACAACTGTTAGGTATCAGTGGTTACAATACACCTAGAAGGGGGGGGGGGTTGAATAGGTTTAGCGGTTAGAATATCCGCTTTTCGAAAAACAACACTTAATGCTGAAATACACCTAATTAATCGATTAACAAAACAGGGTAATCGATTAACGCAATCAACAAAGTCCACTTAATCGATTAACAGAATTAATGTAATCGATTAACAACCTTGATTTAATCAATTAAACAAAGATAGTAAGCTAATGCAGAAACGATTACTTGCACGACAATTAATCGATAACGAAACGAATTAACAGAGCTTACAAATTTATCAGAGTATTAACAGTATAGCACAAAATCAAATTATCAATTAAATCTACTATACAAATTAATTGATCAAATGCAATAAAGAGAGAGAGATAGAAAAAATACTGCAACGCGAATTTTATCCTGGTTCGTTTGCTTGTCCACCGCAAACTACATCCAGGCCTCCCGACTGATTTGGGAGATTTTTCTTCACTATAATTGAATCAATGTTATACATACACATCATCCAATTACAAGACTTAGACACTTACAAGATAATAAAGATCCTATTCTATGGTTTGACTCCCTTCCTACCGACAAAGAAAACCTTTCTTTCGGCGTAGCCCCAGCCAAGAACCTCTGTTCTTTCCTTATCCCTAAGTCTAACACTCAGTGAAGATACACTCAATCTCTTCGGCGATACGACACCTCGAGATTCCCAATATTACAACAATTTTTCAATCAAAACGAAATAGAGTAAACTTAAGCTATTACAAGGCTTATATCTAACAAGACAAGACTTTACTCTAATCACCTAATACAAACTCATGCAATATGACAATGTATTAGTTTGAAAACAGAATGCATAGAATGTAAACATCTAATCAACAATCATCAATAAAATGCATGAACATGTGATATGAAAAGATGAGAAGTATATCATGTAATGCACTCAATCCTAAAGCATAGAATTCTCTCTTTTCTAAACTCACAAATACATTTACAATTAGATGCAACAATTAACACGAAAAATGCTTTAACTCTCTAAAAATTCAACATACAACTATATGAGATCAATTCTGAAAAACGCAGTTTATGAAGAATTAATTTTATAGCCCAGTTTACCATAACTTTGTTTCCGTATATCATAATTGGACGTGTGACATATGCATTAGGGGTAGAAAAATAAGTTCTATCCATTGTGAATACCAGAGAGAGCATAATCACTTTCTGCACTATAGTTGGTGAGATGCAACTGGGCGGTGATAATTTATTGTTGAAAATCTATTTTTAGCATAACTTTGTTACTGTATATCAGAATTGGACGTATGACATATGCATTTAGGGTCGAAAAATAAGTTCTATCCATTGGGGCATCCAGATAAAGCAGAACCACTTTCTGAGCTATAGTTTGTGAGATGCAACTTGGTAGAGAAAAATGAATAGTTGAAAATCCAAATTTAGCATAACTTTGTTTCCGTATATCAGAATTGGACGTTTGACATATGCATTTGGGGTAGAAAAATAAGTTCTATCCGTTGTGTTAACCAGATAAAGCAGAATCACTTTTAGAGGTTTAGTTTGTGAGATGCAACTTGGCGGTGAAAAGTGAACAGTTGAAAATCTATTTTTAGCATAACTTTGTTTCCGTATATCATAATTGGACGTGTGACATATGCATATGGGGTAGAAAAATAAGTTCTATCCATTGTGACTACCAGAGAGAGCAATATTACTTTCTGCACTATAGTTGGTGAGATGCAACTTGGCGGTGATAATTTATTGTTAAAAATCTATTTTTTGCATAACTTTGTTACTGTATATCAGAATTGGATGTATGACATATACATTTGGGGTCGAAAAATAAGTTCTATCCATTGGGACACCAGAAAAAGCAGAATCACTTTCTGAGCTATAGTTTGTGAGATGCAATTTGGTAGTGAAAAGTGAATAGTTGAAAATCCAAATTTAGCATAACTTTGTTTCCGTATATCAGAATTGGACGTTTGAGATATGCATTTGGGGTAGAAAAATAAGTTCTATCCGTTGTGACAACCAGATAAAGCAGAATCTCTTTTGGAGCTTTAGTCTGTGAGATGCAACTTGACGGTGAAAAGTGAACAGTTGAAAATCTATTTGTCACTAAACTTTATTTCCGTATATCATAATTGTACGTGTGACATATGCATTAGGGGTAGAAAAATAAGTTCTATCCATTGTGTCAACCAGATAAAGCAGAATCACTTTTAGAGCTTTAGTTTGTGAGATGCAACTTGGCGGTGAAAAGTGAACAGTTGAAAATCTATTTTTAGCATAACTTTGTTTCCGTATATCAGAATTGGGCGTATGACATATGCATTTTGGGTAGAAAAATAAGTTCTATCCATTGGGACAACCAGAAAAAGCAGAATCACTTTCTGAGCTATAGTTTGTGAGATGCAACGTGGTAGTGAAAAGTGAATAGTTGAAAATCCAATTTAAGCATAACTTTATTTCCGTATATCATAATTGGACGTGTGACATATGCATTTGGGGTAGAAAAATAATTTCTATCCGTTGTGGTTACCAGAGAAAGCATAATCACTTTCCATGCTATAGTTTGTGAGATGCAACTTGGCGGTGAAAAGTGAACAATTGAAAATCTATTTTTAACTAAACTTTGTTTCGGTATATCATAATTGGACGTGTGACATATGCATTTGGGGTATAAAAATAAGTTCTATCCATTGTGAGTACCCAAGAAAGCAGAATCACTTTTTTCGAAATAGTTGGTGAGATGCAACTTGGATGTGAAAATTAATAGTTGAAAATCTAATTTTTAGCGTAACTATGTTTCCGTATATCAGAATTGGACGTGTGACATACGCATTTGGGTTTGAAAAATAAATTCTATCCATTGTGACAACCATTGAAAGCAAAGTTACTTTCCCAGCTATAGTTGGTTAATTGCAACTTGGCGGTGAAAAGTGAACAGTTCAAAATGTATTTTTAGCATAACTTTGTTTCCGTATATCAGAATTGGACGAGTGAGATAAGCATTTGGGGTAGAAAATAATTTCTATCCGTTGTGACAACCAGTGAAAGCAAAATAACTTTTCGAGCTATAGTTTGTAAGATGCAACTTGGTGGTGAAAAGGGAAAGTTGGAAATCTATTTTTAGCATAACCTTGTTTCAGTACATCAGAATTGGACGTATAACATATGCATTTGGGGTATAAAAATAAGTTCTATCCATTGAGTGAACCAGAGAAAGCAGAATCACCTTCTAAGCTATAGTTTGTGAGATGAAACTTTGCGGTGAAAAGTGAAAAGTTGAATATCAATTTTTAGCATAACTTTGTTTCCGTATATCAGAATTCGACCTCTGAGATATGCATTTGGGGTAGAAAATAATTTCTATCCGTTGTGACAACCAGAGAAAGCATAATCACTTTATGAACTATAGTTTGTGAGATGCAACTTGGCGGTGAAAAGTGAAAGTTGAAAAAATCTATTGTTAGCATAACTTTGTTTCCATATATCCGAATTGGACGTATGACATATGCATTTGGGGTAGAAAAATAAGATCTACCCATGGAGTCCACCAGATAAAGCAGAATCATTTTCTGAGCTATAGTTTGTGAGATGCAAATTGGTAGTGAAAAGTGAACAATTGAAAATCCAATTTTAGCATAACTTTGTTTTCGAATATCAGAATTGGACGTTTGAGATATGAATTTGGGGTAGAAAAATAATTTCTACTCATTGTGAAGCCAGATAAAGGAGAATCACTTTCCGAGCTATAGTTTGTGAGATGCAACTTGGCAGTGACAAGGGAATAGTTGAAAATCTATTTTTAACATAACTTTGTCTCCCTATATCAGAATTGGACGTATGACATATGCATTTGTGGTAGAAAAATAAGTTCTATCCATTCTGACAACCAAATAAATTAGAATCACTTTCCGAGCTATAGTTTGTAAGATGCAACTTGGCGGTGACAAGTGAATAGTTGAAAATCTATTTTTAGCATAACTTTGTTTCCGTATATCAGAATTAGACGTATGACATATGCATCAGGGGTAGAAAAATAAATTATATCCATTGTGACAACCATATAAAGCAGAATCCCTTTCCGAGCTATAGTTTGTGAGATGCAACTTGGCGGTGAAAAGTGAATAGTTGAAAATCTAGTTTTAGCATAACTTTGTTTCCGTATATCAGAATTGGACGTGTGACATATGCTTTTAGGTTTGAAAATAAGTTCTATCCATTGTGACAACCTTAGAAAGCAAAATTACTTTCCGAGCTATAGTTGGTGAATTGCAACTTGGCTGTGAATAGTGAATAGTTGAAAATCTATTTTTTGCATAACTTTGTTTCCGTATATCATTATTGGACGTGTGACATATGCATTTGGGGTAGAAAAATAAGTTCTATCCATTGTGACTACCAGAGAAAGCAGAATCACTTTTGCACTATAGTTGGTGAGATGCCACTTGGCGGTGATAATTTATAGTTGAAAATCTATTTTTAGAATAACTATGTTTCCGTATATCAGAATTGGATGTATGACATATGCAGTTGAGGTAGAAAAATAGGTTCTAGCCATTGAGTCAACCAGAGAAACCAGAATCACTTTATTAGCTATAGTTTGTGAGATGCAACTTGGTAGTGAAAAGTGAAAAGTTGAAAATCCAATTTTCGCATAACTTTGTTTCTGTATATCAGAATTGTATGTGTGAGATATGCATTTCGGGTAGAAAAATAATTTCTATCCATTGTAACAGCCAGATAAATAATAATCACTTTCCGAGCTATAGTTTGTGAGATGCAACTTGACGGTGAATAGTGAAAAATTGAAAGTCTATTTTTAGCAAAACGTTTTTCCGTATATCAGAATTGGACGTGTGAAATATGCATTTAAGGTAGAAAAATAAGTTATATCCATTGTGACAACCAAATAAAGTAGAATCACTTTCCCAACTATAGTTTGTGAGATGCAACTTGGCGGTGAAAATTAATTGTTGAAAATCTATCTTTAGCATAACTTTGTTTCCTTATATCAAAATTGGATGGATGGCATATGCATTTTGGGGTAGAAAAATAATTTGTATCCATTGTGACAAATAGAGAAAGTAGAATCACTTTCCAAGCTATAGTTTGTGAGATGCAACTTGGCGGTGAAAATTGAATAGTTGAAAATGTATTTTTAGCATAACTTTGTTTTCGTATATCATAATTGGATGTATGACATATGCATTTGTGGTAGAAAAATAAGTTCTATCGATTGTGACGATCAGAGAAAGAAGAATCAATTTCCGAACAATAGTTTGTCAAATTCAACTTGGCGGTGAAAAGTGAATGCACTACGCCAGATACGTTGAGCAACAACACAATTTTTGGCTATAGGACATCGTTTTCCACCGCCGTTTGTTTGACTGAAGTCGTAGATGGTATTCATTAACCACGCTCTCTAATATCTCTGTTGAATACCACATGTTACAAAAGTGAATACTGAGCATGCGCTGTTAAGGAACAGACAGATATAACAGAGCAACTTATATGTAGTGATGTATAAAAAAATATCGTAAAACATCGAACGTTATATGTTGCGTTGTTGTATATTTTGAATACCACAACACTATGTTGTTGCGCTATTGTAGGTTAAATATTGTGTTGTATTATAATTTACATATGACAGCACACATTATAAGTGGCACTATCGTAAAGTTTGTATACTACAACACCTCTAAGATACTGCGCTGACTTATGTTTTACGTATGACAATAGTTTAGGTTGTGTTGTCTGATAGTTTACGTATGACAACACAACGTAAATACTACGATATCTTATGTTTTATGTATGACAGCAAGATGTAAGTCACACTCTCTTATTGTTTACGTATGACAGCACAACGTAAATATTGCGTTGTCTTATGTTTATGTATGACAGCATATAGTATAAGTAGCGTTGTCTTATTGTTTACGTATGACAACACAACGCAAATACTGCATTGTCTTATGTTGTAAGTATGGCAGCACACAATATAAGTCGTGTTGTCTTATTGTTTACGTGTGACAGCGAATTATTACATGCAACAATGATGTTCATTGTCGTATCGATTTATATGTTACAACAACACTGTATAGATTTCCTCTTAGAATGAGTTGTTTATTAAAATGCAATAGCCACTGTTTTTGCATGGCTTACTAGCGCCTTATTACAACAGCGGCTTAAAGATTTACTCTTAGAATGCTCTGTTGATTTATCTCAACCATAACACACAGTCAACACTCAACCTCTCAACAAACTTCTATAACAACAATGAAACAAACTTAATAATTATATTATTATGGTAAATAAAGAATACCTGCTTATTTTACAATTTCATTGTGATGTTTTTATGCATTGGAAAACAATGATGCAAACTCAACAATGAAACAAACTTACTATATCTGAACTTATAATAAAGGAATTATAAAATTATGGTAAATAAAGAATACATGCTTATTTGTCAATTTCAGTGTGATGTTTTTCTGCATTCGAAAACAATGATACAAACTCAACAATGAAACAAACTTACTATATCTGAACTTATAATAAAGGAATTATAAAATTATGGTAAATAAAGAATACCTATTTATTTGTCAATTTTATTATTCTGTTTTTCTGCATTGGAAAACAATGATACAAACTCAACAATGAAACAAACTTACTATATCTGAACTTATAATAAAGGAATTATAAAATTATGTTAAATAAAGAATACCTATTTATTTGTCAATTTTATTATTCTGTTTTTCTGCATTGGAAAACAATGATACAAACTCAACAATGAAACAAACTTATTATATCGAACTTATAAAAGAATTGTAAAATTATGGTAAATAAAGAATACCTGTTTATTTGTCAATTTCATTGTGATGTTTTTCTGCAGTGGAAAACAATGATACAAACTCAACAATGAAAAAAACTTACTATATCTGAACTTATAATAAAGGAATTATAAAATTATGGTAAATAAAGAATACATGTTTATTTGTCAATTTCATTGTGATGTTTTTCTGCATTGGAAAACAATGATACAAACTCAAAAATGAAGCAAACTTACTATATCTGAACTTGTAATAAAGGAATTATAAAATTATGGAAAATAAAAAATACATGTTTATTTTTCAATTTATTGTGATGTTTTTCTGCATTGGAAAACAATGATACAAACTCAACAATGAAACAAACTTACTATATCTGAACTTATAATAAAGGAATTATAAAATTATGGTAAAGAAAGAATACTTGTTTATTTGTCAATTTCTTTGTGATGTTTTTCTGCATTGGAAAGCACTGCTCCACCATATCAAGACCATTTATTCCTATAGAAATGAGGCAACCAAAAATAGAGAAAGTAATGCTATTAGAAGAGAGAGAAATTGAAACACTAAGAAATGAAGAAAGCCTTACATATAATACTTGTTGAGCCTGGGATGCTAGAATAAATGGTTCATATTTATATTGTGGCCTATTAAGATCCACCTGTATGAACCCTAAGTCGCTGCTCACCTTACAAGCTAACTCTACTAAAACAAGCTAAGTGAGGAACCCTAACTAAATACAATCTAAATTGTATGATTGAAATTTGATTTTGAGGAAACATAAATCTCTAAAACATTAATTTAATTTCACATAGAAAGCAAATACATTATTAGGAAAAATCCTAACTCATTAATGAGGAACCCTAACTAATACACTCTAAATGAAATTGACAATATAATAAATAACTCATGAAATAAAGATGAAATCTAACTCAACATAAGCATGTATTTACTTGATGTTGAATTGAAAAATCACTTTCAATTCGGTGCAGAATTAGTGCACTTTCGGGGTTAAATGAGAGAAATAAATTTTGATGTTGAATGCGTGAAAGATTTTGAGGTTCAATGCGTGAATGATTTTAGATTTTGAATGTGTGAATGATTTTATTGAATGTGTGAATGATTTTCGATGTTGAATGTGTGAATGATTGAATGATTTTAGGTTTTCAGTTTCGCTAGCTGCTACTGAGAAAAAGAGTTAGTGTAAAAGATGTTTTCGAATGAGATATAGTTTTAAGTTTGATTTTTGATAAGCCTTCAACAGCGAAATCATTAGTTGACGCTATGGAATATATAAATGCCACAGCGAAAGTAACACACTTCGTTGTTGAAGATATTAGAAGCTTGTTGTTATTTGTTAGTTGTTAAGAACTTAGGATATTCTCTTCCATAACGGAAGTATATCACTTCGCTGTGGTAATTATCAATTCCACGACATAATTATATCACTACACTATTGAAGATATTAGGAGCTTACGATCTTCTCTTCCACAACGGAAGTATATCACTTCGATGTGGTAATAATCAATTTCACAGCGAAAGTATAACATTACGCTGTGGAAGTTAATAATTATACAGCAAAATTAGAACATCAAATTATCAAAACACAAAATTTATTCAACAAAATAAAAAAAATGCACAACTTGAACCAAAACAACTATTTATATTTAACAGAACGTATATTACAAATTGTCTGTTGACTCCGTTCTAAAAGAATAAACAAAGTTTTAACAAATTTCCTTATTCACATCTATTTGGTCAATTGTGTATGTATCTACATCAAACTGGACTTCAACTTTGACTTGTTTAATGACCTCCTTCATGAAGTTAACGACATAAAATCCGCAATCTATGTTATTGTTTTGGCAATGGGTCTACAAATAAAATCAGGTATATATAAGTGATAATGAAATAATTGTTTGATAATACATATAATTGTTTGATGAGTAGTGCCAATACCTTAACATGAGTCCACTTGAGGGGTCTTTGACGTTTAGTGTTTAAGCCTCTATATATATTCAATGCCCTAAAAAATATAGAAAATAATGTTTAAGTGAAAGTGATAATGAAAGTGTAACAAAATTCATAAAATTTAAATGAGTTGTCCACTTATGTATTAAAAGTATCTAGCATAGTGAGGTACTTGTTCAGATCACCATTTTCCAGTGAATCAAAATAGAACAATTGATGGCTGACCCGATTAATGACAACCAAAATCCAATGTTGCCTAAAAACATATATGCATATGATTAATAAAATGTTATGCAAAAACATTGTTAAAAACAATTAAAAAGTGATGCTTACCTGGTGTTAAGATGTTCAAAGAATAAGTCAGCATTATTCCCCTTAAGAATCTTAGCAACTATGTGTGACTACTGATTCTTCCATGTGTCATTGGTTACCATACCCACAGCCAAAATGTTAGTATGAGGGATATGAACATCACCTTATTTTTACTATTGGGTACTAAGTTGTCATACAAGTACCTAACATATAATACAAACGTTAGTTAATTATAATACACTAATTAATGATTAAATGAGAAAATGAGAAGTTTACCTTATGTACACAGATATAACGGATGCACCAATCCAATCACGACCATGTACATCCTTCACTTCATTTATAGTGATGAATTTTTTGCCAGAAAATCCATAGATGGGTTCAGGAATTGATATATTAATTAGGATCATCAGGTAAGTTCTTTACATAATCCCAAAGTATGTCAAAGTACTTGGTTTTCAGGGGAGCAGTTCCCCTAACGATTCTAGATTAGATTTAGAAGACTGTGGCTTAGACTTCACCACTTTGGCCTTTTTAGATGCATGTTCATCTATTCTGGGAGGGGGTGTTGCACTATAGTCATCAGCAGACACCTTTCATTGGAATATTCAATAGGAACTACATCAAAATATTTAAATTTGTGAATGAACATATATAAGGTGAAAACCATACCATAATAGGAACTACATATATAAGATGTTCTAGCCAAGTCACAAAAGTGCCTACAGGCTCTCTAATTGTTGTGATATCATCAATAGGGTACATGGTGTATCCAGAAACAGTTTGCAATTATGGATTATTCCCTAGATGATAGTAAAAACATATAATGAATTAGTTTAGCAATAGTGAAAACAAATGACAGTTAAAACAAATTAGTTTATTAAATTACCTCTGGAATGAGAATATGGTTTCTTGGATGCGTGAAACTTTCTTGCACGGTAGTAGAAGCTTTAGGCCCCTCAACAAATTTACCAGATTCCAACCGCTTTTCCATTGCTTGGAATCATTCAGAGAGTAAATCGTATTGGTCCTGCAAGACAACTGCATCCACTTTTGTTAGACGCTTTGTAAAAGGGTCAAGAACTGTTTGCTAGCCCCAAATCCAACATCACGGATACGGCAGGGTACTGAGGCAGCCCTATTGCCTTTTCAAGTATAACCTGACTATTCGTGGTCTGAAAACTTTCATTTTCTTTTAGGGTATCCTGAGACATCAAGAAAACACATAAATAACCACATTAATAAAGAAAGTATGTGGAAATCAACATAGTTTAATAAAATGATAAAAACTTACAACACGGTCCACCACTTCTTTAACTTTTTCATTATCGACAACACCTTGTTTTTTCTTCCGAGCATTCACCCACAAAACATCGAGGTCTACAGCAGCACTCGAAGGCAAAGGTGTCTCGCTTTGTTCGAGCTGCAAATACACAACCAATAATAATGTAATTAAATATGAATACAAAACTTAATCAACTAATAGTTAATGTGCTAAATTACATACAAATTAACATTACTTATAATTTTTTATTCAACTCCTCTATAGCCTATTCGAGAAGCTCTATATGAATAAATCGGGTTAGATGCTCTCTTACGATTTTGTTCACTTATTTTCTGCAAAAACAAACAACATTAACATTATATATTATACAAAGGGGCATAAGAATTCAAAGTCAAAATTAACATTATATATATTACACAAAAGCGCATAAGAATTCAAAGTCAACATCAACATTATATATTACCAATAAATTTTCGCCTTATGTGCGATAAGTGACAAATTCTATCCAATCCGCCTCATCAATTAGATTTGCATATTTGGCTGAAGGCTTGAGGTTGACATTGCTTTCAACATCTTTGAGACATTTCCTGCAATTGGTTCTATATTCTCGGAGAGCTTTGCCAGTAGTTTTCATGATGTAGTCTTTGTGTTCCTCACGAACATCAAAATATGCCTAAATATACAGAATAGTTTCATAAATAGTTTGCATGGAATACAAATACATTCTTACATAAACACAAAATAATATCCTCCCAAATAAAACACAAAGAATACAGATTGCATGGAAACTTACGATTATATCCTTCCAAATAATATCCTTCACTGCATTCAGCCTATCATCCGACCAATTTTTGAACTTTATGGATATATTTTATCTTACCACAACTCCAATGTAGCTTGCTAATTTGTTTCCACATTTATTGTTCAACGGTTTTCCCTTTGCGTTCCATTCAACCGTAGACTTGATATCATTTCTTCTTGAACGAACATCACTCTTCATGGCAGTGATACCACGTGGTTTACGTTTCTGTGTTTGTGGTGTTACTGGAGTTTGAGTGTTAATCATTATTCCATCTTCGTTTACTTCATTTTGTGAAGACATTGTTTGAGAGTTTGAGTATTGAAGAGTTTCTTGGTTTGAGAGTGTTGAAGGGTTTCTTGGTTTGAGAGTGTTGAAGGGTTTCTTGGTTTGAGAGTGTTGAAGGGTTTCCTTTTGGATATATTAGAAGTTTGAGAAGTACGTAAACAACGTTGGGGTATCAACTTTTTTTGATAATTTAATTTCCATATACAACAGCGCAACGTCATATTTTCGCTGTCTAAAGTTACAAATCCACAACCCAACGATAAACTTCGCTATCGTAATTTAAACATTAACAGCGAAGTAAAATGCTTCGCTATTAAAGAGGTTACATGAACTGTGTCAGCTACAAATTCCATCATGACAACTGAAAAAGAGCCTCGTAGACTTGCAGCAAATATTCAATCAATTAATTAAATTTACTATTCAAATTCATTTTTTTCAATTATTTATAAAATCCGAACATTTCCACAACGCAGTGATATAATTTCACTGTTGATTAATTATATTGAGTTAAATTTTCAATAAAAAATTAAACTATTTACAATTTTTCTCAAAGACACATGTCCTTAATTAAACTTAATATTTAAATTCATTTTTTCAATTATTTAAATAAATCCGACCATTTCCACAGCAAAGTGATATACTTTCGTTGTTGATTATTCCTTTTCGGTGTATTAGAAGTTTGAGAAGTACGTAACAAACGTTTGGGTATCAACTTTTTTTGATATTTTAATTTCCATATACAACAGCGCAACGTCATATTTTCACTGTCTAAAGTTACGATTCCACAACACACCGATAAACTTCACTGTCTAAAGTTACGAATCCACAACACACCGATAAACTTCACTGTTGTTATTTAAGCATTAACAGCGAACTAAAACGCTTCCCCGTTAAAGAGGTTACATGAACTCATTGAACTGTGTCATCTACAAATTCCATCATGACTACTGAAAAAAAGCCTCATAGACTTACGACAAATATCCAATCAATTAATTAAACTTACTATTCAAATTCATTTTTTTAATTATTTAAAAAATCTGAACATTTCCACAGCGCAATGATATACTTTCGCTGTTGATTATACATTTAAGGGCATTTTCGCTGTTGATAAATCAAATAAGTGATATTCTTTCGTTGTTGATTATTACTTCACTGTTGATGATTCAGATTTTCATTTTTTAAAACTCGTCAGTTATTAGTTGAAGTGTTGAACAAAATGAAATTGAGTGTTGTATATATTTTCGTTGTTGATAAATCAATTAAGTTATATTCTTTCGCTGTTGATTATTACTTCACTATTGATGATTGAGATTTCCATTTTTAAAACTCGTCAGTTATAAGTTGAAGTGTTGAACAAAATGAAATTGAGTGTTGTATATATTTTTGTTGTTGATAAATCAATTAAGTTATATTTTTTGCTGTTGATTATTACTTCACTATTGATGATTCATATTTTCATTTTTTAAAACTCGTCAGTTATAAGTTGAAGTGTTGAACAAAATGAAATTGAGTGTTGTATATATTGAAATTGAAATTGAACAAAAAACACAATAAACTAAAATTGAAATTGAATGTTATATATATTGAAAACTGGAATGAATGTTACATGGAAAAATAATAAATGTTACATTTTTTGTTCAATATTGAAGATTTGTTAATCCTTAAGCTCTTTTGCAGTTCTCTTGTGAAAGAGGAAACAAACTAAGGAAATATTTTACACCACATACTAAAGGATCCAATTCTCTTGTTGATATAACAATGTTGAATCAGAGAATATTGAAGATCTGTTAATCCATGCTCTTGAAAGTGAAGGAACCAGCGGCTAAACCTCAAGAGCTAGAAGAGTTGAACCTCACAATTTGTTTTTTTTTATGAGGATTGTGAACCAAAGCAAGTGAAGGAACCAGCGGCTGAACCTCAAGAGTTAAATGTCGTACAAGAAGAATATCATTTTGAATGACATTATCAAGAAGTTCAGTTAATAAATAGCATGCAAAGTTAAGAAAATAATATTTTAGAGCATTGGATATATGCTCTTTTACGGTTTTGCTCAATTATTATCAAGAAGATGTGTCTTTCTTGAAAAAAAAAGTGAAGAAAATCATATTTTAGAGCATTGGATACATGCCCGCTTTTGATTTTCTTGACTTAATTTCAAGAAAGACTCAGAGAAATATTGACAACATGCTGATTAACATTTATGAGAAAAAGTGTTCAGGACAAAGGACTCGTTCTCATTTTTGTTGTATATTGAAGATTTGTGCCACGCTGACACTTTTTACTCAGGCATGCATATTGATCGATAAGAATAACAGCGTGAATCACAATGGACCGGTTCCCATTTTTGTTCAATATTGGAGCTTTCTTCAACCCCTGCTACGAACATAAACATGTAAAATGAAAATCAATAAACATAAATGAAAAAAAATTAAATAAAAAAACAAATTTCAAAATACCTCATGATCAAAGAACATAAACAAAAGACAAAGATCTTCATGAAAAATAGTTTGAAGTTCAATATCTCTGATGAACTTCATTTTGTTTCAATGAAATCCTTCTTCATTTTCTTTCAATATATTGTCTAAAGATTTATGGGAAACTGATATCTTTAATGTGGGAAACTGATATCTTTAATGCTTCAACCACTATCTGAGAAACTCATATAACGAAGCAAAACCATTTCAGAAAGAGCTGTTACACATCTCTAGATAGATATAATTCTATCTTTAACAGTGATGCATTTTAATTCGATGTGGATCATTCATTTTTTTCTATATTCAACAACGATGCTCTTTACTTCGCTATCATTAATTACATTATTTTCTTTATTCAATAGGGATGTGTTTTACTTCGCTGTCATTAAGTTCATTATTTTCTATATTCAACATCGAAGAGTTTTATGTAGCTGTGATTAATTTATATATTTTAATTATTCTATATTCAACAACGATGCGTTTTACGTCGCTGTTGATAATTCATTTAAACTAAACGAATAAATTATTATTTCGCTGTTCATCAATCACATTTTCATTATTTTACTTCACTGTTGATTACAAATTTAAGTGATATACTTTCGCTGTAGATGATTCATTTAAACTAAACGATTAAATTATTATTTCGATGTTCATCATCCTCATTCTTTTACTTCGTCGTTGATTATTAATTTAAGTGATACAATTTCGCTGTTGTTGATTCAACAATTAACTTATTATTACGTTGTTCGTCATTCACAATTTCATTCTTTTAATTCGCTGTTGATTATTAATTTAAGTGATATACTTTCGATGTTGATGATTCATTATTAACTTATTATTTCTCAATTCATCATTAACATTTACTGTAAGAACCGAAATTCTACCCTTGAAAATTTTATTCTTATCTTATTCATTATGCATTCATTTCCTCATAAATTTTACCGACAATTTCCAACAACCATATTTAACTCTCACTTTCCCATTCCTACTCATTTCATAATTCAAAATGACATACATACTTATTCAACAGAAAATCATAATTCATTTCAATATGTCATGCAACAACCGCATACAACTAGCTATGGGTTTCCAAAATACCCATAACTACGAATATCCAGAGTTACAATAAATCATGTAAGTTATATATCCATAGTTACAAAATATTTCAACTAATCCAATAAGCACTCATGTAAAAAATAGTGCAAATAAGTGAAACCAAAACATAAAGCTCCTAAAGCTTCCAAAAATGAGACCACCTCATGTCACCTGTTTATCTGCAATGGGATTATCAATGACAAAAGCACAAACACATAAAAGAGTAAGTCATTAATTCAATAAACGTCATTATAAGATAATCCAAATTAGAAAATGTTAGTAAATCACTTTGAAATTCATTTTCCGTGCTACATTACTTGAGCCAAAGTCACTACACCCCTTAGGTTTAGCTAAAAGCAATTTCTCATCTCTTTTACAAAGAAAACATGCCACATAAACTCGGGCCGAAGTGTTGCCACATAAACTCGGGCCGGAGTGTTGCCACATAAACTCGGGCCGGAGTGTTGCCACATAAACTCGGGCCGAAGTGCTGCCACATAAACTCGAGCCGTAGTGTTGCCACATAAAATCGAGCCGAGGTGTTGCCACATAAACTCGGGCAGATGTTTTGCTACATAAACTCGAGCCGAATTATTGCCACATAAACTCAAGCCGAAGTCTTGCTACATAAACTCGAGCCGAAGTATTGCCACGTAAACTCGGGCCGAAGTGTTGCTACATAAACTCGAGCCGAAGTCGCTAACCATTTATGGTCGGCTAAAAATATATTTTTTTTTCATTGATTTCACTATCAATCATACCCGGTGAATCCACGAAATCCTTATTACAAACACACCCATATATGTTTATAATAAATACTTGATTCACCAATTAATCATTGCACAACCAGAAAATACACACATTTTCCATTCAGAGTACAAATTAAAGAGTTCTCCTTACCTTGGTGAGTGTTGAGTTGGGTTCTTGGTAACTACACTAGTTCCACCGACACCGCTGCCAACTCTAGGATCTTTCTCATTCCCACCATACAACACAATGTTAGTCATTTATTCCAAATATCACATAAACAACTCATATTGCATTATTTAACCACAAAAGATATTTAACACATTTTCCATGTTGCTAAACTACTTTCATCAAATGTTTACAACATCTAAAACATACATATTCATCTCATATTTCAACATTAGAAAGCTTATTCATCTTCTACCTCTAGCACTTTACCCATTTTCTTCTTTAACCACATTTTCACTTTAGGGTTTTCGGGTTTTCATGAATCAACCCACAAACCCTCTCCTTTCTTGAAATACTAACTCTATACCAAGAGTTTACAAACTAAAATAACATAAAACGATCCATAACTCAAAAGGGTGAGTTTCCATGGTTTCTCTCATTTTGAGAAGAGATCCAACATACCCAAAACAAGTTTCAAAGGGAAGAAGAGAGTTAGAATCAAGAGATTTACCTCTTCTCCAGCTTCTAAATGACTCACAAGCCTTCTTGCTCTTGAAAATGCTCCCTTCTCTCACTTCTCTCTAGGTTAACCCTCATAAATGTGTTTGGGGTCCCCTATTTAATGTAGCAGCGTCGGGTTCTCGCTTAAGCGAGCTCATTCTCACTCAAGTGAGAAAATCCTGCCCATTTTAAAAACTCAGATCTGACCCTCTCGCCGAGGCGAGGCATCTCTCGCTCAAGCGAGGATCTTACAGCCTCAATAGGTCCAAACATCATTTTTCTCGCCTAGGCGAGCCAACTCTCGCTCAGGCGAGACTACTCTCGCTCAAGCGAGCCAACCCTCGCTCATGCGAGAATGCTTCAGTATAGTCCAGGATTTCACTCTCTCAGGTGAGCCTTTCTCGCCCAGACAAGAATCCCAGGAATGATACTATAATTTTAAAGACTTAAATTTAGGGTGTTACATTTACATTCTTTTAAAACACATTAGTTATAAATTGAAGAAAAAGAAATTGTAAGGTAATTGTTATATATATTGAAATTGAAATTGTACAATAAAACACAATAAACTGAAATTGAAAATCAATATATTAAAAATTGAAATGAAAATTGTTTGTTACATGGAAACATTAAATCCTAAAATCTAAATGTTACATTCTTGTTCAATATTGAAGATCTGTTAATCCTCACACAGTTGGAGTGTTGAATGTTGTATCCGTGAGCATTGGATAGATGCTATATTCCTTGCAAAGTGAAGAACATCATTTTCATGATATCTCTGTTAACCTTCTGTTTAATGCCTTTTCAAGTATATATACTTGATAGGACTAGGAATCATAATTTGTTCAAATTTTTATTTTCATCAACATTTGAACAAAGAAAAGTGTATATGCATATTGATCGATAAGAATAACAACGTGAATCACAAAGGACCGGTTCCCATTTTTGTTCAATATTGGAGCATTCTTCTCCCCCTGTTATGAAAATAAACATGAAAAATGAAAATGAAAATCATAAATGAAAAAAATTTAAATAAATAAACAAAATCCAAAATACCTCATGATCAAAGAATATAAACAAAACACAGATCTCCAAGAAAAGTATTTTTATTGATGACAATAATAGTGAAGACAAAACGTGTGCATTCTTTGTGTAAAGTGAAGACATACTTGAAAAGACATTGGGACTCTTACGTGAAGAATATCATATTTGAGAGCATTGGATAGATGCTCTCTTACGATTTTCTTCATTTATTTTCATCAACATTTGGAGCATCAATATATGTCCACTAAAATCATAAAACTGTGCTCACAAAGGAACGATTCCCATTTTTGTTGAATATTGAAGATCTGGGGAAGGCTCACACTTCTAGTTATGCATGATTTGAACAAGATGTGCATAACATATTATGATCGATGCGAATAATAGCATGCATCACAAAGGACATGTTCCCATTTTTTATAAATATTGGAGCATTGTAATCCAAACATAAAATAATAAAAAATACCTCACAGACAACAAAAATAAACATAACACAAATATATCGATGAAAAATAGTTTGACGTTCTATATCTTCGGTGACTGATATCCATGAAAAATAGAGAGTTGTTTCAATGAAATCCTTCTTCACTTCCTTTCAATTTATAGACTAAAAGATTTATGGGAAACTAATATCTTTAATATTGGAAACTAAATATCTTTAATGCTTCAACCACTCTCTGAGAAACTCATATAACGAAGCAAAACATTTAAAAAAGAGTCATTACACATACTCTATTTAGATATTTTCTATATTCAATAGTGATGTGTTGTACTTCGCTGTCATTAAGTTCATTATTTATGTATTCAACAACGAAGAGTTTTATGTCGTTGTGTTTAATTTATATATTCATCAGCGATGTGTTCTACTTCACTGTGGATCATTCATTATTTCGCTTTTGAAACATATGTTTTAAGTATATTAACACGCCAAGTTTCATGCTGGCATTAAGTATTAAACATATAATCCAAATTGTAAGCTAAATAATGAAAATTACCAAAAACATCATAAACAACTCAAATTGTAAATATTAATTGAAATTGTATGTTGTATATATTGAAAATTAAATGAAATTAAATTTTATTAATGTTTTGTTACATGGAACAGACTATATACACATTAAAATCCTTAAAATATATACAATATATTTAGGTATTTTATTTAAGTTTTGAAACAAACTTCTAACATGACTGGAGAGCTGAACAATCTTGATTGCTGAAATTTCCAAATACCTGCATATATATATATGATTGAGGTCGTACCCGATGCAAATAAAAAAACAATTAAGTATAGTACTAGGAAGTGACTCCTAGGTCGTTTCCCAAAGATTATCTTTCACACATTGGTTCAAACACATTACACGCACACACAATGGGGGTTTTAGTGGTTGTTATGGTATGGAACTAAAGCTAAAACAAAACGAAACAGTAACAAGCAAAACAGTAAAGAGGCTACATCCCTTTGGTTTATTTGTTCACGACTCAATCCATGGTTACAAAACATCAAAATCAGATTCTCAGTGTTCCTTTTTTGAGAGTCGATTAACTAAGAGATGATCAACTCATAGTTAAATTGCTAAACCTCTAACTAAGCGAAATTGGTATAAGCAACAAACAGTTAACAAAGTCACACGAATCAAAGCATCAATTTCAGATTCTACACATTGAATTCCTAATCTGTTCACAACTCTAATGTTTAAGCTTCAAACTAAGCGAAATCAACATAAACATAAAGCATTTACAGATTCACATAAACTAAGCGATTATGTGCTAAAGAACTAATTAACTAAGCGAAAATCAGTTCACAAACCTACATCAAATCCATGGAATTAAGCAAACCACAATATGAAATAGGATAGAAGATTCAAACATAGAGAAACCGAAATTGCATTAAAAGAATAAAGAGAAACCGAAATGCATTAAGAACTAAACCTCAAGAATGTGATACATTACCAAAGGAACTTAGTCCAAGGTCTAGCCTTCCATGGAGATCATCCAATCAATTCAAGCATGCAAAAAAACCAATCAAATCAAGAGGTGAGTCACAACAATGAGAGAACCTCACAAGATATGCTCTCTAAAGTGTTTACACTCATGTGTCTTAGGTTGTAAATATTCACACTCAAGGCACTTCATGAAAACAAACACAACCATAAGCTTGACAAGTTTTTAACATCAACATGATAAACACATGCACATAGTGATCAAAAGGACTTTTCAAGGTTGTAATGGGGCCAAGGACAAGGTAGGATAAAATATGGAATATGTAGCTTAAACCAAAGGAATAGAGGAGCAATGGGGAATAAGTAAAAAGTAAGACAAAATCAACCCCAAATTCAACCTCAAATTCCAATCTTCTTTGCCACACTCAACTTTTATTCACTTTTTTTAATCATTTATTTATTTTTCTTTTTTTGTTGCTGTTATTTTTATCTTTTTGTTTTTCAATACACCACACCACACTTATGTAAAAAAATGTATTAACCAACCCATGAGTCATACACAAAAATTATAAGAAATGAAGAACAACGCACCCTTACTTTAATACCCATTCCCAAAACAATTCCAAAGCTCCAAAATTCCCTAAGGTTAGGATAATCATGGTTTTTCAGTTATAGGCTTGCAATGAGCTATATAACAAAGAAAGGGGTAAAAAGGCTCAAAGGGGCTAGCAAAAGGATAATTTCATTCATGGTAGGCTATATGACATGTGTCTTATTCACAAGAAATGCCTAAATCACTTCAAAATGTGCAATATGAAAATCAAGTATCAATAAGAAACATGTCAACTTCTGGAGTGCAAGTAATCAAGAGTACAACAATCACACATGAAAGAATACTAGATGGCATACATCAATCCATCATCAATTAAGGCTCAAAATCTCACAAGGGACAAGACTATCACAATTGCCTCAACCTCTCAATTCTTAAACGTAACTTAGCACACAGAAAATGCATTGATTCACAACACTAGATATCAAGACTCAACTAAAATAAAGCATGAGAGAAAATGCCCAAAATCTAAGCAAAATCTAAGAATCAAAGAAAAGCATGCATCAACAAAACCTACATTAATCTCCCCCCACACTTAAACTACACATTGTCCCAATGTGGCACAGACAGAATATCCACACAGTTATATCAACAATTGTAGATAACAAGTGCAATAAAAGTAAAGATGGAGAGAAAGAAAGAAAGACTCCCTGAATCATGGAGGGAGGAAATCAAACTCATAACTAGAAAGGACAGTCCCCAAAGCATAAACAGCAATGGTGCACTCAAGGTCAAATGAGGGTATCCAACCAGGTACCTGCAAAATAAATGGAAAGGTAGTAGCAAAGCTAGGCATTGTTGCAGCATGCACCTGAACACGTAAATCAGATTGTTGTATGATTCATGCATCAATTGTGTTAGTGCAATGTGAATGTGTAACCGGAGAATCAACAACAATATTAAGAAATTCATCAATACAAGAGTCACACAGCTCAGAATCAGTGCACACATGACAATTGTATAGTGAAGTGCAAGGAACATAAATATCAATGTTCAAAAACTCATCAATGCAAAAACTACATGTTTCTGAATTAGTGCATGCATGACAAGTGTATGGATCAGTCAATGATGGAGCATGAAAATCATGAGGAAAACTAGAAAGGTGTGTATCATTGAACTCATGGAGCAAATCAAGGTGGAAAACAGAATGGCCCTCGGATGGATGCTTTAAAGCATAAAAAATGTTAAACCGAGCCACTTTATCATCGAATTCCATAGAATGTGTCCCAACACGGACATCGATCTTGGTTTGGGCTGTTCTCAAGAATGGTCTCCCCAAAATAATTGGAACTATGTGACTAGGGGATCCCTCTTCCATAGCAAGAATGTAAAAATCAGCAGGAAAGATTATTTGATCAACCCGAACCAAGACATTCTCTACCAAACCGGCAGGGTATGCAGTACTCCTATTTGCTATGAAGATGGTGATCTTTCCCAACCTATGGCTAAGGTTTTGATGATGCTCACTATGTCATCAAATGCAAAAAGAAGACTAGCAAATCAAAAGTCAAAGAAGCTCATATGTGTAGTCTAAGTCTTCTAGGTAAAACGATACTTAAACTTAAAATCTCTTAACTATACGATAAAGGCTAAATTCTGAAAAACTCATGCATGAAACTAAGATTATTTGCATTACAGCATAAGTGTTATGTTTTTAAACAGTGTAATCGATTACACTATTCTGTTAATCGATTACAGATTGATAAACTCATCAGTCTTGTACATTTTCCATGATGTAATCGATTACATTATCCTGGTAATCGATTATAGGTTGTAAACTCATCAGAACCATGATGTAATCGATTACACTATACTCGTAATCGATTACAACATATTAAAAGTACCAGTTATGTGCATTTTTCACATTGTAATCGATTACGCTATGTTTGGTAATCGATTACATCAATCCGTTGAGTTTGTATTTTAAATTTTTAACTAGTGTAATCGATTACACCATATGGTAATCGATTACACTTATCAGAACAGTATACTAGTTCTGTTTTGATTGAACTGTTGTAGCTCTTAACTTTTCACAAACTCATACTGGTTCATATGCACAAATTAAATACTATAAATAGGTGTTTTATGACTTGTTTTCAAACACAAATCTGAATACAACTTTCATACTCACAAAGTCACAAAGTTCTCATAATTTCTCTCATTCATTCATAAGTGTTAAGACTTTGATATCAATTTTCATATCTTTCCAATTCTGGAAATTATTCAAAGTCTTAAGCACAAACAAAAGCCTTTGTCCAAGTTATTTGATTTCTAATTTAAGTTATCATTTAGTGAGTGATTCAATCCATAAGGCTTCAATTACGATTAGAGAGTCACTTACAAAAAAGCCTTGTAAAAACCATCTTAAAGTTGTATTCAGCCTTGTAATTTCCGAGGTATAGTTTGTGAATTGCAACTTGGCGGTGAAAAGTGAATAATTGAAAATCTATTTTCTTCATAACTTTGTTTCCATATATCATAATTGGACGTATGACATATGCATTTGGGTTTGAAAAATAAATTCTATCCATTGTGACAACCACAGAAAGCAGAATCACATTCCGAGCTATAGATTGTGAGATGCAACTTGGCGGTGACAAGTGAATAGTTGAAAATCTATTTTTAGCCTAACTTTGTATCCATATATCAGAATTGGACGTATGAAATATGCATTTGCGGTAGAAAAATAAGTTCTATCCATTGCGACAACAAGAGAAATCAGAATCTCATTCTGATATATAGTTTGTGAGATGCAACTTGGCGGTGAAAAGTGAACAGTTGAGAATCTATTTTAAGCATAACTTTGTTTCCGTATATCATAATTGGACGTGTGACATATGCATTTGGGGTAGAAAAATAAGTTCTATCCATTGTGATAACCATAGGAAAAAAATTTACTTTCCGAGCTATAGTTGGTGAATTGCAACTTGGCGGTGAAAAGTGAACAGTTGAAAATCTATTTTTAGCATAACTTTGTTTCCGAATATCGGAATTGGACGTCTGACATATTCGTTTGGGGTAAAAATAAGTTCAATCCATTGCGAAGACTAGATAAATCCATTATTCATTATAGCAAATCCAACCTTTATAGATATATAAAGGTCATTAACCGGACCTTTCTCCCCCGTTTGGCATGATCAAAAAGGTCTTTTACCAGACCGATTTGCCAAAGGTAAGAAAGATAACAGTTTATAGATGTATATACAGATGAAACAAGTGCACATGGTCTATGTGTGAACAATTGATTAAGGACAACAGTTAATCCATTATTCACTATAGCAGAAAATAATGGAGAATTTTCTACAATATCTATACTATATAGCAATAATGGCACATTTTTATGCAACACATATAGATATATTCTACTAAAACCAACAAAAGTGTCACAAAAAGCAAGCTAATATCAAAAATAGAAAGACAACAACAATTAAAGTTAAGCAGTCAAATAGTCAGATTATAAACGCAACAAGATAATAGTTCAGCCAGGAATACATATAAAGCAGTGGAAAGAAAAACAGCAAACACAGCAGACTCAAGGCTAATACAACTCCTATCTAGACTGGTCAACTATCCTAGATTAGGTTCTAACTAGGTTTGTTGGTAGGTGGAGGGTTTTAGTCGCTATCGGAGTCTTCTGATGGGTCCTCTTCTTCTTCTTCATCATCTTCTTCTGCTTCGTCATTGTTGGCCTAATCTAAAGCATGATACTAGACGGGAGGAGCAACCGATTCCTCATCTGAGCTATTTGCTGGTGGAGGAAGGTCGGTAGTTTCAGGATAAAAATCCACATCCTCAGAGTATGTCCACATTCCATCATACTTATAAATGTCCATATGAAAATGGATATACTGGCCCAAAATAAGATTCTCTTGGGGGTCATTAATTAAGTATCCAGTATCCGAGACGTCCACTAGTGCATGATCAATGATTCTGAAGATAAGGATAGGATATCTTAAAGCGCCATATGATGTCGAAAAATCGAGCATGTTTAGCAATAGTAAATGTGGCCAGTCAATCCGAACATTTTCTTTCAAGGCAAACATCAGATAGAGATCAACCTCCGTTGGATCATCATGATGCAGGTCACAAGGAGCCAAATAGTAAATAAGTAAAGTGTACAAAAGTCTGTATTCCACAGCTAAAGTATAGACAGTTGGCTTATTTGTTGCCTGATGTCGCTGTGAATCCCTCGACATAGTTCTGTATGTTATGACAGGCTCAAAAGCACTTAGTAGCTTCTCCTCAAAGTATCCTTAAGGATGACCGAATCTTCCCAAACCACCAACATCAACTAAGAAATCTTCATCCAAAATGATGAATATGTTTTTAACCGTAGTTTGATAAACTCCATTTTTACACTTAAAATTGCTATAAAACTCTCTTATTAATGATGGATACATTTTTCCATGCATTTCAACAAGTACTTGCAACCCTTGATTTTGAGAAATTTTGGAAACATGAATCCAGAATCTGTCATCCAAGATAGATTTGTGTAAGCTGTAAGGGTGATTCCTCTTCCCGCAAATTTAGCTAACCTAGCTGTCTATTCTTCGGGTGCATAAAAAGGACCATTATGCCCAAATAGAGAGTTTGAAGCAGCAAAGGCAACTTTGATTTGAACCAAACCAGAAAGCTCCTTAGATTGAGGGTTAATGGTGTTCATGATTGATGGTCAAGGTTGGTCAAAGTTGGTCAAGGGGAGTAGATCTATGTGTTGGTAGAGCAATGTAGGTAGAAGAAGACTCAAGGATAAGATCAACTATAAAGAAACTTACTTTGGATTGTTATGGGAGCACAAGAGGCTTGCTAAGCTAGGTCAGGAGGCACAAGGAGGCATGAACAAGATGAACAGTGACTTTTAAACACGCTGAACATGCTTTTTGATTCTTCGTAAATAATCGATTAAATGGATTCTGAATCGATTAACGACGGTTAAAATTCAAAACATTTAAAGATGGAAGCCCGGGTAATCGATTAAGTAAATGTTTTAATCGATTATTTTCATAAACAAAGATACTTCAAAAATGAGTTTGGCGGTGACAAGTGAACAGTTGAAAATCTATTTTCAGCATAACTTTGTCTCTGTATATAAGAATTGGACCTATGACATATGTATTTAGGGTAGAAAAATAAGTGCTATCCATTGTGACAAACAGAGAAACCATAATCACTTTTTGAGCTATACTTTGTGAGATACAACTTCGCGGTGACAAGTGAACATTTGAAAATCTATTTTTGCATAACTTTGTTTCCGTATATTAGAATTGGACGTGTGACATATGCATTTGGGGTAGGAAAATAAGTTCTATCCATTGTGACGACCAGAGAATGCAGAATCATTTTCCGAGCTATAGTTTGTGAGATGCAAATTAGTGGTGAAAAGTGAATAGTTGAAAATCCATTTTTAGCATAACTTTGTCTCCGTATATCAGAATTGGACCTATGACTAATGCATTTGGGGTAGAAAAATAAGTTCTATCCATTGTGACAACTAGAGAAAGCAGAATCACTTTCCGAGCTATAGTGTATGAGATGCAACTTGGCGGTGACAAGTGAAAAGTTGAAAATCTATTTTTAGCATAACTTTGTCCCCATATATCAGAATTTGACATATGACATATGTATTTGGGGTAGAAAAATAAGTGCTATCCATTGTAACAACCAGAGATACCAGAATCACTTTTCGAGCCATAGTTTGTGAGATGAAACTTGGCGGTGACAAGTGAACAGTTGAAAATCTATTTTTAACATAATTTTGTCTCCGTATATTAGAGTTGGACGTATGACATATGTATTTGGGGAACAAAAATAAGTGTTAACCATTGTGACAACCAGAGAAACCAATCCCCATAGCATTCATACTCTGCCGTGACGTAGGACAATGCCTCTTTATATGTCTGGTCTCTTTGCAACGAAAACAATGTTTTTTCGTTCCAGGACACAATCCTCCGTCATGTTTCCGGTTACACTTGCTGCACCAAGGTGGAGAGTTTAACCGTGACCCTCCGGCATTTGCATGGGTCCTCGGTCCATGCGAAATGCAACTCCGAGTACCAACAGGTGGAAAATATGGTTTCCGCTCTTCGCGATACATCTTATCCTTGCCTCTTCCGTGCACAAAATTTCGTTGAGGCCCAAAGTCCTTGTGAGGAATGGATTCGGAGGTCGCCACTCCATCCGCCTTCATGTTAGTACACCCCATTCCTTGGACCCACTCAATAGCAGCATTCGGGGTGAATCCGCCATGGAACAGACTAGGGTTCCTTCTGTAGGATTTATCTAACCCCCGGTACTCAGCCGGTCCTTGTTGAACTAGGATGTGCGAGCTTGGACCTGGTGCCACTCTCCGATTCAGATGTTGTAAATTCTCACTCATTTGTTGCAGTGCCGCCACCATCTGGGCCAAGAGGTCATTCGGAACATTCTGACTCACTCCTCTTTCTCTTCCAGCCATGTGTACCTGCACTCACGTACTTGTCAGTAGACTAATTTTATAACCAGACAAGCATCACATAAACACACAACCATCAATGCTAACCAAGCAGTTCAAGCACATAAAGATCACAAAGAAGCATGTAAGGCCATATCCTAGGCCGCAGGATTAACTATGCTCTGATACCATATTGTAAGGACCCAAATTCTACCCTTGAAATTTTTTCTCATTTTAATTCAATTCCATTCAATCACTCATAACTAACATTACCATTTTAATATCCTTACTTCAAAATCTTATTTCCCCTCCTCACACTCAATCCATGAATCAAAAACTACATACATAATCATTTTACCTAGAAGTTCTCATGAATCATTCCTGGAACTAATCTTATAACCTATTATATTATCATACAATTAATCTTGCAGAAAAACATAATTCATTCATATCATTCCCTATGAGTACTAAGACCTCAAAGGTTCTGATCCTCCAAAATAACATTACGCATGGTTACAAATATCCAAATAATGGTTAGCCATGATTACAATCATTTAAATCCGTAAGTAATCATTTAGAATACGAAAAACATAAATAGTGAATCCAAAGTCTAAAGCTCCTAAAGCTCCCGACCAGGCATACTTCATTCGTCTATTTACCTGCAATGGGATTATCAATGACAAAAGTACAAAACACACAAAGGAGTAAGTCATTAATTCAATAAACGTCATTATAAGATAATCCACATTAGAAAAAGGGGTTAGTAAACCATTTCGAAATTCATTTTGTCTTGCTGCATAACTTGAGCCAAAGTCGCTACACCCCTTAGGGTTAACTAAAAGCAGATTCTCCTTTCTTTTAAAACAAATACGCTTCTATACTCAAGCCAGGGTTTACGCTTCTATAATCAAGCCAGAGTGTATGCTTCTATACTTAAGCCAGAGTTTACGCTTCTATACTCAAATACTCAAGCCAGAGTGTATGCTTTTATACTCAAGCCAGAGTGTACGATTCTATACTCAAGCCAGAGTGTATGCTTCTATACTCAAGCCAGAGTGTATGCTTCTATACTCAAGCCAGAGTTGCTAACCATTCATGGTCGGCTAAAACATATTTTCTTTCATCAATCTCCTCATAAATCATTTTCATGCTTCTATACTCAAGCCAGAATGTATGCTTCTATACTCAAGCCAGAGTCGCTAACCATTCATGGTCGGCTAAAACATATTTCCTTTCATCAATCTCCTCATAAATCATTTTCATGCGTCTATAGTCAAGCCAGAGTGTATGCTTCTATACTCAAGCCAGAGTGTACGCTTCTATACTCAAGCCAGAGTGTATGCTTCTATACTCAAGCCAGAGTGTATGCTTCTATACTCAAGCCAGAGTCGCTAACCATTCATGGTCGGCTAAAACATATTTTCTTTCATCAATCTCCTCATAAATCATTTTCATGCTTCTATACTCAAGCTAGAGTGTATGCTTCTATACTCAAGCCAGAGTCGCTAACCATTCATGGTCGTCTAAAACATATTTCCTTTCATCAATCTCCTCATAAATCATTTTCATGCTTCTATACTCAAGCCAGAGTGTATGCTTCTATACTCAAGCCAGAGTCGCTAACCATTCATGGTCGGCTAAAACATATTTCCTTTCATCAATATCCTCATAAATCATTTTCATGCTTCTACACTCAAGCCAGAGTCGCTAACCATTCATGGTTGGCTAAAACATATTTTCTTTCATCATTCTCCTCATAAATCATTTTCATGAATCCACGCCAACATTAGTATAAACACACCCATATATGTTTATACTAAACTACGTGATTCACCACTTAATTATGGCACAACCAGAAAATACACATATTTTCCTTTTCCGTAAATCTACGCCTACTTTAATATAAACACACCCATATATGTTTATACTAAATGCGTAATTTACAACTCAATCATTGCATCTTTAGAAAATACACCTTTTCCATTTCAAATGCACAATTAAGGACTTATCCTTACCTCGGTGAGTGTTGGGTTTGGTTCTTGGCAACTTCTTAAGTTCCACCGACACCGCCTCCAACTTTAGGGTCTTTCCTCATCCCACCATATAACACAATGTTAGTCATTTATTCCAAATATCACATAAACAACTTATATTGCATTATTTAATCATACAAGATATTCATCACATGTTCGATGTTTCTAAACTACTTTCATCATAAGTATTCAACCATCTAAAACATGCATATTCATCTCATATTCCAACATTTGGAGGTAAACTCATCTTCTACCTCTAGCATTTTACTCACTCTCTCTTTTTACCCCATTTTTACTTTAGGGTTTTGGGGTTTTCATGACTCAACCTACAACCCTTTCCATTCTTGAAATATTAACTCTAAACCAAGAGTTTACAAGGTAAAAATGACATAAAACGAAACATAACTCCAAAGGATGAGTTTCCATGGTTTCTCACATTTGGAGAAGAGATCCAACATACCCAAAATGAGTTTAAGAGAGAAGAAGAGAGTTAGAATCAAGAGTTTTACCTCTTCTCAAGCTCTTGGGTGAGTATCAAAACTCCTTGCCCTTGGAAAAGCTCTCTTCTCTCACCTCCCTTCAAAGTTTTTTTAACCCTAAAATGTGTTTGGGTTTCTGTTTTAAAGAGGTGTCGTCGGGTTGTAATCGATTACCAACATGGTGTAACCGATTACAACGTGAAAAATGCGAATATCTGATGCTTTTAATATGATGTAATCGATTACCAGGAGTGTGTAATCGATTACATTGTGTCAGATGCACATATCTGATGCTTTCAATACGATATAATCGATTACCAGGAGTGTGTAATCGATTACACCGTGTCAGATGCACATATCTGATGCTTTTAATACGATGTAATCGATTACCAGTAGTGTGTAATCGATTACACTGTGACAGATGCACAGGTTTGATTAGTTTATTAGCATGTAATCGATTACCAGGAGTGTGTAATCGATTACACTGTGTCAACAGCCCAAAATTTGCCATTTCTCGCCCAGGCGAGACAACTCTCGCTCAAGCGAGGCTTCCAGTACTGTTACTATAATCTTGAAGACTCAAATTTAGGGTGTTACAATCCTCTCCCTCTTATAAAAATTTTCGTCCCCGAAAATTAAACATACCTCGGAAAATAAAATCATCACCTAGACCTTAGGCACAAGAATATCCAACCGAAATCATAATCGATCCCCTAATTCATTATGATTACTTAATCAGTCACTAAGGGCATACACCACTAAACCGTGATATCACCAAACCAATTCATGAACTAACTCCTCAATGTCCAAATGTTAAGATCTCAGCCTTTAATAACTCGAGTGCCATGGGAACTAATCCATAATTCAGACTAAAGATTTTCCCTATATCCATCAAGAACCATTGATCTCTAGCACCTATCCATCTATCAACCCTAACATACATTAAGAATTTCGATAACATTCTCGAACTTCAGCGAATTGGGAACTCCTTATCTCATATCTATCTAAATGCGTCTTTTAACATCCATCATACACTAACTAGTTTCATCTCCACTCAAGAATCTAGCACGATTCCATTTCACTCAATCAACAAAGTACTTACACAATAGGACTCTTAGTGTCTCCTCCATTGTATAAAATCAAACTATCCAGTAATTGTCCAATTACATCAAATATTTCTACCATCAAATCTTATCGTTTAAAGAAATTACCGATTTCTAGCCTCAACTGAACCATAAAACTATTGATTCACACCAAAACTAGGTACTTTGTTACCAATCGGCAAGCACAAGTCGACCAACACTCAAACCTACAACTTGCGTTCGGTTTGGTCACCCCAATTCCGTTAGTAATTATAAACTTATTATCCCACTCGCATTACGTCCAGAAATACAGGGGCGTCTTATATCACTAAACTTCTAACAACCTCAAACTTATTCCGATATGGTTGCTAAAATTTCGGAATTCTCCAACATGATACTAAATCATTTCTTAGCCATAGGCTATGTTTCACCCAAAGAAAAGGATTTTCGAAAACGGTTTGAATCCACGACTTATGAAACAAAGTTTACATAATCAGTTCAACACAACCCAAAACTCCTTCTCTCATATGGCTACATCACACTCAAACACCATCATTACTGACGTTCACGAAACAGCAACAACTTTTGCCGGTACAACATTCAATGCAAAAAACATAGGTACACCACCACTATTTCATGCATTGCCAATGTCCTACCGCAAAAGAACCGGTCCTTCGAGACCAAAAGTTTCACGTCCAATATAATGTATTCATCACATCGACGGGGTAAGTAACTTAACTATCCTCTTTTCTCGACTATCAGTATACTCCTTAACCCCTTAGCATACACACACCCAATAAGGCCAACAAAAGGAATTAACCTTTAACAACTCGTAAGAGAAAACAAGCATCCCCGACTTAAACATTTTTCTTGTCAGCATACTTATTATAAAAGTCAATCATTCATAGACGAAAGTCCACTTTCCAAGACAAAATAAATAGTCCTTTCAAATCTTAACATCTCGAAATACTAACGAGTTCTTAAATACCCTCTCGTGACATGTACAGAATAAACACCGATCAATTTTTCGAAGGGAAGTTCTGACTCTCTTAGCCGACACTGGCCCCATACCACTAGCCTGGTGATAAGTGAATAGTTGAAAATCTATTTTTAGCATTAATTTGTTTTCGTGTATCAGAAATGGACGTATGACATATGCATTTGGGGTAGAGAAATAAGTTCTATCCATTGAGACAACCATAGAAAGAAGAATCACTTTCTGAGCAATAGTTTGTGAGAAGCAACTTCGTGGTGAAAATTGAATAGTTGAAAATCGATTTTTAGCATAACTTTGTTTCTGTATTTCAGAATAGGACATATGACATATGCATTTGGGGTAGAAAAATAACTTCTATCCATTGTGAAAACCAGAGAAAGCATAATAACATTCCGAGCTATAGTTTGTGAGATGCAACTTGGCGGTGACAAGTGAATAGTTAAAAATCTATTTTTAGCATAACTTTGTTTCGTATATCAGAATTGGACGTATGACATTTGCATTTGGGGTAGAAAAATAAATTCTATCCATTGTCACTACCAGAGAATTCAGAATCACATTCCACGCTATAGTTTGTGAGATGCTACTTGGCGGTGATAAGTGAATAGTTGAAAATCTATTTTTAGCATTAATTTGTTTTCGTGTATCAGAATTGGACGTATGACATATGCATTTAGGGAAGAGAAATAAGTTCTATCCATTGAGACAACCATAGAAAGAAGAATCACTTTCTGAGCAATAGTTTGTGAGATGCAACTTCGTGGTGAAAATTGAACAGTTGTAAGTCTATTTTTAGCATAACTTTGTTTTCGTATATCAGAATTGGAAGTATGACATATGCATTTGGGGTAGAAAAATAAATTCTATCCATTATGACTTCTAGAGAATTCAGAATCACATTCCAAGCTATAGTTGTGTGTGATGTAACTTGGCGGTGACAAGTGAATAGTTGAAAATCTATTTTTAACATAACTTTGTTTCCGTATATCAGAATTGGACATATGACATATGCATTTGGGGTAGAAAAATAAATTCTATCCATTGTGACTACCAGAGAATACAGAATCACATTCCAAGCTATAGTTTGTGAGACGCAACTTGGCGGTGACAAGTGAATAATTAAAAATCTATTTTTAGCATAACTTTGTTTCGTATATCAGAATTGGACGTATGACATATGCATTTGGGGTAGAAAAATAAATTCTATCCATTGTCACTACCAGAGAATTCAGAATCACATTCCAAGCTATAGTTTGTGAGATGCTACTTGGCGGTGATAAGTGAATAGTTGAAAATCTATTTTTAGCATTAATTTGTTTTCGTGTATCAGAATTGGACGTATGACATATGCATTTGGGGAAGAGAAATAAGTTCTATCCATTGAGACAACCATAGAAAGAAGAATCACTTTCTGAGCAATAGTTTGTGAGATGCGACTTCGTGGTGAAAATTGAATAGTTGAAAATCGATTTTTAGCATAACTTTGTTTCTGTATTTCAGAATCGGACGTATGACAAATGCATTTGGGGTAGAAAAATAACATCTATCCATTGTGAAAACCAGAGAAAGCAGAATCACATTCCTAGCTATAGTTTGTGAGATGCAACTTGGCAGTGACAAGTGAATAGTTGATAATCTATTTTTAACATAACTTTGTTTCCGTATATCAGAATTGGACATATGACTTATGCATTTGGGGTAGAAAAATAACTTCTATCCATTGTGAAAACCAGAGAAAGCATAATAACATTCCGAGCTATAGTTTGTGAGATGCAACTTGGCGGTGACAAGTGAATAGTTAAAAATCTATTTTTAGCATAACTTTGTTTCGTATATCAGAATTGGACGTATGACATTTGCATTTGGGGTAGAAAAATAAATTCTATCCATTGTCACTACCAGAGAAAGCATAATAACATTCCGAGCTATAGTTTGTGAGATGCAACTTGGCAGTGACAAGTGAATAGTTGATAATCTATTTTTAGCATAACTTTGTTTCTGTATTTCAGAATAGGACATATGACATATGCATTTGGGGTAGAAAAATAACTTCTATCCATTGTGAAAACCAGAGAAAGCATAATAACATTCCGAGCTATAGTTTGTGAGATGCAACTTGGCGGTGACAAGTGAATAGTTAAAAATCTATTTTTAGCATAACTTTGTTTCGTATATCAGAATTGGACGTATGACATTTGCATTTGGGGTAGAAAAATAAATTCTATCCATTGTCACTACCAGAGAATTCAGAATCACATTCCACGCTATAGTTTGTGAGATGCTACTTGGCGGTGATAAGTGAATAGTTGAAAATCTATTTTTAGCATTAATTTGTTTTCGTGTATCAGAATTGGACGTATGACATATGCATTTAGGGAAGAGAAATAAGTTCTATCCATTGAGACAACCATAGAAAGAAGAATCACTTTCTGAGCAATAGTTTGTGAGATGCAACTTCGTGGTGAAAATTGAATAGTTGAAAATCTATTTTTAACATAACTTTGTTTCCGTATAACAGAATTGGACATATGACATATGCATTTGGGGTAGAAAAATAAATTCTATCCATTGTGACTTCTAGAGAATTCAGAATCACATTCCAAGCTATAGTTTTGTGTGATGTAACTTGGCGGTGACAAGTGAATAGTTGAAAATCTATTTTTAACATAACTTTGTTTCCGTATATCAGAATTGGACATATGACATATGCATTTGGGGTAGAAAAATAAATTCTATCCATTGTGACTACCAGAGAATACAGAATCACATTCCAATCTATAGTTTGTGAGACGCAACTTGGCGGTGACAAGTGAATAGTTGAAAATCTATTTTTAGCATAACTTTGTTTCCATATATCAGAATTGGACGTATGACATATGCATTTGGGGTAGAAAAATAAATTCTATCCATTGTCACTACTAGAGAATTCAGAATCACATTCCACGCTATAGTTTGTGAGATGCTACTTGGCGGTGATAAGTGAATAGTTGAAAATCTATTTTTAGCATTAATTTGTTTTCGTGTATCAGAATTGGACGTATGACATATGCATTTGGGGAGGAGAAATAAGTTCTATCCATTGAGACAACCATAGAAAGAAGAATCACTTTCTGAGCAATAGTTTGTGAGATGCAACTTCGTGGTGAAAATTGAATAGTTGAATCGGACGTATGACATATGCATTTGGGGTAGAAAAATAACTTCTATCCATTGTGAAAACCAGAGAAAGCAGAATCACATTCCGAGCTATAGTTTGTGAGATGCAACTTGGCGGTGACAAGTGAATAGTTAAAAATCTATTTTTAGCATAACTTTGTTTCGTATATCAGAATTGGACGTATGACATTTGCATTTGGGGTAGAAAAATAAATTCTATCCATTGTCACTACCAGAGAATTCAGAATCACATTCCACGCTATAGTTTGTGAGATGCTACTTGGCGGTGATAAGTGAATAGTTGAAAATCTATTTTTAGCATTAATTTGTTTTCGTGTATCAGAATTGGACGTATGACATATGCATTTGGGGAAGAGAAATAAGTTCTATCCATTGAGACAACCATAGAAAGAAGAATCACTTTCTGAGCAATAGTTTGTGAGATGCAACTTCGTGGTGAAAATTGAATAGTTGAAAATCGATTTTTAGCATAACTTTGTTTCTGTATTTCAGAATCGGACGTATGACATATGCATTTGGGGTAGAAAAATAACTTCTATCCATTGTGAAAACCAGAGAAAGCAGAATCACATTCCGAGCTATAGTTTGTGAGATGCAACTTGGCAGTGAGAAGTGAATAGTTGAAAATCTATTTTTAACATAACTTTGTTTCCGTTTATCAGAATTGGACATATGACATATGCATTTGGGGTAGAAAAATAAATTCTATCCATTGTGACTACCAGAGAATACAGAATCACATTCCAAGCTATAGTTTGTGAGACGCAACTTGGCGGTGACAAGTGAATAGTTAAAAATCTATTTTTAGCATAACGTTGTTTCCGTATATCAGAATTTGACGTATGACATATGCATTTGGGGTAGAAAAATAAATTCTATCCATTGTCACTACCAGAGAATTCAGAATCACATTCCACGCTATAGTTTGTGAGATGCTACTTGGCGGTGATAAGTGAATTGTTGAAAATCTATTTTTAGCATTAATTTGTTTTCGTGTATCAAAATTGGACGTATGACATATGCATTTGGGGAAGAGAAATAAGTTCTATCCATTGAGACAACCATAGAAAGAAGAATCACTTTCTGAGCAATAGTTTGTGAGATGCAACTTCGTGGTGAAAATTGAATAGTTGAAAATCGATTTTTAGCATAACTATGTTTCTGTATTTCAGAATCGGACGTATGACATATGCATTTGGGGTAGAAAAATAACTTCTATCCATTGTGAAAACCAGAGAAAGCAGAATCACATTCCGAGCTATAGTTTGTGAGATGCAACTTGGCGGTGACAAGTGAATAGTTGTAAATCTATTTTTAGCATAACTTTGTTTCCGTATATCAGAATTGGAAGTATGACATACGCATTTGGGGTAGAAAAATAAATTCTATCCATTGTGACTTATAGAGAGTTCAGAATCACATTCCAAGCTATAGTTTGTGAGAAGCAACTTGGCGGTGACAAGTGAATAGTTGAAAATCTATTTTTAACATAACTTTGTTTCCGTATATCAGAATTGGACATATGACATATGCATTTGGGGTAGAAAAAAAAAATTCTATCCATTGTGACTACCAGAGAATACAGAATCACATTCCAAGCTATAGTCTGTGAGACGCAACTTGGCGGTGACAAGTGAATAGTTAAAAATCTATTTTTAGCATAACTTTGTTTCGTATATCAGAATTGGACGTATGACATTTGCATTTGGGGTAGAAAAATAAATTCTATCCATTGTCACTACCAGAGAATTCAGAATCACATTCCACGCTATAGTTTGTGAGATGCTACTTGGCGGTGATAAGTGAATAGTTGAAAATCTATTTTTAGCATTAATTTGTTTTCGTGTATCAGAATTGGACGTATGACATATGCATTTGGGGAAGAGAAATAAGTTCTATCCATTGAGACAACCATAGAAAGAAGAATCACTTTCTGAGCAATAGTTTGTGAGATGCAACTTCGTGGTGAAAATTGAATAGTTGAAAATCGATTTTTAGCATAACTTTGTTTCTGTATTTCAGAATCGGACGTATGACATATGCATTTGGGGTAGAAAAATAACTTCTATCCATTGTGAAAACCAGAGAAAGCAGAATCACATTCCGAGCTATAGTTTGTGAGATGCAACTTGGCAGTGAGAAGTGAATAGTTGAAAATCTATTTTTAACATAACTTTGTTTCCGTTTATCAGAATTGGACATATGACATATGCATTTGGGGTAGAAAAATAAATTCTATCCATTGTGACTACCAGAGAATACAGAATCACATTCCAAGCTATAGTCTGTGAGACGCAACTTGGCGGTGACAAGTGAATAGTTAAAAATCTATTTTTAGCATAACGTTGTTTCCGTATATCAGAATTTGACGTATGACATATGCATTTGGGGTAGAAAAATAAATTCTATCCATTGTCACTACCAGAGAATTCAGAATCACATTCCACGCTATAGTTTGTGAGATGCTACTTGGCGGTGATAAGTGAATTGTTGAAAATCTATTTTTAGCATTAATTTGTTTTCGTGTATCAAAATTGGACGTATGACATATGCATTTGGGGAAGAGAAATAAGTTCTATCCATTGAGACAACCATAGAAAGAAGAATCACTTTCTGAGCAATAGTTTGTGAGATGCAACTTCGTGGTGAAAATTGAATAGTTGAAAATCGATTTTTAGCATAACTATGTTTCTGTATTTCAGAATCGGACGTATGACATATGCATTTGGGGTAGAAAAATAACTTCTATCCATTGTGAAAACCAGAGAAAGCAGAATCACATTCCGAGCTATAGTTTGTGAGATGCAACTTGGCAGTGACAAGTGAATAGTTGAAAATCTATTTTTAACATAACTTTGTTTCTGTATATCAGAATTGGACATATGACATATGCATTTGGGGTAGAAAAATAAAATCTATCCATTGTGACAACCAGAGAATACAGAATCACATTCCAAGCTATAGTTTGTGAGACGCAACTTGGCGGTGACAAGTGAATTGTTGAAAATCTATTTTTAGCATAACTTTGTTTCCATATATCAGAATTGGACGTATGACATATGCATTTGGGGTAGAAAAATAAATTCTATCCATTGTCACTACCAGAGAATTCAGAATCACATTCCACTCTATAGTTTGTGAAATGCTACTTGGTGGTGATAAGTGAATAGTTGAAAATCTATTTTTAGCATTAATTTGTTTTCGTGTATCAGAATTGGACGTATGACATATGCATTTGGGGTAGAGAAATAATTTCTATCCATTGAGACAACCATAGAAAGAAGAATCACTTTCTGAGCAATAGTTTGTGAGATGCAACTTCGTGGTGAAAATTGAATAGTTGAAAATCGATTTTTAGCATAACTTTGTTTCTGTATTTCAGAATAGGACGTATGACATATGCATTTGGGGTAGAAAATTAACTTCTATCCATTGTGAAAACCAGAGAAAGCAGAATCACATTCCGAGCTATAGTTTGTGAGATGCAACTTGGCGGTGACAAGTGAATAGTTGTAAATCTATTTTTAGCATAACTTTGTTTCCGTATATCAGAATTGGAAGTATGACATACGCATTTGGGGTAGAAAAATAAATTCTATGCATTGTGACTTATAGAGAGTTCAGAATCACATTCCAAGCTATAGTTTGTGAGATGCAACTTGGCGGTGACAAGTGAATAGTTGAAAATCTATTTTTAACATAACTTTGTTTCCGTATATCAGAATTGGACATATGACATATGCATTTGGGGTAGAAAAATAAATTCTATCCATTGTGACTACCAGATAAATCAGAATCACATTCCAAGCTATAGTTTGTGAGATGCAACTTGGCGGTGCCATGTGAATTGTTGAAAATCTATTTTTAGCATAAATTTGTTTCGGTGTATCAGAATTGGACGTATGACATATGCATTTGTGGTAGAAAAATAATGTCAATCCACTGAAACAACCATAGAAATCAGAATCACATTCAAAGCAATAGTTTGTGTGATGCAACTTGGCGGTGACAAGTGAATAGTTGAAAATCTATTTTTAACATAACTTTGTTTCTGTATTTCAGAATAGGACATATGACATATGCATTTGGGGTAGAAAAATAAATTCTATCCATTGTGACTTCTAGAGAATTCAGAATCACATTCCAAGCTATAGTTTTGTGTGATGCAACTTGGCGGTGACAAGTGAATAGTTGAAAATCTATTTTTAACATAACTTTGTTTCCGTATATCAGAATCGGACGTATGACATATGCATTTTGGGTAGAAAAATAATTTCAATCCATTGGGACAACTAGAGAAATCAGAATCACATTCCAGGCAATAGTATGTGAGATGCAACTTGGCGGTGACAAGTGAATAGTTGAAAATATATTTTTAGCATAACTTTGTTTCCGTATATCATAATTGGACGTATGACATATGCATTTGGGGTAGGAAAATAAATTCTATCCATTGTCACTACCAGAGAATTCAGAATCACATTCCAAGCTATAGTTTGTGAGATGCAACTTGGCGGTGACATGTGAATAGTTGAAAATCAAATTTTAGGATAAATTTGTTTCCGTGTATCAGAATTGGACGTATGACTTATGCATTTGAGGTAGAAAAATAATTTCTATCCAATGGGACAACCAGAGTAATCAGAATCACATTCCAACCTATAGTTTGTGAGATGCAACTTGGCGGCGACAAGTGAATAGTTGTAAATCTATTTTTAGCATAACTTTGTTTCCGTATATCCATTATGACTTGTAGAGAATTCAGAATCACATTCCAAGCTATAGTTTGTGATATGCAACTTGGCGGTGACAAGTGAACAGTTGAAAATCTATTTTTAGCATAAATTTGCTTCTGTATATCAGAATTGGACGTGTGACATATGCATTTGGGGTGGAAAAATAATTTCAATCCATTGGGACAACCAGGGAAATCAGAATCACATTCCAAGCTATAGTTTGTGAGATGCAACTTGGTGGTGACAAGTAAACAGTTGAAAATTTATTTTTAGCATAACTTTATTTCCGTGTATCATAATTGGAAGTATGACATATGCATTTGGGGTAGAAAAATAATTTCAATCCATTGGGACTACCAGAGAAATCAGAATCACATTCCAACATATAGTTTGTGAGATGCAACTTGGCGGTGACAAATGAATAGTTGTAAATCTATTTTTAGCATAACTTTGTTAACGTATATCAGAATTGGAAGTATGACATATGCATTTGGGGTAGAAAAATAAATTCTATACATTCGGACACCCAGAGAAATCAGAATCACATTCCAAGCTATAGTTTGTGTGATGCAACTTGGCGGTGACAAGTGAATAGTTGAAAATCTATTTTTAGCATAACTTTGTTTATATATATGAGAATTGGACGTATGACATATGCATTAGGGGTAGAAAAATAACTTCTATCCATTGTGACTACCGGAGAATTCAGAATCACATTCCAAGCTATAGTTTGTGAGACGCAACTTGGCGGTGACAAGTGAATTGTTGAAAATCTATTTTTAGCATAACTTTGTTTCCATATATCAGAATTGGACGTATGACATATGCATTTGGGGTAGAAAAATAAATTCTATCCATTGTCACTACCATAGAATTCAGAATCACATTCCACGCTATAGTTTGTGTGATGCAACTTGGCGGTGATAGGTGAATAGTTGAAAATATATTTTTAGCATTAATTTTTTTTCGTGTATCAGAATTGGACGTATGACATATGCATTTGGGGTAGAGAAATAAGTTCTATCCATTGAGACAACCATAGAAAGCAGAATCACTTTCTGAGAAATAGTTTGTGAGATGCAACTTCGTGGTGAAAAGTGAATAGTTGAAAATCGATTTTTAGCATAACTTTGTTTCTGTATATCAGAATCGGACGTATGACATATGCATTTCGGGTAGAAAAATAAGTTCTATCCATTGTAACAATCAGAGAAAGCAGAGTCACATTCCGAGATGTAGTTTCTGAGATGCAACTTGGCGGTGAAAAGTGTTCAGTAGAAAATCTATTTTTAGCATAAATTTGTTTCCGTATATCAGAATTGGACGTGTGATATATGCATTTGGGGTAGAAAAATAATTTCAATCCATTGGGACAGAAAGAGAAATCAGAATCACATTCCAACCTATAGTTTGTGGGATGCAACTTGGCGGTGACAAGTGAATAATTGTAAATGTATTTTTAGCATAACTTTGTTTCCGTATATCTGAATTGGAAGAATAACATATGAATTTGGGGTAGAAAAATAAATTCTATCCATTGTGACTTCTAGAGAATTCAGAATCACATTCCAAGCTATAGTTTGTGAGATGCAACTTGGCGGTGACAAGTGAATAGTTGAAAATCTATTTTTACCATAACTTTGTTTCCGTATATCAGAATTGGACATATGAAATATGCATTTGGGGTAGAAAAATAAGTTCTATCGATTGTAACAATCAGAGAAAGCAGAATCACATTCCGAGATATAGTTTCTGAGATGCAACTTGGCGGTGAAAAGTGTTAAGTAGAAAATCTATTTTTAGCATAAATTTGTTTCCGTATATCAGAATTGGACGTGTGATATATGCATTTGGGGTAGAAAATAATTTCAATCCATTGGGACAGAAAGAGAAATCAGAATCACATTCCAACCTATAGTTTCTGAGATGCAACTTGGCGGTGACAAGTGAATAGTTGTAAATGTATTTTTAGCATAACTTTGTTTCCGTATATCTGAATTGGAAGAATAACATATGAATTTGGGGTAGAAAAATAAATTCTATCCATTGTGACTTCTAGAGAATTCAGAATCACATTCCAAGCTATAGTTTTGAGATGCAACTTGGCGGTGACAAGTGAATAGTTGAAAATCTATTTTTACCATAACTTTGTTTCCGTATACCAGAATTGGACATATGACATATGAATTTGGGGTAGAAAAATAAATTCTATCCATTGTGACAACCAAGGAAATCAGAATCACATTCCAAGCTATAGTTTGTGTGATGCAACTTGGTAGTGACAAGTGAATAGTTGAAAATCTATTTTTACCATAAATTTGCTTCCGTATATCAGAATTGGACGTGTGACATATGCATTTGGGGTAGAAAAATAATTTCAATCCATTTGGACAAACAGGGAAATCAGAATCACATTCCAAGCTATAGTTTGTGTGATGCAACTTGGTGGTGACAAGTGAATAGTTGAAAATCTATTTTTAACATAACTTTGTTTCCGTATAACAGAATTGGACATATGACATATGCATTTGGGGTTGAAGAATAAATTCTATCCATTGTGACTACCAGAGAAATCAGAATCACATTCCAAGCTATAGTTTGTGAGATGCAACTTGGCGGTGCCAAGTGAATTGTTGAAAATCTATTTTTAGCATAAATTTGTTTCGGTGTATCAAAGTTGGACGTATGACATATGCATTTGTGGTAGAAAAATAATTTCAATCCTGCTGGAGAACCAGAGAAATCAGAATCACATTCCAGGCAATAGTTTGTGAGATGCAACTTGGTGGTGACAAGTGAATAGTTGGAAATCTATTTTTAGCATAACTTTGTTTCCGTATATCATAATTGGACGTATGACATATGCATTTGGGGTAGAAAAATATATTTTATCCATTGTCACTACCAGAGAATTCAGAATCGCATTTCAAGCTATAGTTTGTGAGATGCAACTTGGCGGTGACAAGTGAATAGTTGAAAATCAATTTTTGTGATAAATTTGTTTCCGTGTATAAGAATTGGACGTATGACTTATGCATTTGGGGTAGAAAAATAATTTCTATCCAATTGGACAACCAGAGAAATCAGAATCACATTCCAACCTATAGTTTGTGAGATGCAACTTGGCGGCGTCAAGTGAATAGTTGTAAATCTATTTTTAGCATAACTTTGTTTCCGTATATCAGAATTGGAAGTATGACATATGAATTTGGGGTAGAAAAATAAATTCTATCCATTGGGTCACCCTGAGAAATCAGAATCACATTCCAAGCTATAGTTTGTGTGATGCAACTTGGAGGTGACAAGTGAATAGTTGTAAATCTATTTTTAGCATAACTTTGTTTCCATATATCAGAATTGGAAGTATGAAATATGCATTTGGGGTAGAAAAATAAATTCTATCCATTGTCACTAGCAGAGAATTCAGAATCACATTCTACGCTATTGTTTGTGAGATGCAACTTGGTGGTGATAAGTGAATAGTTGAAAATCTATTTTTAGCATTAATTTTTTTTCGTGTATCAGAATTGGACGTATGACATATGCATTTGGGGTAGAGAAATAAGTTCTATCCATTGTCACTACCAGAGAATTCAGAATCACATTCCAAGCTATAGTTTGTGAGATGCAACTTGGCGGTGACAAGTGAATAGTTGAAAATCTATTTTTAGCATAACTTTGTTTCCGTATATCAGAATTGGACGTATGACATATGCATTTGGGGTAGAAAAATAAATTCTATCCATTGTCACTACCAGAGAATTCAGAATCACATTCCACGCTATAGTCTGTGAGATGCAACTTGGCGGTGATAAGTGAATAGTTGAATATCTATTTTGAGCATTAATTTTTTTTCGTGTATCAGAATTGGACGTATGACATATGCATTTGGGGTAGAGAAATAAGTTCTATCCATTGAGACAACCATAGAAAGCAGAATCACTTTCTGAGAAATAGTTTGTGAGATGCAACTTCGTGGTGAAAAGTGAATAGTTGAAAATCGATTTTTAGCATAACTTTGTTTCTGTATATCAGAATCGGACGTATAACATATGCATTTGGGGTTGAAAAATAAGTTCTATCCATTGTAACAATCAGAGAAAGCAGAATCACATTCCGAGATGTAGTTTCTGAGGTGCAACTTGGCGGTGATAAGTGTTCAGTAGAAAATCTATTTTTAGCATAAATTTGTTTCCGTATATCAGAATTGGACGTGTGATATATGCATTTGGGGTAGAAAAATAATTTCTATCCATTGGGACAGAAAGAGAAATCAGAATCACATTCCAACCTATTGTTTGTGAGATACAACTTGGCGGTGACAAGTGAATAGTTGTAAATGTATTTTTAGCATAACTTTGTTTCCGTAAATCTGAATTGGAAGAATAACATATGAATTTGGGGTACAAAAAAAAAATTCTATCCATTGTGACTTCTAGAGAATTCAGAATCACATTCCAAGCTATAGTTTGTGAGATGCAACTTGGCGGTGACAAGTGAATAGTTGAAAATCTATTTTTAGCATAACTTTGTTTCCGTATATCAGAATCGGACGTATGACATATGCATTTGGGGTAGAAAAATAAATTCAATCCATTGGGACACCTAGAGAAATCAGAATCACATTCCAAGCTATAGTTTGTGTGATGCAACTTGGCGGTGACAAGTGAATAGTTGAAAATCTATTTTTAGCATAACTTTGTTTATGTATATCAGAATTGGACATATGACATATGCATTAGGGGTAGAAAAATAACTTCTATCCATTGTGACTACCAGATAATTCAGAATCACATTCCAAGCTATAGTTTGTGTGATGCAACTTGGCGGTGACAAGTGAATAGTTGAAAATCTATTTTTAGCATAACTTTGTTTATGTATATCAGAATTGGACATATGACATATGCATTAGGGGTAGAAAAATAACTTCTATCCATTGTGACTACCAGAGAATTCAGAATCACATTCCAAGCTATAGTTTGTGAGATGCAACTTGGCGGTGACAAGTGAATAGTTGAAAATCTATTTTTAGCATAACTTTGTTTCCGTATATCAGAATTGGACGTATGAAATATGCATTTGGGGTAGAAAAATAAATTCTATCCATTGTCACTAGCAGAGAATTCAGAATCACATTCTACGCTATTGTTTGTGAGATGCAACTTGGTGGTGATAAGTGAATAGTTGATAATCTATTTTTAGCATTAATTTTTTTTCGTTTATCAGAATTGGACGTATGACATATGCATTTGGGGTAGAGAAATAAGTTCTATCCATTGTCACTACCAGAGAATTCAGAATCACATTCCAAGCTATAGTTTGTGAGATGCAACTTGGCGGTGACAAGTGAATAGTTGAAAATCTATTTTTAGCATAACTTTGTTTCCGTATATCAGAATTGGACGTATGACATATGCATTTGGGGTAGAAAAATAAATTCTATCCATTGTCACTACCAGAGAATTCAGAATCACATTCCACGCTATAGTCTGTGAGATGCAACTTGGCGGTGATAAGTGAATAGTTGAATATCTATTTTGAGCATTAATTTTTTTTCGTGTATCAGAATTGGACGTATGACATATGCATTTGGGGTAGAGAAATAAGTTCTATCCATTGAGACAACCATAGAAAGCAGAATCACTTTCTGAGAAATAGTTTGTGAGATGCAACTTCGTGGTGAAAAGTGAATAGTTGAAAATCGATTTTTAGCATAACTTTGTTTCTGTATATCAGAATCGGACGTATAACATATGCATTTGGGGTTGAAAAATAAGTTCTATCCATTGTAACAATCAGAGAAAGCAGAATCACATTCCGAGATGTAGTTTCTGAGGTGCAACTTGGCGGTGATAAGTGTTCAGTAGAAAATCTATTTTTAGCATAAATTTGTTTCCGTATATCAGAATTGGACGTGTGATATATGCATTTGGGGTAGAAAAATAATTTCTATCCATTGGGACAGAAAGAGAAATCAGAATCACATTCCAACCTATTGTTTGTGAGATACAACTTGGCGGTGACAAGTGAATAGTTGTAAATGTATTTTTAGCATAACTTTGTTTCCGTAAATCTGAATTGGAAGAATAACATATGAATTTGGGGTACAAAAAAAAAATTCTATCCATTGTGACTTCTAGAGAATTCAGAATCACATTCCAAGCTATAGTTTGTGAGATGCAACTTGGCGGTGACAAGTGAATAGTTGAAAATCTATTTTTAGCATAACTTTGTTTCCGTATATCAGAATCGGACGTATGACATATGCATTTGGGGTAGAAAAATAAATTCAATCCATTGGGACACCCAGAGAAATCAGAATCACATTCCAAGCTATAGTTTGTGTGATGCAACTTGGCGGTGACAAGTGAATAGTTGAAAATCTATTTTTAGCATAACTTTGTTTATGTATATCAGAATTGGACATATGACATATGCATTTGGGGTAGAAAAATGAAAGTGTGCATGTCAAGAGGAACAGTTTGGAAAACTCTCTTTATCTGTCACGGTTTTGATGAGGACAAATTGTGCGTATAAAAGCTTGAAGATCATCAACAAATCAACGTGCTTAAGTCTTCTGATTGGTACTTAGCTTAGACTAGAGTTTTAGCTTTAGTTGAGTCTAAGGCTTAAGTCACCTAATACATATCTCATATGCATAAATCTTTTAAATCATTTTCATCTTGAGATATGTCATTCATAATATGTTCATGCATCACATAAATACATGTATATGTGCATTCTAGGCATAAACTAAGTGTTAAACATGTATGAATTAAAGTGCATAACGTATTTGAGTTTTTACACATGAAAATATGATGTTAATCGATTACAGCATAGGTTAATCGATTAATCTAACTTTTTGCACAGTTTAATCGATTACGACATAGGTTAATCGATTAATCTAACAGTTTTGTACAGTTTAATCGATTAAGGCTGTCGTTAATCGATTAACTGGGCTATAAAATCAATTCTTTATAAACTGCGTTTTTCAGAATTGATCTCATAAGTTGCATGTTAAATTTTTAGAGAGTTAGAGCATTTTTCGTGTTAATTGTTGCATCTAGTTGTAAATGCATTTGTGAGTTTAGAAAAGAGAGAATTCTATGCTTTAGGATTGAGTGAATTACATGATACATTTCTCTTCTTTTCATATCACATGTTCTTGCATTTTATTGATGATTCTTGATTAGATGTTTACATTCTACGCATTCTGTTTTTCAAACTAATACATTTTCATACTGCATGAGTTTGTATTAGGTGATTAGAGTAAAGTCTTGTCTTGTTAGATATAAGCCTTGTAATAGCTTAAGTTTACTCTATTTCGTTTTGATTGAAAAAGTGTTGTAATATTGGGAATCTAAAGGTGTCGTATCGCCAAGAGGTTGAGTGTATCTTCACTGAGTGTTAGACTTAGGGATAAGGAAAGAACAGAGGTTCTTGGCTGGGGCTACGCCGAAAGAAAGGTTTTCTTTGTCGGTAGGAAGGGAGTCAAACCATAGAATAGGATCTTTATTATCTTGTAAGTGTCTAAGTGTTGTAATTGGATGATGTGTATGTAATAACATTGATTCAATTATAGTGAAGAAAAATCTCCCAAATCAGCCGGGAGGCCTGGATGTAGTTTGCGGTGGACAAGCAAACGAACCAGGATAAAATTCGTGTTGCAGGATTTTTCTATCTCTCTCTTTATTGCATTTGATCGATTAATTTGTATAGTAGATTTAATTGATAATACGTTTCTGTGCTATACTGATTATACTCTGATAAATCTGTAAGCTCTGTATATTCGCTTTGTTATCGATTAATTGTTGTGCAAGAAATCGTATCTGCATTTGCTTACTGTCTCTGTTTAATCGATTAAATCAAGGTTGTTAATCGATTACATTAATTCTGTTAATCGATTAAGTGGAATGTGTTGATTGCGTTAATCGATTACCCTGTTCTGTTAATCGATTAATTAGGTGTATTTCAGCATTAAGTGTTGTTTTTCGAAAAGCGGATATTCTAACCGCTACACCTATTCAACCCCCCCCCCCCCCCTTCTAGGTGTATTGTAACCACTGATACCTAACAAGTGGTATCAGAGCTAGTGCGAAGTGCTAGCTCAACCGCGTATTCGTGATCCTAAGGGAAAAAGGAATGGGTTCGTCAAACCCATTTGGTGGTGATGGTTCATCCATTAATCGACCACCTATATTCAGTGGTGAAGGGTATGCCTACTGGAAAGTCCGCTTGCAAATTTTTATTGAAGCCATAGACTCGGATATTTGGAAATCCGTAGTCAACGGCCCTTTCGTTTTACAGCATCTTGTGGACGATGAACCTAAAGACAAGCCTAAAAGTCTATGGACCGATGATGAGCGCAAAAAGGTCCAGCATAACCTACGTGCCAAAAATATCATCACATCGGCCCTATCCTATGATGAGTTCTTTAGAGACTCGCAGTGCCAAAATGCAAAATAAATGTGGGACACTTTACAAGTGACTCACGAAGGCACTAGCGAAGTCAAGCGCGCTAGATTAAATGCGCTGACCCACGAATATGAGTTATTTCGCATGTTACCTAGTGAATCAATCAGTGATATGCAAAAGCGATTTACTCATATTGTTAATCATTTAGTTGCTCTAGATAAATCATTTGCCAGAGGTGAACTAACTAATAAAGTTTTGCATTGTCTTGACAGGAAATGGCAACCAAAGGTAACTGCAATTGTTGAATCCAAAGACTTGGATTCTATGCCTCTAGCTACATTATTTGGAAAGCTTCAAGAGAATGAAATGGAATTGGGGCGCTTGACTATGCACGAAGATTCAGACCGGAAGAAGAAAAACATCACATTGAAGGCCACGACCTCAAAATCAAAAGAAGAAAAAGATGATGATGAATCTGACTCCGATCTAGATGATGAAAATATGAATCTCCTTGTTCGAAAATTTAGCAAATTCATCAAAAGAAAAGGTGGATTCAAAAAGTTTCAAAAGAAAGAAGCAAAAGAATCAACCAAGAAAGGCAAGAACAACAAAGATCGCTTCACCTGCCATGAATGTGGAAAAGCCGGACATATGAGATTTCAATGTCCTACCTATCTGAAAAAGGTTGATTCAGAGAAGAGCACTCCCAGGGAATTCAAATCCAAGAAAGCTTATATTGTATGGGATGTACCTGAGGAGGAAACAACATCAAGCACTTCTAGTGAGGAGGAGTCAGCGAAACTGTGTCTGATGGTTAGATCTGACAACGATGGTAACTCAGACTCACACGAGGATAATAATGAGGTATATTCTGACACCTCATCCACTTCGGATGACTTACCCTCTTATGATGTTTTATATAATGCTTATGTTGAGTTACATGAGGAATTAAAGAAATTGGCAAGAATAAACATTGATAAGAAAAGGGAAATCCTTAGAAAAGAAAAGAAAATAAGCCAATTACAAAAAGAATTAGATGAATTAAAATTAGAAAATGAAACTTTAGATCTCATCTATTCTTGTAACACATGTAACTGCTCTGCTAATAATTTATGTCAAAAACCTGTATGTGAGACTTGCGAGATTTTGCACTAAGACAATTTTAAACTAAAAGAAAAACTCGAACGTCTCACAAACAGTAAACAACAATTAAACACTCTGCTTAGTCAAACAAGAAACGTTGGTGACCGTACTGGTCTAGGTTATACTCGCTCGGCTAAGAATAAAAGACCATATTGAAAACCTGTAGCTCATACTAAAAATAAAAATCATAAGCATTCACCTACATGTTTTTATTGTAATACATATGGTCATACTTCTTATTCATGTTACATTAGAAAATATGGTATACCTAGCGGAGTTTATGTATGGATAAAGAAGGGAGATAATTCCCTAATCACTAACAGAAAAGGACCCAACATAATTTGGGTACCTGAGAAAAGCAGGTGATCTGTTTTGCAGGTATGTCTTCGAACACAAGGACGAAAATGGTATTTAGACAGTGGATGTTCGAGACATATGACAGGTGACAGATCAAATTTCCTGGATCTATCACTTAAAGGAAAAGGATACGTCACGTACGGAGACAACAACAAGGGAAAGATACTTGGCACTGGAACAGTTGGTAACTCATCTCAAACTCAAATTGAAAATGTTCTTTATGTTGAAGGACTAGAACAAAATCTTCTGAGTATAAGTCAACTCTGTGACAAAGGTAATCGCGTATCTTTCGATTCTGACTGTTGCGTCATTCGTGACATTTTATCTAATAATGTTAAATTTGTTGGTCATCGTATAAATAATATTTACATGGTTAACTTGGATGATGTCACCACATTATTTTCAAAATGTTTTGTTTCTAAAGAAGATGACATCTGGCTTTGGCACAGACGCGTTGCACATATCCATATAAAACATCTAGATAAATTGTCATCAAACGAACTAGTTGAGGGGCTACCAAAACTAAAGAGATATGTGACACTTGTCAAAAGTGTAAACAAACCAAAAATTCTTTTAAAAACAAAAATGTGATATCCACTTCAAGACCTTTGGAGTTACTCCATATGGACTTGTTTGGACCATCACAAATCATGAGTTTTGGTGGTAGCTACTATGCTCTAGTTATTGTTGATGATTTCTCTCGATTTACATAGACATTATTTTTATCTGCGAAAAGCGACGCCTTCAAGTCTTTTAAAAATCTTGCCAAGCAAATTCAAAACCAACTTAACCTGAAAATAGTATATATACGAAGTGATCACGGGGGAGAATTTGAGAACTTTCAGTTCAACAAATTCTGTGATAAGCATGGCATTATGCATCAGTTCTCTACTCCTCGCACTCCACAACAAAATGGAGTTGTTGAGAGGAAAAATCGTGTACTAGAAGAATTAGCGAGAACAATGCTCAATGAAAGTAATACCCCCAAATACTTCTGGGCAGATGCAGTTCATACTGCATGTTATGTTATAAATCGAGTACTTTTAAGGCCTAATTTGAATAAAACTCCTTATGAACTATTAAAAGGCCGTAAACCAAACATATCCCATCTTCACGCTCCAAGCTCTATTTTTAGCATAACTTTGTTTCCGTATATCCATTATGACTTGTAGAGAATTCAGAATCACATTCCAAGCTATAGTTTGTGAGATGCAACTTGGCGGTGACAAGTGAACAGTTGAAAATCTATTTTTAGCATAAATTTGCTTCTGTATATCAGAATTGGACGTGTGACATATGCATTTGGGTAGAAAAATAATTTCAATCCATTGGGACAACCAGGGAAATCAGAATCACATTCCAAGCTATAGTTTGTGAGATGCAACTTGGTGGTGACAAGTGAACAGTTGAAAATTTATTTTTAGCATAACTTTATTTCCGTGTATCATAATTGGAAGTATGACATATGCATTTGGGGTAGAAAAATAATTTCAATCCATTGGGACTACCAGAGAAATCAGAATCACATTCCAACATATAGTTTGCGAGATGCAACTTGGCGGTGACAAATGAATAGTTGTAAATCTATTTTTAGCATAACTTTGTTAACATATATCAGAATTGGAAGTATGACATATGCATTTGGGGTAGAAAAATAAATTCTATCCATTGTCACTAGCAGAGAATTCAGAATCACATTCTACGCTATAGTTTGTGAGATGCAACTTGGCGGTGATAAGTGAATAGTTGAAAATCTATTTTTAGCATAACTTTGTTTATATATATGAGAATTGGACGTATGACATATGCATTAGGGGTAGAAAAATAACTTCTATCCATTGTGACTACCAAAGAATTCAGAATCACATTCCAAGCTATAGTTTGTGAGATGCAACTTGGCGGTGACAAGTGAATAGTTGAAAATCTATTTTTAGCATAACTTTGTTTCCGTATATCAGAATTGGACGTATGAAATATGCATTTGGGGTAGAAAAATAAATTCTATCCATTGTCACAAGCTGAGAATTCAGAATCACATTCTACGCTATTGTTTGTGAGATGCAACTTGGTGGTGATAAGTGAATAGTTGAAAATCTATTTTTAGCATTAATTTTTTTTCGTGTATCAGAATTGGACGTATGACATATGCATTTGGGGTAGAGAAATAAGTTCTATTCATTGAGACAACCATAGAAAGCAGAATCACTTTCTGAGAAATAGTTTGTGAGATGCAACTTCGTGGTGAAAAGTGAATAGTTGAAAATCGATTTTTAGCATAACTTTGTTTCTGTATATCAGAATCGGACGTATGACATATGCATTTCGGGTAGAAAAATAAGTTCTATGCATTGTAACAATCAGATAAAGCAGAGTCACATTCCGAGATGTAGTTTCTGAGATGCAACTTGGCGGTGAAAAGTGTTCAGTAGAAAATCTATTTTTAGCATAAATTTGTTTCCGTATATCAGAATTGGAATTGTGACATATGCATTTGGGGTAGAAAAATAATTTCAATCCAATGGGACAGCCAGAGAAATCAGAATCACATTCTAACCTATAGTTTGTGAGATGCAACTTGGCGGTGACAAGTGAATAGTTGTAAATCTATTTTTAGCATAACTTTGTTTCCGTAAATCAGAATTGGAAGTATGACATATGCATTTGGGGTAGAAAAATAAATTCTATTCATTGTGACCTCTAGAGAGTTCAGAATCACATTCTAAACTATAGTTTGTGAGATGCAACTTGGCGGTGACAAGTGAACAGATGAAAATCTATTTTTATCATAAATTTGCTTCCTTATATCAGAATTGAACGTGTGACATATGCATTTGGGGTAGAAAAATAATTTCAATTCATTTGGACAACCAGGCAAATCAGAATCACATTCCAAGCTATAGTTTGTGTGATGCAACTTGGCGGTGACAAGTGAATAGTTGAAAATCTATTTTTAACATAACGTTGTTGCCGTATATCAGAATTGGACATATGACTTATACATTTGGGGTAGGAAAATAAATTCTATCCATTGTGACTACCAGAGAAATCAGAATCACATTCCAAGCTATAGTTTGTGAGATGCAACTTCGCGGTGCCAAGTGAATTTTTGAAAATCTATTTTTAGCATAAATTTGTTTCGGTGTATCAAAATTGGACGTATGACATATGCATTTGTGGTAGAAAAATAATTTCAATCCATTTGGAGAACCAGAGAAATCAGAATCACATTCCAGGCAATAGTTTGTGAGATGCAACTTGGCGGTGACAAGTGAATAGTTGAAAATCTATTTTTAGAATTACTTTGTTTCCGTATATCATAATTGGACGTATGACATATGCATTTGGGGTAGAAAAATAAATTCTATCCATTGTCACTACCAGAGAATTCAGAATCACATTCCAAGCTCTAGTTTGTGAGATGCAACGTGGCGGTGACAAGTGAATAGTTGAAAATCAATTTTTAAGATAAATTAGTTTCCGTTTATCAGCATTGGACGTATGACTTCTACATTTTTGGTAGAAAAATAATTTCTATCCAGTGGGACAACCAGAGAAATCAGAATCACATTCCAACCTATAGCTTGTGAGATGCAACTTGGCGGCGACAAGTGAATAGTTGTAAATCTATTTTTTGCTTAACTTTGTTTCCGTATATCAGAATTGGAAGTATGACATATGCATTTGGGGTAGAAAAATAAATTCTATCCATTATGACTTCTAGAGAATTCAGAATCACATTCCAAGCAATAGTTTGTGAGATGCAACTTGGCGGTGACAAGTGACAGTTGAAAATCTATTTTTAGCATAACTTTGTTTCCGTGTATCATAATTGGAAGTATGACATATGCATTTGGGGTAGAAAAATAATTTCAATCCATTGGGACACCAGAGAAATCAGAATCACATTCCAACATATAGTTTGCGAGATGCAACTTGGCGGTGAAAAGTGAATAGTTGTAAATTTATTTTTAGCATAACTTTGTTTCCATATATCAGAATTGGAAGTATGACATATGCATTTGTGGTAGAAAAATAAATTCAATCAATTGGGACACCCATAGAAATCAGAATCACAGTCCAAGCTATAGTTTGTGTGATGCAACTTGGCAGTGACAAGTGAATAGTTGAAAATCTATTTTTACCATAACTTTGTTTCCGTTTATCAGAATTGGACATATGACATATGCATTTGGGGTAGAAAAATAATTTCTATCCAATGGGACAACCAGAGAAATCAGAATCACATTCCAACCTATAGTTTGTGAGATGCAACTTGGCGGCGACAACTGAATAGTTGTAAATCTATTTTTTGCATAACTTTGTTTCCGTATATCAGAATTGGAAGTATGACATATGCATTTGGGGTAGAAAAATAAATTCTATGCATTGTGACTTCTAGAGAATTCAGAATAACATTCCAAGCTATAGTTTGTGGGATGCAACTAGGCGGTGACAAGTGAACATTTGAAAATCTATTTTTAGCATAAATTTGCTTCTGTACATCAGAATTGGACATGTGACATATGCATTTGGGTTGGAAAAATAATTTCAATCCATTGGAACAACCAGGGAAATCAGAATCACATTCCAACCTATAGTTTGTGAGATGCAACTTGGCGGTGACAAGTGAATAGTTTTAAATCTATTTTTAGCATTACTTTGTTTCCGTTTATCATAATTGGACGTATGACATATATATGCATTTGGGGTAGAAAAATAAACTTTATCCATTGTGACTTCCAGAGAATTCAGAATCACATACCAAGCTATAGCTTGTGAGATGCAACTTGGCGATGACAAGTGAACAATTAAAAATCTATTTTTAGCATTAATTTGTTTCCGTGTATCAGAATTTAACGTATGACATATGCATTTGGGGTAGAGAAATAAGTTCTATCCATTGTGACTACCAGAGAATTCAGAATCACATTCCAAGCTATAGTTTGTGAGATGCAACTTGGCGGTGACATGTGAATAGTTGAAAATCTATTTTTAGCATTACTTTGTTTCTGTATATCATAATTGGACGTATGACATATATATGCATTTGGGGTAGAAAAATAAACTTTATCCATTGTGACTTCCAGAGAATTCAGATTCACATACCAAGCTATAGCTTGTGAGATGCAACTTGGCGATGACAAGTGAACAGTTAAAAATCTATTTTTAGCATTAATTTGTTTCCGTGTATCAGAATTGAACGTGTGACATATGCATTTGGGGTAGAGAAATAAGTTCTATCCATTGTGACTACCAGAGAATTCAGAATCACATTCCAAGCTATAGTTTGTGAAATGCAACTTGGCGGTGACAAGTGAATAGTTGAAAATCTATTTTTAGCATAACTTTGTTTCCGTATATCAGAATTGGATGTATGACATATGCATTTGGGGTAGAAAAATAAATTCTATCCATTGTGACTACCAGAGAATATAGAATCATATTCCAGCTATAGTTTGTCAGATGCAACTTGGCGGTGACAAGTGAATAGTTTTAAATCTAATTTTAGCATTACTTTGTTTCCGTATATCATAATTGGACGTATGACATATATATGCATTTGGGGTAGAAAAATAAACTTTATCCATTGTGACTTCCATAGAATTCAGAATCACATACCAAACTATAGCTTGTGAGATGCAACTTGGCGATGACAAGTGAAGAGTTAAAAATCTATTTTTAGCATTAATTTGTTTCCGTATATCAGAATTGGATGTATGACATATGCATTTGGGGTAGAAAAATAAGTTCTATCCATTGTGAAAACAAAAGAAAACAGAATCACATTCCGAGCTATAGTTTATGAGATGCAACTTGGCAGTGACAAGTGAACAGTTGAAAATCTATTTTTAGCATTAATTTATTTTCGTGTATCAGAATTGGATGTATGACATATGCATTTGGGATAGAGAACTAAGTTCTCTCCATTGAGACAACCATAGAAAGCTTAATCACTTTCTGAGCAATAGTTTGTGAGATGCAATATCGTGGTGAAAATTAAATAGTTGAAAAAATCGATTTTTAGCATAACTTTGTTTCTGTATATCAGAATCGGACGTATGACATATGCATTTGGGGTAGAAAAATAAGTTCTATCCATTGTGAAAATAAAAGTGAACAGAATCACATTCCGAGCTATAGTTTGTGAGATGCAACTTGGCAGTGACAAGTGAATAGTTGAAAATCTATTTTTAGCATAAATTAGCTTCCGTATATCAGAATTGGACGTGTGACATATGCATTTGGGGTAAAAAATAATTTCAATCCATTGGGACACCCAGAGAAATCAGAATCACATTCCAGCCTATAGTTTGTGAGATGCAACTTGGCGGTGACAAGTGAATAGTTGTAAATCTAATTTTAGCATAACTTTGTTTCCGTTTATCAGAATTTGACATATGACAAATGCATTTGGGGTAGAAAAATAAATTCTATCCATTGTGACTACCAGAGAATATAGAATCATATTCCAAGCTATAGTTTGTGAGATGCAACTTGGCGGTGACAAGTGAATAGTTGAAAATCTATTTTTAGCATAACTTGGTTTCCGTATATCATAATTGGACGTATGACATATGCATTTGGGGTAGAAAAATAAATTCTATCCATTGTCACTACCAGAGAAATCAGATTCACATTCCACGCTATAGTTTGTGAGATGCAACTTGGCAGTGATAAGTGAAGAGTTGAAAATCTATTTTTAGCATTAATTTGTTTCTGTATATCAGAATCGGACGTATGACATATGCATTTGGGGTAGAAAAATAAGTTCTATCAATTGAGACTACCAGAGAAAGCAGAATCACATTCTGAGATATAGTTTGTGAGATGCAACTTGGCGGTGAAAAGTGAACAGTTGAAAATCTATTTTTAGCATAAATTTGTTTTCGTATATCAGAATTAGACGTGTAACATATGCATTTGGGGTAGAAAAATAATTTAAATCCATTGGGACAACCACATAAATCAGAATCACATTCCATCGTATAGTTTGTGAGATGCAACTTGGCGGTGACAAGTGAATAGTTGTAAATCTATTTTTATCTTAACTTTGTTTCCGTATATCAGAATTGGAAATATGACATATGCATTTGGGGTAGAAAAATAAATTCTATCCATTGTGACTACAAAAGAATTCAGAATCACATTCTAAGCTATAGTTTGTGAGATGCAACTTGGCGGTGACAAGTGAATAGTTGAAAATCTAATTTTAGCATAAATTTGTTTCCGTAAATCAGAATTCGACGTATGTCATATGCATTTGAGGTAGTAAATAAATTTTATCCATTGTGACTACCAGAGAATTCAGAATCACATTCCAAGCTATAGTATGTGAAATGCAACTTGGCGGTGACAAGTGAACATTTGAAAATCTATTTTTAGAATAAATTTGTTTCCGTGTATCAGAGTTGGACGTATGACATATGCATTTGGGTTAGAAAAATAAATTCTATCCATTGTGACTACAAGAGAATTCAGAATCACATTCCAACCTATAGTTTGTGAGATGCAACTTGGCGGTGACAAGTGAATAGTTGTAAATCTATTTTTAGCATAACTTTGTTTCCGTGTATCAGAATTGAACGTATGACATATGCATTTGGGGTAGAGAAATAAGTTCTATCCATTGTGACTACCAGAGAATTCAGAATCACATTCCAAGCTATAGTTTGTGAGATGCAACTTGGCGGTGACAAGTGAATAGTTGAAAATCTATTTTTAGCATAAATTTGCTTCCGTATATCAGAATTGGACGTGTGACATATGCATTTGGGGTAGAAAAATAATTTCAATCGATTGGGACAACCAGAGAAATCAGAATCACATTCCAAGCTATAGTTTGTGTCATGCAACTTGGCGGTGACAAGTGAACAGTTAAAAATCAATTTTTGGCATAACTTTGTTTCCGTATATCAGAATTGGACGTATGACATATGCATTTGGGGTAGAAAAATAAATTTTATCCATTGTGACTACCAGAGAATTTAGAATCACATTCCAAGCTATAGTATGTGAGATGCAACTTGGCGGTGACAAGTGAATAGTTGAAAATCTATTTTTAGCATTAATTTGTTTCCGTTTATCAGAATTGGATGTATGACATATGCATTTGGGGTAGAAAAATAACTTCTATCCGTTGTGAAAATCAGAGAAACCAAAATCACTTTCCAGCTATAGTTTGGGAGATGCAAATTGGAGGTGACAAGTGAAAAGTTGAAAATCAATTTTTAGCATAACTTTGTTTCCGTATATCAGAATTGGACGTATGACAAATGCATTTGAGGTAGAAAAATAAATTTTATCCATTGTGACAACCAGAGAATTCAGAATCACATTCCAAGCTATAGTATGTGAGATGCAACTTGGCGGTGACAAGTGAACATTTGAAAATCTATTTTTAGCATAAATTTGTTTCCGTATATCAAAGTTGGACGTATGACATATGCATTTGGGGCAGAAAAATAAACTCTATCCATTGTGACTTCCAGAGAATTCAGAATCACATTCTAAGCTATAGTTTGTGAGATGAAACTTGGCGGTGACACGTGAACAGTTGAAAATCTATTTTTAGCATTAATTTGTTTTCGTGTATCAGAATTGGACGTATGACATATGCATTTTGGGTAGATAAATAAGTTCTATCCGTTGAGACAACCATAGAAAGCAGAATCACTTTCTGAGGAATAGATTGTGAGATGCAACTTCGTGGTGAAAAGTGACTAGTTGAAAATCGATTTTTAGCATAACTTTGTTTCTGTATATCAGAATCGGACGTATGACATATGAATTTGGTGTAGAAAAATAAGTTCTATAAATTGTGACAACCAGAGAAAGCAGAATCACAATCCGAGTTGTTGTTTCAGAGATGCAACTTGGCGGTGAAAAGTGAACAGTTGAAAATCTATTTTTAGGATAAATTTGTTTACGTATATCAGAATTGGACGTGTGACATATGCATTTGGGGTTGAAAAATAATTTCAATCCATCGGAACAGCTAGAGAAATCAGAATCACATTCCAAGCTATAGTTTGTGAGATGCCACTTGGCGGTGACAAATGAATAGTTGAAAATCAATTTTTAGCATAACTTTGTTTCCGTATATCAGAATTGGACGTATGACATATGCATTTGGGGTAGAAAAATAAATTTTATCCATTGTGACTACCATAGAATTCAGAATCACATTCCAAACTATAGTATGTGAGATGCAAATTGGCGGTGACAAGTGAATAGTTGAAAATCTATTTTTAGCATTAATTTGTTTCCGTGTATCAGAATTGGACGTATGAAATATGCATTTGGGGTAGAAAAATAACTTCTATCCGTTGTGACAATCAGAGAAACCAAAATCACTCTCCAGCTATAGTTTGGGAGATGCAAATTGGAGGTGACAAGTGAAAAGTTGAAAATCAATTTTTTGCATAACTTTGTTTCCGTATATCAGAGTTGGACGTATGACAAATGCATTTGAGGTAGAAAAATAAATTTTATCCTTGTGACTACAAGAGAATTCAGAATCACATTCCAAGCTATAGTATGTGAGATGCAACTTGGCGGTGACAAGTGAACATTTGAAAATCTATTTTTAGCATAAATTTTTTTCCGTGTATCAGAGTTGGACGTTTGACATATGCATTTTGGGCCGAAAAATAAACTCTATCCATTGTAACTTCCAGAGAATTCAGAATCACATTCTAAGCTATAGTTTGTGAGATGAAACTTGGCGGTGATACGTGAACAGTTGAAAATCTATTTTTAGCATTAATTTGTTTTCGTGTATCAGAATTGGACGTATGACAGATGCATTTTGGGTAGATAAATAAGTTCTATCCATTGAGACAACCATAGAAAGCAGAATCACTTTCTGAGCAATAGTTTGTTTGATGCAACTTCGTGGTGACAAGTGAACATTTGAAAATCTATTTTTAGCATAAATTTGTTTCCGAGTATCAGAGTTGGACGTATGACATATGCATTTGGGGTTGAAAAAAAAGTTCTATCCATTGTGACAACCAGAGAAAGCAGAATCACAATCCGAGATGATGTTTGTGAGATGCAACTTGGCGGTGAAAAGTGAACAATTGAAAATCTATTTTTAGCATAAATTTGTTTCAGTATATCAGAATTGGACGTGTGACATGCAATTGGGTTAGAAAAATAATTTCAATCCATTGGGACAACCAGAGAAATCAGAATCACATTCCAACCTATAGTCTGTGAGATGCAACTTTGTGGTGACAAGTGAATAGATGTAAATCTATTTTTAGCATAATTTTGTTTCCGTATATCAGAATTGGAAGTATGACATATGCATTTGGGGTAGAAAAATAAATTCTATCCATTGTGACCATCAGAGGATTCAGAATTACATTCAAAGCTATAGTTTGTGAGATGCAACTTGGCGGTGACTAGTGAACAGTTGAAAATCTATTTTTAGCATAAATTTGTTTCCGTGTATCAGAATTGGACGTATAACATATGCATTTGGGGTAGAAAAATAAATTTCATCCATTGTGACTACCATAGAATTCAGAATCACATTCCAAACTATAGTATGTGAGATGCAACTTGGCGGTGACAAGTGAATAGTTGAAAATCTATTTTTAGCATTAATTTGTTTCCGTGTATCAGAATTGGACGTATGACATATGCATTTGGGGTAGAGAAATAAGTTCTATCCACTGTGACAACCATAAAAAGCAGAATCACTTTCCGAGCAATAGTTTGTGAGATGCAACTTGGCGGTGAAAAGTGAATAGTTGAAAATCGTTTTTTAGCATAACTTTGTTTTCGTATATCAGAATTGGACGTATGACATATGCATTTGGGGTCGAGAAATAAGTTCTATCCACTGTGAGAATTCAGAATCACATTCCTTGCTATAGTTTGTGGGATGCAATTTGGCGGTGACAAGTGAATAATTGTAAATCTATTTTTAGCATAACTTTGTTTCCGTATATCAGAATTGGACGTGTGACATATGCATTTGGGGTAGAAAAATAATTTAAATTCATTAGGACAACCAAAGAAATCAGAATCACATTGCAACGTATAGTTTGTGAGTTTCAACTTGGCGGTGACAAGTGAATAGTTGTAAATCTATTTTTAGCATAACTTTGTTTCCGTATATCAGAATTGGACGTATGACATATTTATTTGGGGTAGAAAAATAAACTTTATCCATTGTGACTTCCAGAGAATTCAGAATCACATTCCAAGCTATAGTTTGTGAGATGCAACCTGGCGGTGACAAGTGAACAGTTGAAAATTTATTTTTAGCTTAAATTTGTTTCCGTTTATCAGAATTGGACGTATTACATATGCATTTCGGGTAGAGAAATAAGTTCTATCCATTGCGACAACCATAGAAAGCATAATCACTTTTTGAGCAATAGTTTGTGAGATACAACTTGAAGGTGAAAAGTGAATAGTTGAAAATCGATTTTTAGCATTACTTTGTTTCCGTATATTAGAATCGGACGTATGACATATGTATTTGGGGTTGAAAAATAATTTCAATCCATTGGGACAACCAAAGAAATCAGAATCACATTCTGAGCAATAGTCTGTGAGATGCAACTTGGCGGTGACAAGTGAACAGTTGAAAATCTATTTTTAGCATTAATTTGTTTCCGTGTATCAGAATTGGACGTATGACATAAGCATTTGGGGTAGAGAAATAATTTCTATACATTGTGACAACCAGAGAAAGCATAATCACATTCGGAGATGTAGTTTGTGAGATGCAACTTGGCGGTGAAAAGTGAACAATTGAAAATCTATTTTTAGCATAAATTTGTTTCCGTATATCAGAATTGGACGTGTGACATGTAATTGGGTTAGAAAAATAATTTCAATCCATTGGGACAACCAGAGAAATCAGAATCACATTCCAACCTATAGTTTGTGAGTTGCAACTTTGTGGTGACAAGTGAATAGATGTAAATCTATTTTTAGCATAATTTTGTTTCCGTATATCAGAATTGGAAGTATGACATATGCATTTGGGGTAGAAAAATAAATTCAATCCATTGTGACTTCTAGAGAATTCAGAATAACATTCCAAGCAATAGTTTGTGAGATGCAACTTGGCGGTGACAAGTGAATAGTTGGAAATCTATTTTTAGCATAACTTTGTTTCCGTATATCAGAATTGGACATATGACATATGCATTTGGGGTAGAGAAATAAGTTCTATCCATTGAGACAACAATAGAAAGCAGAATCACTTTCTGAGAAATTGTTTGTGAGATGCAACTTGACGGTGAAAAGTGAATAGTTGAAAATCGATTTTTAGCATAACATTGTTTCCGTATATCAGAATCGGACGTATGATATATGCATTTGGGGTAGAAAAATAAGTTATATCCAATGTGACAACCAGGGAAAGAAGAATCACATTCCGAGATATAGTTTGTGAGATGCAACTTGGCGTAGAAAAGTGAACAGTTGAAAATCTATTTTTAGCATAACTTAGTTTTCGTATTTCAGAATTGGACTTATGACATATGCATTTGGGGTAGAAATGTAAATTCTATCCATTGTCACTACGAAAGAATTCAGAATCACATTCCAAGCTATAGTTTGTGAGATGTAACATGGCGGTGACAAGTGAATAGTTGAAAATCTATTTTTAGCATAACTTTGTTTTAGTATATCAGAATTGGACGTATGACAAATGAATTTGTGGTAGTAAAAATAAGTTCTATCCATTGTAACAAACAGAGAAATCATAATAACATTCCGAGATGTAGTTTGTGAGATGCAACTTGGCGGTAAAAAGTGAACAGTTGAAAATATAATTTTAGTATAAATCTGTTTCCGTTTATCAGAACTGGACGTGTAACATATGCATTTGGGGTAGAGAAATAAGTTATCTCCACAGTGACAACCATAGAAAGCAGAAACACAATCCATGCTATAGTTTGTGAGATGCAACTTGGCAGTGACAACTGAACATTTGAAAATCTATTTTTAGCATAAATTTGTTTCCGTGTATCCGAATTGGACGTATGCCATATGCATTTGGGGTAGAAAAATTACCTCTATCCGTTGTGACAATCAGAGAAACCAGAATCACTTTCCAGCTATAGTTTGGGAGATGCAAATTGGAGGTGACAAGTGAATAGTCGAAAATATATTTTTATCATAACTTTTTTTCCGTATATCAGAATCGGACGAATGACATATGCATTTGGGGTTTAAAAACAAGTTTTATCCATTGTGATAACAAGATAAAGCAGAATCACATTCCGAAATATAGTTTGTGAGATGCAACTTGGCGGTAAAAAGTGAACAGTTGAAAATATATTTTTAGCTTAACTTTGTTTCCTTATATCAGAAATGGACGTGTGACGTATGCATTAGGTGTAGAAAAATAATTTAAATCCATTGGGACAACCAGAGAGATCAGAATCACATTCCATGCTATAGTTTGTGAGATGCAACTTGGCGGTGACAAGTGAATAGTTGAAAATCTATTTTTGGCATATCTTTGTTTCCGTATATCAGAATTAGACGTATGACATATGCATTTGGGGTAGAGAAATAAGTTCTATCCATTGAGACAACCATAGAAAGCATAATCACTTTCTGAACAATTGTTTGTGAGATGCAACTTGGCGGTAAATAGTGAACAGTTGAAAATCTATTTTTAGCATAACTTTGTTTCCGTATATCAGAAATGGATGTGTGACGTATTCATTAGGTGTAGAAAAATAATTTAAATCCATTGGGACAACAAGAAAGATCAGAATCACATTCCATGCTATAGTTTGTGAGATGCAACTTGGCGGTGACAAGTGAACAGTTGAAAATCTATTAGCATTAATTTGTTTCCGTGTATCAGAATTGGACGTATGACATAAGCATTTGGGGTAGAGAAATAAGTTCTATACATTGTGACAACCAGAGAAAGCATAATCACATTCGGAGATGTAGTTTGTGAGATGCAACTTGGCGGTGAAAAGTGAACAATTGAAAATCTATTTTTAGCATAAATTTGTTTCCGTATATCAGAATTGGACGTGTGACATGCAATTGGGTTAGAAAAATAATTTCGATCCATTGGGACAACCAGAGAAATCAGAATCACATTCCAACCTATAGTTTGTGAGATGCAACTTTGTGTTGACAAGTGAATAGATGTAAATCTATTTTTAGCATAATTTTGTTTCCGTATATCAGAATTGGAAGTATGACATATGCATTTGGGGTAGAAAAATAAATTCTATACATTGTGACCATCAGAGAATTCAGAATCACATTCCAGGCTATAGTTTGTGAGATGCAACTTTGTGTTGACAAGTGAATAGATGTAAATCTATTTTTAGCATAAATTTGTTTCCTTGTATCAGAATTGGACGTATGACATATGCATTTGGGGAAGAAAAATAATTTAAATCCATTGGCCCAACCAGAGAAATCAGAATCAGATTCCAAGCAATAGTTTGTGAGATGCAACTTGGCGGTGACAAGTGAATAGTTGGAAATCTATTTTTGGCATAACTTTGTTTCCGTATATCAGAATTAGACGTATGACATATGCATTTGGGGTAGAGAAATAAGTTCTATCCACTGTGACAACCATAGAAAGCAGAATCACTTTCCGAGCAATAGTTTGTGAAATGCAACTTGGCGGTGAAAAGTGAAGAGTTGAAAAGCGATTTTTAGCATAACTTTGTTTCCGTATATTAGAATTGGACGTTTGACATATGCATTTGGGGTAGAAAAATAAAGTTTATCCATTGTGACTTCTAGAGAATTCAGAATCATATTCCAAGCTATAGTTTGTGAGATGAAACTTGGCGGTGACAAGTGAACAGTTGAAAATCTATTTTTAGCATTAATTTGTTTCCGTGTGTCAGAATTAGACGTATGACATATGCATTTGGGGTAGAGAAAAAGTTCTATCCACTGTGACAACCATAGAAAGCAGAATCACTTTCCGAGCAATAGTTTGTGAGATGCAACTTGGCGGTGAAAAGTGAACAGTTGAAAATCGATTTTTAGCATAACTTTGTTACCGTATATCAGAATTGGACGTTTGACATATGCATTTGGGGTAGAGAAATAAGTTTTATCCACTGTGACAACCATAGAGAGCAGAATCACTTTCCGAGCAATAGTTTGTGAGATGCAACTTGGCGGTGAAAAGTGAACAGTTGAAAATCGATTTTTAGCATAACTTTGTTTCCGTATATCAGAATTGGACGTATGAAATATGCATTTGGGGTAGAAATATAAACTTTATCGATTGTGACTTCCAGAGAATTCAGAATCACATTCCAGGCTATAGTTTGTGAGATGAAACTTGGCGTTGACAAGTGAATAGTTGAAAATCTATTTTTAGCATTAATTTGTTTCCGTTTATCAGAATTGGACGTATGACATATGCATTTTGGGTAGAGAAATAAGTTCTATCCACTGTGACAACCATAGAAAGCAGAATCACTTTCCGAGCAATAGTTTGTGAGATGCAACTTGGCGGTGAAAAGTGAAGAGTTGAAAATCGATTTTTAGCATAACTTTGTATCCGTATATCAGAATTGGACGAATGACATATGCATTTGGGGTAGAGAAATAAGTTCTATCCACTGTGACAACCATAAAAAGCAGAATCACTTTCCGAGCAATAGTTTGTGAGATGCAACTTGGCGGTGAATAGTGAACAGTTGAAAATCGATTTTTAGCATAACTATGTTTCCGTTTATTAGAATCGGACGTATGACATTTGAATTTGGGGTAGAAAAATAAGTTATATCCAATGTGACAACCAGAGAAAGCAGAATCACATTCCGAGATATAGTTTGTGAGATGCAACTTGGCGGTGACAAGTGAAAATTTGAAAATCTATTTTTAGCATTAATTTGTTTCCATGTATCAGAATTGGACGTATGACATATTCATTTGGGGTAGTGAACTAGGTTCTATGCATTGTGACTACGAAAGAATTCAGAATCACATTCCAAGCTATAGTTTGTGAGATGCAACTTGGCGGTGACAAGTGAACATTTGAAAATCTATTTTTAGCATTAATATGTTTCCGTGTATCAGAATTGGACGTATGACATATGCATTTGGGGTAGAGAAATAAGTTCTATACATTGAGACAACCATAGAAAGCAGAATCACTTTTTGAGCAATAGTTTGTGAGATGCAACTTGGCGGTGAAAAGTGAATAGTTGAAAATCGTTTTTTAGCATAACTTTGTTTTCGTATATCAGAATTGGACGTATGACAAATGCATTTGGGGTCGAGAAATAAGTTCTATCCACTGTGACAACCATAGAAAGCAGAATCACTTTCCGAGCAATAGTTTATGAGATGCAACTTGGCGGTGAAAAGTGAACAGTTGAAAATCTATTTTTAGCATAACTTTGTTTCCGTATATCAGAATCGGACATATGACATATGCAATAGGGGTAGAGAAATAAGTTTTATCCACTGTGACAACCATAGAGAGCAGAATCACTTTCCGAGCAATAGTTTGTGAGATGCAACTTGGCGGTGAAAAGTGAACAGTTGAAAATCGATTTTTAGCATAACTTTGTTTCCGTATATCAGAATTGGACGTATGAAATATGCATTTGGGGTAGAAATATAAACTTTATCGATTGTGACTTCCAGAGAATTCAGAATCACATTCCAGGCTATAGTTTGTGAGATGAAACTTGGCGTTGACAAGTGAATAGTTGAAAATCTATTTTTAGCATTAATTTGTTTCCGTTTATCAGAATTGGACGTATGACATATGCATTTTGGGTAGAGAAATAAGTTCTATCCACTGTGACAACCATAGAAAGCAGAATCACTTTCCGAGCAATAGTTTGTGAGATGCAACTTGGCGGTGAAAAGTGAAGAGTTGAAAATCGATTTTTAGCATAACTTTGTATCCGTATATCAGAATTGGACGAATGACATATGCATTTGGGGTAGAGAAATAAGTTCTATCCACTGTGACAACCATAAAAAGCAGAATCACTTTCCGAGCAATAGTTTGTGAGATGCAACTTGGCGGTGAAAAGTGAATAGTTGAAAATCGATTTTTAGCATAACTATGTTTCCGTTTATCAGAATCGGACGTATGACATTTGAATTTGGGGTAGAAAAATAAGTTATATCTAATGTGACAACCAGAGAAAGCAGAATCACATTCCGAGATATAGTTTGTGAGATGCAACTTGGCGGTGACAAGTGAAAATTTGAAAATCTATTTTTAGCATTAATTTTTTTCCATGTATCAGAATTGGACGTATGACATATTCATTTGGGGTAGTGAACTAGGTTCTATGCATTGTGACTACGAAAGAATTCAGAATCACATTCCAAGCTATAGTTTGTGAGATGCAACTTGGCGGTGACAAGTGAACATTTGAAAATCTATTTTTAGCATAAATTTGTTTCTGTGTATCAGAATTGGACGTATGACATATGCATTTGGGGTACAAAAATAATTTCATTGCATTGGAACAACCAGAGAAATCAGAATCACATTCCAAGCTATAGTTTGTGAGATGCAACTTGGCGGTGACAAGTGAATAGTTGAAAATCAATTTTTAGCATAACTTTGTTTCCGTATATCAGAATTGGACGTATGACATATGCATTTGGGGTAGAAAAATAAACTTTATCGATTGTGACTTCCAGAGAATTCAGAATCACATTGCAAGCTATAGTTTGTGAGATGAAACTTGGCGGTGACAAGTGAATAGTTGAAAATCTATTTTTAGCATTAATTTGTTTCCGTGTATAAGAATTGGACGTATGACATATGCATTTGGGGTAGAGAAATAATTTCTATCCATTGTGACTACCAGAGAATTCAGAATCACATTCCAAGCTATAGTTTGTGAGATGCAACATGGTGGTGACAAGTGAACAGTTGAAAAGAGAATAGTTGAAAATCTATTTTTAACATAAATTTGTTTCCGTTTATCAGAATTGGACGTATGACATATGCATTTGGCGTAGAAAAATAAGTTCTATCCCTTGTGACAACCAGAGAAAGCAGAATCACATTCTGAGATATAGTTTGTGAGATGCAACTTGGCGGTGAAAAGTGAAAAGTTGAAAATCGATTTTTAGCATAACTTTGTTGCCGTATATCAGAATTTGACGTGTAACATATGCATTTGGCGTGGAAAAATAAGTTGTATCCATTGTGACTACCAGAGAAAGTAGAATCACATTCCGAGATATAGTTTGTGAGTTGCAACTTGGCAGTGAAAAGTGAACAGTTTAAAATCTATTTTTAGCATAACTTTGTTTCCGTATATCAGAATTGGACGTATGACATATGCATTCTGGGTAGAAAAATAAAATTTATCCATTGTGACTTCCAGAGATTTCAGAATCACATTCCAATCTATAGTTTGTGGGATGCAACATGGTGGTGACAAGTGAATATTTGAAAATCTATTTTTTGCATAAATTTGTTTCTGTGTATCAGAATTGGACGTATGACATATGCATTTGGGGTAGAAAAATAATTTCAATCCATTGGGACAACCAGAGAAATCAGAATCACATTCCAAGCTATAGTATGTGAGATGCAACTTGGCGGTGACAAGTGAATAGTTGAAAATCTATTTTTAGCATTAGTTTGTTACCGTGTATCAGAATTGGACGTATGACATATGCATTGGGGTAGAGAAATAAGTTCTATCCATTGTGACTACTAGAGAATTCAGAATCACATTCCAAGCTATAGTTTGTGAGATGCAACTTGGCAGTGTAAAGTGAACAGTTGAAAATCGATTTTTAGCATAACTTTGTTTCCGTATATCGGAATTGGACGTATGACATATGCATTTGGGGTAGAAATATAAACTTTATCCATTGTAACTTCCAGAGAATTCGGAATCACATTCCAAGCTAAAGTTTGTGAGATGAAACTTGGCGTTAACAAGTGAAAATCTATTTTTAGCATTAATTTGTTTCCGTGTATCAGAATTGGACGTATGACATATGCATTTGGGGTAGAGAAATAAGTTCTATCCATTGAGACAACCATAGAAAGTAGAATCACTTTCTGAGCAATAGTTTGTGAGATGCAACTTGGCAGTGAAAAGTGAACATTTGAAAATCTATTTTTAGCATAAATTTGTTTCCGTTTATCAGAATTGGACGTATGACATATGCATTTGGGGTAGAAAAATAATTTCACTCCAATGGAACAACCAGAGATATAAGAATCACATTCCAAGCTATAGTTTGTGAGATGCAACTTGGAGTTGACAAGTGAATAGTTGAAAATCTATTTTTAGCATAACTTTGTTTCCGTATATCAGAATTGGACGTATGACATATGCATTTGGGGTAGAAAAGTAAATTTTTTCCATTGTGACTACCAGAGAATTCAGAATCACATTCCAAGCTATAGTATGTGAGATGCAACTTGGCGGTGACAAGTGAATAGTTGAAAATCTATTTTTAGCATTAGTTTGTTACCGTGTATCAGAATTGGACGTATGACATATGCATTGGGGTAGAGAAATAAGTTCTATCCATTGTGACTAATAGAGAATTCAGAATCACATTCCAAGCTATAGTTTGTGATATGCAACTTGGCGGTGACAAGTGAATAGTTGTAAATCTATTTTTAGCATAACTTTGTTTCCGTATATCAGAATTGGACATATGACATATGCAATAGGAGTAGAAAAATTACCTCTATCCGTTGTGACAATCAGAGAAACCAGAATCACTTTCCAACTATAGTTTGGGAGATGCAAATTGGAGGTGACAAGTGAATAGTTGAAAATCTATTTTTAGCATTAGTTTGTTACCGTGTATCAGAATTGGACGTATGACATATGCATTGGGGTAGAGAAATAAGTTCTATCCATTGTGACTACCAGAGAATTCAGAATCACATTCCAAGCTATAGTTTGTGAGATGCAACTTGGCAGTGACAAGTGAACATTTGAAAATCTATTTTTAGCATAAATTTGTTTCTGTGTATCAGAATTGGACGTATGCCAGATGCATTTGGGGTAGAAAATTTACCTCTATCCTTTGTGACAATCAAAGAAACCAGAATCACTTTCCAGCTATAGTTTGGGAGATGCAAATTGGAGGTGACAAGTGAATAGTTGAAAATATATTTTTATCATAACTTTGTTTTCGTATATCAGAATCGGACGAATGACATATGCATTTGGGGTTTAAAAACAAGTTTTATCCATTGTGACAACAAGATAAAGCAGAATCACATTCCGAGATATAGTTTGTGAGATGCAACTTGGCGGTAAAAAGTGAACAGTTGAAAATCTATTTTTAGCATAACTTTGTTTCCGTATATCAGAATCGGACATATGACATATGCAATAGGGGTAGAGAAATAAGTTCTATCCACTGTGACAACCATAAAAAGCAGAATCACTTTCCGAGCAATAGTTTGTGAGATGCAACTTGGCGGTGAAAAGTGAATAGTTGAAAATCGATTTTTAGCATAATTATGTTTCCGTTTATCAGAATCGGACGTATGACATTTGAATTTGGGGTAGAAAAATAAGTTATATCTAATGTGACAACCAGAGAAAGCAGAATCACATTCCGAGATATAGTTGTGAGATGCAACTTGGCGGTGACAAGTGAAAATTTGAAAATCTATTTTTAGCATTAATTTGTTTCCATGTATCAGAATTGGACGTATGACATATTCATTTGGGGTAGTGATCTAGGTTCTATGCATTGTGACTACGAAAGAATTCAGAATCACATTCCAAGCTATAGTTTGTGAGATGCAACTTGGCGGTGACAAGTGAACATTTGAAAATCTATTTTTAGCATAAATTTGTTTCTGTGTATCAGAATTGGACGTATGACATATGCATTTGGGGTACAAAAATAATTTCATTGCATTGGAACAACCAGAGAAATCAGAATCACATTCCAAGCTATAGTTTGTGAGATGCAACTTGGCGGTGACAAGTGAATAGTTGAAAATCAATTTTTAGCATAACTTTGTTTCCGTATATCAGAATTGGACGTATGACATATGCATTTGGGGTAGAAAAATAAACTTTATCGATTGTGACTTCCAGAGAATTCAGAAATCACATTGCAAGCTATAGTTTGTGAGATGAAACTTGGCGGTGACAAGTGAATAGTTGAAAATCTATTTTTGGCATTAATTTGTTTCCGTGTATAAGAATTGGACGTATGACATATGCATTTGGGGTAGAGAAATAATTTCTATCCATTGTGACTACCAGAGAATTCAGAATCACATTCCAAGCTATAGTTTGTGAGATGCAACATGGTGGTGACAAGTGAACAGTTGAAAAGAGAATAGTTGAAAATCTATTTTTAACATAAATTTGTTTCCGTTTATCAGAATTGGACGTATGACATATGCATTTGGCGTAGAAAAATAAGTTCTATCCCTTGTGACAACCAGAGAAAGCAGAATCACATTCTGAGATATAGTTTGTGAGATGCAACTTGGCGGTGAAAAGTGAAAAGTTGAAAATCGATTTTTAGCATAACTTTGTTGCCGTATATCAGAATTTGACGTGTAACATATGCATTTGGCGTGGAAAAATAAGTTGTATCCATTGTGACTACCAGAGAAAGTAGAATCACATTCCGAGATATAGTTTGTGAGTTGCAACTTGGCAGTGAAAAGTGAACAGTTTAAAATCTATTTTTAGCATAACTTTGTTTCCGTATATCAGAATTGGACGTATGACATATGCATTCTGGGTAGAAAAATAAAATTTATCCATTGTGACTTCCAGAGATTTCAGAATCACATTCCAATCTATAGTTTGTGGGATGCAACATGGTGGTGACAAGTGAATATTGAAAATCTATTTTTGCATAAATTTGTTTCTGTGTATCAGAATTGGACGTATGACATATGCATTTGGGGTAGAAAAATAATTTCAATCCATTGGGACAACCAGAGAAATCAGAATCACATTCCAAGCTATAGTATGTGAGATGCAACTTGGCGGTGACAAGTGAATAGTTGAAAATCTATTTTTAGCATTAGTTTGTTACCGTGTATCAGAAATATGTTTTATCCACTGTGACAACCATAGAGAGCAGAATCACTTTCCGAGCAATAGTTTGTGAGATGCAACTTGGCGGTGAAAAGTGAACAGTTGAAAATCGATTTTTAGCATAACTTTGTTTCCGTATATCAGAATTGGACGTATGAAATATGCATTTGGGGTAGAAATATAAACTTTATCCATTGTGACTTCCAGAGAATTCAGAATCATATTCCAAGCTATAGTTTGTGAGATGAAACTTGGCGTTGACAAGTGAATAGTTGAAAATCTATTTTTAGCATTAATTTGTTTCCGTTTATCAGAATTGGACGTATGACATATGCATTTTGGGTAGAGAAATAAGTTCTATCCACTGTGACAACCATAGAAAGCAGAATCACTTTCCGAGCAATAGTTTGTGAGATGCAACTTGGCGGTGAAAAGTGAAGAGTTGAAAATCGATTTTTAGCATAACTTTGTATCCGTATATCAGAATTGGACGAATGACATATGCATTTGGGGTAGAGAAATAAGTTCTATCCACTGTGACAACCATAAAAAGCAGAATCACTTTCCGAGCAATAGTTTGTGAGATGCAACTTTGCGGTGAAAAGTGAATAGTTGAAAATCGATTTTTAGCATAACTATGTTTCCGTTTATCAGAATCGGACGTATGACATTTGAATTTGGGGTAGAAAAATAAGTTATATCTAATGTGACAACCAGAGAAAGCAGAATCACATTCCGAGATATAGTTTGTGAGATGCAACTTGGCGGTGACAAGTGAAAATTTGAAAATCTATTTTTAGCATTAATTTGTTTCCATGTATCAGAATTGGACGTATGACATATTCATTTGGGGTAGTGAACTAGGTTCTATGCATTGTGACTACGAAAGAATTCAGAATCACATTCCAAGCTATAGTTTGTGAGATGCAACTTGGCGGTGACAAGTGAACATTTGAAAATCTATTTTTAGCATTAATTTGTTTCATGTATCAGAATTGGACGTATGACATATTCATTTGGGGTAGTGAACTAGGTTCTATGCATTGTGACTACGAAAGAATTCAGAATCACATTCCAAGCTATAGTTTGTGAGATGCAACTTGGCGGTGACAAGTGAACATTTGAAAATCTATTTTTAGCATTAATATGTTTCCGGGTATCAGAATTGGACGTATGACATATGCATTTGGGGTAGAGAAATAAGTTCTATACATTGAGACAACCATAGAAAGCAGAATCACTTTTGAGCAATAGTTTGTGAGATGCAACTTGGCGGTGAAAAGTGAATAGTTGAAAATCGTTTTTTAGCATAACTTTGTTTTCGTATATCAGAATTGGACGTATGACATATGCATTTGGGGTCGAGAAATAAGTTCTATCCACTGTGACAACCATAGAAAGCAGAATCACTTTCCGAGCAATAGTTTATGAGATGCAACTTGGCGGTGAAAAGTGAACAGTTGAAAATCTATTTTTAGCATAACTTTGTTTCCGTATATCAGAATCGGACATATGACATATGCAATAGGGGTAGAGAAATAAGTTTTATCCACTGTGACAACCATAGAGAGCAGAATCACTTTCCGAGCAATAGTTTGTGAGATGCAACTTGGCGGTGAAAAGTGAACAGTTGAAAATCGATTTTTAGCATAACTTTGTTTCCGTATATCAGAATTGGACGTATGAAATATGCATTTGGGGTAGAAGTATAAACTTTATCGATTGTGACTTCCAGAGAATTCAGAATCACATTCCAGGCTATAGTTTGTGAGATGAAACTTGGCGTTGACAAGTGAATAGTTGAAAATCTATTTTTAGCATTAATTTGTTTCCGTTTATCAGAATTGGACGTATGACATATGCATTTTGGGTAGAGAAATAAGTTCTATCCACTGTGACAACCATAGAAAGCAGAATCACTTTCCGAGCAATAGTTTGTGAGATGCAACTTGGCGGTGAAAAGTGAAGAGTTGAAAATCGATTTTTAGCATAACTTTGTATCCGTATATCAGAATTGGACGAATGACATATGCATTTGGGGTAGAGAAATAAGTTCTATCCACTGTGACAACCATAAAAAGCAGAATCACTTTCTGAGCAATAGTTTGTGAGATGCAACTTGGCGGTGAAAAGTGAATAGTTGAAAATCGATTTTTAGCATAACTATGTTTCCGTTTATCAGAATCGGACGTATGACATTTGAATTTGGGGTAGAAAAATAAGTTATATCTAATGTGACAACCAGAGAAAGCAGAATCACATTCCGAGATATAGTTTGTGAGATGCAACTTGGCGGTGACAAGTGAAAATTTGAAAATCTATTTTTAGCATTAATTTGTTTCCATGTATCAGAATTGGACGTATGACATATTCATTTGGGGTAGTGAACTAGGTTCTATGCATTGTGACTACGAAAGAATTCAGAATCACATTCCAAGCTATAGTTTGTGAGATGCAACTTGGCGGTGACAAGTGAACATTTGAAAATCTATTTTTAGCATAAATTTGTTTCTGTGTATCAGAATTGGACGTATGACATATGCATTTGGGGTACAAAAATAATTTCATTGCATTGGAACAACCAGAGAAATCAGAATCACATTCCAAGCTATAGTTTGTGAGATGCAACTTGGCGGTGACAAGTGAATAGTTGAAAATCAATTTTTAGCATAACTTTGTTTCCGTATATCAGAATTGGACGTATGACATATGCATTTGGGGTAGAAAAATAAAATTTATCGATTGTGACTTCCAGAGAATTCAGAATCACATTGCAAGCTATAGTTTGTGAGATGAAACTTGGCGGTGACAAGTGAATAGTTGAAAATCTATTTTTAGCATTAATTTGTTTCCGTGTATAAGAATTGGACGTATGACATATGCATTTGGGGTAGAGAAATAATTTCTATCCATTGTGACTACCAGAGAATTCAGAATCACATTCCAAGCTATAGTTTGTGAGATGCAACATGGTGGTGACAAGTGAACAGTTGAAAAGAGAATAGTTGAAAATCTATTTTTAACATAAATTTGTTTCCGTTTATCAGAATTGGACGTATGACATATGCATTTGGCGTAGAAAAATAAGTTCTATCCCTTGTGACAACCAGAGAAAGCAGAATCACATTCTGAGATATAGTTTGTGAGATGCAACTTGGCGGTGAAAAGTGAAAAGTTGAAAATCGATTTTTAGCATAACTTTGTTGCCGTATATCAGAATTTGACGTGTAACATATGCATTTGGCGTGGAAAAATAAGTTGTATCCATTGTGACTACCAGAGAAAGTAGAATCACATTCCGAGATATAGTTTGTGAGTTGCAACTTGGCAGTGAAAAGTGAACAGTTTAAAATCTATTTTTAGCATAACTTTGTTTCCGTATATCAGAATTGGACGTATGACATATGCATTCTGGGTAGAAAAATAAAATTTATCCATTGTGACTTCCAGAGATTTCAGAATCACATTCCAATCTATAGTTTGTGGGATGCAACATGGTGGTGACAAGTGAATATTTGAAAATCTATTTTTTGCATAAATTTGTTTCTGTGTATCAGAATTGGACGTATGACATATGCATTTGGGGTAGAAAAATAATTTCAATCCATTGGGACAACCAGAGAAATCAGAATCACATTCCAAGCTATAGTATGTGAGATGCAACTTGGCGGTGACAAGTGAATAGTTGAAAATCTATTTTTAGCATTAGTTTGTTACCGTGTATCAGAATTGGACGTATGACATATGCATTGGGGTAGAGAAATAAGTTCTATCCATTGTGACTACTAGAGAATTCAGAATCACATTCCAAGCTATAGTTTGTGAGATGCAACTTGGCAGTGTAAAGTGAACAGTTGAAAATCGATTTTTAGCATAACTTTGTTTCCGTATATCGGAATTGGACGTATGACATATGCATTTGGGGTAGAAATATAACTTTATCCATTGTAACTTCCAGAGAATTCGGAATCACATTCCAAGCTATAGTTTGTGAGATGAAACTTGGCGTTAACAAGTGAAAATCTATTTTTAGCATTAATTTGTTTCCGTGTATCAGAATTGGACGTATGACATATGCATTTGGGGTAGAGAAATAAGTTCTATCCATTGAGACAACCATAGAAAGTAGAATCACTTTCTGAGCAATAGTTTGTGAGATGCAACTTGGCAGTGAAAAGTGAACATTGAAAATCTATTTTTAGCATAAATTTGTTTCCGTTTATCAGAATTGGACGTATGACATATGCATTTGGGGTAGAAAAATAATTTCACTCCAATGGAACAACCAGAGATATAAGAATCACATTCCAAGCTATAGTTTGTGAGATGCAACTTGGCGTTGACAAGTGAATAGTTGAAAATCTATTTTTAGCATAACTTTGTTTCCGTATATCAGAATTGGACGTATGACATATGCATTTGGGGTAGAAAAGTAAATTTTTTCCATTGTGACTACCAGAGAATTCAGAATCACATTCCAAGCTATAGTATGTGAGATGCAACTTGGCGGTGACAAGTGAATAGTTGAAAATCTATTTTTAGCATTAGTTTGTTACCGTGTATCAGAATTGGACGTATGACATATGCATTGGGGTAGAGAAATAAGTTCTATCCATTGTGACTACTAGAGAATTCAGAATCACATTCCAAGCTATAGTTTGTGATATGCAACTTGGCGGTGACAAGTGAATAGTTGTAAATCTATTTTTAGCATAACTTTGTTTCCGTATATCAGAATTGGACATATGACATATGCAATAGGAGTAGAAAAATTACCTCTATCCGTTGTGACAATCAGAGAAACCAGAATCACTTTCCAGCTATAGTTTGGGAGATGCAAATTGGAGGTGACAAGTGAATAGTTGAAAATCTATTTTTAGCATTAGTTTGTTACCGTGTATCAGAATTGGACGTATGACATATGCATTGGGGTAGAGAAATAAGTTCTATCCATTGTGACTACCAGAGAATTCAGAATCACATTCCAAGCTATAGTTTGTGAGATGCAACTTGGCAGTGACAAGTGAACATTTGAAAATCTATTTTAGCATAAATTTGTTTCTGTGTATCAGAATTGGACGTATGCCAGATGCATTTGGGGTAGAAAATTTACCTCTATCCGTTGTGACAATCAGAGAAACCAGAATCACTTTCCAGCTATAGTTTGGGAGATGCAAATTGGAGGTGACAAGTGAATAGTTGAAAATATATTTTTATCATAACTTTGTTTCCGTATATCAGAATCGGACGAATGACATATGCATTTGGGGTTTAAAAACAAGTTTATCCATTGTGACAACAAGATAAAGCAGAATCACATTCCGAGATATAGTTTGTGAGATGCAACTTGGCGGTAAAAGTGAACAGTTGAAAATCTATTTTTAGCATAACTTTGTTTCCGTATATCAGAATCGGACATATGACATATGCAATAGGGGTAGAGAAAATAATTTCTATCCACTGTGACAACCATAGAAAGCAGAATCACTTTCCGAGCAATAGTTTGTGAGATGCAAGTTGGCGGTGAAAAGTGAACAGTTGAAAATCGATTTTTAGCATAACTTTGTTTCCGTATATCAGAATGGGACGTATGAAATATGCAATTTGGGGTAGAAATATAAACTTTATCAATTGTGACTTCCAGAGAATTCAGAATCACATTCCAAGCTATAGTTTGTGAGATGAAACTTGGCGTTGACAAGTGAACAGTTGAAAATCTATTTTTAGCATTAATTTGTTTCCGTTATCAGAATTGGACGTATGACATATGCATTTGGGGTAGAGAATAAGTTCTATCCACTGTGACAACCATAGAAAGCAGAATCACATTCCGAGCAATAGTTTGTGAGATGCACTTGGCGGTGAAAAGTGAACAGTGTGAAAACCGATTTTTAGCATAACTTTGTATCCGTATATCAGAATTGGACGAATGACATATGCATTGGGGTAGAGAAATAAGTTCTATCCCTGTGACAACCATAAAAACGGAATCACTTTCCGAGCAATAGTTTGTGAGATGCAACTTGGCGGTGAAAAGTGAACAGTTGAAAATCGATTTTTAGCATAACTATGTTTCCGTTTATCAAAATCGGACGTATGAGATTTGAATTTGGGTAGTAGAAAATAAGTTCTGTCCATTGTGACTTCCAGAGAATTCAGAATCACATTCCAAGCTATAGTTTGTGAGATGAAACTTGGCGGTGACATGTGAATAGTTGAAAATCTATTTTTATCATTAATTTGTTTTCGTGTATCAGAATTGGACGTATGACATATGCATTTGGGGTAGAAAATAAGTTCTGTCCATTGTGACTTTAGAGAATTCAGAATAACATTCCAAGCTATAGTTTGTGAGATGCAACTTAGCGGTGACAAGTGAACGTTTGAAAATCTATTTTTAGCATAAATTTGTTTCCGTGTATCAGAATTGGACGTATGACATCTGCATTTGGGGTAGAAAAATAATTTCAATCCATTGGGACAACCAGAGAAAGCAGAATCACATTCCGAGATATAGTTTGTGAGATGCAACTTGGCGGTGACAAGTGAAAATTTGAAAATCTATTTTTAGCATTAATTTGTTTCCGTATATCAGAATTGGACGTATGACATATGCATTTGGGGTTGAAAATAATTTCAATCCATTGGGACAACCAGAGAAATCAGATTCACAATCCAAGCTATAGTTTGTGAGATGAAACTTGGCGGTGACAAGTGAATAGTTGAAAATCTATTTTTAGTATTAATTTGTATCCGTGTATCAGAATTGGACGTATGACATATGCATTTGGGGTAGAGAAATAAGTTCTATCCATTGTGACTTCCAAAGAATTCAGAATCACAATCCAAGCTATAGTTTGTGAGATGCAACTTGGCGGTTACAAGTGAACATTTGAAAATCTATTTTTAGCATAAATTTGTTTCCGTGTATCAGAATTGGACGTATGACATATGCATTTGGGGTAGAAAAATAATTTCAATCCATTGGGACAACCAGAGAAATCAGAATCACATTCCAAGCTATAGTTTGTGAGATGCAACTTGGCGGTGACAAGTGAATAGTTGAAAATCTATTTTTAGCATAACTTTGTTTCCGTATATCAGAATTGCACGTTTGACATATGCATTTGGTGTAGAAAAATGAACTTTATCCATTGTGACTTCCAGAGAATTCAGAATCACATTCCAAGCTATAGTTTGTGAGATGAAACTTGGCGGTGACAAGTGAAAAGTTGAAAATCTATTTTTAGCATTAATTTGTTTTCGTGTATCAGAATTGGACGTATGACATATGCATTAGGGGTAGAGAAATAAGTTCTATCCGTTGTGACTTCCAGTGAATTCAGAATCACATTCCAAGCTATAGTTTGTGAGATGCAACTTGGCGGTGACAAGTGAATAGTTGAAAATCTATTTTTAGCATAACTTTGTTTCCGTATATCAGAATTGGATGTATGACATATGCATTTGGGGTAGAAAAATAAATTCTATCCATTGTGACTACCAGAGAATATTGAATCATATTCCAAGCTATAGTTTGTGAGATGCAACTTGGCGGTGACAAGTGAATAGTTTTAAATCTATTTTTAGCATTACTTTGTTTCCGTATATCATAATTGGACGTATGACATATATGCATTTGGGGTAGAAAAATAAACTTTATCCATTGTGACTTCCAGAGAATTCAGAATCACATACCAAGCTATAGTTTGTGAGATGAAACTTGGCGGTGACAAGTGAATAGTTGAAAATCTATTTTTAGCATTAATTTGTTTTCGTGTATCAGAAATGGACGTATGACATATGCATTTGGGGTAGAGAAATAAGTTCTATCCATTGTGACTTCCAAAGAATTCAGAATCACATTCCAAGCTATAGTTTGTGAGATGCAACTTGCCGGTTACAAGTGAACATTTGAAAATCTATTTTTAGCATAAATTTGTTTCCGTGTATCAGAATTGGACGTATGACATATGCATTTGGGGTAGAAAAATAATTTCAATCCATTGGGACAACCAGAGAAATCAGAATCACATTCCAAGCTATAGTTTGTGAGATGCAACTTGGCGGTGACAAGTGAATAGTTTTAAATCTATTTTTAGCATTACTTTGTTTCCGTATATCATAATTGGACGTATGACATATGCATTTGGGGTAGAAAAATAAACTTTAGTCCATTGTGACTTCCAGAGAATTCAGAATCACATACCAAGCTATAGCTTGTGAGATGCAACTTGGCGGTGACAAGTGAACAGTTAAAAATCTATTTTTAGCATTAATTTGTTTCCCTGTATCAAAATTGGAACGTATGACATATGCATTTGGGGTAGAGAAATAAGTTCTATCCATTGTGACTACCAGAGAATTCAGAATCACATTCCAAGCTATAGTTTGTGAGATGCAACTTGGCGGTGACAAGTGAATAGTTGAAAATCTATTTTTAGCATAACTTTGTTTCCGTATATCAGAATTGGATGTATGACATATGCATTTGGGGTAGAAAAATAAATTCTATCCATTGTGACTACCAGAGAATATAGAATCACATTCCAAGCTATAGTTTGTGAGATGCAACTTGGCGGTGACAAGTGAATAGTTTTAAATCTATTTTTAGCATTACTTTGTTTCCGTATATCATAATTGGACGTATGACATATATATGCATTTGGGGTAGAAAAATAACTTTATCCATTGTGACTTCCAGAGAATTCAGAATCACATACCAAGCTATAGTTTGTGAGATGCAACTTGGCGGTGACAAGTGAACAGTTAAAAATCTATTTTTAGCATAACTTTGTTTCCGTATATCAGAATTGAACGTATGACATATGCATTTGGGGTAGAAAAATAAATTCTATCCATTGTGACTACCAGAGAATATAGAATCATATTCCAAGCTATAGTTTGTGAGATGCAACTTGGAGGTGACAAGTGAATAGTTGTAAATCTATTTTTAGCATAACTTTGTTTCCATATATCAGAATTGGAAGTATGACATATGCATTTGGGGTAGAAAAATAAATTCTATCCATTGTGACTACCAGAGAATATAGAATCATATTCCAAGCTATAGTTTGTGAGATGCAACTTGGCGGTGACAAGTGAATAGTTTTAAATCTATTTTTAGCATTACTTTGTTTCCGTATATCATAATTGGACGTATGACATATATGCATTTGGGGTAGAAAAATAAACTTTATCCATTGTGACTTCCAGAGAATTCAGAATCACATACCAAGCTATAGTTTGTGAGATGCAACTTGGCGGTGACAAGTGAACAGTTAAAAATCTATTTTTAGCATAACTTTGTTTCCGTATATCAGAATTGAATGTATGACATATGCATTTGGGGTAGAAAAATAAATTCTATCCATTGTGACTACCAGAGAATATAGAATCATATTCCAAGCTATAGTTTGTGAGATGCAACTTGGCGGTGACAAGTGAATAGTTGAAAATCTATTTTTAGCATAACTTTGTTTCCGTATATCAGAATTGAATGTATGACATATGCATTTGGGGTAGAAAAATAAATTCTATCCATTGTGACTACCAGAGAATATAGAATCATATTCCAAGCTATAGTTTGTGAGATGCAACTTGGCGGTGACAAGTGAATAGTTGAAAATCTATTTTTAGCATAACTTTGTTTCCGTATATCAGAATTGGATGTATGACATATGCATTTGGGGTAGAAAAATAAATTCTATCCATTGTGACTACCAGAGAATATAGAATCATATTCCAAGCTATAGTTTGTGAGATGCAACTTGGCGGTGACAAGTGAATAGTTTTAAATCTATTTTTAGCATTACTTTTTTTCCGTATATCATAATTGGACGTATGACATATATGCATTTGGGGTAGAAAAATAAACTTTATCCATTGTGACTACCAGAGAATATAGAATCATATTCCAAGCTATAGTTTGTGAGATGCAACTTGGCGGTGACAAGTGAATAGTTTTAAATCTATTTTTAGCATTACTTTGTTTCCGTATATCATAATTGGACGTATGACATATATGCATTTGGGGTAGAAAAATAAACTTTATCCATTGTGACTACCAGAGAATATAGAATCATATTCCAAGCTATAGTTTGTGAGATGCAACTTGACGGTGACAAGTGAATAGTTTTAAATCTATTTTTAGCATTACTTTGTTTCCGTATAACATAATTGGACGTATGACATATATATGCATTTGGGGTAGAAAAATAAACTTTATCCATTGTGACTTCCAGAGAATTCAGAATCACATACCAAGCTATAGTTTGTGAGATGCAACTTGGCGGTGACAAGTGAACAGTTAAAAATCTATTTTTAGCATTAATTTGTTTCCGTGTATCAGAATTGAACGTATGACAAATGCATTTGGGGTAGAGAAATAAGTTCTATCCATTGTGACTACCAGAGAATATAGAATCACATTCCAAGCTATAGTTTGTGAGATGCAACTTGGCGGTGACAAGTGAATAGTTGAAAATCTATTTTTATCATAACTTTGTTTCCGTATATCAGAATTGGACGTTTGACATATGCATTTGGGGTAGAGAAATAAGTTCTATCCATTGTGACTACCAGAGAATATAGAATCATATTCCAAGCTATAGTTTGTGAGATGCAACTTGGCGGTGACAAGTGAATAGTTGAAAATCTATTTTTAGCATAACTTTGTTTCTGTATATCAGAATTGGATGTATGACATATGCATTTGGGGTAGAAAAATAAATTCTATCCATTGTGACTACTAGAGAATATAGAATCATATTCCAAGCTATAGTTTGTGAGATGCAACTTGGCGGTGACAAGTGAATAGTTTTAAATCTATTTTTAGCATTACTTTGTTTCCGTATATCATAATTGGACGTATGACATATATATGCATTTGGGGTAGAAAAATAAACTTTATCCATTGTGACTTCCATAGAAATCAGAATAACATACCAAGCTATAGTTTGTGAGATGCAACTTGGCGGTGACAAGTGAACAGTTAAAAATCTATTTTTAGCATTAATTTGTTTCCGTGTATCAGAATTGAACGTATGACAAATGCATTTGGGGTAGAGAAATAAGTTCTATCCATTGTGACTACCAGAGAATATAGAATCACATTCCAAGCTATAGTTTGTGAGATGCAACTTGGCGGTGACAAGTGAATAGTTGAAAATCTATTTTTATCATAACTTTGTTTCCGAATATCAGAATTGGACGTTTGACATATGCATTTGGGGTAGAGAAATAAGTTCTATCCATTGTGACTACCAGAGAATATAGAATCATATTCCAAGCTATAGTTTGTGAGATGCAACTTGGCGGTGACAAGTGAATAGTTTGAAAATCTATTTTTAGCATAACTTTGTTTCCGTATATCAGAATTGGATGTATGACATATGCATTTGGGGTAGAGAAAATAAACTTTATCCATTGTGACTTCCAGAGAATTCAGAATCACATACCAAGCTATAGCTTGTGAGATGCAACTTGGCGGTGACAAGTGAACAGTTAAAAATCTATTTTTAGCATTAATTTGTTTCCGTGTATCAGAATTGAACGTATGACATATGCATTTGGGGTAGAGAAATAAGTTCTATCCATTGTGACTACTAGAGAATTCAGAATCACATTCCAAGCTATAGTTTGTGAGATGCAACTTGGCGGTGACAAGTGAATAGTTGAAAATCTATTTTTAGCATAACTTTGTTTCCGTATATCAGAATTCGATGTATGACATATGCATTTGGGGTAGAAAAATAAATTCTATCCATTGTGACTACCAAAGAATATAGAATCATATTCCAAGCTATAGTTTGTGAGATGCAACTTGGCGGTGACAAGTGAATAGTTGAAAATCTATTTTTAGCATAACTTTGTTTCCATATATCAGAATTGGACGTATGACATATGCATTTCGGGTAGAAAAATAAATTCTATCCATTGTCAATACCAGAGAACTCAGATTCACATTCCACGCTATAGTTTGTGAGATGCAATTTGGTGGTGATAAGTGATTAGTTGAAAATCTATTTTTAGCATTAATTTGTTTTCGTGTATCATAATTGGATGTATGACATATGCATTTGGGATAGAGAACTAAGTACTCTCCATTGAGACAACCATAGAAAGCTTAATCACTTTCTGAGCAATAGTTTGTGAGATGCAACATCGTGGTGAAAATTGAATAGTTGAAAATCGATTTTTAGCATTACTTTGTTTCTGTATATCAGAATCGGACGTATGACATATGCATTTGGGGTAGAAAAATAAGTTCTATCCATTGTGAAAACAAAAGAAACCAGAATCACATTCCGAGCTATAGTTTGTGAGATGCAACTTGGCAGTGACAAGTGAACAATTGAAAATCTATTTTTAGCATATATTAGCTTCCGTATATCAGAATTGGACGTGTGACATATGCATTTGGGGTAAAAAATAATTTCAATCCATTGAGACACCAAGAGAAATCAGAATCACATTCTAGCCTATAGTTTGTGAGATGCAACTTGGCGGTGACAAGTGAATAGTTGTAAATCTATTTTTAGCATAACTTTGTTTCCGTTTATCAGAATTTGACATATGACATATGCATTTGGGGTAGAAAAATAAATTCTATCCATTGTGACTACCGGAGAATATAGAATCATATTCCAAGCAATAGTTTGTGAGATGCAACTTGGCGGTGACAAGTGAATAGTTTTAAATCTATTTTTAGCATTACTTTGTTTCTGTATATCATAATTGGACGTATGACATATGCATTTGGGGTAGAGAAATAAGTTCTATCCATTGTGACTTCCAGAGAATTCAGAATCACATTCCAAGCTATAGTTTGTGAGATGCAACTTGGCGGTGACAAGTGAACAGTTAAAAATCTATTTTTAGCATTAATTTGTTTCCGTGTATCAGAATTGGACGTATGACATATGCATTTGGGGTCGAATAATAAGTTCTATCCATTGGGACAACCAGAAAAAGCAGAATCACTTTCTGAGCTATAGTTTGTGAGATGCAATTTGGTAGTGAAAAGTGAATAGTTGAAAATCCAAATTTAGCATAACTTTGTTTCCGTATATCAGAATTGGACGTTTGAGATATGCATTTGGGGTAGAAAAATATGTTCTATCCGTTGTGACAACCAGACAAAGCAGAATCAGTTTTGGAGCTTTAGTTTGTGAGATGCAACTTGGCGGTGAAAAGTGAAAAGTTGAAAATCTATTTTTAACTAAACTTAGTTTCCTTATATCATAATTGCACGTGTGACATATGCATTTGGGGTAGAAAAATAAGTTCTATCCGTTGTGACATCCAGATAAAGCAGAATCACTTTTAGAGCTTTAGTTTGTGAGATGCAACTTGGCGGTGAAATGTGAACAGTTGAAAATCTATTTTTAGCATAACTTTGTTTTCGTATATCATAATTGGACGTGTGACATATGCATTTGGGGTAGAAAAATAAGTCTATCCATTGTGACTACCAGAGAGAGCATAATCACTTTCTGCACTATAGTTGGTGAGATGCAACTTGGCGTGAAAATTAATAGTTGAAAATCTATTTTTAGCATAACTTTGTTTCCGTATTTCAGAATTGGACGTATGACATATGCATATGGGGTCGAAAAATAAGTTCTATCCATTGGGACTACCAGAAAAAGCAGAATCACTTTATGAGCTATAGTTTGTGAGATGCAACTTTGTAGTGAAAAGTGAATAGTTGAAAATCCAAATTTAGCATAACTCTGTTTCCGTATATCAGAATTCGACGTTTGAGATATGCATTTGGGGTATTGAAATAAGTTCTATCCGTTGTGACAACCAGATAAAGTAGAATCACTTTTGGAGCTTTAGTTTGTGAGATGCAACTTGGCGGTGAAAAGTGAATAGTTGAAAATCAATTTTTCAACTAAAATTTATTTCCATATATCATAATTGGACGTGTGACATATGCATTTGGGGTAGAAAAATAAGTTATATCCATTGTGTGTACCACAGAAAGCAGAATCAATTTCTGCACTGTAGTTGGTGAGATGCAACTTGGCGGTGATAATTTATAGTTGAAAATCTATTTTTAACATAACTTTGTTTCCTTATATCATAATTGGACGTTTGACATATGCATTTGGGGTAAAAAAATAAGTTCTATCCATTGTGACTACAAGAGAAAGCAGAGTCACTTTCTGCACTATAGTTGGTGAGATGCAACTTGGCGGTGATAATTTATAGTTGAAAATCTATTTTTAGCATAACTTTGTTTCCGTATATCATAATTGGACGTGTGACATATGCATTTGGAGTAGAAAAATAAGTTCTATCCATTGTGACTACCATAGAGAGCATAATCACTTTCTGCACTATAGTTGGTGAGATGCAACTGGGCGGTGATAATTTATTGTTGAAAATCTATTTTTAGCATAACTATGTTACTGTATATCAGAATTGGACGTATGACATATGCATTTGGGGTCGAAAAATAAGTTCTATCCATTGGGACAACCAGAAAAAGCAGAATCACTTTCTGAGCTATAGTTTGTGAGAAGCAATTTGGTAGTGAAAAATGAATAGTTGAAAATCCAAATTTAGCATAACTTTGTTTCCGTATATCAGAATTGGACGTTTAAGATATGCATTTGGGGTAGAAAAATAAGTTCTATCCGTTCTGACAACCAGATAAAGCAGAATCACTTTTGGAGCTTTAGTTTGTGAGATGCATCTTGGCGGTGAAAAGTGAACAGTTGAAAATATATTTTTAACAAAACTTTGTTTCCGTATATCATAATTGGACGTGTGACATATGCATTTGGGGTAGAAAAATAAGTTCTATTCGTTTTGACAACCAGATAAAGCAGAATCACTTTTAGAGCTTTACTTTGTGAGATGCAACTTGGAGGTGAAAAGTGAACAGTTGAAAATCTATTTTTAGCATAACTTTGTTTCCGTATATCATAATTGGACGTGTGACATATGCATTTGGGGTAGAAAACTAAGTTCTATCCATTGTGACTACCAGATAGAGCATAATCACTTTAAGCACTACAGTTGTTGAGATGCAACTTGGCGGTGATAATTTATTGTTGAAAATCCATTTTTAGCATAACTTTGTTTCCGTATATCATAATTGGACGTGTGACATATGCATTTGGGGTAGAAAAATAAGTTCTATCCATTGTTACTACAAGAGAAAGCAGAATCACTTTCTGCACTATAGTTGGTGAGATGCAACTTGGCGGTGATAATTTATAGTTGAAAATCTATTTTTAGCATAACTTTGTTTTCGTATATCAGAATTGGACGTATGACATATGCATATGGGGTCGAAAAATAAGTTCTATCCATTGGGACAACCAGAAAAAGCCGAATCACTTTCTGAGCTATAGTTTGTGAGATGCAATTTGGTAGTGAAAAGTGAATAGTTGAAAATCCAAATTTAGCATAACTTTGTTTCCGTATATCAGAATTGGACGTTTGAGATATGCATTTGGGGTAGAAAAATATGTTCTATCCGTTGTGACAACCTGATAAAGCAGAATCACTTTTGGAGCTTTAGTTTGCGAGATGCATCTTGGCGGTGAAAAGTGAACAGTTGAAAATCTATTTTTAACTAAACTTTGTTTCCGTATATCATAATTGGACGTGTGACATATGCATTTGGGGTAGAAAAATAAGTTCTATTCGTTGTGACAACCAGATAAAGAAGAATCACTTTTAGAGCTTTAGTTTGTGAGATGCAACTTGGCGGTGAAAAGTGAATAGTTGAAATTCTATTTTTCGCATAACTTTTTTTCCGTATATCATAATTGGATGTGTGACATATGCATTTGGGGTAGAAAACTAAGTTCTATCCATTGTGACTACCAGAGAGAGAATAATCACTTTCTGCACTATAGTTGGTGAGATGAAACTTGGCGGTGATAATTTATTGTTGGAAATCTATTTTTAGCATAAATTTGTTTCCGTATGTCATAATAGGACGTGTGACATATGCATTTGGGGTAGAAAAATAAGTTCTATCCATTGTTACTACAAGAGAAAGCAGAATCACTTTCTGCACTATAGTTGGTGAGATGCAACTTGGCGGTGATAATTTATAGTTCAAAATCTATTTTTAGCATAACTATGTTTCAGAATTGGACGTATGACACATGTATTTGGAGTAGAAAAATAAGTTATATCCATTGTGAGTACCACAGAAAGCAGAATCAATTTCTGCACTGTAGTTGGTGAGATGCAACTTGGCGGTGATAATTTATAGTTGAAAATCTATTTTTAGCATAACTTTGTTTCCTTATATCATAATTGGACGTGTGACATATGCATTTGGGGTAGAAAAATAAGTTCTAACTATTGTAACTACAAGAGAAAGCAGAATCACTTTCTGCACTGTAGTTGGTGAGATGCAACTTGGCGGTGATAATTTATAGTTGAAAATCTATTTTTAGCATAACTTTGTTTCCGTATATCATAATTGGACGTGTGACATATGCATTTGGGGTAGAAAAATAAGTTCTATCCATTGTTACTACAAGAGAAAGCCGAATCAATTTTTGCACTATAGTTGGTGAGATGCAACTTGGCGGTGATAATTTATAGTTCAAAATCTATTTTTAGCATAACTATGTTACTGTATATCAGAATTGGACGTATGACACATGCATTTGGAGTAGAAAAATAAGTTCTATCCATTGTGACAACGAGAAAAATCAGAATGACTTTCTGCGTTATAGTTGGTGAGATGCAACTTGGCGTGAAAAGTGAATAGTTGAAAATCCAAATTTAGCATAACTTTGTTTCCGTATATCAGAATTGGACGTTTGAGATATGCATTAGGATGAACCATCACCACCAAATGGGTTTGACGAACCCATCCCTTTTTTTTTTCCTTAGGATCACGAATACGCGGTTGAGCTAGCACTTCGCACTAGCTCTGATACTACTTGTTAGGTATCAGTGGTTACAATACACCTAGAAGGGGGGGGGGGGGTTGAATAGGTGTAGCGGTTAGAATATCCGCTTTTCGAAAAACAACACTTAATGCTGAAATACACCTTAATTAATCGATTAACGAAACAGGGTAATCGATTAACACATTCAACACAATCCACTTAATCGATTAACAGAACTAATGTAATCGATTAACACACTAAACTTAATCGATTAAACCGTGACAGTAAGCTGATGCGGATACAATTTCTTGCGGGACAATTAATTGATAACGAAGCGAGTATACAGAGCTTACAGAATTATCAGAGTGTAATCAGTATAGTACAGAAACAGATTATCAATTAAATCTACTATACAAATTAATCGATCAAATGCAATAAAGAGAGAAAGGGATAGAAAAAATCCTGCAACACGAATTTTATCCTGGTTCGTTTGCTTGTCTACCGCAAACTACATCCAGGCCTCCCGGCTGATTTGGGAGATTTTTCTTCACTATAATTGAATTAATGTTTATTACATACACACTATCCAATTACAACACTTAGACACTTACAAGATAATAAAGATCCTATTCTATGGTTTGACTCCCTTCCTACCGACAAAGAAAACCTTTCTTTCGGCGTAACCCCAGCCAAGAACCTCTGTTCTTTACTTATCCCTAAGTCTAACACTCAGTGAAGATACACTCAATCTCTTGGTGATACGACACCTTGAGATTCCCAAAATTACAACACTTTTTCAATCAAAACAAAAAAGAGTAAACTTAAGCTATAACAAGACATATATCTAACAAGATAAGACTTTACTCTAATCACCTAATACAAACTCATGCAGTATGAAAATGTATTAGTTTGAAAAACAGAATGCATAGTATGTAAACATCTAATCAAGAATCATCAGTAAAATGCAAGAACATGTGATATGAAAAGTTGAGAAATGTATCATGTAATGCACTCAATCCTAAAGCATAGAATTCTCTCTTTTCTAAACTCACAAATGCATTTACAACTAGATGCAACAATTAACACAAAAAAATGCTCTAACTCTCTAAAAATTTAACATGCAACTTATGAGATCAATTCTGAAAAACGCAGTTTATGAAGAATTGATTTTATAGCCCAGATAATCGATTAACGACAACTTTAATCGATTAAACTGTACAAAATTGTTAGATTAATCGATTAACCTTTGTTGTAATCGATTACACTGTGCAAACAGTTAGATTAATCGATTAACCTATGCTGTAATCGATTAACAGCATTTTTTCATGTGTACAAGCTCAAATATGTTATGCACTTTAATTCATACATGTTTAATACTTAGATTATGCCTAGAATGCACATGTACATGTATTTATATGATGCATGAACATATTATGAATGACATATCTCAAGATGAAAAAGATTTAAAAGATTTATGCAAATGAGATATGTATTAGGTGACTTAAGCCTTAGACTCAACCTCTTAGACTCAACCTAAACTAATCTAGTCTAAGCAAGGTACCAATCAGAAGACTTAAGCACGTTGATTTGTTGATGATCTTCAAGCTCTTATTAGCACAAGTTGTCCTCATCAAAACCATGGCACATAAAGAGAGTTTTCCAAAGTGTTCCTCTTGACATGCACACTTTCACTATTTTTAGCATAACTTTGTTTCTGTATATCATAATTGGACGTGTGACATATGCATTTGGGGTAGAAAAATAAGTTCTATCCATTGTGACTACCAGAGAAAGCATAATCACTTTCTGCACTATAGTTGGTGAGATGCAACTTGGCGGTGATAATTTATTGTTGAAAATCTATTTTTAGCATAACTTTGTTTCCGTATATCATAATTGGACGTGTGACATATGCATTTGGGGTAGAAAAATAAGTTCTATCCGTTGTGACAACCAGATAAAGCAGAATCACTTTTAGAGCTTTATTTTGTGAGATGCAACTTGGCGGTGAAAAGTGAACAGTTGAAAATCTATTTTTAGCATAACTTTGTTTCTGTATATCATAATTGGACGTGTGACATATGCATTTGGGGTAGAAAAATAAGTTCTATCCATTGTGACTACCAGAGAAAGCATAATCACTTTCTGCACTGTAGTTGGTGAGATGCAACTTGGCGGTGATAATTTATAGTTAAAAATCTATTTTTAGCATAACTTTGTTTCCTTATATCATAGTTGGACGTGTGACATATGCATTTGGGGTAGAAAAATAAGTTCTATCCATTGTGACTACCAGAGAGAGCATAATCACTTTCTGCACTATAGTTGGTGAGATGCAACTTGGCGGTGATGATTTAATGTTCAAAATCTATTTTTAGCATAACTTTGTTTCCGTATATCATAATTGGACGTGTGACATATGCATTTGGGGTAGAAAAATAAGTTCTATCGATTGTTACTACAAGAGCAAGCAGAATCACTTTCTGCACTATAGTTGGTGAGATGCAACATGGCGGTGATAATTTATAGTTGAAAATCTATTTTTAGCATAACTATTTTTCAGAATTGGACGTATGACACATGCATTTGGAGTAGAAAAATAAGTTCTATCCATTGTGACAACGAGAAAAAGTAGTATTTCTTTCGGCGCTATAGTTGGTGAGATGCAACTTGGCGTGAAAATTAATAGTTGAAAATCAATTTTTAGCATAACTTTGTTTCCGTATATCAGAATTGGACGTATGACATATGCATATGGTGTAGAAAAATAAAATAAGTTCTATCCATTGGGACAACCAGAAAAAGCAGAAACACTTTCTGAGCTATAGTTTGTGAGATGCAACTTGGTAGTGAAAAGTGAATAGTTGAAAATCCAAATTTAGCATAACTTTGTTTCCGTATATCAGAATTGGACGTTTGAGATATGCATTTGGGGTAGAAAAATAAGTTCTATCCGTTGTGACAACCAGATAAAGTAGAATCACTTTTGGAGCTTTAGTTTATGAGATGCAACTTGGCGGTGAAAAGTGAATAGTTGAAAATCTATTTTTAACTAAAATTTATTTCCGTGTATCATAATTGGACGTGTGACATATGCATTTGGGGTAGAAAAATAAGTTCTATCCATTGTGACTACCAGAGAAAGCAGAATCACTTTCTGCACTGTAGTTGGTGAGATGCAACTTGGCGGTGATAATTTATAGTTAAAAATCTATTTTTAGCATAACTTTGTTTCCTTATATCATAATTGGACGTGTGACATATGCATTTGGGGTAGAAAAATAAGTTCTATCCATTGTGACTACAAGAGAAAGCAGAATCACTTTCTGCACTATAGTTGGTGAGATGCAACTTGGCGGTGATAATTTACTTTGTTTCCGTATATCATAATTGGACGTGTGAAATATGCATTTGGGGTAGAAAAATAAGTTCTATCCATTGTGACTACCAAAGAGAGCATAATCACTTTCTGCACTGTAGTTGGTGAGATGCAACTTGGCGGTGATAATTTATTGTTGAAAATCTATTTTTAGCATAACTTTGTTTCCGTATATCATAATTGGACGTGTGACATATGCATTTGGGGTAGAAAATTAAATTCTATCCATTGTGACTACAAGAGAAAGCAGAATCACTTTCTGCATTATAGTTGGTGAGATACATCTTGGCGGTGATAATTTATAGTTGAAAATATATTTTTTGCATAACTATGTTTCCGTATATCAAAATTGGACGTATGACATATGCATTTGGAGTAGAGAGATAATTTCAATCCATTGAGACAACCAGAGAAATCAGAATCACTTACCGAGCAGTTTATGAAGAATTGATTTTATAGCCCAGTTAATCGATTAACGACAACTTTAATCGATTAAACTGTACAAAATTGTTAGATTAATCGATTAACCTTTGTTGTAATCGATTACACTGTGCAAACAGTTAGATTAATCGATTAACCTATGCTGTAATCGATTAACAGCATTTTTTCATGTGTACAAGCTCAAATATGTTATGCACTTTAATTCATACATGTTTAATACTTAGATTATGCCTAGAATGCACATGTACATGTATTTATATGATGCATGAACATATTATGAATGACATATCTCAAGATGAAAAAGATTTAAAAGATTTATGCAAATGAGATATGTATTAGGTGACTTAAACCTTAGACTCAACCTCTTAGACTCAACCTAAACTAATCTAGTCTAAGCAAGGTACCAATCAGAAGACTTAAGCACGTTGATTTGTTGATGATCTTCAAGCTCTTATTAGCACAAGTTGTCCTCATCAAAACCATGGCACATAAAGAGAGTTTTCCAAAGTGTTCCTCTTGACATGCACACTTTCAATCTCCCCCTTTTTGATGATGACAAACTCCACATCAAATATATCAGCTGTGATGACATAGCTTGAAGATTGTGTTGGCAAGGTTGATATGATGCGCAAATTTCGGAAGCTGTTATTACGATCAACCTGCACAATCAGAAGACAACAAAACAACCTTTCTCCCCCTTTTGACATTATCAAAAAGATAACTCAGGTCAAAGAAGAGGCAGAGATATGAGTAATGCATAAAACAAAGGCAATGAGTTAATTTGGGATTTAACAATTAACCTGTTTTATGTTAAAGAGGATTAAACAAATGCGCTAGTTTATACGACATAAATAGCCAAACAGGTAAAGTGAGCGACATACAAGATTGACCATATCAAAGTAGAAAATCTCATACGATCAAGAACCATACACGTAAACAGAGTAGGCTATTCGACATAATTATAAAGAGTAACAATGTTTAGCAGCCATATAAACCAGGAAATGTCAATTAAGAACATGAAAGAGGCACACAAAAGAGAGACTAGAATCCATAACAACAGCTAAATCCAAAAAGTGCCATAAAGAAGAAATAAACCTAATGGTAAGATATCCTAGGTCTAAAGTCTTCTAAACTAAGGTTGAGGTGGAGGATGAGGATCGTTAGTGTGACCAGCAGGAATGACAATGTTCTGATCTCCCCTGAAAAGCACAGATAACTTCTGAAATTCTGAACAAAACAAGGCATTCTGAGCTTCAACAGTAGATTGAATCAAATTCCTCAACTCCCGAAATTGGTTGTCCGAGTACGCATTTTGACGCTCCTCATACTGTTCCATACCATCAAAGTATGAGTCTTTCAATCCTTGGAAGTGAAGATCCATACGGTTGTTAAGCCGTTGCTCCATAGCTTCCAACTGATCTAAGCCAAAAGCAGAGTTCTGAGGTGCTGATCCAGAAGGCTCCCCCTGAGTTGTAGCGAGCTGATTACTTGTGTCATCCTGATTATCATCATCAGATAAATCCAGACCAATAGTGGTGTAGTCCTATTGGTATTGCCAAGTAGTACCATACTTGTATATACCCATTTTATGAATGAGGCTTTCACCAACCAGATAATCCTTATCAGTGTATTCAACGATGATGGTATCGGAAACGTCAATGCGCAGATAATCAACAATGCGTGAGATGAAGATACTATAGGGAAGCAGCTTCGACTGAGACAAAGACAAACTGTTCATAATTTTCAAGATCTCCTCAGGCCAGTTAATCATTACATTATTTTTTACTGCATACATGAAACATAAATCATTCACAGTAGGCTGTGCGTGATTTGTGTTCCTCTGCACTAAAATGTAAGCAATAATGTAATGCAACAGTCTGTTCTCAACAGATAATGACCCAGCTTTGGTCAGTTGACCCTGAATGTATAAGTGAGGGCCTCTTAGAAATGACTTATAAACCTCAGTAGGATCAAAGTTTTCCTTAACCCAGGAACAATCTCCTATACTATAACCAGAAGATGATAAACCACCGACATTCATAAAAATATCATCGTTAAGTTCAAACAGATTGCCAGAAATCATAGACCAGTACTTTCCATCCTTATATCTAAAATTAGCATAAAATTCCCTAACTAGAGCAGGGTAAACTTGTCCCTTTAATTCCATAAACTGAATGGTTCCCTGAGCTTCCATATCATGCGGGAAACTAAAGTTTTGTTCCGCCAACCAGGTTAAATCAACATACCGTATGTATGTGGGTTTGCGACCTTGAAATTTCGCCATACGGGTTTCTTGCAAGATGAGTGAATAGTAGGGGTCACCACGGTCCCGAGTAGAAGGTGAACTGACCTCCCATCTTCGTACACGAGTGGCTGAGGTCTTGACCCTTTTAGTGCGACCTTGCTCAATTATTTGGCAGAACCCGAAATAACAGTGAATAATCAGAGAAGGGTGTAGGCAAACCTAACCTAGGTTATGCTTGGTGGAACCTTGGAAATGGGGTATAATGAGGATGAAGAAGTATGATTCCTTGATGGTTTGAGAGGGTTAGGATGAGGTGTTTCTACTTTGGTGCACTTGGATTAGTTTTGTTATAGATTTAGAAACTCAAAGTATAAACGAGAATGTGAAAATGCCAAAGAAAGTGTGAAACCGAGTTACTGTCTGCCTTTAAAAAGCTGGTTTTAATCGATTAACGGGCAGGGTTAATCGATTAACCAGTGTAAAATTTCGAATTTTCAAAGAGCTGATGCCCAGGTAATCGATTAACAGAAAGTGTAATCGATTACTCATAGTAACATTTCGAGTTTTCAAGCAACTGATGCCCAGGTAATCGATTAAAAGCAAGTGTAATCGATTACACATAGTGAAAAAATGGATTTTCAGGCAGTAGGATGGTTTCAACTTTTTAAGACTTTTGCATGCATTGTGACAAATTTATCGAGACATTCAGAATCACAAAAAGAATTAATCAAGAGACATATTTTTGCATTGTAACATATATCATTTAAGCTAAAGATACATAGACATAGAGAGGCTAGACGATAATGTAAACAACTAAACAATTTCAATTAAGATATTGTTCATCAAGAATTCCAAGTTCTCTCCTTAGAACAAAGAAAGTATCCCTGGGAAGGGGCTTGGTGAAAATATCGGCTAATTGTTTAGAAGTTTCAACAAATTCAAGAACGCAGTCACCTTTTTGTACATGATCACGCAGAAAATGATGTCTAATTTCTATATGCTTAGTTCTAGAATGCAAAACGGGATTCTTGGAAAGGTTTATGGCACTTGTATTATCGCATTTAATAGGGATATGTTCAAGTTTAAGACCATAATCCTTGAGTTGCTGCTTCATCCAAAGGATTTGAGCGCAACACACACCAGCGGCAATGTATTCCGCTTCGGCGGTGGACAAAGCAACACAAGCTTGCTTTTTGCTGTGCCATGCTACTATTGAACTGGCCAACAAGTGACAGGTACCACTAGTGCTTTTCCGATCCAATTTAGATCCGGCGAAATCGGAATCGGAATAACCTACCAAGGATAGTGAGGCATCCCGAGGATACCATAATCCCATGTTAGTTGTTCCTTTTAAGTATCTCATGATTCTTTTAACAATTTTAAGATGTGATTCTCTAGGTGATGATTGAAATCTCGCACACATGCATACGCTAAACATGATATCAGGTCGACTTGCAGTTAAGTAAAGTAAAGACCCAATAATTCCTCGATACTTTGTTACCTCTATTGCTTTTCCTTTTTCGTCCTTATCTAGGTAGCAAGCAGATGCCATAGGAGTGGAAACTTCCTTACAATTGTTCATCTCAAATTTCTTGAGCAGCTCTTTGCAATATTTTGCCTGATGGATGAAAATCCCACTTTCTAGTTGCTTTATCTGAAGTCCTAGAAAGAATGTGAGTTCTCCCATCATAGACATTTCGAACTCCCCCTGCATCATCTCAGAAAAATCTTTACACAAAATATCATTAGTAGATCCGAAAATTATGTCATCCACATAGATTTGTACAAGTAATACAGAGTTTTCTGATTTACGAATAAAAAGCGTTGTGTCAACCAAGCCTCTTTCGAACCCTTTTTCTAAAAGAAAGGTACTAAGTCTATCATACCAAGAAGCTCTAGGAGCTTGTTTGAGACCATACAGTGCCTTTTTAAGTTTATAAACATGGTTCGGATATTTAAAATTTTCAAAACCAGGCGGTTGGTTAACATAAACTTCTTCTTGAATTTAGCCATTCAGGAAGGCGCTTTTTACGTCCATTTGAAATAGTTTAAAATTCATAATCGATGCAATGGAAAGTAGCATCCTGATGGCCTCTAATCTGGCAACAGGGGCATATGTTTCGGCATAATCGATACCTTCCTCCTGGTTGTAGCCTTTGGCCACCAAGCGTGCCTTATTTCGAATGATTAAGCCTGATTCATCAAGCTTATTTCTGAAGACCCATCGAGTACCAATCACAGGATGATCTTTAGGTTTAGGGACCAAGTCCCAAACATTATTACGTTCGAACTGGTTTAGCTCTTCTTGCATAGCTATACCCCAGTGCACATCCTCAATGGCCTCATCAATGGTCTTAGGCTCAATTTGAGATACAAAAGCTACAAAGTTACAAAAGTTTCGTAAGGAAATACGGGTTACCACTCCCGTAGATATGTCACCTATTACTTTGTCGATCGGGTGAGCTTTCTTGGTTTTCCACACAACTGGCATATCTGAATGCTCCTGAGATTTGTTTTGACATTCTTCATTGGTTGCTTCTTCATTATCCATGTTCTTTGAGTATGCTTCTTCCAAAGCACCTACAACATCATCAGCTACGACCTTTCTCTTCTCTTTTGGAGAAGATTCATCAAATTGTACATGGATAGACTCTTCAACTTGCATAGAATATTTATTAAAAATTCTGAACGCTTTGCTATGAATCGAGTATCCCAAAAATATTCCCTCGTCTGCTTTTGAATCAAATATTCCTAAAGCCCGCTTTCCATTATTTAATATAAAACATTTGCAACCGAAAGCGTGAAGATGGGATATGTTTGGTTTACGGCCTTTTAATAGTTCATAAGGAGTTTTATTCAAATTAGGCCTTAAAAGTACTCGATTTATAACATAACATGCAGTATGAACTGCATCTGCCCAGAAGTATTTGGGGGTATTACTTTCATTGAGCACTGGTTCTCGCTAATTCTTCTAGCACACGATTTTTCCTTCTCAACAACTCCATTTTGTTGTGGAGTGCGAGGAGCAGAGAACTGATGCATGATGCCATGCTTATCACAGAATTTGTCGAACTGAAAGTTCTCAAATTCTCCCCCATGATCACTTCGTATATATACTATTTTCAGGTTAAGTTGATTTTGAATTTGCTTGGCAAGATTTTTAAAAGACTTGAAGGCGTCGCTTTTAGCAGATAAAAATAATGTCCATGTAAATCGAGAGAAATCATCAACAATAACTAGAGCATAGTAGCTACCACCAAAGCTCATGATTTGTGATGGTCCAAACAAGTCCATATGGAGTAACTCCAAAGGTCTTGAAGTAGATATCACATTTTTGTTTTTGAAAGAGTTTTTGGTTTGTTTACACTTTTGACAAGTGTCACAAATCTCTTTAGTTTTAAAATTTAGTTTTGGTAGCCCCTCAACTAGTTCGTTTGATGACAATTTATCTAGATGTTTTATATGGATGTGTGCAACGCGTCTGTGCCTAGAGCCAGATGTCATCTTCTTTAGAAATAAAACATTTTGAAAATAATGTGGTGACATCATCCAAGTTAACCATGTAAATATTATTTATACGATGACCAACAAATTTAACATTATTAGATAAAATGTTACGAATTATGCAACAGTTAGAATCGAAAGATACACGATTACCTTTGTCACAGAGTTGGCTTATACTCAGAAGATTATGTTCTAGTCCTTCAACATACAGAACATTTTCAATTTGAGTATGAGATGAGTTACCAACTGTTCCGGTGCCAAGTATCTTTCCCTTGTTGTTGTCTCCGTACGTGACGTATCCTTTTCCTTTAATGTGATAGATCCAGGAAATTTGATCTGTCACCTGTCATATGTCTCGAACATCCACTGTCTAAATACCATTTTTGTCCTTGTGTTCGAAGACATACCTGCAAAACAGATCACCTGCTTTTCTCAGGTACCCAAATTATGTTGGGTCCTTTTCTGTTAGTGATTAGGGAATTATCTCCCTTCTTTATCCATACATAAACTCCGCTAGGTATACCATATTTTCTAATGTAACAAGAGTAAGAAGTATGACCATACGTATTACAATAAAAACATGTAGGTGAATTCTTATGATTTTTATTCTTAGTATGAGCTACAGGTTTTCTATATGGTCTCTTGTTCTTAGCAGAGCGAGTATAACCTAGACCAGTACGATCACCAACGTTTCTTGTTTGACTGAGCAGAGTGTCTAATTTCTGTTTACTATTTGTGAGACGTTCGAGTTTTTCTTTTAGTTTAAGATTGTCTTCTTGCAAAATCTCGCAAGTCTCACATACAGGCTTTTGACATAAATTATTAGCAGAGCAGTTACATGTGTTACAAGAATAGATGAGATCTAAAGTTTCATTTTCTAATTTTAATTCATCTAATTCTTTTTGTAATTGGCTTAATTTCTTTTCATTTCTAAGGATTTCCCTTTTTTTATCAATGTTTATTCTAGCCAATTTCTTTAGTTCCTCATGTAACTCAACATAAGCATTATATAAAACATCATAAGAGGGTAAGTCATCCGAAGTGGATGAGGTGTCAGAATATACCTCATTATTATCCTCGTGTGAGTCTGAGTTGCCATCGTTGTCAGATCTGACCATCAGACACAGCTTCGCTGACTCGTCCTCACTAGAAGTGCTTGATGTTGTTTCCTCCTCAGGTACATCCCATACAATATAAGCTTTCTTGGATTTGAATTCCCTGGGAGTGCCCTTGTCTGAATCAACCTTTTTTCAGATAGGTAGGACATTGAAATCTCATATGTCCGGTTTTTCCACACTCATGGCAAGTGAAGCGATCTTTGTTGTTCTTGCCTTTGTTGGTTGACTCTTTTGCTTCTTTCTTTTGAAACTTCTTGAATCCGCCTTTTCTTTTGATGAATTTACTAAATTTTCGAACAAGGAGATTCATAGTTTCATCATCTAGATCGGAGTCAGATTCATCATCATCTTTTTCTTCTTTTGATTTAGAGGTCGTGGCCTTCAATGTGATGTTTTTCTTCTTCCGGTCTGAATCTTCGTGCATAGTCATGCGCCCCAATTCCATTTCGTGCTCTTGAAGCTTTCCAAATAGTGTAGCTAGAGGCATAGAATCCAAGTCTTTGGATTCAACAATTGCAGTTACCTTTGGATGCCATTTCCTGTCAAGACAACGCAAAACTTTATTAGTTAGTTCACCTCTGGCAAATGATTTATCTAGAGCAACTAAATGATTTACAATATGAGTAAATCGCTTTTGCATATCACAGATTGATTCACTAGGTAACATGCGAAATAACTCATATTCGTGGGTCAGCGCATTTAATCTAGCGCGCTTGACTTTGCTAGTGCCTTCGTGAGTCACTTGTAAAGTGTCCCACATTTCTTTTGCATTTTGGCACTGCGAGACTCTAAAGAACTCATCATAGGATAGGGCCGATGTGATGATATTTTTGGCGCGTAGGTTATGCTGCACCTTTTTGCGCTCATCATCGGTCCATAGACTTTTAGGCTTGTCTTTAGGTTCATCGTCCACAAGATGTTGTGGAACGAAAGGGCCGTTGACTACGGATTCCCAAATATCCGAGTCTATGGCTTCAATAAAAATTTGCATGCGGACTTTCCAGTAGGCATACACTTCACCACTGAATATAGGTGGTCGATTAATGGATGAACCATCACCACCAAATGGGTTTGACGAACCCATCCCTTTTTTTTTCCTTAGGATCACGAATACGCGGTTGAGCTAGCACTTCGCACTAGCTCTGATACCACTTGTTAGGTATCAGTGGTTACAATACACCTAGAAGGGGGGGGGGGGTTGAATAGGTGTAGCGGTTAGAATATCCGCTTTTCGAAAAACAACACTTAATGCTGAAATACACCTTAATTAATCGATTAACGAAACAGGGTAATCGATTAACACATTCAACACAGTCCACTTAATCGATTAACAGAACTAATGTAATCGATTAACACACTACACTTAATCGATTAAACCGTAACAGTAAGCTGATGCAGATACAATTTCTTGCGCGACAATTAATTGATAACGAAGCGAGTATACAGAGCTTACAGAATTATCAGAGTGTAATTAGTATAGTACAGAAACAGATTATCAATTAAATCTATTATACAAATTAATCGATCAAATGCAATAAAGAGAGAAAGGGATAGAAAAAATCCTGCAACACGAATTTTATCCTGGTTCGTTTGCTTGTCTACCGCAAACTACATCCAGGCCTCCCGGCTGATTTGGGAGATTTTTCTTCACTATAATTGAATTAATGTTTATTACATACACACTATCCAATTACAACACTTAGACACTTACAAGATAATAAAGATCCTATTCTATGGTTTGACTCCCTTCCTACCGACAAAGAAAACCTTTCTTTCGGCGTAGCCCCAGCCAAGAACCTCTGTTCTTTACTTATCCCTAAGTCTAACACTCAGTGAAGATACACTCAATCTCTTGGTGATACGACACCTTGAGATTCCCAAAATTACAACACTTTTTCAATCAAAACAAAAAAGAGTAAACTTAAGCTATAACAAGACTTATATCTAACAAGATAAGACTTTACTCTAATCACCTAATACAAACTCATGCAGTATGAAAATGTATTAGTTTGAAAAACAGAATGCATAGTATGTAAACATCTAATCAAGAATCATCAGTAAAATGCAAGAACATGTGATATGAAAAGTTGAGAAATGTATCATGTAATGCACTCAATCCTAAAGCATAGAATTCTCTCTTTTCTAAACTCACAAATGCATTTACAACTAGATGCAACAATTAACACAAAAAAATGCTCTAACTCTCTAAAAATTTAACATGCAACTTATGAGATCAATTCTGAAAAACGCAGTTTATGAAGAATTGATTTTATAGCCCAGTTAATCGATTAACGACAACTTTAATCGATTAAACTGTACAAAATTGTTAGATTAATCGATTAACCTTTGTTGTAATCGATTACACTGTGCAAACAGTTAGATTAATCGATTAACCTATGCTGTAATCGATTAACAGCATTTTTTCATGTGTACAAGCTCAAATATGTTATGCACTTTAATTCATACATGTTTAATACTTAGATTATGCCTAGAATGCACATGTACATGTATTTATATGATGCATGAACATATTATGAATGACATATCTCAAGATGAAAAAGATTTAAAAGATTTATGCAAATGAGATATGTATTAGGTGACTTAAGCCTTAGACTCAACCTCTTAGACTCAACCTAAACTAATCTAGTCTAAGCAAGGTACCAATCAGAAGACTTAAGCACGTTGATTTGTTGATGATCTTCAAGCTCTTATTAGCACAAGTTGTCCTCATCAAAACCATGGCACATAAAGAGAGTTTCCAAAGTGTTCCTCTTGACATGCACACTTTCACTATTTTTAGCATAACTTTGTTTCTGTATATCATAATTGGACGTGTGACATATGCATTTGGGGTAGAAAAATAAGTTCTATCCATTGTGACTACCAGAGAAAGCATAATCACTTTCTGCACTATAGTTGGTGAGATGCAACTTGGCGGTGATAATTTATTGTTGAAAATCTATTTTTAGCATAACTTTGTTTCCGTATATCATAATTGGACGTGTGACATATGCATTTGGGGTAGAAAAATAAGTTCTATCCGTTGTGACAACCAGTTAAAGCAGAATCACTTTTAGAGCTTTAGTTTGTGAGATGCAACTTGGCGGTGAAAAGTGAACAGTTGAAAATCTATTTTTAGCATAACTTTGTTTCTGTATATCATAATTGGACGTGTGACATATGCATTTGGGGTAGAAAAATAAGTTCTATCCATTGTGACTACCAGAGAAAGCATAATCACTTTCTGCACTGTAGTTGGTGAGATGCAACTTGGCGGTGATAATTTATAGTTAAAAATCTATTTTTAGCATAACTTTGTTTCCTTATATCATAATTGGACGTGTGACATATGCATTTGGGGTAGAAAAATAAGTTCTATCCATTGTGACTACCAGAGAGAGCATAATCACTTTCTGCACTATAGTTGGTGAGATGCAACTTGGCGGTGATGATTTAATGTTCAAAATCTATTTTTAGCATAACTTTGTTTCCGTATATCATAATTGGACGTGTGACATATGCATTTGGGGTAGAAAAATAAGTTCTATCGATTGTTACTACAAGAGAAAGCAGAATCACTTTCTGCACTATAGTTGGTGAGATGCAACTTGGCGGTGATAATTTATAGTTGAAAATCTATTTTTAGCATAACTATGTTTCAGAATTGGACGTATGACACATGCATTTGGAATAGAAAAATAAGTTCTATCCATTGTGACAACGAGAAAAAGTAGTATTTCTTTCTGTGCTATAGTTGGTGAGATGCAACTTGGCGTGAAAATTAATAGTTGAAAATCAATTTTTAGCATAACTTTGTTTCCGTATATCAGAATTGGACGTATGACATATGCATATGGTGTAGAAAAATAAGTTCTATCCATTGGGACAACCAGAAAAAGCAGAAACACTTTCTGAGCTATAGTTTGTGAGATGCAACTTGGTATTGAAAAGTGAATAGTTGAAAATCCAAATTTAGCATAACTTTGTTTCCGTATATCAGAATTGAACGTTTGAGATATGCATTTGGGGTAGAAAAATAAGTTCTATCCGTTGTGACAACCAGATAAAGTAGAATTACTTTTGGAGCTTTAGTTTATGAGATGAAACTTGGCGGTGAAAAGTGAATAGTTGAAAATCTATTTTTAACTAAAATTTATTTCCGTGTATCATAATTGGACGTGTGACATATGCATTTGGGGTAGAAAAATAAGTTCTATCCATTGTGACTACCAGAGAAAGCAGAATCACTTTCTGCACTGTAGTTGGTGAGATGCAACTTGGCGGTGATAATTTATAGTTAAAAATCTATTTTTAGCATAACTATGTTTCAGAATTGGACGTATGACACATGCATTTGGAGTAGAAAAATAAGTTCTATCCATTGTGACAACGAGAAAAAGTAGTATTTCTTTCTGCGCTATAGTTGGTGAGATGCAACTTGGCGTGAAAATTAATAGTTGAAAATCAATTTTTAGCATAACTTTGTTTCCGTATATCAGAATTGGACGTATGACATATGCATATGGTGTAGAAAAATAAGTTCTATCCATTGGGACAACCAGAAAAAGCAGAAACACTTTCTGAGCTATAGTTTGTGAGATGCAACTTGGTATTGAAAAGTGAATAGTTGAAAATCCAAATTTAGCATAACTTTGTTTCCGTATATCAGAATTGGACGTTTGAGATATGCATTTGGGGTAGAAAAATAAGTTCTATCCGTTGTGACAACCAGATAAAGTAGAATCACTTTTGGAGCTTTAGTTTATGAGATGCAACTTGGCGGTGAAAAGTGAATAGTTGAAAATCTATTTTTAACTAAAATTTATTTCCGTGTATCATAATTGGACGTGTGACATATGCATTTGGGGTAGAAAAATAAGTTCTATCCATTGTGACTACGAGAGAAAGCAGAATCACTTTCTGCACTATAGTTGGTGAGATGCAACTTGGCGGTGATAATTTATAGTTAAAAATCTATTTTTAGCATAACTTTGTTTCCTTATATCATAATTGGACGTGTGACATATGCATTTGGGGTAGAAAAATAAGTTCTATCCATTGTGACTACAAGAGAAAGCAGAATCACTTTCTGCACTATAGTTGGTGAGATGCAACTTGGCGGTGATAATTTACTTTGTTTCCGTATATCATAATTGGACGTGTGACATATGCATATTGGGTAGAAAAATAAGTTCTATCCATTGTGACTACCAAAGAGAGCATAATCACTTTCTGCACTGTAGTTAGTGAGATGCAACTTGGCGGTGATAATTTATTGTTGAAAATCTATTTTTAGCATAACTATGTTTCCGTATATCATAATTGGACGGTGTGACATATGCATTTGGGGTAGAAAATTAAATTCTATCCATTGTGACTACAAGAGAAAGCAGAATCACTTTCTGCATTATAGTTGGTGAGATACAACTTGGCGGTGATAATTTATAGTTGAAAATCTATTTTTTGCATAACTATGTTTCCGTATATCAAAATTGGACGTATGACATATGCATTTGGAGTAGAGAGATTATTTCAATCCATTGGGACAACCAGAGAAATCAGAATCACTTACCGAGCTATAGTTTGTGAGATGCAACTTGGCGGTGAAAAGTGAATAGTTGAAAATCGATTTTTAGCATAACTTTGTTTACGTATATCAGAATCGGACGTATGACATATGCATTTGGGGTAGAAAAATAAGTTCTATTCAATGTGACAACAAGAGAAAGAAGAATCACAATCCGAGATATAGTTTGTGAGATGCAACTTGGCGGTGAAAAGTGAATATTTGAAAATCCAATTTTAGCATCACTTTTTTTCCGTATATCATAATTGGACGTGTGACATATGATTTTGGGGTAGAAAAATAATTTCTAGCCATTGTGACTACCAGAGAAAGCATAATCACTTTACAAGCTATAGTTTTTGAGATACAACTTGGCTGTGAAAAGTAAAAATTTGAAAATATTTTTTTAACTAAACTTTGTTTCCGTATATCATAATTGGACGTGTGACATATGCATTTGGGGTAGAAAAATAAGTTCTATCCATTTTGACAACAAGAGAAAGCAGAATCACTTTCTTCATTATAGTTGGTGAGATGCAACTTGGCGGTGATAATTTATAGTTGAAAATCGATATTTAGCATAACTATGCTTCAGAGTTGGATGTATGACATATGTATTTGGAATAGAAAAATAATTTCTATCCATTGTGATAACGAGAAAAAGCAGAATTACTTTCTGCGCTATAGTTGGTGAGATGCAACTTGTCGGTGAAAATTAATAGTTGAAAATCTATTTTTAGCATAACTTTGTTTCCGTATATCAGAATTGGGCGTGTGACATATGCATTTGGGGTAGAAAAATAATTTCTATCCGTTGTGGCTACCAGAAAAAGCATAATCACTTTCCAAGCTATAGTTTGTGAAATGCAACTTGGCGGTGAAAAGTGAACAGTTGAAAATCTATTTTTAACTAAACTTTGTTTCGGTATATCATAATTGGACGTGTGACATATGCATTTGGGTAGAAAAATAAGTTCTATCCATTGTGAGTACCCGAGAAAGCAGAATCACTTTCTGCGAAATAGTTGGTGAGATGCATCTTGGATGTGAAATTTAATAGTTGAAAATCTATTTTTTAGCGTAACTATGTTTCCGTATATTAGAATTGGACGTGTGACATACGCATTTGGGTTTGAAAAATAAGTTCTATCCATTGTGACAACCATAGAAAGCAAAGTTACTTTCCGAGCTATAGTTGGTTAATTGCAACTTGGCGGTGAAAAGTGAACAGTTCAAAATGTATTTTTAGCATAACTTTGTTTCTGTATATCATAATTGGACAAGTGAGATAAGCATTTGGGGTAGAAAATAATTTCTATCCGTTGTGACAACCAGTGAAAGCAGAATAACTTTCCGAGCTATAGTTTGTGAGATGCAACTTGGCGGTGAAAAGGGAAAGTTGGAAATCTATTTTTAGCATAACCTTGTTTCAGTACATCAGAATTGGATGTATAACATATGCATTTGGGGTATAAAAATAAGTTCTATCCATTGAGTGAACCAGAGAAAGCAGAATCACCTTCTAAGCTATAGTTTGTAAGATGAAACTTTGCGGTGAAAAGTGAAAAGTTGAATATAAATTTTTAGCATAAGTTTGTTTCCGTATATCAGAATTCGACCTCTGAGATAAGCATTTGGGGTAGAAAATAATTTCTATCCGTTGTGACAACCAGAGAAAGCATAATCACTTTATGAACTATAGTTTGTGAGATGCAACTTGGCGGTGAAAAGTGAAAGTTGAAAATCTATTGTTAGCATAACTTTGTTTCAGTATATCCGAATTGGACGTATGACATATGCATTTGGGGTAGAAAAATAAGATCTACCCATGGAGTCAACCAAATAAAGCAGAATCATTTTCTGAGCTATAGTTTGTGAGATGCAACTTGGTAGTGAAAAGTGAACAATTGAAAATCCAATTTTAGCATAACTTTGTTTTCGAATATCAGAATTGGACGTTTGAGATATGAATTAGGGGTAGAAAAATAATTTCTACTCATTGTGAAGCCAGATAAAGCAGAATCACTTTATGAGCTATAGTTTGGGAGATGCAATTTGGCAGTGACAAGGGAATAGTTGAAAATCTATTTTTAACATAACTTTGTCTCCCTATATCAGAATTGGACGTATGACATATGCATTTGGGGTAGAAAAATAAGTTCTATCCATTCTGACAACCAAATAAAGCAGAATCACTTTCCGAGCTATAGTTTGTGAGATGCAACTTGGCGGTGACAAGTGAATAGTTGAAAATCTATTTTTAGCATAACTTTGTTTCCGTATATCAGAATTAGACGTATGACATATGCATCAGGGGTAGAAAAATAAGTTATATCCATTGTGACAACCATATAAAGCAGAATCCCTTTCCGAGCTATAATTTGTGAGATGCAACATGGCGGTGAAAAGTGAATAGTTGAAAATCTAGTTTTAGCATAACTTTGTTTCCGTATATCAGAATTGGACGTGTGACATACGCTTTTAGGTTTGAAAATTAGTTCTATCCATTGTGACAGCCGTAGAAAGCAAAATTACTTTCTGAGCTATAGTTGGTGAATTGCAACTTGGCGATGAATAGTGAATAGTTGAACGTGTGACATATGCATTTGGGGTAGAAAAATAAGTTCTATCCATTGTGACTACTAGATAAAGTAGAATCACTTTTGCACTATAGTTGGTGAGATGCCACTTGGCGGTGATAATTTATAGTTGAAAATCTATTTTTAGAATAACTATGTTTCCGTATATCAGAATTGGACGTATGACATATGCATTTGAGGTAGAAAAATAGGTTCTAGCCATTGAGTCAACCAGAGAAAGTAGAATCACTTTATGAGCTATAGTTTGTGAGATGCAGCTTGGTAGTGAAAAGTGAAAAGTTGAAAATCCAATTTTCGCATAACTTTGTTTCTGTATATCAGAATTGTATGTGTGAGATATGCATTTCGGGTAGAAAAATAATTTCTATCCATTGTAACAACCAGATAAATAATAATCACTTTCCGAGCTATAGTTTGTGAGATGCAACTTGACGGTGAATAGTGAAAAATTGAAAGTCTATTTTTAGCAAAACTTTTTTCCGTATATCAGAATTGGACGTGTGAAATATGCATTTAGGGTAGAAAAATAAGTTATATCCATTGTGACAACCAAATAAAGTAGAATCACTTTCCCAACTATAGTTTGTGAGATGCAACTTGGCGGTGAAAATTAATTGTTGAAAATCTATCTTTAGCATAACTTTGTTTCCTTATATCAAAATTCGATGGATGACATATGCATTTTGGGGTAGAAAAATAATTTGTATCCATTGTGACAAATAGAGAAAGTAGAATCACTTTCCAAGCTATAGTTTGTGAGATGCAACTTGGCGGTGAAAAGTGAATAGTTGAAAATGTATTTTTAGCATAACTTTGTTTCCGTATATCATAATTGGATGTATGACCTATGCATTTGGGGTAGAAAAATAAATTCTATCCATTGTGACTTATAGAGAGTTCAGAATCACATTCCAAGCTATAGTTTGTGAGATGCAACTTGGCGGTGACAAGTGAATGCAGTACGCTAGATACGTTGAGCAACAACACATTTTTTGGCTATAGGACAGCGCTTTCCACCGCCGTTTGTTTGACTGAAGTCGTAGATGGTATTCATTAACCGCGCTCTCTAATATCTCTGTTGAATACCACATGTTACAAAGGTGAATACTGAGCATGCGCTGTTAAGGAACAGACAGATATAACAAAGCAACTTATATGTAGTGATGTATAAAAAAATATCGTACAACATCGAACGGTATACGTTGCGTTGTTGTATATTTTGTATACCACAACACTATGTTGTTGCGCTATTGTAGGTTAAATATTTGTTGTATTATAATTTACGTATGACAGCACACATTATAAGTGGCACTGTCGTAAATTTTGTATACTACAACACCTCTAAGATACTGCGCTGACTTATGTTTTATGTATGACAATAGTTTAGGTTGTGTTGTCTGATAGTTTACGTATGACAGCACAACGTAAATACTACGATGTCTTATGTTTTATGTATAACAGCACGGTGTAAGTCACACTCTCTTATTGTTTACGTATGACAGCACAACGTAAATATTGTGTTGTCTTATGTTTTATGTATGACAGCATATAGTATAAGTAGCGTTGTCTTATTGTTTACGTATGACAACACAACGCAAATACTACATTGTCTTATGTTGTAAGTATGGCAGCACACAATATAAGTCGTGTTGTCTTATTGTTTACGTGTGACAGCGAATTATTACATGCAACAATGATGTTCATTGTCGTATCGATTTATATGTTACAACAACACTGTATAGATTTCCTCTTAGAATGAGTTGTTTATTAAAATGCAATAGCCACTGTTTTTGCATGGCTTACTAGCGCCTTATTACAACAGCGACTTAAAGATTTACTCTTAGAATGCTCTGTTGATTTATCTCAACCATAACACATAGTCAACACTCAACCTCTCAACAAACTTCTATAACAGCAATGAAACAAACTTAATAATTATATTATTATGGTAAATAAAGAATACATGCTTATTTGACAATTTCATTGTGATGTTTTTCTGCATTGGAAAACAATGATGCAAACTCAACAATGAAACAAACTTACTATATCTGAACTTATAATAAAGGAATTATAAAATTATGGTAAATAAAGAATACATGCTTATTTGTCAATTTCAGTGTGATGTTTTTCTGCATTGGAAAACAATGATACAAACTCAACAATGAAACAAACTTACTATATCTGAACTTATAATAAAGGAATTATAAAATTATGGTAAATAAAGAATACCTATTTATTTGTCAATTTTATTATTCTGTTTTTCTGCATTGGAAAACAATGATACAAACTCAACAATGAAACAAACTTATTATATCGAACTTATAAAAGAATTGTAAAATTATGGTAAATAAAGAATACCTGTTTATTTGTCAATTTCATTGTGATGTTTTTCTGCAGTGGAAAACAATGATACAAACTCAACAATGAAAAAAACTTACTATATCTGAACTTATAATAAAGGAATTATAAAATTATGGTAAATAAAGAATACATGTTTATTTGTCAATTTCATTGTGATGTTTTTCTGCATTGGAAAATAATGATACAAACTCAAAAATGAAGCAAACTTACTATATCTGGACTTGTAATAAAGGAATTATAAAATTATGGAAAATAAAAAATACATGTTTATTTTTCAATTTATTGTGATATTTTTCTGCATTGGAAAACAATGATACAAACTCAACAATGAAACAAACTTACTATATCTGAACTTATAATAAAGAAATTATAAAATTATGGTAAAGAAAGAATACTTGTTTATTTGTCAATTTCTTTGTGATGTTTTTCTGCATTCGAAAGCACTGCTCCACCATATCAAGACCATTTATTCCTATAGAAATGAGGCAACCAAAAATAGAGAAAGTAATGCTATTAGAAGAGAGAGAAATTGAAACACTAAGAAATGAAGAAAGCCTTACATAGAATACTTGTTGAGCCTGGGATGCTAGAATAAATGGTTCATATTTATATCTTGGCCTATTAACATCCACCTGTATGAACCCTAAGTCGTTGCTCACCTTACAAGCTAACTCTAGTAAAACAAGCTAAGTGAGGAACCCTAACTAAATACAATCTAAATTGTATGATTGAAATTTGATTTTGAGGAAACATAAATCTCTAAATCCACCTGTATGAACCCTAAGTCGTTGCTCACCTTACAAGCTAACTCTAGTAAAACAAGCTAAGTGAGGAACCCTAACTAAATACAATCTAAATTGTATGATTGAAATTTGATTTTGAGGAAACATAAATCTCTAAAACATTAATTTAATTTCACATAGAAAGCAAATACATTATTAGGAAAAATCCTAACTCATTAATGAGGAACCCTAACTAAATACAATCTAAATGAAATCGACAATATAATAAATAACTCATGAAATAAAGATGAAATCTAACTCAACATAAGCATGTATTTACTTGATGTTGAATTGAAAAATCACTTTCAATTCGGTGCAGAATTAGTGCACTTTCGGGGTTAAATGAGAGAAATAAATTTTGATGTTGAATGCGTGAAATATTATGAGGTTCAATGCGTGAATGGTTTTAGATTTTGAATGTGTGAATGATTTTATTGAATGTGTGAATGATTTTCGATGTTGAATGTGTGAATGATTGAATGATTTGAGGTTTTCAGTTTCGCTAGCTGCTACTGAGAAAAAGAGTTAGTGTAAAAGATGTTTTCGAATGAGAGATAGTTTTAAGTTTGATTTTTGATAAGCCTTCAACAGCGAAATCATTAGTTGACGCTATGGAATATATAAATGCCACAGCGAAAGTAACACACTTCGTTGTTGAAGATATTAGAAGCTTGTTGTTATTTGTTAGTTGTTAAGAACTTAGGATATTCTCTTCCATAACAGAAGTATATCACTTCGTTGTGGTAATTATCAATTCCACGACATAATTATATCACTACACTATTGAAGATATTAGGAGCTTACGATCTTCTCTTCCACACCGGAAGTATATCACTTCGATGTGGTAATAATCAATTTCACAGCGAAAGTATAACATTACGCTGTGGAAGTTAATAATTATACAGCAAAATTAGAACATCAAATTATCAAAACACAAAATTTATTCAACAAAATAAAAAAAATGCACAACTTGAACCAAAACAGCTATTTATATTTAACAGAACGTATATTACAAATTGTCTGTTGACTCCGTTCTAAAAGAATAAACAAAGTTTTACCAAATTTCCCTATTCACATCTATTTGGTCAATTGTGTATGTATCTATATCAAACTGGACTTCAACTTTGCCTTGTTTAATGACCTCCTTCATGAAGTTAACGACATAAAAGCCGCAATCTATGTTATTGTTTTGGCAATGGGTCTACAAATAAAATCAGGTATATATAAGTGATAATGAAATAATTGTTTGATAATACATATAATTGTTTGATGGGTAGTGCCAATACCTTAACATGAGTCCACTTGAGGGGTCTTTGACATTTAGTGTTTAGGCCTCTATATATATTCAATGCCCTAAAAAATATAGAAAATAATGTTTAAGTGAAAGTGATAATGAAAGTGTAACAAAATTCATAAAATTTAAATGAGTTGTCCACTTATGTATTAAAAGTATCTAGCATAGTGAGGTACTTGTTCAGATCACCATTTTCTAGTGAATCAAAATAGAACAATTGATGGCTGACCCGATTAATGACAACCAAAATCCAATGTTTCCTAAAAACATATATGCATATGATTAATAAAATGTTATGCAAAAACATTGTTTTAAACAATTAAAAAGTGATGCTTACCTGGTGTTAATATGTTCAAAGAATAAGTCAGCATTATTCCCCTTAAGAATCTTAGCAACTATGTGTGTCTTCTGATTCTTCCATGTGTCATTGGTTACCATACCCACAGCCAAAATGTTAGTATGAGGGATATGAACATCACCTTATTTTTACTATTGGGTACTAAGTTGTCATACAAGTACCTAACATATAAGACAAACGTTAGTTAATTATAATACACTAATTAATGATTAAATGAGAAAATGAGAAGTTTACCTTATGTACACAGATATAACGGATGCACCAATCCAATCACGACCATGTACATCCTTCACTTCATTTATAGTGATGAATTTTTTGCCAGAAAATCCATAGATGGGTTCAGGAATTGATATATTAATTAGGATCATCAGGTAAGTTCTTTACATAATCCCAAAGTATGTCAAAGTACTTGGTTTTCAGGGGAGCAGTTCCCCTAACGATTCTAGATTAGATTTAGAAGACTGTGTCTTAGACTTCACCACTTTGGCCTTTTTAGATGCATGTTCATCTATTCTGGGAGGGGGTGTTGCACTATAGTCATCAGCAGACACCTTTCACTGGAATATTCAATAGGAACTACATCAAAATATTTAAATTTGTGAATGAACATATATAAGGTGAAAACCATACCATAATAGGAATTACATATATAAGATGTTCTAGCCAAGTCACAAAAGTGCCTACAGGCTCTCTAATTGTTGTGATATCATCAATAGGGTACATGGTGTATCCAGAAACAGTTTGCAATTATGGATTATTCCCTAGATGATAGTAAAAACATATAATGAATTAGTTTAGCAATAGTGAAAATAGATGACAGTTAAAACAAATTAGTTTATTAAATTACCTCTGGAATGAGAATATGGTTTCTTGGATGCGTGAAACTTTCTTGCACGGTAGTAGAAGCTTTAGGCCCCTCAACAAATTTACCAGATTCCAACCGCTTTTCCATTGCTTGGAATCATTCAGAGAGTAAATAGTATTGGTCCTGCAAGACAACTGCATCCTCTTTTGTTAGACGCTTTGTAAAAGGGTCAAGAACTGTTTGCTAGCCCCAAATCCAACATCGCGGATACGGCAGGGTACTGAGGCAGCCCTATTGCCTTTTCAAGTATAACATGACTATCCGTGGTCTGAAAACTTTCGTTTTATTTTAGGGTATCCTGAGACATCAAGAAAACACATAAATAACCACATTAATAAAGAAAGTATGTGGAAATCAACATAGTTTAATAAAATGATAAAAACTTACAACACGGTCCACCACTTCTTTAACTTTTTCATTATCGACAACACCTTGTTTTTTCTTCCGAGCATTCACCCACAAAACATCGAGGTCTACGGCAGCACTCGAAGGCAAAGGTGTCTCGCTTTGTTCGAGCTGCAAATACACAACCAATAATAATGTAATTAAATATGAATATAAAACTTAATCAACTAATAGTTAATGTGCTAAATTACATACAAATTAACATTTATAATTTTTTATTCAACTCCTCTATAGCCCATTCGAGAAGCTCTATATGAATAAATCGGGTTAGATGCTCTCTTACGATTTTGTTCACTTATTTTCTGCAAAAACAAACAACATTAACATTATATATTATACAAAAGGGCATAAGAATTCAAAGTCAAAATTAACATTATATATATTACACAAAAGCGCATAAGAATTCAAAGTCAACATCAACATTATATATTACCAATAAATTTTCGCCTTATGTGCGATAAGTGACAAATTCTATCCAATCCGCCTCATCAATTAGATTTGCATATTTGGCTGAAGGCTTGAGGTTGACATTGCTTTCAACATCTTTGAGACATTTCCTGCAATTGGTTCTATATTCTCGGAGAGCCTTGCCAGTAGTTTTCATGATGTAGTCTTTGTGTTCCTCACGAACATCAAAATATGCCTAAATATACAGAATAGTTTCATAAATAGTTTGCATGGAATACAAATACATTGTTACATAAACACAAAATAATATCCTCCTAAATAAAACAAAATAATACAGATTGCATGGAAACTTACGATTATATCCTTCCAAATAATATCCTTCACTGCATTCAGCCTATCATCCGACCAATTTTTGAACTTTATGGATATATTTTATCTTACCACAACTCCAATGTAGCTTGCTAATTTGTTTCCACATTATTGTTCAACGGTTTTCCCTTTGCGTTCCATTCAATCGTAGACTTGATATCATTTCTTCTTGAACGAACATCACTCTTCATGGCAGTGATACCACGTGGTTTACGTTTCTGTGTTTGTGGTGTTACTGGAGTTTGAGTGTTAATCATTATTCCATCTCCGTTTACTTCATTTTGTGAAGACATTGTTTGAGAGTTTGAGTGTTGAAGAGTTTCTTGGTTTGAGAGTGTTGAAGGGTTTCTTGGTTTGAGAGTGTTGAAGGGTTTCCTTTTGGATATATTAGAAGTTTGAGAAGTACGTAACCAACGTTGGGGTATCAACATTTTTTGATAATTTAATTTCCATATACAACAGCGCAACGTCATATTTTCGCTGTCTAAAGTTACGAATCCACAACCCAACGATAAACTTCGCTATCGTAATTTAAACATTAACAGCGAAGTAAAATGCTTCGCTATTAAAGAGGTTACATGAACTGTGTCATCTACAAATTCCATCATGACAACTGAAAAAGAGCCTCATAGACTTGCAGCAAATATTCCATCAATTAATTAAATTTACTATTCAAATTCATTTTTTTCAATTATTTATAAAATCCGAACATTTCCACAACGCAGTGATATAATTTCACTGTTGATTAATTATATTGAGTTAAATTTTCAATAAAAAATTAAACTATTTACAATTTTTCTCAAAGAGAGACTTATAGACTTAACGACACATGTCCTTAATTAAACTTAATATTTAAATTCATTTTTTCAATTATTTAAATAAATCCGACCATTTCCACAGCAAAGTGATATACTTTCGTTGTTGATTATTCCTTTTCGGTGTATTAGAAGTTTGAGAAATACGTAACCAACGTTTGGGTATCAACTTTTTTTGATATTTTAATTTCCATATACAACAGCGCAACGTCATATTTTCACTGTCTAAAGTTACGATTCCACAACACACCGATAAACTTCACTGTCTAAAGTGACGAATCCATAACACACCGATAAACTTCACTGTCGTTATTTAAGCATTAACAGCGAACTAAAACGCTTCCTTGTTAAAGAGGTTACATGAACTCATTGAATTGTGTCATCTACAAATTCCATCATGACTACTGAAAAAAAGCCTCATAGACTTACGACAAATATCCAATCAATTAATTAAACTTACTATTCAAATTCATTTTTTTCAATTATTTAAAAAATCTGAACATTTCCACAGCGCAATGATATACTTTCGCTGTTGATTATACATATAAGGGCATTTTCGCTGTTGATAAATCAAATAAGTGATATTCTTTCATTGTTGATTATTACTTCACTGGTGATGATTCAGATTTTCATTTTTTAAAACTCGTCAGTTATAAGTTGAAGTGTTGAACAAAATGAAATTGAGTGTTGTATATATTTTCGTTGTTGATAAATCAATTAAGTTTGTTAAGATATATGGCCACCTAAGAGGGGGGGGGGGGGGGGGGTTGAATTAGGTGTAGAGACTTAAATTCAATATTTCTACTTTTATTTTAAAACTTTGCAAGTTTAAAGAGAGTTTTTCTATCAGCGGAAGTAATAAACAAAATAGTTGAGTAAAAGTAGAAGATAGTGCAAAATGTAAATAGTTAAGGGAAGAGAAGATCACACCAAGATGTATACTGGTTCACCTTCAATCTGAAGGCTACGTCCAGTCCTTCTTGTTACCAAGAAGATTTTTCCACTATTGCAAGAACCAATGTTACACCTTCTTCGTCTTCTTCCAAGACTACTCACCTATTCCACTAGGCACTAGGCTAACACCGTTCTTCACAATATACTGCACTTCACCACACTTGGTGAAATGTTTACAAGACACTAACTTGTATTCTTAAAATGGTTTTTACAAGGCTTTTGAATAAGTGACTCTCTAATAGTAATTGAAACTTTAAGATTGAATCACTCACTAAATGATCACTTAATTTAGAATCATATAACTTGGATAAAGGCTTTTGTTTATGCTTAAGACTTTGAATAATTTCCAGAATTGGAAAGATATGAAAATTGATATCAAAGTCTTAACACTTATGAATGAATGACAAAAATTATGAGAACTTTGTGACTTTGTGAGTATGAAAGTTGTATTCAGAATTGTGTTGAAAAACAAGTCATAGAACACCTATTTATGGTGTTTAATTCGTGCACATGAACCAGTATGAGTTTGTGAAAAGTTAAGAGCTACATCAGTTCATTCAAAATAGAACCAATATACTGTTCTGGTATGTGTAATCGATTACCATATGGTGTAATCGATTACACCAGTTAAAAATTTCAAAAACAAGCTCAACGGATTGATGTAATCGATTACCAAACATTGTGTAATCGATTACAATGTGAAAAAATGCACGTATCTGATGCTTTTAATATGTTGTAATCGATTACAAGTATATGTAATCGATTACATCATGTAAAAATTTAAAATACAAAACTCAACGGATTTATGTAATCGATTACCAAACATGGTGTAATCGATTACAATGTGTAAAACGTACATATCTGGTACTTTTAATATGTTGTAATCGATTACGAGTATGGTGTAATCGATTACATCATAGAAAATGCACAAGTCTGATGAGTTTATCAACTTCTAATCGATTACAAGGGTTGTGTAATCGATTACATCATGGAAAATGTACATGACTGATGAATTTATCAATATGTAATCGATTACCAGAGTAGTGTAATCGGTTACACTGTTTAAAAACAGAACACCTATGCTTTAGTGCAAATGATTTTGGTTTTATGCATGAGTTTTTCAGAATTTAGCCTTTATCGTATAGTTAAGAGATTTTAAGATTAAGTGTCGTTTTACCTAGAAGACTTAGACTACACATATGAGCTTCTTTGACTTTTGATTTGCTAGTCTTCTTTTTGCATTTGATGACATAGTGAGCATCATCAAAACCTTAGCCATAGGTTTGGAAAGATCACCATCTTCACAATCTCCCCCTTTTTGATGATGGCAAACTATGTCTTGACAGTTGATTCATGTTTAGTAGTTCTCTCCCTGTCTTTAGGTCTTATTGCATATCTTTGTTCAAATATTTTATGCCTGAAATAAATTTGAACAAACGAAACATACCCTTTTCTCCCCCTTTTGACATTATCAAAAAGGAGACTAGGAATAGCAGATTAAGCATAATAATGAAAGGATAATATGCAGAAAATCATTCATAATTTAACTTAATTCTTTTTCAGCCAAAATACCAAGCTCTTTCCTAATTTTGAAGAAGGGTTCTTTTCCTAAAGGTTTTGTGAAAATGTCAGCCATTTGTGCATGTGTGTCAACAAACTTAAGTTCAACATCCTGCTTAAGAACATGGTCTCTTAGAAAGTGATGTCTAATGTCTATATGTTTTGTTCTAGAGTGCATTATAGGATTCTTAGAGATATTAATGGCACTTGTATTGTCACACAAAATGGAAATGCAGCCTATGTCAATACCATAGTCACACAGTTGTTGTTTTAGCCACAAAACTTGGGCACAACAACTACCGGCAACAATGTATTCTGCCTCAGCGGTACTTAAGGCTACACTAGCTTGTTTTTTACAGGACCAAGCAATTAATGCATTGCCAAAAATGTGACAAGTATCACTAGTACTTTTTCTTTCGGTTTTGCAACCGGCAAAGTCAGAATCAGTATATCCAATTAAATTACATAGACTGCCTTTTGGATACCATAAACCAACATCCAAAGTTCCTTTTAAGTATTTTAAGATTCTTTTTACGGCAGTCAAATGCGACTCTTTTGGACAGGATTGATATCTAGCGCAAAGACACACACTAAACATAATATCAGGCCTACTAGCAGTAAGATACAGCAAAGATCCAATCATGCCTCGATATTTTGTTATATCTATGGGGTTTCCTGATAAATCCTGATCTAGATATGTGTTAGTACTCATAGGTGTGGCTATCTCTTTACAACTGTCCATTTCATATTTCTTTAAAAGCTCTTTGCAATATTTAGTTTGACTGATAAAGATTCCACTACTCGTTTGTTTAATTTGCAAACCAAGGAAGAAGTTTAATTTGCCCATCATGGACATTTCAAACTCTCCCTGCATCATGTTTGCAAATTCACTACATAAAGATTCATTTGTGGAACCAAAAATGATATCGTCAACATAAATTTGCACAAGTAGAGTATGATCATCAAGTCTTTTGATAAAAAGAGTTGTATCGACCTTTCCTTTTGAAAAGCCTTTGTTACACAAAAAAGTGCTTAAACGATCATACCATGCTCTTGGGGCTTGTTTTAGCCCATAAAGAGCCTTTTTCAACTTATAAACATGAGTGGGATGATGATGGTCTTCAAAACCAGGGGGTTGACTTACATACACTTCTTCTTCTATATATCCATTTAAGAAGGCACTCTTAACATCCATTTGGTAAAGTTGGAAGTCTAATGAGCATGCATAGGCTAAGAGCAATCTAATGGCTTCTAGTCTAGCCACGGGAGCAAAGGTTTCTTCATAATCTATTCCTTCTTCTTGATTATAACCTTGTGCTACCAACCTAGCTTTGTTTCTAACTATTATGCCATTTTCATCTAATTTATTTCTAAAGATCCATTTGGTTCCTATGATTTGCTTGTTACTAGGTCTAGGGACTAGTTCCCATACTTGGTTTCTTTTAAATTGATTTAACTCATCATGCATAGCAATCATCCAATGTTCATCATCAATAGCATCATTTATCTTAGAAGGTTCTATTTGAGAAACAAAAGCCATGTTAAGACATGCATCTCTAAGACTAAGTCGAGTAGTTACCCCTTTATTGATGTCACCAATGATGTTGTCAATTGGATGATCTCGGTGTGTTCTCCATTCTTGAGGAAGGCCATCGTGTTCTCGAGTAGAGATATGAGGTAGTTTTCTTCTTTCATCATTTGCTCTAGGTTGAGTTGTTCCATTGACTTTGTGACTTCATTTTGAGAGGTGCTTGGTAAATCACTGTCATGATCATCACAAACAACTTTTTCTTCCATAGAAGGGTTAGATTCATCAAAAGAAACATGTATAGATTCTTCGATGGTTAAAGTTATTTTATTAAAAATTCTATAGGCTTTGCTTGTGAGTGAATAACCAAGGAAGATTCCTTCGTCAGCTTTAGCATCAAATTTACCAAGTTTACTCTTTCCATTGTTAAGAACAAAACATTTACATCCAAAAATATGCAAATGAGAGATATTTGGCTTTCTACCTTTATATAGTTCATAAGGGGTCCTTTTCAAAAGAGGTCTTATTAGCACTCTATTGGACACATAGCAAGCAGTATTAATAGCATCAGCCCAAAAGTATTTGGGCAGATTGGTTTCATTTATCATGCTTCTTGCTAGTTCTACTAAAAGCTTATTTTTGTGTTCCGCAACACCATTTTGTTGTGGAGTCCTTGGTGCAGAAAAATTGTGTGAAATTCCATGTTCATCACAATATTCTTCAAATAAAGCATTTTGAAATTCCCCACCATGATCACTCCTTATAGAAGTAATTCTCATGGATTTTTCTTTTGAACACGACTGGCATACTTTCTAAAAACATGAAAAGCTTCATTTTTATGAACTAACAAGAATGTCCAAGTATATCTAGAAAAGTCATCAACTAGAACAAAACCATAGTAATTTCCTCCAAAGCTTTTGATGCTAGAGGGGCCAAATAGATCCATATGAATTAATTCTAATGGCCTATTAGTAGAAACTATATGCTTAGGTTTAAAAGAAGTTTTCTTTAATTTACTCTTTTGGCATGCAACACATAATTTATTACTAGCATATTTCTTTTTAGGCAAGCCAATGACTAGGTCATGTTTTACTAATTTGTTTAAATGATTCATGTGAATGTGAGCAAATCTCCTATGCCATAACCATGCATCATCATTATTGACAGATAAACACTTAATTTTTAATGATTGGTCACTTAAGGAAATCATAAATATGTTCTTTGTTCTTTTTCCGAAAAGTTTAGTCTTATGAGTCTTGCTATCTTCTATAGTACATAAGTCCTTCTTAAAGATGACATTTAAGCCTTTATCACATAGTTGACTTATGCTAAGAAGATTATGTTTTAAGCCATCAACATATAAAACATTTTCTATAGTAACATGTGGAGGTTTACCAATCCTTCCAATTCCTAAAATTTTACCTCTATTGTTATCGCCATATGTGACAAATCCATCTTTTGGTAGAATAAAGCTGAACTTTGATTTGTCACCAGTCATATGCCTTGAGCAGCCACTGTCTAGGTACCATAGATCGTTTTCTGCTCCAAAGCATACCTCATCAAGTTCATCTTCTGATTGGTGTGAAGCCATTAGTGCTATTTGAGCATTCTCTTCATTGTCGGAGTCAGATGATGAGCTTATATCATTGTCATCCCAAACTATATAAGCCTTCTTTGTTTTATTGTTGTAATTGTTGACTTTGTTGTTGTTGAATTTCTTGCTATAGCTATCCATCTTTTTAAGAGTAGGACAATCTGCTTTTATGTGGCCACTTTTGCCGCATTCAAAGCAAGTGATGTTTTGAGAGGAGGAATTTTCATTTTTTCTTGAAAATTTGTTATTCTTGAAGTTTTTGCTTTTCTTCAAGAATTTGTTAAATCTTTTGGCTAGAAGAATCATGTCCTCATCGTCATCAATATCACTATTTCTATCTTTAGTGACAGTATTTAGAGCAATTGATTTGTGTTTCTTTTCTATTTCTTCATTTTGCTCTAATCTCCCTAATTCTAATTCATGTTCTTGCAATTTACCAAAGAGGGTTGCAAGAGACATTTTAGACAGACTCTTCTTTTCTGATATGGCAGTAACTTTGGGTTGCCAATTTCTATTTAGGGACCTAAGAACTTTTAAGTTTAAGTCATTAGTAGATAGGTCTTTTCCTAAGGCAATGAGATGGTTAGTAAGGTGGGTAAATCTTTTCTGCATGTCTTGTATTTTCTCATCAGGAAGCATTCTAAAGAGTTCATACTCTTGTGACAGAGTATTGAGTCTTGAACGCTTAACTTCATCTGTTCCTTCGTGGGTGGTCTCTAAGGTTTCCCACATCTCTTTTGCAGTTTTGCAATTTGAGATTCTAAAGAATTCATCCATTCCCAAAGCCGAAGTTATAATGTTCTTGGCTTTTAGATCATATTGAACTTTTCTTTTATCTTCATTATCCCAAGCACTTCTTGGTTTTGTTTCTACTATACCACAACTAAGATGACTTGGAATAAAGGGACCGTTTTCAATGGCGTCCCAAATTTCTAAGTCTTGAGACTCAATGAAGATTTTCATCCTAATTTTCCAGAAATCGTAATGTTCACCATTAAAGTTAGGTGGACGATTTATATTGGATCCCTCTCCTAGATATTGTTTTGAGGCCATAGTTAGGATCTTAGGAGAAAATTACCTAAACTTAATCTCTGATGCCAATTGTTAAGATATATGGCCACCTAAGAGGGGGGGGGGGGGGGGTGAATTAGGTGTAGAGACTTAAATTCAATATTTCTACTTTTATTTTAAAACTTTGCAAGTTTAAAGAGAGTTTTTCTATCAGCGGAAGTAATAAACAAAATAGTTGAGTAAAAGTAGAAGATAGTGCAAAATGTAAATAGTTAAGGGAAGAGAAGATCACACCAAGATGTATACTGGTTCACCTTCAATCTGAAGACTACGTCCAGTCCTTCTTGTTAGCAAGAAGATTTTTCCACTATTGCAAGAACCAATGTTACACCTTCTTCGTCTTCTTCCAAGACTACTCACCTATTCCACTAGGCACTAGGCTAACACCGTTCTTCACAATATACTACACTTCACCACACTTGGTGAAATGTTTACAAGACACTAACTTGTATTCTTAAAATGGTTTTTACAAGGCTTTTGAATAAGTGACTCTCTAATAGTAATTGAAACTTTAAGATTGAATCACTCACTAAATGATCACTTAATTTAGAATCAAATAACTTGGATAAAAGCTTTTGTTTATGCTTAAGACTTTGAATAATTTCCAGAATTGGAAAGATATGAAAATTGATATCAAAGTCTTAACACTTATGAATGAATGACAAATTATGAGAACTTTGTGACTTTGTGAGTATGAAAGTTGTATTCAGAATTGTGTTGAAAAACAAGTCATAGAACACCTATTTATGGTGTTTAATTCGTGCACATGAACCAGTATGAGTTTGTGAAAAGTTAAGAGCTACATCAGTTCATTCAAAATAGAACCAATATACTGTTCTGGTATGTGTAATCGATTACCATATGGTGTAATCGATTACACCAGTTAAAAATTTCAAAAACAAGCTCAACGGATTGATGTAATCGATTACCAAACATTGTGTAATCGATTACAATGTGAAAAAATGCACGTATCTAATGCTTTTAATATGTTGTAATCGATTACAAGTATATGTAATCGATTACATCATGTAAAAATTTAAAATACAAAACTCAACGGATTTATGTAATCGATTACCAAACATGGTGTAATCGATTACAATGTGTAAAACGTACATATCTGGTACTTTTAATATGTTGTAATCGATTACGAGTATGGTGTAATCGATTACATCATAGAAAATGCACAAGTCTGATGAGTTTATCAACTTCTAATCGATTACAAGGGTTGTGTAATCGATTACATCATCGAAAATGTACATGACTGATGAATTTATCAATATGTAATCGATTACCAGAGTAGTGTAATCGGTTACACTGTTTAAAAACAGAACACCTATGCTTTAGTGCAAATGATTTTGGTTTTATGCATGAGTTTTTCAGAATTTAGCCTTTATCGTATAGTTAAGAGATTTTAAGATTAAGTATCGTTTTACCTAGAAGACTTAGACTACACATATGAGCTTCTTTGACTTTTGATTTGCTAGTCTTCTTTTTGCATTTGATGACATAGTGAGCATCATCAAAACCTTAGCCATAGGTTTGGAAAGATCACCATCTTCACAAAGTTATATTCTTTCGCTGTTGATTATTACTTCACTATTGATGATTGAGATTTCCATTTTTAAAACTCGTCAGTTATAAGTTGAAGTGTTGAACAAAATGAAATTGAGTGTTGTATATATTGAAATTGAAATTGAACAAAAAACACAATAACTGAAATTGAAATTGAATGTTATATATATTGAAAACTGGAATGAATGTTACATGGAAAAATAATAAATGTTACATTTTTTGTTCAATATTGAAGATTTGTTAATCCTTAAGCTTTTTTGCAGTTCTCTTGTGAAAGAGGAAACAAACCAAGGAAATATTTTACACCACATACTAAAGGATCCAATTCTCTTGTTGATATAACAATGTTGAATCAGAGAATATTGAAGATCTGTTAATCCATGCTCTTGAAAGTGAAGGAACCAGCAGCTAAACCTCAAGAGCTAGAAGAGTTGAACCTCACAATTTGTTTTTTTATGAGGATTGTGAACCAAAGCATGTGAAGGAACCAGCGGCTGAACCTCAAGAGTTAAATGTCGTAAAAGAAGAATATCATTTTGAATGACATTATCAAGAAGTTCAGTTAATAAATAGCATGCAAAGTTAAGAAAATAATATTTTAGAGCATTGGATATATGCTCTTTTACGGTTTTGCTCAATTATTATCAAGAAGATGTGTCTTTCTTGAAAAAAAAGTGAAGAAAATCATATTTTAGAGCATTGGATACATGCCCACTTTTGATTTTCTTGACTTAATTTCAAGAAAGACTCAGAGAAATATTGACAACATGCTATGATTAACATTTATGAGAAAAAGTGTTCAGGACAAAGGACTCGTTCCCATTTTTGTTCTATATTGAAGATTTGTGCCACGCTGACACTTTTTTCTCAGGCATGCATATTGATCAATAAGAATAACAGCGTGAATCACAATGGACCGGTTCCCATTTTTGTTCAATATTGGAGCTTTCTTCAACCCGTACTACGAACATAAACATGTAAAATGAAAATCAATAAACATAAATGAACAAAATTTAAATAAAAAAACAAATTTCACAATACCTCATGATCAAAGAACATAAACAAAAGACAAAGATCTTCATGAAAAATAGTTTGAAGTTCAATATCTCTGATGAACTTCATTTTGTTTCAATGAAATCCTTCTTCATTTTCTTTCAATATATTGTCTAAAGATTTATGGGAAACTGATATCTTTAATGTTGGAAACTGATATCATTATTGCTTCAACCACTCTCTGAGAAACCCATATAACGAAGCAAAACCATTTTAGAAAGAGCTGTTACACATCTCTAGATAGATATAATTCTATCTTTAACACTGATGCATTTTAATTCGATGTGGATCATTCATTTTTTTCTATATTCAACAACGATGCTCTTTACTTCGCTATCATTAATTTCATTATTTTCTTTATTCAATAGGGATGTGTTTTACTTCGCTGTCATTAAGTTCATTATTTTCTATATTCAACATCGAAGAGTTTTATGTAGCTGTGATTAATTTATATATTTTAATTATTCTATATTCAACAGCGATGCGTTTTACGTCGCTGTTGATAATTCATTTAAACTAAACGAATAAATTATTATTTCGCTGTTCATCAATCACATTTTCATTATTTTACTTCACTGTTGATTACAAATTTAAGTGATATACTTTCGCTGTAGATGATTCATTTAAACTAAACGATTAAATTATTATTTCGATGTTCATCATCCTCATTCTTTTACTTCGTCGTTGATTATTAATTTAAGTGATACAATTTCGCTGTTGTTGATTCAACAATTAACTTATTATTACGTTGTTCGTCATTCACAATTTCATTCTTTTAATTCGCTGTTGATTATTAATTTAAGTGATATACTTTCGATGTTGATGATTCATTATTAACTTATTATTTCTCAATTCATCATTAACATTTACTGTAAGAACCGAAATTCTACCCTTGAAAATTTTCTTCTTATCTTATTCATTATGCATTCATTTCCTCATAAATTTTACCACAATTTCCAACAACCATATTTAACTCTCACCATTCCTACTCATTTCATAATTCAAAATGACATACATACTTATTCAACAGAAAATCATAATTCATTTCACTATGTCATGCAACAACCGCATACAACTAGCTATGGGTTTCCAAAATACCCATAGCTACGAATATCCAGAGTTACAATAAATCATGTAAGTTATATATCCATAGTTACAAAATATTTCAACTAATCCAATAAGCACTCATGTAAAAAATAGTGCAAATAAGTGAAACCAAAACATAAAGCTCCTAAAGCTTCCAAAAATGAGACCACCTCATGTCACCTGTTTATCTGCAATGGGATTATCAATGACAAAAGCACAAACACATAAAAGAGTAAGTCATTAATTCAATAAACGTCATTATAAGATAATCCAAATAAGAAAATGTTAGTAAATCACTTTGAAATTTATTTTCCGTGCTACATTACTTGAGCCAAAGTCGCTACACCCCTTGGGTTTAGCTAAAAGCAATTTCTCATCTCTTTTACAAAGAAAACATGCCACATAAACTCGGGCCGGAGTGTTGCCACATAAACTCGGGCCGGAGTGTTGCCACATAAACTCGGGCCGGAGTGTTGCCACATAAACTCGGGCCGGAGTGTTGCCACATAAACTCGAGCCGTAGTGTTGCCACATAAAATCGAGCCGAAGTGTTGCCACATAAACTCGGGCCGATGTTTTGCTACATAAACTCGAGCCGAATTATTGCCACGTAAACTCAGGCCGAAGTGTTGCTACAAAAACTCGAGCCGAAGTATTGCCACGTAAACTCGGGCCGAAGTGTTGCTACATAAACTCGAGCCGAAGTCGTTAACCATTTATGGTCGGCTAAAAATATATTTGTTTTTCATTGATTTCACTATCAATCATACCCGGTGAATCCACAAAATCCTTATTACAAACACACCCATATATGTTTATAATAAATACTTGATTCACCAATTAATCATTGCACAACCATAAAATACACACATTTTCCATTCAGAGTACAAATTAAAGAGTTCTCCTTACCTTGGTGAGTGTTGGGTTGGGTTCTTGGTAACTGCACTAGTTCCACCGACACCGCCACCAACTCTTGGATCTTTCCCATTCCCACCATACAACACAATGTTAGTCATTTATTCCAAATATCACATAAACAACTCATATTGCATTATTTAACCACAAAAGATATTTAACACATTTTCCATGTTGCTAAACTACTTTCATCAAATGTTTACAACATCTAAAACATACATATTCATCTCATATTTCAACATTAGAAAGCTTATTCATCTTCTACCTCTAGCACTTTACCCATTTTCTTCTTTAACCACATTTTCACTTTAGGGTTTTCGGGTTTTCATGAATCAACCCACAGACCCTCTCCTTTCTTGAAATACTAACTCTATACCAAGAGTTTACAAACTAAAATAACATAAAACGATCCATAACTCAAAAGGGTGAGTTTCCATGGATAGATGCTCTCTTACTATTTTCTTCATTTATTTTCATCAACATTTGGAGCATCAATATATGTCCACTAAAATCATAAAAGTGTGCTCACAAAGGAACGATTCCCATTTTTGTTGAATATTGAAGATCTGAGGAAGGCTGACACTTCTAGTTATGCATGATTTGAACAAGATGTGCATAACATATTATGATCGATGCGAATAATAGCATGCATCACAAAGGACATGTTCCCATTTTTTATAAATATTGGAGCATTGTTATCCAAACATAAAATAATAAAAAATACCTCACAGACAACGAAAATAAACATAACATAAAGATATCGACGAAAAATAGTTTGACGTTCCATATCTCCAGTGAACTGATATCCATGAAAAATAGAGAGCATTTTGTTTCAATGAAATCCTTCTTCACTTCCTTTCAATTTATAGACTAAAAAATTTATGGGAAACTAATATCTTTAATATTGGAAACTAAATATTTAATGCTTCAACCACTCTCTGAGAAACTCATATAACGAAGCAAAACATTTAAAAAAGAGTCATTACACATACTCTATTTAGATATTTTCTATATTCAACAGTGATGTGTTGTACTTCGCTGTCATTAAGTTCATTATTTATGTATTCAACAACGAAGAGTTTTATGTCGTTGTGTTTAATTTATATATTCATCAGCGATGTGTTCTACTTCACTGTGGATCATTCATTATTTCGCTTTTGAAACATATGTTTTAAGTATATTAACACGTCAAGTTTCATGCTGGCATTAAGTATTAAACATATAATCCAAATTGTAAGCTAAATAATGAAAATTACCAAAAACATTATAAACAACTCAAATTGTAAATATTAATTGAAATTCTATGTTGTATATATTGAAAATTAAATGAAATTAAATTTTATTAATGTTTTGTTACATGGAACAGACTATATACACATTAAAATCCTTAAAATATATACAATATATTTAGGTATTTTATTTAAGTTTTGAAACAAACTTCTAACATGACTAGAGAGCTGAACAATCTTGATTGCTGAAATTTCCAAATACCTGCATATATATATATGATTGAGGTCGTACCCGATGCAAATAATAAAACAATTAAGTATAATACTAGGAAGTGACTCCTAGGTCGTTTCCCAAAGATTATCTTTCACACATTGGTTCAAACACATTACATGCACACACAATGGGGGTTTTAGTGGTTGTTATGGTATGGAACTAAAGCTAAAACAAAAGGAAACAGTAACAAGCAAAACAGTAAAGAGGCTAAATCCCTTTGGTTTATTTGTTCACGACTCAATCCATGGTTACAAAACATCAAAATCAGATTCTCAGTGTTCCTTTTTTGAGAGTCGATTAACTAAGAGATGATCAACTCATAGTTAAATTGCTAAACCTCTAACTAAGCGAAATTGGTATAAGCAACAAACAGTTAACAAAGTCACACGAATCAAAGCATCAATTTCAGATTCTACACATTGAATTCCTAATCTGTTCACAACTCTAATGTTTAAGCTTCAAACTAAGCGAAATCAACATAAACATAAAGCATTTACAGATTCACATAAACTAAGCGATTATGTGCTAAAGAACTAATTAACTAAGCGAAAATCAGTTCACAAACCTACATCAAATCCATGGAATTAAGCAAACCACAATATGAAATAGGATAGAAGATTCAAACATAGAGAAACCGAAATTGCATTAAAAGAATAAAGAGAAACCGAAATGCATTAAGAACTAAACCTCAAGAATGTGATACATTACCAAAGGAACTTAGTCCAAGGTCTAGCCTTCCATGGAGATCATCCAATCAATTCAAGCATGCAAAAAAACCAATCAAATCAAGAGGTGAGTCACAACAATGAGAGAACCTCACAAGATATGCTCTCTAAAGTGTTTGCACTCATGTGTCTTAGGTTGTAAATATTCACACTCAAGGCACTTCATGAAAACAAACACAACCATAAGCTTGACAAGTTTTTAACATCAACATGATAAACACATGCACATGGTGATCAAAAGGACTTTTCAAGGTTGTAATGGGGCCAAGGACAAGGTAGGATAAAATATGGAATATGTAGCTTAAACCAAAGGAATAGAGGAGCAATGGGGAATAAGTAAAAAGTAAGACAAAATCAACCCCAAATTCAACCTCAAATTCCAATCTTCTTTGCCACACTCAACTTTTATTCACTTTTTTTAATCATTTATTTATTTTTCTTTTTTTGTTGCTGTTATTTTTCTCTTTTTGTTTTTCAATACACCACACCACACTTATGTAAAAAAATGTATTAACCAACCCATGAGTCATACACAAAAATTATAAGAAATGAAGAACAAAGCACCCTTACTTTAATACCCATTCCCAAAACAATTCCAAAGCTCCAAAATTCCCTAAGGTTAGGATAATCATGGTTTTTCAGTTATAGGCTTGCAATGAACTATATAACAAAGAAAGGGGTAAAAAGGCTCAAAGGGGCTAGCAAAAGGATAATTTCATTCATGGTAGGCTATATGACATGTGTCTTATTCACAAGAAATGCCTAAATCACTTCAAAATGTGCAATATGAAAATCAAGTATCAATAAGAAACATGTCAACTTCTGGAGTGCAAGTAATCAAGAGTACAACAATCACACATGAAAGAATACTAGATGGCATACATCAATCCATCATCAATTAAGGCTCAAAATCTCACAAGGGACAAGACTATCACAATTGCCTCAACCTCTCAATTCTTAAACGTAACTTAGCACACAGAAAATGCATGGATTCACAACACTAGATATCAAGACTCAACTAAAATAAAGCATGAGAGAAAATGCCCAAAATCTAAGCAAAATCTAAGAATCAAAGAAAAGCATGCATCAACAAAACCTACATTAATCTCCCCCCACACTTAAACTACACATTGTCCCAATGTGGCACAGACAGAATATCCACGCAGTTATATCAACAATTGTAGTTGACAAGTGCAATAAAAGTAAAGATGGAGAGAAAGAAAGAAAGACTCCCTGAATCATGGAGGGAGGAAATCAAACTCATAACTAGAAAGGACAGTCCCCAAAGCATAAACAGCAATGGTGCACTCAAGGTCAAATGAGGGTATCCAACCAGGTACCTGCAAAATAAATGGAAAGGTAGTAGCAAAGCTAGGCATTGTTGCAGCATGCACCTGAACACGTAAATCAGATTGTTGTATGATTCATGCATCAATTGTGTTAGTGCAATGTGAATGTGTAACCGGAGAATCAACAACAATATTAAGAAATTCATCAATACAAGAGTCACACAGCTCAGAATTAGTGCACGCATGACAATTGTATAGTGAAGTGCAAGGAACATAAATATCAATGTTCAAAAACTCATCAATGCAAAAACTACATGTTTCTGAATTAGTGCATGCATGACAAGTGTATGGATCAGTCAATGATGGAGCATGAAAATCATGAGGAAAACTAGAAAGGTGTGTATCATTGAACTCATGGAGCAAATCAAGGTGGAAAACAGAATGGCCCTCGGATGGATGCTTTAAAGCATAAAAAATGTTAAACCGAGCCACTTTATCATCGAATTCCATAGAATGTGTCCCAACATGGACATCGATCTTGGTTTGGGCTGTTCTCAAGAATGGTCTCCCCAAAATAATTGGAACTATGTGACTAGGGGATCCCTCTTCCATAGCAAGAATGTAAAAATCAGCAGGAAAGATTATTTGATCAACCCGAACCAAGACATTCTCTACCAAACCGGCAGGGTATGCAGTACTCCTATTTGCTATGAAGATAGTGATCTTTCCCAACCTATGGCTAAGGTTTTGATGATGCTCACTATGTCATCAAATGCAAAAAGAAGACTAGCAAATCAAAAGTCAAAGAAGCTCATATGTGTAGTCTAAGTCTTCTAGGTAAAACGATACTTAAACTTAAAATCTCTTAACTATACGATAAAGGCTAAATTCTGAAAAACTCATGCATGAAACTAAGATTATTTGCATTACAGCATAAGTGTTATGTTTTTAAACAGTGTAATCGATTACACTATTCTGTTAATCGATTACAGATTGATAAACTCATCAGTCTTGTACATTTTCCATGATGTAATCGATTACATTATCCTGGTAATCGATTATAGGTTGTAAACTCATCAGAACCATGATGTAATCGATTACACTATACTCGTAATCGATTACAACATATTAAAAGTACCAGTTATGTGCATTTTTCACATTGTAATCGATTACGCTATGTTTGGTAATCGATTACATCAATCCGTTGAGTTTGTATTTTAAATTTTTAACTGGTGTAATCGATTACACCATATGGTAATCGATTACACTTATCAGAACAGTATACTGGTTCTGTTTTGATTGAACTGTTGTAGCTCTTAACTTTTCACAAACTCATACTGGTTCATATGCACAAATTAAATACTATAAATAGGTGTTTTATGACTTGTTTTCAAACACAAATCACAATACAACTTTCATACTCACAAAGTCACAAAGTTCTCATAATTTCTCTCATTCATTCATAAGTGTTAAGACTTTGATATCAATTTTCATATCTTTCCAATTCTGGAAATTATTCAAAGTCTTAAGCACAAACAAAAGCCTTTGTCCAAGTTATTTGATTTCTAATTTAAGTTATCATTTAGTGAGTGATTCAATCCATAAGGCTTCAATTACGATTAGAGAGTCACTTACAAAAAAGCCTTGTAAAAACCATCTTAAGTTAGTGTCTTGTAAACATTTCACCAAGTGTGGTGAAGTGCAGTATATTGTGAAATAACGGTGTTAGCCTAGTGCCTAGTGGAATAGGTGAGTAGTCTTGGAAGAAGACGAAGAAGGTGTATCATTGGTTCTTGCAATAGTGGAAAAATCTTCTCGGTAACAAGAAGGACTGGACGTAGCCTTCAAATTGAAGGTGAACCAATATACATCTTGGTGTGATCTTTTCTTCCCTTAACTTTTTACATTTTGCAATTATCTTCTACTTCTATTCAAATATTCTGTTCACTACTTCCGCTCATAAACACTCTCTTTAACTTGCAAAGTTTTATAATAAAAGTAGAAAAATTCAGTTTTAGTCTCTACACCTAATTCACCTCCCCTCTTAGGTGGCCATATATCCTAACAGCAAATTGGATTACCACACTCGTAGGTTGCAAGGGTCCAAGTGAAAGGAATTGAAACACATTCATAGGCATAACATTAATGGATGCTTCTAAATCAAGCATGGCATTTTCAAATTTTCTATTACCTATGATGCAAGGTACAGTAAATGTACCTGGGTCCTTACATTTTTCAGGGATGTGAGGAACAGGCATACCTATCATTTCAGACACATCCATTCCCATGTTGATTATTTCATTACCTTTCAGCTTCCTCTTGTGAGTGCACAAATCATTCAGAAACTTGGCATATCTTGGAATCTGCTTGATGGCATCAAGGAGAGGTATGTTCACCTGAACCTTTCTGAATGTATCCAAGAGGTCCTTTTCCAGCTCTTCCATATTCCCCATCTTCTTGCTCAGATTGATTCTTGGTGGAAGTGGAAGGGGAATGGAAAATGGTTGTTGTGCAGCACTTGAGGAAGGTTGATTTGCATGAGTTTCTCTTGTTGTATTCTCATTTTCTTCTAAAAAAGATTTATTCCTTTTTGATGCATCATGCTCTTTTTCAAGATCAACGTCTGTTCTAGGTGTCGGCACTTCAGTTTGCTTGCCTAATCTGAGGGTAATGACACTCACATTCCTTGGGTTAAGCATAGTCTGAGAAGGTAACTTGTCAGAATTCTGTGACTGCAATGTTTTCAGTGAAGTAGCCATCTGCCCCATCTGGGTGGTTAGATTCTGAATTGAAGACTCTTGTCTTTGAATTGAAGCTCTGGTTTCTTGCTGGAACTGCATGTTCTGCATTGTCATCTGCCTCACCAATTCTTCCAAATAGGGTTCATTAGGTGTAGGATTGTTTAATATTTGTTGTTGCCTCTATTGTTGAATTGGTGGGGGCACATATTGTCTATTATGTCCAGCATTTTTCTGAAACGGTGCCTGATTTCTCCAACTAGGATTGTATGTGCTTGATGAGGATGGATCATAATGTTGCTGCTAATATGGAGGTCTGTTGTTGTAGATGTTAGCAGCATAAGCCTAAGGATGATCACCAGTTCTTGGATCAAGCAGAGAAGGGCATACATCACTGTAATGATCAGTTGAGGTGCAAATGCCACATGTAACATCCCAAATTTTGCAATTTTTGAATATAGTGGATAACAGGAAGTCTGGGAGCCACTGGGTGATTCTCGCTTGAGCGAGAGGAGCTCGCCCAAGCGAGGGACTCAGTGTTGTTCCCAGGTATTTTCCTGGGTTTATCGCCTGAGCGAGACAGAGCTCGCTTAAGCGAGAGAGTGGTGTGGCCTCGGGACGAATCTCGCCTGGGCGAGAAAATGTCGCCCGAGCGAGAGCATCAGTTCCAGAATGATGCGAAGAGTCATGGGTTCTCGCCCAAGCGAGCATACTCTCGCTCGAGCGAGAGTCTAAAATTTTAAAACCTAAAATAGACTTCCCAAGTGAGGATTGGTTATTATTTTCGAAAAAACAAGAGGAGAGGAACAGTTGGGAGAGTTGTGCACCCTTAGAGTCAAGGAAAAGACCGGAGAAGAGGTAAATCGCTTAACTTAGCCTCTCTTATGGTTGAATGTCATAGTTTTGAATGGGGTTTCTTCTCCATGTTTAGGGATAAAATCCCATAAACCCTCTTTTGACATTGTGGTTCGTTTTGCTTTGGAAAACCTTGTAAAACTCATAGAGTATGAGTTGTTTTTCGAAATGGGTGTTTGAGGAGTTGTTTTCAAAACCGTGGAGTCATTTCAATATTAGGGAAACCCTTCTATTGAGGACGAAACGAATAGATGATGTTTTCTTATGTTGTATGAGTATTGGTTAGTACTATTAATGTCTTGATATGTAAATTGATGTGTTGTGATAGTTGTTGTTTTGGGTTGAAAGACCCTAAGGTTGGAGGAGACGACGGAGAACTCAACTGAGCTTTAGCGCAAAGCATTAGCGAAAACTCAGGTGAGGGAGCAGCATTAAACTTTGTGGTATTAGAATCATGACATTGGAAACTCCAACGACACTCACTAGTTGGAGGATTTCAATTGGCGAACACGATTAAACGGGAAATCTCATGAGTTTCCTATTTAACTGCGTTAGTCCTACTGATGTGAATGGTATGTTTGACCTGCCTTCGTGGTATGGATTTTGACCCGCCTTCGTGGTATGGATTTTGACCTGCCTTCATGGTATGGATTTTGACCTGCCTTCGTGGTATGGATTTTGACCTGCCTTCGTGGTATGGATTTTGACCTGCCTTCGTGGTAAGAATTTTGACCTGCCTTCGTGGTATGGATTTTGACCTGCCTTCGTGGTATGGATTTTGACCTGCCTTTGTGGTATGGATTTTGACCTGCCTTCGTGGTATGGATTTTGACCTGCCTTCGTGGTATGGATTTTGACCTGCCATCGTGGTATGGATTTTGACCTGCCTTCGTGGTATGGATTTTGACATGCTTTCGTGGTATGGATTTTTGATATGCACTTGTAGTATGGATTTTGGTTATGGTTGATGGTTGAAAGTTGATTGTACTATGGATGAGTGGTATGGTTATGATTAATGGTTCATTGAGTCTTATGGACGCGTTCGTGCTGAAATGATGCGTAGTTCCTGTTCCGCAATGTTCTAATGTTATTATTCTATTTAAACCCACCATGTTATATATTGCATGTATTTAATGACTGACTCTCTATGTTGTCTTGTTTACTCAATCCGTGGTAATCGGATTGTAGGTGGAGCTATGGAGTAAGAGACTTCAGAGTCTTGGAGTAAATTCGTTGCATTGGATTTAGCGTGTGTTGTCTAGTGATTCTAAACAATTGTAATTGTTGATAATGGACCCGTTTATGGGAGTTTCATTATGTTTTAGATGTTTGGTTTAATAGACTAAAAGGTGTAGAAACTAGTGTTGTGGAATTATCGTACTGTTTTCCTTTTATTGTTTCACTCATACTATTGGAGTGGTTGGTTGAATTGAATTTTAATGAATATATCTATTAAGAACATATTCTGTTAGAAAAGAATTGAATTTTTCCGTGTTAGTAAAATGAGGTGTTACACCACATACTCTTGCCATTGAAGATTTTTGTTGATTCATGGCTAACTGAGTGATCAAGGTGGTGAGGGAATCAATTTTTCTTGCCTTGTTGCATTTGTACCAACATCATGGACTCCTCTTAAAACTATGGCATCACCACTCCTTGCATTGAATTGTTGAGAATTGGAAGCCATCTTCTCATTCAAACATCTTGCTTCAAGAGGAGTCATGTCTCCAAGTGCACCACCACTAGCAGCATCAATGATACTTTTATCCATATTGTTTTGACCCTCATAAAAATACTACAGGAGGAGTTGCTCAGAGATCTGATGATGAGGGCAACTAGCACACAATCTCTTAAACCTCTCCCAGTACTCATACAAGCTCTCACCATGTTGCTGCCTAATTCCAGATATGTCCTTTCTGATTGCAGTGGTCCTAGATGCAGGGACGAATTTACCCAAGAATGACCTCTTCAAGTCACCCCAACTAGTGATGGAACCAGGAGCCAAATAGTACAACCAGTCCTTTGTAGGACCCTCAAGAGAATGAGGGAAAGCCTTTAGACAATTGTGATCCTCCATAACATCATGTGGTTTCATAGTTGAGCAGACAATGTGGAACTCCTTAAGATGTTTATGAGGATCCTGACCTGCAAGTCCATTAAACTTAGGCAACAAATGGATTAGCCCAGTTTTTAGATCATATGGTACATCCTCATATTGGATACACAAACTGTCATAAGTAAAATAGGGGCAGCCAACTCCCCTAATGTCCTCTCACGGGGACCAGGAGGAGTAGGTGGATGAGCCATATTTTCAGAATGGACAGAATGGTCAAAATCAGGAAATGCAACAGAATGCACAAAATCACTATATTCAGAATGCATAGAAACAAAATGCTTAGAAATAGTATTTTCAGCAACAGGATGTTCAGAAACAGAAATAAAATTAGTATCTAAAGTCCTATTTTGTCTAACTAACCTATCATATGTTCTATCAATTTTCGGGATTTATTGAATGCAAAATGCATGTATTCCTCCTAGTCATGCATTACAATCAATAGTAGGAACAAAGTACAACAGTAATGGAAATGCATTTTATAATTGTAGAATCAATCAAGTCTTTGCATCAATAACATCCTAAAATCATATAGAACATGTACAAAAAGTTTAAAGTAAAAATTCAAAGCCTAACTAATGTAAAAATGCAAAATAGTTTCATTATAAACCTTAAAAAATAAAAAAGAAATAGTAAAAAGGGGTTTTTTGGATTTTTAGGTCAAAACTGATAGACGTAGTGTGTCACAATGGATAGAGCTTATTTTTCTACCCCAAATGCATATATCATATGTCCAATTCTAATATACGGAAAAAAGTTATGCTAAAAATAGAATTTCAGCTATTCAATGTGGGATGAAAGAACTGTGGAAACAAAATTTCATGCAAAAATTCCACCCACAACTATATAAACCAGCAAAACAGAATAACACAAATCATGCATAATGGCAATAGTGAACAGTAACAATGAATAGTAACCTTGACAGCAACACAACTTTTGAATCCAAACCAGAATTTTTACCCAAAATGCACTATAGAATTGAATAACTAAACTACACTAAAGTAAACTAAGCTATATGAAACTCTAGAGAACCTTTGTATGAACAGATAATCCCCGACAGCGGCGCCAAATTTGATCGAGGTTGTACCCGATGCAAAAAATAAAACAATTAAGTATAGTACTAGGAAGTGACTCCTAGGTCGTTTCCCAAAGATTATTTTTCACACATTGGTTCAAACACATTACACGCACACACAATGGGGGTTTTAGTGGTTGTTATGGTATGATACTAAAGCTAAAATAGAACGAAACAGTAACAAACAAAACAGTAAAGAGGCTAAATCATTTTGGTTTATTTGTTCACAACTCAATCCTTGGTTACAAAACATCAAAATCAGATTCTTAGTGTTCCTTTGTTGAGAGTCGATTAACTAAAAGATGATCAACTCATAGTTAAATTGCTAAACCTCTAACTAAGCAAAATTGGTATAAGCAACAAACAGTTAACAAAGTCACACGAATCAAAGCATCAATTTTAGATTCTACACATTGAATTCCTAATCTGTTCACAACTCTAATGTTTAAGCTTTAAACTAAGCGAAATCAACATAAACATAGAGCATTTACAGATTCACATAAACTAAGCGATTATGTGCTAGAGAACTAATTAACTAAGCAAAAATCAGTTCACAAACCTACGTCATAACCATGGATTTAAGCAAACCACCATGTGAAATAGGATAGAAGATTCAAACATAGAGAAACCGAAATTGCATTAAAAGAATAAAGAGAAACCGAAATGCATTAAGAACTAAACCTCAAGAGTGTGATACATTACCAAAGGAACTCAGTCCAAGGTCTAGCCTTCCATGGAGGAAGAAGCCAAAACCGAAATTGCAAGAGGAAGAAGAAAGGAAAACGAAAATCTAAACCCTAAGCCCATAAAGGGGGAAACGAATTTCTCTCTTCCTAAAGCTGAAATGTAAAGTGTGTGATGTAAAAGTGTTGTGGTAAAAACGAATTCTAAGGTTATAAAGAGGTAAAACCGAAATGGCCCCTAAACAATGGGCTCAAAACCTAAAACGGAATTAAAAAACTATTCAAATTACAATCTTCACTTTTGCACACATCCTCCACTTTTAATGCCCAAAATGTCTTTGGTGTCAAATATGACCTGAAAATAGAATTAGATTTAATTAGGCTATATAATCCCAAATTAACTCATTTTAAGAATAATAGCTCAATAAAGCTTAAAACATTAAACCATGCCAAATAAAGTCAATTAGACATCAAGAATCATTAACAATGGTAAAATAATGTTATTAATAGTGTGTAATATATGACTCATCAATATATACAACAGAATTGTCAAACATAGAAAACAAAATGGAATTGCCAGAAAATAAATGTTCATCATTTGTAAATAAAATATCCAAAAAAGACAACAAAATAGAGAAAAAAAGAAATGTTCAGAATTTTATAATGCATCAACATTGTTCGTCAGAGTCAGAGTAATTAAGTAACTCTAGATCTTCTTCATCTTCCAAAATAGAATTAACAAATTCAATAAAGTGTGGGTCAGCCCTTTTAGTAATGAATAATTCCTTGAGAATAAAATTCATAAGATTCATAAAATAATTAAACAAGATTACAAATTCAATAATTACAAATAGAAAAAATGAATCACCTCTTCAAGAATATAGTTACAATCTTCCTTAAGTTTTTTTTGGCAATTGTGGAATATAACTCTCCTTCACTACAACCTCAATTTTATCCCCCTATTACATAAACATAAAATATGTTCGATAAAATCAAAATCTTAAATCATAAATGAATTTTTTTTAAATAAATAACTAAATTAAAACACATCACGATCAATGAAAATCAACAAAACGCAAGGATATTCAAATATTTTCATCCGATGAAAAATAGTTTGAAGTTCCAATTCAGCATCCATGAAGTATTCTTACAAGATAAATCAATATTTCTGATGAACTTCACTTTCTTTCGTTGAAATACATCTTCATATTATTTCATTATATAGACTCAAAGATTTATGGGAAACTGATATCTTTATTGTTTCGTGTGAGAATTATCGGGGTGCAAAAATAATTTAATACACATCCAATACACAGTGCAAACATATTCATATTAACAACGATGTGCAATGGTGGCGCTGTTAAACATATTCATATTAACAACGTCATGCAATATTGGCGCCGTTAAAAATTACGAATTAAAAAATGTGCATATTCAATCGCGAATACTATTTGTTGCGCTATTAACATTATTTCCGCTAATCCATTCGAACAACGAATGCTTTAAGTTGCGATGTATAAGTTTCTTCCGCCTTCTGTTTTACAGCATTTTTATGGGTTGCACGGTCGAAGACACGCCTTTAAAGACGTATTCTAGCGCAATCACAGTAGAAAATTTATTATTAGCATAACTTTGTTTCCGTATATCATAATTAGAAGTAAGACATATGCATTTGGGGTAGAAAAATAATTTCTATCCATTGTGACAATCATAGAAAGCAGAATCACTTTTCGAGCTATAGTTTGTGGGAGGCAACTTGGCGGTGAAAAGTGAATAGTTGAAAATCTATTTTTAGCATAACTTTGTTTCCAAATATCAGAGTTGGACGTGTGACATATGCATTTGGGGTAGAAAAATAAGTTCTATCCATTGTGACAACCAAAGAAAGCAAAATTACTTTCCGAGCTATAGTTGGTGTATTGCAACTAGACGGTGAAAAGTGAACAACTGAAAATCTATTTTTATCAGAACTTTGTTTCCGTATATCATAATTGCACATCTGACATATGCATTTGGGGTAGAAAAATAAGTTCAATCCATTGCGACAACCAGAAAAATCAAAATCACTTTTCGAGTTATAGTTTGTGAGATGCAACTTGGCGGTGAAAAGTGAATAGTTGAAAATCTATTTTTAGCATAACTTTGTTTCCGTATATCGGAATTGGACGTATGACATATGCATTTGGGGTATAAAAATAAGTTCTATCCATTTCGCGAACCATAGAAAGCATAATCACTTTCCGAGCTATAGTTTGTGAGACGCAACTTGGCGGTGACAAGTGAATAGTTGAAAATCTATTTTTAGCATAACTTTGTTTCCGTATATTAGAATTGGACGTATGACATATGAATTTGGGGTAGAAAATTAAGTTCTATCCATTTTTCTAACCAGAGAAAGAAGAGTTACTTTCCGAGCTATAGTTTGTGAGATGCAACTTGGGGGTGACAAGTGATGAATTGAAAATCAATTTTTAGCATAACATTGTTTCCGTATATCAGAATCGGACGTGTGACATGTGAATTTGGGGTATAAAAATAAGTTCTATCCATTGTAATGCCCAGAGAAAGAAGAATCACTTTTCGACCTACAGTTTGTGAGACGCAACTTGAAGGTGAAAGTGAATAGTTGAAAATCTATTTTTAGCATAACGTTGTTTCCGTATATCAGAATTGGACGTGTGACATATGCATTTGGGGTAGAAAACTAATTTCTATCCATTGTGACAACCAGATAAAGTAGAATGTCTTTCCGAGCTATAGTTTGTGAGATGCAACTTGGGGGTGACAAGTGAATAGTTGAAAATCTATATTTAGCATAACTTTGTTTCCGTATATCAGAATTGGACATGTGACATATGCATTTGGGTTAGAAAAATAAGTTCTATCCATTGGACAACCAGAGAAATCATATTCACTTTCCGAACTAAAGTTTGTGAGATGCAACTTGGCGATGACAAGTGAATAGTTGAAAATCTATTTTTAGCATATCCTTGTTTCTGTCTATCGGTATTGGATGTATGACATATGCATTTGGGGTAGAAAAATAATTTTTATCCATTGTGACAACCAGATAAAGCAAAATATCTTTCCGAGCTATAGTTTGTGAGATGCAACTTGGCGGTGAAATTGAATAGTAAAATCTATTTTTAGCATAACGTTGTTTCCGTATATCAGAATTGGACGTGTGACATATGCATTTGGGGTAGAAAAATAATTTCTATCCATTATGACAACCAGATAAAGCAGAATCTTCTTTCGAGCAATAGTTTGTGAGATGCAACTTGGGGGTGACAAGTGAATAGTTGAAAATCTATATTTAGCATAACTTTGCTTTCCGTATATCATAATTGTAAATGTGACATATGTATTTGGGGTAGAAAAACAATTTAGATCCATTGGGACAACCAGAGAAATCAGAATCACATTCCAAGCTATAGTTTGTGAGATGCAACTTGGCGGTGACAAGTGAATAGTTGAAAATCTATTTTTAGCATACCTTTGTTTCCGTATATCAGAATCGGATGTATGACATATGCATTTGGGGTAGAAAATTAATTTCTATCCATTGTGACAACCAGAGAAAGCAGAATCACATTCCGAGATATAGTTTGTGAGATGCAACTTGACGGTGAAATGTGAACAGTTGAAAATCTATTTTTAGCATAACTTTGTTTCCGTATATCAGAATTGGACGTGTGACATATGCATTTGGGGTAGAAAAATAATTTCTACCCATTGTGACAACCAAAGTAAGAGAATCTATTTCAAAGCTATAGTTTATGAGATGCAATTTGGCAGTGAAAAGTGAATAGTTGAGAATCTATTTTTATTATAACTTTGTTTCCGTATATCAGAATTGGACGTATGACATATAAATTTGGGGTAGAAAATTAAGTTCTATTCATTTTTCTAACCAGAGAAAGAAGAGTCACTTTCCGAGCTATAATTTGTGAGATGCAACTTGGCGGTGACAAGTGAATAGTTGAAAATACATTTTTAGCATAACTTTGTTTCCGTATATCAGAATTGGGCGTATGACATATCCATTTGGGTTAGAGAAATAATTTTATCCATTGTGAGAACCATAGAATGCAAAATCAATTTCCGAGCAATAGTTTGTGAGATGCAACTTGGTGGTGAAAACTGAATAGTTGAAAATCTATTTATAGCATAACTTTGTTTCCAAATATCATAATTGGACGTATGACATTTGAATTTGTGTTAGAAAAATAAGTTATATCCATTGTGACAACAAGAGAAAGAAGAACCAATTTCTGAGGTATAGTTTGTGAATTGCAACTTGGCGGTGAAAAGTGAATAGTTGAAAATCTATTTTCTTCATAACTTTGTTTCCATATATCAGAATTGGACGTATGACATATGCATTTGGGTTTGAAAAATAACTTCTATCCATTGTGACAACCACAGAATGCAGAATCACATTCCGAGCTAAAGATTGTGAGATGCAACTTGGCGGTGACAAGTGAATAGTTGAAAATCTATTTTTAGCTTAACTTTGTATCCATATATCAAAATTGGACGTATGAAATATGCATTTGCGGTAGAAAAATAAGTTCTATCCATTGCGACAACCATAGAAAGCAGAATCTCATTCTGATATATAGTTTGTGAGATGGAACTTGGCGGTGAAATGTGAACAGTTGAGAATCTATTTTAAGCATAACTTTGTTTCCGTATATCATAATTGAACGTGTGACATATGCATTTGGGGTAGAAAAATAAGTTCTATCCATTGTGATAACCATAGAAAAAAAAATTACTTTCCGAGCTATAGTTGGTGAATTGCAACTTGGCGGTGAAAAGTGAACAGTTGAAAATCTATTTTTAGCATAACTTTGTTTCCGAATATCGGAATTGGACGTTTGACATATTCATTTGGGGTAAAAATAAGTTCAATCCATTGCGAAGACTAGATAAATCCATTATTCATTATAGCAGATCCAACCTTTATAGATATACAAAAGGTCATTAACCGGACCTTTCTTCCCCTTTTGGCATGATCAAAAAGATGTTTTATCGGACCGATTTTCCAAAGGTAGGAAAGATAACAGTTTATAGATGTATATACAGATGAAACAAGTGCTCATGGTCTATGTGTGAACAATTGATTAAGGACAACAGTTAATCCATTATTCACTATAGCAGAAAATAATGGAGAATTTTCTACAATATCTGTACTATATAGCAATAATAGCACATTTTTATGCAACACATATAGATATATTCTACTAAAACCAGCAAAAGTGTCACAAAAAGCAAGCTAATATCAAAAATAGAAAGACAACAACAGTTAAAGTTAAGCAGTCAAATAGTCAGATTATAAACGCAACAAGATAATAGTTCAGCCAGGAATACATATAAAGCAGTGGAAAGAAAAACATCAAACACAGCAGACTCAAGGCTAATACAACTCCTATCTAGACTGGTCAACTATCCTAGATTAGGTTCTAACTAGGTTTGTTGGTAGGTGGAGGGTTTTAGTCGCTATCGGAGTCTTCTGATGGGTCCTCTTCTTCTTCTTCCTCATCATCTTCTTCTGCTTCGTCATTGTTAGCCTAATCTAAAGCATGATACTAGACGGGAGGAGCAACCGATTCCTCATCTGAGCTATTTGCTGGTGGAGGAAGGTCGGTAGTTTCGGGATAAAAATCCACATCCTCGAAGTATGTCCACATTCCATCATACTTATAAATGTCCATATGAAAATGGATATACTGGCCCAGAATAAAATTCTCTTGGGGGTCATTAATTAAGTATCCAGTATCCGAGACGTCCACTAGTGCATGATCAATGATTCTAGAGATAAGGATAGGATATCCTAAAGCGCCATATGATGTCGAAAAATCGAGCATGTTTAGCAATAGTAAATGTAGCCAGTCAATCCGAACATTTTCTTTCAAGGCAAACATCTGATAGAGATCAACCTCCGTTGGATCATCATGATGCAGGTCACAAGGAGCCAAATAGTAAATAAGTAAAGTGTACAAAAGTCTGTATTCCACAGCTAAAGTATAGACAGTTGGCTTATTTGTTGCCTGATGTCGCTGTGAATCCCTCGGCATAGTTCTGTATGTTTTGACAGGCTCAAAAGCACTTAGTAGCTTCTCCTCAAAGTATCCTTAAGGATGACCGAATCTTCCCAAACCACCAACATCAACTAAGAAATCTTCATCCAAAATGATGAATATGTTTTTAACCATAGTTTGATAAACTCCATTTTTACACTTAAAATTGCTATAAAACTCTCTTATTAATGATGGATACATTTTTCCATGCATTTCAAGAAGTACTTGCAACCCTTGATTTTGAGAAATTTTGGAAATATGAATCCAGAATCTGTCATCCAAGATAGATTTGTGTAAGCTGTAAGGGTGATTCCTCTTCCCGCAAATTTAGCTAACCTAGCTATCTGTTCTTCGGGTGCATAAAAAGGACCATTATGCCCTAATAGAGAGTTTGAAGAAGCAAAGGCAACTTTGATTTGAACCAAACCAGAAAGCTCCTTAGATTGAGGGTTAATGGTGTTCATGATTGATGGTCAAGGTTGGTCAAAGTTGGTCAAGGGGAGTAGATCTATGTGTTGGTAGAGCAATGTAGGTAGAAGAAGACTCAAGGATAAGATCAACTATAAAGAAACTTACTTTGGATTGTTATGGGAGCACAAGAGGCTTGCTAAGCTAGGTCAGGAGGCACAAGGAGGCATGAACAAGATGAACAGTGACTTTTAAACACGCTGAACATGCTTTTTGATTCTTCGTAAATAATCGATTAAATGGATTCTGAATCGATTAATGACGGTTAAAATTCAAAACATTTAAAGATGGAAGCCCGGGTAATCGATTAAGTAAATGTTTTAATCGATTATTTTCATAAACAAAGATACTTCAAAAATGAGTTTGCCGGTAACAAGTGAATAGTTGAAAATCTATTTTCAACATAACTTTGTCTCTGTATATCAGAATTGGACCTATGACATATGTATTTGGGGTAGAAAAATAAGTTCTATCCATTGTGACAAACAGAGAAACCATAATCACTTTTTGAGCTATAGTTTGTGAGATACAACTTCGCGGTGACAAGTGAACATTCGAAAATCTATTTTTCCATAACTTTGTTTCCGTATATTAGAATTGGACGTGTGACATATGCATTTGGGGTAGGAAAATAAGTTCTATCCATTGTGACGACCAGAGAATGCAGAATCATTTTCCGAGCTATAGTTTGTGAGATGCAAATTGGCAGTGAAAAGTGAATAGTTGAAAATCCATTTTTAGCATAACTTTGTCTCCGTATATCAGAATTGGACCTATGACTAATGAATTTGGGGTAGAAAAATAAGTTCTATCCATTGTGACAACTAGAGAAAGCAGAATCACTTTCCGAGCTATAGTTTATGAGATGCAACTTGGCGGTGACAAGTGAAAAGTTGAAAATCTATTTTTAGCATAACTTTGTCCCCATATATCAGAATTTGACATATGACATATGTATTTGGGGTAGAAAAATTTGTGCTATCCATTGTAACAACCAGAGAAACCAGAATCACTTTTCGAGCCATAGTTTGTGAGATGAAACTTGGCGGTGACAAGTGAATAGTTGAAAATCTATTTTTAGCATAACTTTGTCCCCATATATCAGAATTTGACATATGACATATGTATTTGGGGTAGAAAAATTTGTGTTATCCATTGTAACAAGCAGAGAAACCAAAATCACTTTTCGAGCCATAGTTTGTGAGATGAAACTTGGCGGTGACAAGTGAATAGTTGAAAATCTATTTTTAGCATTACTTTGTCTCCGTATATTAGTGTTGGACGTATGGCATATGTATTTGGGGAACAAAAATAAGTGTTAACCATTGTGATAACCAGAGAAACCAGAATCACTATTCGAGCTATAGTTTGTGAGATGCAACTTGGCGGTGACAAGTGAACATTTGAAAATCTATTTTTGCATAACTTTGTTTCCGTATATTTGAATTCGACGTGTGACATAAGCATTTGGGGTAGGAAAATAAGTTAAATCTATTGTGAAAACAAGAGAAAACATAATCACTTTTCGAGCTATAGTTTGTGAGATGCAACTTTGCGTTGACGAGTGAACAATTGAAAATCTATTTTTGCATAACTTTGTTTCCATAAATTAGAATTGGACGTGTGACATTTGCATTTTGGGTAGGAAAATAAGTTCTATCCATTGTGACAACCAGAGAATGCAGAATCACTTTCCGAGCTATTGTTTGTGAGATGCAAATTGGCGGTGAAAAGTTAAAAGTTGAAAATTTATTTTTAGCATAACTTTGTCTCCGTATATCAGAATTGGAGCTATGACTTATGCATTTGGGGTAGAAATATAAGTTCTATCCATTGTGACAACCAGAGAAATCAGATTCACTTTCCGCGCTATAGTTTGGGAGATGCAACTAGGCGGTGACAATTGAAAATTGAAAATCTTTTTTTAGCATAACTTTGTCTCCGTATATCAGAATTGGACATATGACATATGTATTTAGGGTAGAAAAATAAGTTCTATACATTGTGACAACCAGAGAAACCAGAATCACTTTTCAAGCTATAGTTTGTGAGATGAAACTTGGCGGTGACAAGTAAACATTTGAAAATCTATTTTTGCATAACTTTGTTTCCGTATATTAGAATTGGATGTGTAGCATATGCTTTTGGGGTAGGAAAATAACTTCTCCCCATTGTGACAACCAGAGAAACCAATATCACTTCCTGAGATATAGTTTGTGAGATGCAACTTGGCGGTGAAAAGTGAATAGTTGAAAATCTATTTTTAGCAAACCTTTGTTTCCGTATATCTGATTTGGACGTGTGACATATCCGTTGGGGGTAGAAAAATAATTTCTATCCATTGTGACAAACAGAGAAAGTAGAATCACTTTTCGAGCTATCGTTTGTGAGATTCAACTTGGTTGTGAAAGGCGAATAGTTGAAAATCTATTTTTAGCAAAACGTTTTCTCCGTATATCATAATTGGACCTATGACATATGTATTTGAGGTAGAAAAATAATTGCTATCCATTGTGACAACGAGATAGACCAGAATTACTTTTCCACCTATACTTTTCCACCTATAGTTTGCATACCTTTGTTTCCGTATATTATAATTGGACTTGTGACATATGCATTTGGGCTAGGAAAATAAGTTCTCCCCATTGTGACAACCAATGAAAGCAGAATCACTTTTTGAGCTATAATTTGTGAGATGCAACTTGGCGTTGACAAGTGAAAATTTGAAAATCTATTTTTGCATAAATTTGTTTCCGTATATTATAATTGGATGTGTGACATATGCATTTGGTGTAGGAAATTAAGTTCTATCCATTGTGACAACCAGAGAAAGCACAATCACTTTCCGAGCTATAGTTTATGAGATGCAACTTCACTGTGACAGGTGAACAGTTGAAAATCTATTTTTAGCATAATTTTGTCTCTGTATATCAGAATTGGACCTATGACATGTGTATTTGAGGAATAAAAATAATTGTTATCCATTGTGACAACCAGAGAAACCAGAATCACTTTTCGAGCTATAGTTTGTAAGATGAAACTTGACGGTGAAAAGTGAACATTTGAAATTCTATTTTTGCATAACTTTGTTTCCATATATAAGAATTGGACGTGTGACATATGCATTTGGGGTTGGAAAATAAGTTCTCCCCATTGTGAGAACCAGATAATGCAGAATTAATTTTCGAGCTATAGTTTGTGAGATGCAACTTGGCGGTGATAGGTGAACATTTGAAAATCTATTTTTGCATAACTTTGTTTTCATGTATTAGAATTAGACGTGTGACATATGCATTTGGGGTAGAAAAATAAGGTCTCGCCATTGTGACAACCATACAATGCAGAATCACTTTCTGAGCTATAGTTTGTGAGATGCAACTTGGTAGTGAAAAGTGAAAAGTTGGAAATCTATTTTTAGCATAACTTTGTCTCCGTATATTAGAATTGGACCAATGACATATGAATTTGGTGTAGGAAAATAAGTTCTACCCATTGTGACAACCGGAGAAAGCTGAATGACTTTTCGAGCTATAGTTTGTGAGATGCAACTTTGGCGGTGAAAAGTGAAAGTTGATAATCTATTTTTAGCATAACTTTGTTTCCGTATATCAGAATTGGACGTAAGACATACGCATTTGGGGTATAAAAATAAGTTCCATCCAATGAGTCAACCAGGGAAAATAGAATCAGTTCTTGAGCTATAGTTTGTGAGATACAACTTGGCAGTCTAAATTGAAAAGTTGAAAATCTATTTTTAGAATAACTTTGTTTCCGTTTATCAGAATTGGACTAATGTGATTTGCATTTGGGTTAGAAAAGAATTTCTATCCATTGTAAGTACAGGAGAAAGCAGAACCACATTTCGATGTATAGTTTGTGAATTGCAACTTGGCGGTGAAAAGTGAATAGTTGAAAATCTATATTTAACATAACTTTGTTTCCATATATCAAAATTGGACGTGTGACATATGCATTTGGGGAAGAAAAATAATTTCTATCCATTCTGACAACTAGAGAAACCAGAATCACTTTTCGAGCTATAGTTTGTGAGATGAAACTTGGCGGTGACAAGTGAACATTTGCAAATCTATTTTTGCATGTTCACTTTTCACTGCCATGTTGCATCACACATACTATAGTTCGGAAAGTGATTATGCTTTCTCTGTTTGTCACAATGGATAGAAATTATTTTTCAACCTCAATGCATATATCACACGTCCAATTCTGATATACAGAAAAAGAGTTATGCTAAAAATAGATTTCCAAATGTTCACTTGTCACCGCCAAGTTGCATCTCACAAACTATAGCTCGAAACGTGATTCTTCTTTCTCTGGTTCTCAAAATGGATAGAACTTATTTTTCTACACCAAATGCATATCTCACACGTCCAATTCTGATATACTAAAACAAAGTTATGATAAAAATAGATTTTCAACTATTCAGTTTTCACTGCCAAGTTGTCATAACGGATAGAACTTATTATTTTTATACCCCAAATGCATATGTCACAGGTCCCATTCTGATATATGTAAACAAAGTTATGCTAAAAATATATTTTCAACCGTTCACTTGTCTCCGCGTAGTTCCATCTCACAAACTATAGCTCGGAAAGTGATTCTGCTTTCTATGGTTGTCACAATGGATAGAACTTATTTTTATTCCCCAAATGCATATGTCGTATGTCCAATTCTGATATACGGATACAAAGTTATGCAAAAAATAAATTTTCAACTATTCACTTGTGAAAGTGTGCATGTCAAGAGGAACACTTTGGAAAGCTCTCTTTACGTGTCTTGGTTTTGATGAGGACAACTTATGCTAATAAGTGCTTGAAGATCATCAACAAATCAACGTGCTTAAGTCTTCTGATTGGTACTTAGCTTAGACTAGAGTTTTAGCTTTAGTCGAGTCTAAGGCTTAAGTCACCTAATACATATCTCATATGCATAAATCTTTTAAATCATTTTCATCTTGAGATATGTCATTCATAATATGTTCATGCATCACATAAATACATGTATATGTGCATTCTAGGCATAAACTAAGTGTTAAACATGTATGAATTAAAGTGCATAATGTATTTGAGTTTTTACACATGAAAATATGCGGTTAATCGATTACAACATAGGTTAATCGATTAATCTAACTGTTTGCACAGTTTAATCGATTACGACATAGGTTAATCGATTAATCTACTAGTTTTGTACAGTTTAATCGATTAAGGCTGTCGTTAATCGATTAACTGGGCTATAAAATCAATTCTTTATAAACTGCGTTTTTCAGAATTGATCTCAGAAGTTGCATGTTAAAAATTTTAGAGAGTTAGAGCATTTTTCGTGTTAATTGTTGCATCTAGTTGTAAATGCATTTGTGAGTTTAGAAAAGAGAGAATTCTATGCTTTAGGATTGAGTGCATTACATGATACATTTCTCATCTTTTCATATCACATGTTCTTGCATTTTATTGATGATTCTTGATTAGATGTTTACATTCTATACATTCTGTTTTTCAAACTAATACATTTTCATACTGCATGAGTTTGTATTAGGTGATTAGAGTAAAGTCTTGTCTTGTTAGATTTAAGCCTTGTAATAGCTTAAGTTTACTCAATTTCGTTTTGATTGAAAAAGTGTTGTAATATTGGGAATCTCAAGGTGTCGTATCGCCAAGAGATTGAGTGTATCTTCACTGAGTGTTAGACTTAGGGATAAGGAAAGAACAGAGGTTCTTGGTTGGGGCTACACCGAAAGAAATGTTTTCTTTGCCGGTAGGAAGGGAGTCAAACCATAGAATAGGATCTTTATTATCTTGTAAGTGTCTAAGTGTTGTAATTGGATGATGTGTATGTAATAACATTGATTCAAATATAGTGAAGAAAAATCTCCCAAATCAGCCGGGAGGCCTGGATGTAGTTTGCGATGGACAAGCAAACGAACCAGGATAAAATTCGTGTTGTAGGATTTTTCTATCTCTCTCTCTTTATTGCATTTGATCGATTAATTTGTATAGTAGATTTAATTGATAATACGTTTCTGTGCTATACTTATTATACTCTGATAAATCTGTAAGCTCTGTATATTCGCTTCGTTATCGATTAATTGTTGTGCAAGAAATCGTATCTGCATTTGCTTACTGTCTCTGTTTAATCGATTAAATCAAGTGTGTTAATCGATTACATTAATTCTATTAATCGATTAAGTGGAATGTGTTGATTGCGTTAATCGATTACCCTGTTCTGTTAATCGATTAATTAGGTGTATTTCAGCATTAAGTGTTGTTTTTCGAAAAGCGGATATTCTAACCGCTACACCTATTCAACCCCCCCCCCCCCTTCTAGGTGTATTGTAACCACTGATACCTAACAAGTGGTATCAGAGCTAGTGCGAAGTGCTAGCTCAACCGCGTATTCGTGATCCTAAGGGAAAAAGGAATGGGTTCGTCAAACCCATTTGGTGGTGATGGTTCATCCATTAATCGACCACCTATATTCAGTGGTGAAGGGTATGCCTACTAGAAAGTCCGCATGCAAATTTTTATTGAAGCCATAGACTCGGATATTTGGGAATCCGTAGTCAACGGCCCTTTAATTCCACAGCATCTTGTGGACGATGAACCTAAAGACAAGCCTAAAAGTCTATGGACCGATGATGAGCGCAAAAAGGTCCAGTATAACCTACGTGCCAAAAATATCATCACATCGGCCCTATCCTATGATGAGTTCTTTAGATTCTCGCAGTGCCAAAATGCAAAAGAAATGTGGGACACTTTACAAGTGACTCAAGAAGGCACTAGCGAAGTCAAGCGCGCTAGATTAAATGCGCTGACCCACGATTATGAGTTATTTCGCATGTTACCTAGTGAATCAATCAGTGATATGCAAAAGCGATTTACTCATATTGTTAATCATTTAGTTGCTCTAGATAAATCATTTGCCAGAGGTGAACTAACTAATAAAGTTTTGCGTTGTCTTGACAGGAAATGGCAACCAAAGGTAATTGCAATTGCTGAATCCAAAGACTTGGATTCTATGCCTCTAGCTACATTATTTGGAAAGCTTCAAGAGCACGAAATGGAATTGGGGCGCTTGACTATGCACGAAGATTCAGACCGGAAGAAGAAAAACATCACATTGAAGGTCACGACCTCCAAATCAAAAGAAGAAAAAGATGATGATGAATCTGACTCCGATCTAGATGATGAAACTACGAATCTCCTTGTTCGAAAATTTAGCAAATTCATCAAAAGAAAAGGTGGATTCAAAAAGTTTCAAAAGAAAGAAGCAAAAGAATCAACCAAAAAAGGCAAGAACAACAAAGATCGCATCACTTGCCATGAGTGTGGAAAAGCCGGACATATGAGATTTCAATGTCCTACCTATCTGAAAAAGGTTAATTCAGAGAAGAGCACTCCCAGGGAATTCAAATCCAAGAAAGCTTATATTGTATGGGATGTACCTGAGGAGGAAACAACATCAAGCACCTCTAGTGAGGAGGAGTCAGCGAAGTTGTGTCTGATGGTCAGATCTAACAACGATAGTAACTCAGACTCACACGAGGATAATAATGAGGTATATTCTGACACCTGATCCACTTCGGGTGACTTACCCTCTTATGATGTTTTATATAATGCTTATGTTGAGTTACATGAGGAACTAAAGAAATTAGCTAGAATAAACATTGATAAGAAAAGGGAAATCCTTAGAAATGAAAAGAAAATAAGCCAATTACAAAAAGAATTAGATGAATTAAAATTAGAAAATGAAACTTTAGATCTCATCTATTCTTGTAACACATGTAACTGCTCTGCTAATGATTTATGTCAAAAACCTGTATGTGAGACTTGCGAGATTTTGCTAGAAGACAATTTTAAACTAAAAGAAAAACTCGAACGTCTCACAAATAGTAAACAGCAATTAGACACTCTACTTAGTCAAACAAGAAACGTTGGTGACCGTACTGGTCTAGGTTATACTCGCTCGGCTAAGAATAAAAGACCATATAGAAAACCTGTAGCTCATACTAAAAATAAAAATCATAAGCATTCACCTAAATGTTTTTATTGTAATACATATGGTCATACTTCTTATTCATGTTACATTAGAAAATATGGTATACCTAGCGGAGTTTATGTATGGATAAATAAGGGAGATAATTCCCTAATCACTAACAGAAAAGGACCCAACATAATTTGGGTACCTGAGAAAAGCAGGTGATCTGTTTTGCAGGTATGTCTTCGAACACAAGGACGAAAATGGTATTTAGACAGTGGATGTTCGAGACATATGACAGGTGATAGATCAAATTTCCTGGATCTATCACTTAAAGGAAAAGGATACGTCACGTACGGAGACAACAACAAGGGAAAGATACTTGGCATTGGAACAGTTGGTAACTCATCTCAAACTCAAATTGAAAATTTTCTTTATGTTGAAGGACTAGAACCTAATCTTCTGAGTATAAGCCAACTCTGTGATAAAGGTAATCGTGTATCTTTCGATTCTGACTGTTGCGTCATTCGTGACATTTTATCTAATAATGTTAAATTTGTTGGTCATCGTATAAACAATATTTACATGGTTAACTTGGATGATGTCACCACATTATTTTCAAAATGTTTTATTTCTAAAGAAGATGACATCTGGCTCTGGCACAGACGCGTTGCACATATCCATATAAAACATCTAGATAAATTATCATCAAACAAACTAGTTGAGGGGCTACCAAAACTAAATTTTAAAACTAAAGAGATTTGTGACACTTGTCAAAAGTGTAAACAAACCAAAAATTCTTTTAAAAACAAAAATGTGATATCCACTTCAAGACCTTTGGAGTTACTCCATATGGACTTGTTTGGACCATCGCAAATCATGAGTTTTGGTGGTAGCTACTATGCTCTATTTATTGTTGATGATTTCTCTCGATTTACATGGACATTATTTTTATCTGCGAAAAGCGACGCCTTCAAGTCTTTTAAAAATCTTGCCAAGCAAATTCAAAACCAACTTAACCTGAAAATAGTATATATACGAAGTGATCACGGGGGAGAATTTGAGAACTTTCAGTTCGACAAATTCTGTGATAAGCATGGCATTATGCATCAGTTCTCTGCTCCTCGCACTCCACAAGAAAATGGAGTTGTTAAAAGGAAAAATCGCGTATTAGAAGAATTAGCGAGAACCGTGCTCAATGAAAGTAATACCCCCAAATACTTCTGGGAAGATGCAGTTCATACTGCATGTTATGTTATAAATCGAGTACTTTTAAGGCCTAATTTGAATAAAACTCCTTATGAACTATTAAAAGGCCGTAAACCAAACATATCCCATCTTCACGCTTTCGGTTGCAAATGTTTTATATTAAATAATGGAAAGCGGGCTTTAGGAATATTTGATTCAAAAGCAGATGAGGAAATATTTTTGGGATACTCGATTCATAGCAAAGCGTTCAGAATTTTTAATAAATATTCAATGCAAGTTGAAGAGTCCATCCATGTACAATTTGACGAATCTTCTCCAAAAGAGAAGATAAAGGTCGTATTTGATGATGTTGCAGGTGCTTTGGAAGAAGCATACTCAAAGAACATGGATAATGAAGAAGCAACCAATGAAGAATGTCAAAACAAATCTCAGGAGAATTCAGATATGCCAGTTGTGTGGAAAACCAAGAAAGCTCACCCGATCGACAAAGTAATAGGTGACATATCTACGGGAGTGGTAAGCCGTAGTTCCTTACGAAACTTTTGTAACTTTGTAGCTTTTGTATCTAAAATTGAGCCTAAGACCATTGATGAGGCCATTGAGGATGTGCACTGGGGTATAGCTATGCAAGAAGAGCTAAACCAGTTCGAACGTAATAATGTTTGGGACTTGGTCCCTAAACCTAAAGATCATCCTGTGATTGGTACTTGATGGGTCTTTAGAAATAAGCTTGATGAATCAGGCTTAATCATTCGAAATAAGGCACGCTTGGTGGCCAAAGGCTACAACCAGGAGGAAGGTATCGATTATGACGAAACCTATGCCCCTGTAGCCAGATTAGAGGCCATCAGGATGCTATTTTCCTTTGCATCGATTATGAACTTCAAACTATTTCAAATGGACGTAAAAAGCGCCTTCCTGAATGGCTACATTCAAGAAGAAGTTTATGTTAACCAACCGCCTGGTTTTGAAAATTTTAAATATCTGAACCATGTTTATAAACTTAAAAAGGCACTCTATGGTCTCAAACAAGCTCCTAGAGCTTGGTATGATAGACTTAGTACCTTTCTTTTAGAAAAAGGGTTCGAAAGAGGCTTCGTTGACACAACGCTTTTTATTCGTAAATCAGAAAATTCTGTATTACTTGTACAAATCTATGTGGATGACATAATTTTTGGATCTACTAATGATATTTTGTGTAAAGATTTTTCTGAGATGATGCAGGGGGAGTTCGAAATGTCTATGATGGGAGAACTCACATTCTTTCTAGGACTTCAGATAAAGCAACTAGAAAGTGGGATTTTCATCCATCAGGCAAAATATTGCAAAGAGCTGCTCAAGAAATTTGAAATGAACAATTGTAAGGAAGCTTCCACTCCTATGGCATCTGCTTGCTACCTAGATAAGGACGAAAAAGGAAAAGCAATAGAGGTAACAAAGTATCGAGGATTTATTGGGTCTTTACTTTACTTAACTGCAAGTCGACCTGATATCATGTTTAGCTTATGCATGTGTGCGAGATTTCAATCATCACCTAGAGAATCACATCTCAAAACTGTTAAAAGAATCATGAGATATTTAAAAGGAACAACTAACATGGGATTATGGTATCCTCGGGATGCCTCACTATCCTTGGTAGGTTATTCCGATTTCGATTTCGCCGGATGTAAATTGGATCAGAAAAGCACTAGTGGTACTTGTCACTTGTTGGGCAGTTCATTAGTAGCATGGCGTAACAAAAAGCAAGCCTGTGTTGCTTTGTCCACCGCCAAAGCGGAATACATTGCCGCTGGTGTGTGTTGCGCTCAAATCCTTTGGATGAAGCAACAACTCAAGGACTATGGTCTTAAACTTGAAAAGATCCCTATTAAATGTGATAATACAAGTGCCATAAACCTTTCCAAGAATCCCGTTTTGCATTCTAGAACTAAGCATATAGAAATTAGACATCATTTTTTGCGTGATCATGTACAAAAAGCTGACTGCGTTGTTGAATTTGTTGAAACTTCTAAACAATTAGCTGATATTTTCACCAAGCCACTTCCCAGGGATACTTTCTTTGTTCTAAGGAGAGAACTTGGAATTCTTGATGAACAATATCTCGATTAAAATTGTTTAGTTGTTTGCATTATCATCTAGCCTCTATATGCCTATGTATCTTTAGCTTAAATGATATATGTTACAATGCAAAAATATGTCTCTTGATTAACTCTTCCTATGATTATGATTGTCTCGATAAATCTGTCACAATGCATGCAAAAGCCTTAAAAAGTTAAAACCATTCCACTGCCTGAAAATCAATTTTTACTATGTGTAATCGATTACACTTGCTGTTAATCGATTACCTGGGCATCAGTTGTTTGAAAATTCGAAATTTTACACTGGTTTAATCGATTAAACCTGCCCGTTAATCGATTAAAACCAGCTTTTTAAAGGCAGACAGCAACTCGGTTTTACACTTTCTTTGGCATTTTCACATTCTCTCTTATACTTTGAGTTTCTAAATTAGTAGCAAAACTAATCCAAGTGCACTAAAGTAAAAAAACCTCATCCTAATCCTCTCAAACCGTCAAGGAATCACACTTTTTCATCCTCATTACACCCCATTTCCAAGGTTCCACCAAGCAAAACCCTAGGTTAGGTTTGCCTAAACCCTTCTCTGCTCATTCACTGTTACTTCGGGTTCTAATAAATAATGGAGCAAGGTCGCACTAAAAGGGTCAAGACCTCAGCTACTCGTGTACGAAGAAGGGAAGTTGGTTCACCTTCTACTCGAGACCGCGGTGACCCCTACTACTCACTCATCTTGCAAGAAACCCGTATGGCAAAATTTCAAGGTCGCAAACCCACGTACATACGGTATGTTGATTTAACCTGGTTGGCGGAACAAAATTTTAGTTTCCCGCATGATATGGAAGCTCAGGGAACCGTTCAGTTTATGGAATTAAAGGGACAAGTTTACCCTGCTCTAGTTAGGGAATTTTATGCTAATTTTAGATACAAGGATGGAAAGTACTGGTCTATGATTTCTGGTCATCTGTTTGAACTTAATGATGATATTTTTATGAATGTCGGTGGTTTATCATCTTTTGGCTATAGTATAGGAGATTGCTCATGGGTTAAGGAAAACTTTGATCCTACTGAGGTTTATAAGTCATTTCTAAGAGGCCCTCACTTATACATTCAGGGTCAACTGACCAAAGTTGGGTCATTATCTGTTGAGAACAGACTGTTGCATTACATTATTGCTTACATTTTGGTGCAGAGGAACACAAATCACGCACAGCCTACTGTGAATGATTTGCGTTTCATGTATGCAGTAAAGAATAATGTAATGATTAACTGGCCTGAGGAGATCTTGAAAATTATGAACAGTGTGTCTCTCTCTCAGTCAAAGCTGCTTCCTTACAGTATTTTCATCTCACGCATTGTTGATTATCTGCACATTGATGTTTCCGATACCATCATTGTTGAGTACACTGATACACTGATAAGGATCATCTGGTTGGTGAAAGCCTCATTCATAAAATGAGTATATACAAGTATGGTACTACTTGGCAATACCAAGAGGACTACACCACTATTGGTCTGGATTTATCCGATGATGATCATCAGGATGGCATGGGTGATCAGCACGCTACAACTCAGGGGGGGCCTTCTGGATCAGCATCTTAGAACTCTTCTTTTGGTTTAGATCAGTTGGAAGCTATGGAGCAACGGCTTAACAACCGTATGGATCTTCACTTCCAAGGATTGAAAGACTCATACTTTGCTGGTATGGAACAGTATGAGGAGCGACAAACTGCGTATTCAGACAACCAATTTTAGGAGTTGAGGAATCTGATCCAATCTACTGCTGAAGCTCAGAATGCCTTGTTTTGTTCAGAATTTCAGAAGTTATCTGTGCTTATCAGGGGAGATCAGAATATTGTCATTCCTGCTTATCACACTGACGATTCTCCACCTCCACCTCAACCATAGTTTAGAAGACTTTAGACCTAGGATATCTCACCATTAGGTTCATTTCTTCTTTAGGGCACTTTCTGGATTCAGTTGTTGTTATGGATTACAGTTTCTCTTTTGTGTGCCTCTTTAATGTTCTTAACTGACATTTCATGGTTTATATGGTTGCTGAACACTTTTACTCTTTATGCTAGTGTTAATTTGATTATGTCGAATAGCTTATTTTATTTACGTGTATGGTTCTTGATCATATGAGATTTTCTACTTTGATATGGTAACTCTTGTATGCCATTCACTTTACAATTTTTGGCTATCTCTGTTGTATAAACTAGCGCATCTGTTTAATTTTCTTTAAAATAAAACAAGTTAATTGTTAAATCCCAAATTAACTCATTGACTTGGTTTTATGCATTACTCATATCTCTGCCTTATTTTTGACCTGAGTTGTCTTTTTGATAATGTCAAAAGGGGGAGAAAGGTTGTTTTGTTGTTTTCTGATTGTGCAGGTTGATCGTAATAACAGCTTCCGAAATTTGCGCATCATATCAACCACGCCATCACAATCTTCAAGCTATTTCATCACAGTTGATATAGTTGATGTAGTGTTCGTCATCATCAAAAAGGGGGAGATTGAAAGTGTGCATGTCAAGAGGAACACTTTGGAAAGCTCTCTTTATGTGTCTTGGTTTTGATGAGGACAACTTGTGCTAATAAGAGCTTGAAGATCATCAACAAATCAAGGTACTTAAGTCTTCTGATTGGTACTTAGCTTAGACTAGAGTTTTAGCTTTAGTCGAGTCTAAGGCTTAAGTCACCTAATACATATCTCATTGCATAAATCTTTTAAATCATTTTCATCTTGAGATATGTCATTCATAATATGTTCATGCATCACATAAATACATGTATATGTGCATTCTAGGCATAAACTAAGTGTTAAACATGTATGAATTAAAGTGCATAACGTATTTGAGTTTTTACACATGAAAATATGCTGTTAATCGATTACAGCATTGGTTAATCGATTAATCTAACTGTTTGCACAATTTAATCGATTACGACATAGGTTAATCGATTAATCTAACAGTTTTGTACAGTTTAATCTATTAAGGTTGTCGTTAATCGATTAACTGGGCTATAAAATCAATTCTTTATAAACTGCGTTTTTCAGAATTGATCTCAGAAGTTGCATGTTAAATTTTTTAGAGAGTTAGAGCATTTTTCGTGTTAATTGTTGCATCTAGTTGTAAATGCATTTGTGAGTTTAGAAAAGAGAGAATTCTATGCTTTAGGATTGAGTGCATTACATGATACATTTCTCATCTTTTCATATCACATGTTCTTGCATTTTATTGATGATTCTTGATTAGATGTTTACATTCTATACATTCTGTTTTTCAAACTAATACATTTTCATACTGCATGAGTTTGTATTAGGTGATTAGAGTAAAGTCTTGTCTTGTTAGATTTAAGCCTTGTAATAGCTTAAGTTTACTCTATTTCGTTTTGATTGAAAAAGTGTTGTAATATTGGGAATCTCTAGGTGTCGTATCGCCAAGAGATTGAGTGTATCTTCACTGAGTGTTAGACTTAGGGATAAGGAAAGAACAGAGGTTCTTGGCTGGGGCTACGCCGAAAGAAAGGTTTTCTTTGTCGGTAGGAAGGGAGTCAAACCATAGAATAGGATCTTTATTATCTTGTAAGTGTCTAAGTGTTGTAATTGGATGATGTGTATGTAATAACATTGATTCAATTATAGTGAAGAAAAATCTCCCAAATCAGCCGGGAGGCCTGGATGTTGTTTGCGGTGGACAAGCAAACGAACCAGGATAAAATTCTTGTTGCAGGATTTTTCTATCTCTCTCTCTTTATTGCATTTGATCGATTAATTTGTATAGTAGATTTAATTGATAATACGTTTCTGTGCTATACTGATTATACTCTGATAAATCTGTAAGCTCTGTATATTCGCTTCGTTATCGATTAATTGTTGTGCAAGAAATCGTATCTGCATTTGCTTATTGTCTCTGTTTAATCGATTAAATCAAGTGTGTTAATCGATTACATTAATTCTGTTAATCGATTAAGTGGACTGTGTTGATTGCGTTAATCGATTACCCTGTTCTGTTAATCGATTAATTAGGTGTATTTCAGCACTAAGTGCTGTTTTTCGAAAAGCGGATATTCTAACCGCTACACCTATTCAACCCCCCCCCCCCCCCCCCCCCCCCCCCTCTAGGTGTATTGTAACCACTGATACCTAACAACTTGTCTACGCCAATTTGCATCTCACAAACTATATCTAGGAAAGTGATTATGTTTTCTCTGTTTGTCACAATGGATAGAAATTATTTTTTACCCCAATGAATATATAACACGTCCTATTCTGATTTACGGAAACAAAGTTATGCCAAAAATAGATTTTCAACTATTCACTTTTCACCGCCAAATTGCATTTTACTAAATGTAGCCCGTAAGTGATTCTACTTTCTCTTGTTTTCAAAATAGATAGAATTTATTTTTCTACACCAAATGCATATGTCACACGCCCAATTCTGATATACGAAAACAAAGTTATACTAAAAATATATTTTGAAGAGTTCACTTGTCACCACCAAGTTGCGTCTCACAAACTATAGCTCGGAAAGTGATTCTCCTTTCTATGGTTTTAGAAATGGATAGAACTTATTATTTTTATACCCCAAATGGAAACAGAGTTATTCAAAAATTAGATTTTCAACAGTTCACTAGTCTCCGCCAAGCTGCATCTTACAAACTATAACTCGGAAAGTGATTTTGCTTTTAATGGTTGTCACAATGGATAGAAATTATTTTTCTACCCCTAATGCATATGTCACACGTCCAATTATAATATACGTTAACAAAGTTATGCTAAAAATAGATTTTAAACTATTCAATTGTCTACGCCAAGTTGCATCACACAAACTATAGCTATGAACGAGATTATGCTTTCTCTAGTTTGCGAAATGGATAGAACTTATTTTTCTACCCCAAATGCATTTGTCACATGTCCAATTATGATATATGGAAATAACGTTATGCTAAATATAGATTTTCAAATATTCATTTTCACCACAAAGTTGCATCTCACAAACTAAAACTCGGAAAGTGATTCTGCTTTCTCTGATTCTCTCAATGGATAGAAATTATTTTTCTACCCAAATACATATATCACACGTCCAATTCTGATATACGGAAACAAAGTTACGCTGAAAATAGATTTTCAACTGTTAACTTGTCTCCGCCAAGTTGCATCTCACAAACTATAGCTCCTTAAGTGGTTCTGCTTTCTCTGGATGTCACAATGGATAGAAATTATTTTTCTACCCCAAATGCATATGTCACATTTCCAATTCTGATATACAGAAACAAAGTTGTGCTAAATATAGATTTTCAACTATTCACTTTTCACCCCCAAGTTGCATCTCACAAACTATTGCTCGGAAGAAGATTCTGCTTTATCTGGTTGTCACAATGGATAGAATTTATTTTTCTACCCCAAATGCATATGTCACACATCCAATTCCGATATACGGAAACAACGTTATGCTAAAAATAGATTTTACTATTCTGTTTCACCGCCAAGTTGCATCTCACAAACTATAGCTCGGAAAGTGATTCTGCATTATCTGATTTTCCCAATGGATATAACTTGTTTTTATACCCCAAATGCATATCTCATACGTCCAATTCTGATATACGGAAATAAAGTTATGCTAAAAATAGATTTTCAACTATTCACTTTTCACTGCCATGTTGCATCTCATAAACTATAGCTCGGAAAGTGAATCTGCATTATCTGGTAGTCACAATGGATAGAACTTATTTTTCTACCCCAAATGCATATGTCACATTTCCAATTCTGATATACGGAAACAAAGTTATGCTAAATATAGATTTTCAACTGTTCAATTGTCACCCCCAAGTTGTTTCTCACAAACCATAGCTCGTAAAGTGATTATGCTTTCTCTGGTTGTCACAATGTATAAAACTTATTTTTGTACCCCAAATGCATATGTCACACGTCCAATTCGGATATACGAAAACAAAGTTATGCTAAAAATTTATTTTCAACAATTCACTTTTCACCGCGGAGATGCTTCTTACAAACTATAGCCCGTAAAGTTATTCTGCTTTCTCTGGTTTACGAAATGGATAGAACTTATTTTTATACCCCAAATGTGTAACACCCCAAATTTTAATCTTTAAAATTATAGTATCACTCCTGGAAGCCTCGCTTGATCGAGAGATTCTCGCCTGAGCGAGAAAGGATCACCTGGGAGGGTGAAATCATGGGCTATACTGGAGGATTCTCGCCTGAGCGAGAGTTGTCTCGCCTGGGCGAGAAATGGCAAAATTGGGTTGTTGACACTGTGAGATTTGGTTTTTTTTTAACAGTGTAATCGATTACACAATCATGGTAATCGATTACATAATGATAAACTAATCAGACCTGTGTATTTTACATGATGTTATCGATTACACTATACTCGTAATCGATTACAACATATTAAAAGCATCAGATATGTGCATTTTTAACAGTGTAATCGATTAAACAATCCTGGTAATCGATTACATGCTGATAAACTAATCAGGCCTGTGTATTTTACATGATGTAATCGATTACACTATACTCGTAATTGATTACAACATATTAAAAGCATCAGATATGTGCATTTTTAACTGATGTAATCGATTACACCATATGGTAATCGATTACACCATATGGTAATCGATTACACTTAAGACGATGCTCTTTAAATTAAAAACCCCAAACACATTTTAGGGTTAGAACTTTGAAGAGAAGAGAGAGAAGAGAGCTTTTCAAGAGCAAGGAGCCTTAGGACTCATCTTAGAGCTTGAGAAGAGGTAAACCTCTTGCTTCTAACTCTTCTTCTTCCTCTCAAACATGTTTTGGGTATGTTGGATTTATTTTCAAAATATGAGAAACCATGGAAACTCATCCTTTAGAGTTATGGTTCGTTTTATGTTGTTTTTATCTTGTAAACTCTTGGTTTAGAGATAGTATCTCAAGAATGGAAAGGGTTGTGGGTTGACTCATGAAAACCCCAAAAACCCTAAAAGTGAAAATGTGGTAAAAGGAGAGAATGAGTAAAATGCTAGAGGTAGAAGATGAGTTTACCCCCAAATATTGAAATATGAGATGTTATACATGTTTTAGATGGTTAAATATTGATGATGAATATTTTGTATGATTAAATGATGTAATATAAGTTGTTTATGTGAAATTTGGAATAAATGACTAACATTGTGTTATGTGGTGGGATGAGAAGAGATCCTAAGGCTGGAGGCGGTGTCGGTGGAACTCGAGAAGTTTCCAAGAACCAAACCCAACTCTCACCGAGGTAAGGATAAGTCTTTAATTTTGCATTTGAAATAGAAAATGTGTATTTTCTGGTTATGCAAAGACTAAGTTGTACATTACGCATTTAATATAAACATATATGGGTGTGTTTATTTTAAAGAAGGCGTAGATTTACGGAAAAGGAAAATGTGTGTGTTTACTGGTTATGCCATAAGTATAGCGTAAATCACGTGTTTAGCATAAACATATATGGGTGTGTTTATACTAAAGATGGCGTGGATTTACAGGAAATGATTGATGGTGAATTCGATGGAAAGAAAATATATTTTTAGCCGACCATGAATGGTTAGCAACTTTGGCTCAAGTTATGTAGCAATGCTTTGGCTCAAGCTATGTAGCAATACTTTGGCTCAAGTTATGTAGCAACACTTTGACTCAAGTTATGTAGCAAAACTTTGGCTCAAGTTATGTAGCAATGCTTTGGCTCAAGCTATGTAGCAATACTTTGGCTCAAGTTATGTAGCAACACTTTGGCTCAAGTTATGTAGCAAAACTTTGGCTCAAGTTATGTAGCAATGCTTTGGCTCAAGCTATGTAGCAATACTTTGGCTCAAGTTATGTAGCAATGCTTTGGCTCAAGCGATGTAGCAAAACTTTGGCTCAAGTTATGTAGCAATGCTTTGGCTCAAGCTATGTAGCAATACTTTGGCTCAAGTTATGTAGCAACACTTTGGCTCAAGCTATGTAGCAAAACTTTGGCTTAAGTTATGTAGCAATGCTTTGGCTCAAGCTATGTAGCAATACTTTGGCTCAAGTTATGTAGCAACACTTTGGCTCAAGTTATGTAGCAAAACTTTGGCTCAAGTTATGTAGCAATACTTTGGCTCAAGCTATGTAGCAATACTTTGGCTCAAGTTATGTAGCAATGCTTTGGCTCAAGCTATGTAGCAAAACTTTGGCTCAAGTAATGCAGCATAAAATGAATTTATAAAACAAATGGTTTACTAACCCTTTAAAATGTGGATTATCTTATAATAGTATTTATTGCTTCGATGACTTAATCCCTTGTGTGTTGTGTGTTTTTGTTATTGATAATCCCATTGCAGGTAAATAGATGAATGAAGTATGCTAGGTCGGGAGGTTTAGGAGCTTTAGACTTCAAATTCACTATTTATGTTTCGTATTCTAAATGACTACTTGTGGATTTAAATGTTTGTAATCATGGCTAACTATTAGTTGAATATTTGTAACCATGCGTAATGTTATTTTGGAGGATCAGAACCTTTGAGGTCTTAGTACTCATAGAGAATGATATGAATGAATTATGTTTTTCTGCAATATGAATTGGATGATAATATAATAGGTTAAAAGATTTGTTCAAGGAATGATTCATGAGGACTTCTAATTAAAATGATTATGTATGTCATTATTGATTCATGGATTGAGTGTGAGGAGAGAAATAAGATTTTGGAGTAAGGATATTAAATTGGTAATGTGAGTTATGAGTGATTGTATGGAATTTTATTAAAATGAGAAAAAATTTCAAGGGTAGAATTTGGGTCCTTACAAAATGCATATGTCATACGTCCAATTCCGATATATGGAAACAAAGTAATGCAAAAAATAGATTTTCAACTGTTCACTTGTCTCCGCCAAGTTGCATCTCACAAACTATAGCTTGTAAAGTGATTCTGCTTAATCTGGTCGTCACAATGGATAGAAATTATTTTTCTACCCAAATGCATATATCACACGTCCAATTCTGATATACGGAAACAAAGTTATGCTAAAAATTGATTTTCAACAATTCACTTGTCACCGCCAAGTTGTGTCGCACAAGCTATAGCTCGGAAATTGAATATGATTTCTCTGGTTGTCACAATGGATAGAACATATTTTTCTAACCCAAATGCTTATGTCACATGTCCAATTCTGATATACAGAAACAAAGTTATGCTAAATATAGATTTTCAACTATTCACTTGTCACCCCCAAGTTGCATCTCACAAACTATAGCTCGGATAGACATTCTGCTTTATCTGGTTGTCACAATGGATAGAAATTATTTTTCTACCACAAATGCATATGTGACACGTCCAATTCTAATATACGGAAACAACGTTATGCTAAAAATAGATTTTCAACTATTCACTTTCACCGCCAAGTTGCATCTCACAAACTGTAGCTCAAAAAGTGATTCTGCTTTCTCTAGGCGTCACAATGGACAGAACTTATGTTTCTACCCCAAATTCACATGTCACACGTCCAATTTTGATATACGGAAACAAAGTTATGCTAAAAATTGATTTTCAATTCTTCACTTGTCACCCCCTAGTTGCATCGCACAAACTATAGCTCGGAAAGACATTCTGCATTTTCTAGTTGTCACAATGGATAGAAATTATTTTTCTACCACAAATGCATATGTCACACGTCCAATTCTAATATACGGAAACAACGTTATGTTAAAAATAGATTTTCAACTATTCACTTTCACCTTCAAGTTGTATCTCACAAATTGTAGCTCGGAAAGTGATTCTGCTTTCTCTGGTTGTCACAATGGATAGAAATTATTTTTCTTCCCAAATGCATATATCACACGTCCAATTCTAATATATGGAAACAAAGTTATGCTATAAATAGATTTTCAACTATTCACTTGTCTCAGTCAAGTTGCATCTCACAAACTATAGCTTGTTAAATGATTCTGCTTTATCTGGTTGTCAGAATGGATGGAAATTATTTTTCTACCCAAATGCATATATCACGCATCCAATTCTGATATATGGAAACAAAGTTATGCTAAAAATAGATTTTCAACTATTCACTTGTTACCGCCAAGTTGCGTCTCCCAAACTATAGCTCGGAAAGTGATTCTGCTTTCTCTAGTTCGGGAAATGGATAGAACTTATTTTTATACCCCAAATGCATATGTTATACGTCTAATTCCGATATACGGAAACAAAGTTATGCAAAAAATAGATTTTCAACTGTTCACTTTTCACCGCCAAGTTGCATCTCACAAACTATAGTTCGGAAAGTGATTCCGCTTTCTATGGTTGTCACAATGGATAGAACTTATTTTTCTACACAAATGCATATGTCACATGTGCAATTCTGATATACGGAAACAATGTTATGCTAAATATAGATTTTCAACTGTTCACTTGTTACACCCATGTTGCATCTCACAAACTATATCTCAGAAAGTGATTCTGCTTTATCTGGTTGTCACAATGGATAGAAATTATTTTTCTACCCCAAATGCATATGTCACACGTTCAATTCAGATATACGGAAACAACGTTATGCTAAAGATAAATTTTAAACTATTCACTTTCACCGCCAAGTTGCAACTCACAAATTGTGGCTCAGAAAGTGATTCTGCTTTCTCTGGTTGTCACAATGTATACAACTTATTTTTATACCCCAAATTCATATGTCACATTTCCAATTCCGATATACGGAAACAAAGTTATGCTAAAAATAGATTTTCAACTATTCACTTGTCACCCCGAAGTTGCATCTCACAAACTATAGCTCGGAAAGACATTCTGCTTTATCTGGTTGTCACAATGGATAGAAATTATTTTTCTACCCCAAATGCATATGTCATACGTCCAATTCTGATATACGAAAACAACGTTATGCTAAAAATAGATTTTCAACTATTCTTTTTCACCGCCAAGTTGCATCTCACAAACTCTAGCTCGGAAAGTAATTCTGCTTTCTCTGGGCCTCACAATGGATAGAACTTATATTTCTACCCCAAATTAACATGTCACACGTCCAATTCTGATATACGGAAACAAAGTTATGCTAAAAATTGATTTTCAATTCTTCATTTGTCACCCCCTAGTTGGATCTCACAAACTATAGCTCGGAAATATATTCTGCATTTTCTGGTTGTCACAATGGATAGAAATTATTTTTCTACCACAAATGCATATGTCACACGTCCAATTCTGATATACGGAAACAACGTTATGTTAAAAATATATTTTCAACTATTCACTTTCACCTTCAAGTTGTATCTCACAAATTGTAGCTCGGAAAGTGATTCTGCTTTCTCTTGTTGTCACACTGGATAGAAATTATTTTACTACCCAAATGCATATATCACACGTCCAATTCTACTATATGGAAACAAAGTTATGCTATAAATAGATTTTCAACTGTTCACTTGTCAACGTCAAGTTGCATCTCACAAACTATAGCTTATTAAATGATTCTGCTTTATCTAGTTGTCACAATGGATGGAAATTATTTTTCTACCCAAATGCATATATCACACGCCCAATTCTGATATACGGAAACAAAGTTATGCTAAAAATAGATTTTCAACTATTCACTTTTCACCGCCAAGTTGCATATCACAAACTATAGCTCGGAAAGTGATTCTGCTTTCTCTGGTTGTCACAATGGATATAACTTATTTTTCTACCCAAATGCATATGTCACATGTGCAATTCTGATATACGGAAACAATGTTATTCTAAATATATATTTTCAACTGTTCATTTGTCATACCCAAGTTGCCTCTCACAAACTATATCTCGGAAAGTAATTCGGCTTTATCTGGTTGTCACAATTGATAGAAATTATTTTTCTCCCTCAAATGCATATGTCACACGTTCAATTCTGATATAAGGAAACAACGTTATGTTAAAAATAGATTTTCAACTATTCACTTGTCATCGCCAAGTTGCATCTCACAAATTATAGTTCGGAAAGTGAATATGATTTCTCTGGTTGTCACAATGGATAGAACTTATTTTTGTACCCCAAATGCATATTTCATACGTCCAATTCTGATATACGGAAACAAAGTTATGCTAAATATATATTTTCAACTGTTCACTTGTCACCGCCATGTTGCATCTCACAAACTATAGTTTGGAAAGTGATTCTGCTTTCTATGATTGTCACAATCGATATAACTTGTTTTTCTACCCCAAATTCACATGTCACACGTCCAATTCTGATATACGGAAACAAAGTTATGCTAAAAATAGATTTTCAACTATTCATTTGTCTCCGCCAAGTTGCATCTCACAAAGTATAGCTCGTAAAGTGATTCTGCTTTCTCTGGCTGTCGCAATGGATAAAAATTATTTTTCTACCCAAATGTATATATCACACGTCCAATTCTGATATACGGAAACAAAGTTATGCTAAAAATAGATTTTCAACTATTCACTTGTCACCTCCAAGTTGCATCATACAAACTATAGATCGGAAAGTGATTCTGCTTTCTCTGGTTGTCACAATGGATATAACTTGTTTTTCCTACGCAAAATGCATATGTCATACGTCCAATTCCGATATACAGAAACAAAGTTATGATATAAATAGATTTTCAACTGTTCACTTGTTTCCGCCAAGTTGCATCTCACAAACTATAGCTCGTAAAGTGATTCTGCTTTCTCTGGTTGTCATAATGGATAAAAGTTATTTTTCTACCCAAATGTATATATCACACGTCCAATTCTGATATACGGAAACAAAGTTACGCTAAAAATAGATTTTCAACTATTCACTTGTCACCGCCAAGTTGGATTTCACAAACTAAAACTTGGAAAGTGGTTATGCTTTCTCTGATTATCACAATGGATAGAAATTATTTTTCTACCCCAAATGCATATGTCATACGTCCAATTCCGATATACAAAAACAAAGTTATGCTAAAAATAGATTTTCAACTATTTACTTTTCACTGCCAAGTTGCATCTCACAAACTATTGCTCGGAAAGTGAATCTGCTTTCTCTGGTTGTCACAATGGATATAACTTTTTTTTTACCCCAAATGCATATGTCATACGTCCAATTCTGATATACGGAAACTAAGTTATGCTAAATATAGATTTTCAACTCTTCACTTGTCACTGCGAAGTTGCATCTTACAAACTATAGTTTGGAAAATGATTATGCTTTCTCTGGTTGTCACAATGGATAGAACTTATTTTTATACCCCAAATTCACATGTCACGCGTCCAATTATGATATACGGAAACAATGTTATGCTAAAAATAGATTTTCAACTATTCATTTTCACCGCGAAGTTGCATCTCATAAACTATAACTCGGAATGTGATTCTGCTTTCTCTGGTTGTCGCAATGGATAGAACTTATCTATATATCTATTTTAATTGAAGGGGCTGGTGAATTTACTAAAATAGACATCTTATATGCTTGACACTTGGCATTTTGGAGGGTAAAAATGTCTTTCGGTTTTCAGCATTAAATAATAAAAAAATAACAAAATTACATTGAAGTCCTATATCTATCATTTCACAAAAAGTAGGGGGCACTTCAGTCTTTTGCAAAACCAATATAATAAATTAATACTATATTTAATATGGGACTGTGGATATTACGATAATAGGTTAAGTCAATGTGTTATTTTAAAATTTAAACTAGGGGTAAAATAGACATTACGATTCTTCAATCATTATAATATTAAATGCAAACAAAAAGTTACTAAAACAGGTCCCCTTTTTCAAATTTCGGTTTTATAGGGAAGGGGGTATTTTTGTAAAACACTAACTACATTCAAATTTTTTGTTTTTTTTTCTGAAAACTGTACAACCTTTTCATTGCTCTCCATCTCTCTTCGTCTCTTCATTTCTCTTCTTCTTTCTTCCTTCATCAGCATTCCGCACAAAACCGTTTCAGTGACTCTTCATCTTTATATGATGTGTTTATTCATTTTTCTTTATATTTATTTACGTAAAAGTAGGTATTTATTTCGTTTCAGTGCCTTCTTTGTCTTCATTTTGTTTTCTTCTTTGTCTTCATTTCGTTTTTCTGCGAAATCTTTCTCTCTCGATCAAACTCTTCCTTAAGGTAATGCATGTTTAAAACACCTTACCTTTTCAATAGATCATCTCTACGAGTTTGTTGGAAACATTTTCTTGTTATTTTTGTGTCACCTTTGAACCGATTTTGTGAAAAATATGGTTTTTGGCTTACATGCATGAATGTTTATGTTCAAAGTTGCAATTTTTTCCGAAACACTGCGAGTTCCGATCATCTTTTCCACTTTTATTTTTGTATTTTTTTACATTTTATGTTTAAAGTTTTCAACTTTTAACCAAAGGAATCAAGTTTTACCTTGAAGATGGTGTATTTTTACTTTCCCGGGTTGAACGTCTTCATACTTTTACCTTGAAGACGACATTGGAGTGGAAAGTTACATTAAACAAGGAAGTAGATTTTATTATCATTCTATTTTGTTGTGATTTTTCAGTGTACATTTTACATTGTTTTCCTTTTACGGTTTTTTTTTCCACAGACTTTACATTTTCAGTTTTCATCTTCACGATGTTGTTCACCTTAAAGGTTTTTCGCAAACCTTTTATCGTTGAAGACGATGTTGAATGTTAAACTTTACATTTTTCTAATATTCAAATGTTCATCTTTGAAGAATATATTTTTTCTATGATATTTTTACATATTTTTAAAATATTTATCACTATCCCCATATTGTGTCTTTGCAATATTGTTTGAATTGAACTTTGGTTCACAAACAGTTTATCATTGAAGATAACATTGAGGGATCAATGAACATTTTAATTTTGTTGAACTTATGTGTTGGTCTACACGATATTGTTGACTTTGATTTATTTTTCACAGTTCATATTCGTTGAAGAATATAGTGAATGACAAAGGTTACATTTTCATTGATATAGATGTACATCTTTGAAATTCTGATATTTTTTAATATATTTGAATATTTATCACTGTCCCCATAGTGTGTCTTTGTAATATTGTTTGAAGTGAACTTTGGTTGACAAACAGATTATCAGTGAAACTAGCATTGAGGGATCAGTGAAAATTTTAATTTTTACTGAACTTATGTGTTTGTCTACACGATATTTAACTGTGATGTTTTGTTCACAGTTCATATTCGTTGAAGACTATAGTGAATGACAGATTTTACATTTTCAATGATAAAGATGTACATCTTTGAGATTCTGATATTTTTTCATATATTTTAATATTTATAGATAACTATTAAAATATCCTTATGTTCATACTATTTTTATGCATATAACTGTATTTGTATCTTTATCTACATATGTTTTTTGATTGAAGGTTATGGTGAATAACTATTATATTCTTGACACTTGATTTTTTAATGTATCTAAAATTGACTATAGTTGACTAGATGATTATATACAGATTATGTTCATGATTTGTAGTCAATTACTTATATTATAGATCTGTGTTATTTTTATGTGAAGTTTCAAATAACGTGCATTAGGATAGATGTATGTAATAACTTGCATGTAGGCATCTTTACTCATTAACTATTCTCATTTTACCATCTATATACCTTGCATGTAGGCATCTTTACTGATTAACTATTTTCATTTTACCATCTATATACCTTGCATGCAGGCATGTTTACTGTATATGTATATGTATTCCTGTTTTTAATTATGGGATGTATATGTTTTTATTGCTCTCTACTTTTACTCATTCATGTGTTTTTATGTATCCAGTTCATTATAGACTTGCATCTAGGCATGTTTACTGTATATGTATTTATTTGTACCTGTATCCATAGTTATGACATATTGGCAATACTTATGACTAACTTAGTGCTTCTATCTGTTATGTCATTCCTGCATGTATACATATCTATTAAACAATTTCACTGCCCTTATATCCATACTATTTTTGTCTACATAAATGTATTTGTAGATACATTTATATATGTTTATTGATTGAAGGTGATGGTGAAAATCCTAAACTAGATAACTCTTATTCTATTTTTGTCTTCATCATCCATTCTCTTTACACTCTCTCTACCTTGCCTGTAGGCATGTTTACTGTATATGTATACGTATTCATGTTTCTTAATTATGTTTGTTGTATCTATAATTGAGTATATATTGACTATATATATCTATATTAATCGAATGAGTTGGTGAATTTACTAAAAGAGACATCTCATATGCTTGCCACTTTGCTTTTTTAATGTATCTATTATTGACTATAACTGACTGTAATTGACTAGATGCTTATATACAGATTATGTAAAGAAGTGGTAGATAACTACTTATATATTGCTTAATTTGTAGATAACTAGATAACTGCTTATACAATTTCACTATCCTTATGTGCATACTATTTTTGTGTAGATAACTGTATCCATAGTTATGACATATTTGTCTGCTTATCTTTATACTTTGCTTTAACATTTACTTTATATATATGAATAGTGCTTATATTTGTTATGTCATTCCTTCCTGTATACATATCTATAATATAAATTGTATAATACCCTTATGTCCATACTATTTTTGTCTACATAAATGTATCTGTATGTATATCTATATATGTTTATTGATTGAAGGTGATGGAGAAAATCCTAAAATATATAACTCTTATTCTATTTTTATGTTCATCATGCTTTCTCTTTACCCTCTCTATACCTTGCATGTAGGCATATTTACTGTATATGTATATGTATTCATGTTTTTGAATTATGTTTGATGTATCTATAATTGAGTATATATTGACTATATATATCTATATTATTCGAAGGGGTTGGTGAATTTGCTAAAAGAGACATCTCATATGCTTGCCACTTTGCTTTTTTAATGTATCTATTATTGACTATAATTGACTGTAATTGACTAGATGATTATATACAGATTATGTAAAGAAGTGGTAGATAACTGCTTATATACTGCTTAATTTGTAGATACCTAGATAACTGCTTATACAATGACACTATTCTTATCTGCATACTATTTTTGTGTAGATAACTGTTTTCATACTTATGACATATTTGCCTGTTTATCTTTATACTTTGCTTTTACATTTACTTTATATATATGAATAGTGCTTCTATTTTTTATGTCATTCCTGCCTATATATACATCTATATATGTTTATTGATTGAAGGTGATGGTGAAAATCCTATAATAGTTAACTCTTATTCTATTTTTGTGTTCATCATGCATTCTCTTTACTCTCTCTCTACTATTGAGTAAGTAATACATTTACTGCTTATGTTGATGTTATAGTTTATGTATCAAGTTGAGAAGTACTTTCAATTAAGTATTAATATAATGTCTAACATGGTAATGTGTTTATTTAAATGTTAGTATAATGTCTACTTCACATAAATGTGACATGATCAAGGACATAAATGATTCGAACATTAGTGGAAAATTGATGTTCGAATTACGAATCGTTGGTATGTCCAAATTCCATCCAGATCGAGCCATCTTGATATGATTTTGATGGATGAACAGGTAACAGTAATTCATATTCTCAGATTTTAGTGGAGTAGTTACTTATCCTTATGTGCATACTATTTGGGATAACATATTTTTAATGAAGTAGATTAATTACTTAATTTTATGAAATATAGGGAGACATAATTTATGTGTGTAACACCCCAAATTTTAATCTTTAAAAATATAGTATCAGTCCTGGAAGCCTCGCTTGATCGAGAGATTCTCGCCTGAGCGAAAAAGGATCAGCTGGGAGGGTGAAATACTGGACTATACTGGAGGATTCTCGCATGGGCGAGAAATGGCAATTTTGGGCTGTTGACACAGTGTAATCGATTACACTCTGCTGGTAATCGATTACATCGTATTAAAAGCATCAGATATGTGCATCTGACACAGTGTAATCGATTACACATTTCTGGTAATCGATTACACATTGCTGGTAATCGATTACACATTGCTGGTAATCGATTACACATTGCTGGTAATCGATTACACATTGCTGGTAATCGATTACACATTGCTGGTAATCGATTACATCGTATTAAAAGCATCAGATATGTGCATCTGACACAGTGTAATCGATTACACACTCCTGGTAATCGATTACATCGTATTAAAAGCATCAGATATGCGCATTTTTCACGTTGTAATCGATTACACCATGTTGGTAATCGATTACAACCCGACGACACCTCTTTAAAACAGAAACCCAAACACATTTTAGGGTTAGAACTTCGAAGAGAAGAGAGAGAGGAGAGCTTTTCAAGAGCAAGGAGCCTTAGGACTCATCTTGGAGCTTGAGAAGAGGTAAACCTCTTGTTACTAACTCTTCTTCTTCCTCTCTAACTTGTTTTGGGTATGTTGGATTCATTTTCAAAACATGAGAAACCATGGAAACTCATCCTTTAGAGTTTTGGTTCGTTTTATGTTGTTTTTATCTTGTAAACTCTTGGTTTAGAGTTGGTATTTGATGAATGGAAAGTTTTATGGGTTATTCATGAAAAACACCCCAAAAACCCCCAAAATGAGAATATGAGTATAAAGAGAAAGAGATGAAATGTTAGATGTTGATAATGAGTAGTGCTTTAATGTTGTTATATGAGATGAACATGTATGCTTTGATATTTAGAAACTTGTATTGAAGTAGTTTTGGAAATATTGAAATATGAGATGTTATGCATGTTTTAGATGGTTGAATATTGATGATGAATATTTTGTATGATTAAATGATGCAAAATAAGTTGTTTATGTGATATTTGGAATAAATGACTAACATTGTTGTTATTGGTGGAAATGAGGAAAGATCCTAAGGTTGGAGGAAATCGCGGAGTAGACTTTTAAAGTTACTCGGAACTGATCTCCAACGCTCACCGAGGTAAGGGATAAGTGGCTCTAATTCATACTCACTGATGTGAACGAGGTATGTGAAAGAGGTAATGTGTTGTAAGTTTGATTGTTGTTACCCTACCCGAATAGGGAGTGGTTTATTGTTGTTACCCTACTCGAAGAGGTAGTGGTTGACTGTTATTGTGTCCTACCCGGAGTGGTAGTGAACTGTTTGTTGTGTCCTACCCGGAGTGGTAGTAGACTGTTATTGTGTCCTACCTTAAATGGTAGCGTACTGTTATCGTGTCCTACCCGGAGTGGTAGCGGACTGTTGTTGTGTCCTACCCGGAGTGGTAGTGGACTGTTATTGTTATCCTACCGGGAATGGTAGTGAAGAATTGTGAACTAGACCTACCCGATGTGGTATGGAGTATAACTAGACCTACCCGATGTGGTATGGAGTATAACTAGACCTACCCGATGTGGTATGGAGTATAACACTAGACCTACCCGATGTGGTATGGAATATAATACTAGACCTACCCGATGTGGTATGGAATATAATACTAGACCTACCCGATGTGGTATGGAGTATAACTAGACCTACCCGATGTGGTATGGAGTATAACACTAGACCTACCCGATGTGGTACGGAGCATAACACTAGACCTACCCGATGTGGTATGGAATATAATACTAGACCTACCCGATGTGGTATGGAGTATAACTAGACCTGCCCGATGTGGTATGGAGTATAACTAGACCTGCCCGATGTGGTATGGAGTATAACTAGACCTACCCGATGTGGTATGGAATATAACAGTAGACCTGCCCGATGTGGTATGGATGATGAACTAGACCTGCCCGATGTGGTATGGATGATGAACTAGACCTGCCCGATGTGGTATGGATGATGAACTAGACCTGCCCGATGTGGTATGGATGATGAACTAGACCTTCCCGATGTGGTATGGATGGTGAACTAGACCTACCCGATGTGGTATGGAGATGTAATTGGATCTACCCGAGGTGGTAGGAGATTATAGTGTGAAAGAACTCGGTGAATACGATTAATGATGAATACGACATATGAGAAACAAGGACGTTAAGAGCGAAAGTCATATGCATGCTATAGGATATATATTATGGGATATATATACTATAGGGTGAATATGAATGTTGGAAATGAAGACGTTAAGGATAAAAGTAATATACATGCTATAAGATATATAGTATGGGATATATATATACTATAGTGTGGATATGAATAATGAGAAGAACGATGCTTCGAATGAACATAATATGCATGCTATAGAATATATATTATGGGATATGTATTCTATAGGATGAATATGGATAACGTAGAAATGAACGAAAGAAGAGATGAATGTTTGCATTTACGTAATTGCGTTTATAATTTATATTAAAGTTTAATCGTATTTGAAATGTGGATTATCATGTGATGTTAGTTTTTAAACTAATGACTTACTCCCTTTTGTTTTGTGTGTCGTTTATGATAATCCCATTGTAGGTAAATGAAGGATTTTGAGGATGAAGCTCAATTAGGAAGCTTTTGTGTTTAATTACTCGCTTGTCTGTATTGCTAAGTGACGTTGTAGTTGATTTAATAGTATTATGGGATGACTGTAAATCCGTTTAGATCAATACGGATATGTGTAGTTATGGGCTTTATAACCTTGGGAGACCCATAACTGGTTGTATGTGGTAAATGCTATTTGAATGAATTATGTTTTTCCGCAACATAAATTTGTATGATAAGAAAATAGGGTAAAGAGTATTTTCGAAAATGATACTTGAGAGTTTTCAATGAAGGTGACGACTGTATGTAAGAAATGATTAAAATAAATGAAAAATTTTCAAGGGTAGAATTTGGGTCCTTACAATGTGTATGCCCTAAAGGCAACATTCCATGAATGGAGACACTACTTAGTCGAAGATAGATCATATCTGATGCAAAATTTTGATGTATTTCCGAACGATCTTGAATTTAAGTATTGCGATCATCTTTATCGTCTTGAATTCAATGGCAGTACAACAGCATGCTGAATTGATTATCCTGATATTCCTCTTTTTCAATATGATTTCAAAAAGTTTGCGATATCCTATCTGGCAAATTTTCAACTCATCTGAATATAGGTTAGGTCAAATACATGAATTTTATTATTGTCAAATAGTTTAACAAAATTATCTACTAACATTTACTTTCTTTTAATTGTTATTGTAGAAATTATTGGTTTGGTGCAATTGAATTCCATCATTAACCAGTTGTCAACAAGATTAAAGAAAGTGACATTTGACCTACTGGATTTGAGGTAATGTTATTCTCATTAACTCTTAACAATAGAAAGTGTGTTCCCTTTAGTTCTTTGTTTTGATGTTAATGTTTCCATATTTTGTCTTTGTAATTGTTATCTTCAGTGGGGATATCATTACATGTAATCTTTATCAATCACGTGCACTCAAATTTATCAACCACAACAAAAAATTACAGAATGTTGACCCGATGATCATCATTTTAACAAATGCTAGGATCAGGGAGAGGAGAGGTTGGAGTTGTTGTACCTTTTCGTGTATTTAATTTTGTATTTTATAGTGTCTAATTATTTATCAATTTTGTAGACGATGGTCCACGATGTGTTTCAAGTAATTGGAATGCATCAAGATTTCTGATTGGTTCAGAAATATACGAGTTTAACAAGTATAAGGAAAGGTAATAACATTCAAAAAGTTCCTTTTTTTATATTCTTTGCCCAATTATGCTACAATTATGGATAGGATTGTAATATATATGTTGCTGTAGTTTTTCTACAATGCTTAGATGTTTGGACTCAATCAATGCTGCTGACCAGCCACTTCCATCAGCCGAGGTAATGATTCTAACCAAGTGAATATGAATTCTCATCCCAATGATTCCTAACGATTTATGACTATCACTGTATACATGTTTTATTTGATCTACTTTTAAATGCCAAAGGCATTACCTATACTTTCTCCAATACCATGAAATGTGTGTTATTTTTCTCCAACTCCTTTTTATGCTGACTCTGAAATGTCATCTTCAAATGTTCATATCAAGACTTGATGAGTTTTCTGCATTAAATTTTATGTGTTTTTTGTGACCACTGACTTTTTTATTGGAAGACAAATGTGATGTATATTCGTTGTGGTGTAAATTTTTGAATCTTACCTCAGTTATTAACATTTACTGATGGGACTATTGACACTGTTTTTGTATATTTATTTTGTATTTCATGAATATATTACATGAATATATATGTATTTGGTTCAATGAATATATATGTATTTTGGTCAGTAAATATGTATGTATTTGGGTTAGTGAACATATATGAACATATATGTATTTAATGAACATAAAGATGGACATATATGTTGACACTCTTTCAGTGGACATATATGTATTTGAGTTATGTATAAATAGCATTTAGTTGACACTCTATGAGTGAACATATATGTATTTGAGTCATGTATATTATTTATTTTGTACTTGCTGATTAACTACACCTTATTTTTTAATCTCATGTTTATAAAATTATTAACACAGATGCAATATATATCATATATAGCAATATAACTTTTGCTAACCTAAAAATTACTATAAGCAACTAAAATATATTCATCAGAAATACGAGACTACCCGTGTGAATTCAAAGGTAATATACTAGTTTTTCTACACCAAATGCATATGTCACACGTGCAATTTTGATATACGGAAACAAAGTTATGCTAAAAATAGATTTTCAAATGTTCACTTGTCTCCGCCAAGTTGCATCTCACAAATTATAGCTTGTAAAGTGATTCTGCTTTCTCTAGTTATCACAATGGATAGAAATTATTTTTATACTCAAATGCATATATCACACGTCCAATTCTGATATACGGAAACAAAGTTATGCAAAAAATAAATTTTCAACTATTCACTTGTTACCGCCAAGTTGCATCTCACAAACTATAGCTCTGAAAGTGATTTTGCTTTCTTTGGTTGTCACAAGGGACATAACTTATTTTTCTACCCCAAATTCACATGTCACACGTCCAATTCTGATATATAGAAATAACGTTATGCTAAAAATAGATTTTCTACTATTCATTTTCACCACCAAGTTGCATCACACAAACTATAACTCGGAAAGTGATTCTGCTTTCTCTGGCTGTCACAATGGAAAGAACTAATTTTTCTACACCAAATGCATAGGTCACATGTGAAATTATGATATACGGAAACAAAGTTATTATGAAAATAGATTTTCAACTATTAACTTGTCTCCGCAAATTTGAATCTCACGAACTATAGCTCGTAAAGTGAATCTACTATCTCTGGTTGTCACAATGGATAGAACTTATTATTCTACCCCAAATGCATAAGTCACACGTCCAATTCGGATATACCTAAACAAAGTTATGCTAAAAATAGATTTTCAACTATTCAATTGTCACCGCTAAGTTGCATCTCACAAACTATAGCTCGGAAAATGATTCCGCTTTCTCTGGTTATCAAAATGGATTGAACTAATATTTCTACCCCAAATGCATATGTCATACGTCCAATTCTGATATACGGAAACAAAGTTATGCTAAATATAGATTTTCAACTATTCACTTGTCACCGCCAATTTGCATCTCACAATGGATGGAACATATTTTACTACCCAAAATGCATGTGTCAGACGTCCAATTCGGGTATAAGGAAACAATGTTATGCAAAAATAGATTTTGAACTATTCACTTGTCTCCGCCAAGTAGCATCTCACAAACTATAGCTTGGAATATGATTCTGCTTTCTCTGGTAGTCACATTGGATAGAACTTATTTTTCTACCCCAATGCATATGTCACACGTCCAATTCTGAAATATGGAAACAACGTTATGCTAAAAATAGATTTTCAAATATTCATTCTCACCGCCAAGTTGCATCTCACAAACTATAATTCGGAAAGTGATTCTGCTTTCTCTAGTTGTCACTATGGAAAGAACTTATTTTTCTACAAAAAATGCATATTTCACTTGTGAAATTATGATATACGGAAACAAAGTTATGCTGAAAATAGATTTTCAACTATTCACTTGTCTCCGCAAATTTGAATCTCACGAACTATAGCTCGTAAAGTGAATCTACTTTCTCTGGTTCTCACAATGGATAGAACTTATTATTCTACCCCAAATGCATAAGTCACACGTCCAATTCGGATATACGGAAACAAAGTTATGCTAAAAATATATTTTCAACTATTCAATTGTCACCGCCAAGTTGCATCTCACAAACTATAGTTCGGAAAATGATTCCGCTTTCTCTGGTTTTCAAAATGGATTTAACTAATATTTCTACCCCAAATGCATACATCATACGTCCAATTCTGATATACGGAAACAAAGCTATGCTAAATGTAGATTTTCAACTATTCACTTGTCACCGCCAATTTGCATCTCACAAACTATAGCTCTGAAAGTGATTCTGCTTTCTATGGTTGTCACAATGGATGGAACATATTTTTCTACCCAAAATGCATGTGTCGGATGTCCAATTTGGGTATAAGGAAACAATGTTATGCTAAAAATAGATTTTGATCTATTCACTTGTCTCCGCCAAGTAGCTTCTCACAAACTATAGCTCGGAATACGATTCTGCTTTCTCTGGTTGTCACATTGGATGGAACATATTTTTCTACCCCAGTGCATATGTCACACGTCCAATTCTGAAATACGGAAACAACGTTATGCTAAAAATAGATTTTCAAATATTCATTCTCACCGCCAAGTTGCATCTCACAAACTATAATTCGGAAAGTGATTCTGCTTTCTCTAGTTGTCACAATGGATAGAACTTATTTTTCTACAAAAAATGCATATTTCACATGTGAAATTATGATATACGGAAACAAAGTTATGCTAAAAATCGATTTTCAACTATTCACTTGTCTCCGCAAAATTTGCATCTCACGAACTATAACTTGGAAAGTGAATCTTCTTTCTCTGGTTGTCACAATGGATAGAAGATATTTTTCTACCCCAAATTCAGAAGTCACACGTCCAATTTGGATATACGGAAACAAAGTTATGCTAAAAATAGATTTTCAACTATTCACTTTTCACTGCAAAGATGCATCTCACAAATTATAGCTCGGAAAGTGATTCTGCTTTCTCTGGTTGTCACAATGGATAGAAGATATTTTTCTAGCCAAAATGCATATGTCAAACGTCCAATTCTGATATATGGAAACAAAGTTCTGCTAAAAAAAGATTTTCAACTATTCACTTGTATCCGCCAAGTTGCTTCTCACAAACTATAGCTCGGAAAGTGATTTTGCTATCTGTAGTTGTCACAATGGATAGAAGATATTCTTATACACCAAATGCATATGTCAGAAGTCCAATTCGGATATATGAAAACAAAGTTTTGCTAAAAATAGATTTTCAACTATTCACTTGTCACCGCCAAGTTGCATCCCACAAACTATAGCTCGGAAAGTGATTCTGCTTTCTCTGGTTGTGACAATGGATAAAAATTATTTTTCCACCCAAATACATATACCACACGTTCAATTCTGATATACAGAAACAAAGTTATGCTAAAAATAGATTTTCCACTGTTCACTTGTCTCCGCCAAGTTGCATCTCACCAACTATAGCTCTGAAAGTGATTCTGATCTCTGTGGTTGTCACAACGGATAGAACATATCTTCTACCCAAAATTAATATGTCAGAAGTCCAATTCGAATATACGGAAACAATGTTATGCTAAAAATAGATTTTCAACTGTGTATGTTTCACAGCGATGTTGCATCTCACAAATTGTAGCTCGAAAAGTGATTCTGCTTTCTCCGGTTGTCTCAATGGATATAACTTATTTTTCTACCCCAAATTCACTTGTCACGCTTCCAATTATAATATACGGAAACAACGTTTTGCTAAAAATAGATTTCCAACTATTCATTTTCACCGCAAAGTTGCAACTCACAAACTATAACTCGGAAAGTGATTCTGCTTTCTCTGGTTATCACAACGGATAGAACTTATTTTTCTACACCAAATGCATAAGTCACACGTCCCATTCGGATGTACAGATACAAAATTATGCTAAAAATAGATTTTCAACTATTCACTTTTCACCGCCATGTTGAATCTCACAAACTATAGCTCGGGAAGTGATTCTGCTTTCTCTAGTTGTCACAATGGATAGAACTTATTTTTATACCCCAAATGCATTTGTCAAACGTCCAATTCGGATATACGGAAACAAAGTTATGCTAAAAATAGATTTTTAACTGTGCACTTTTCACTACCAAGATGCATTTCACAAACAATAGCTCGGAAAGTGATTCTGCTTTCTCTCCTTTTAACAACGGATAGAACCTGTTTTTCTACCCCAAATTGATATGTCACTCGTTCAATTCCTATATACGGAAACAAAGTTATGCTAAATATAGATTTTCAACAATTCACTTGTCAATGCCAAGTTGCATGTCAGAAACTGTAGCTTGGAAAGTGATTCTGCTTTCTCAGGTTATCACAATGGATAGAACTTATTTTTCAATCCCAAATGCATATGTCATACGTCCAATTCTGATATACGGAAACAAAGTTATGCTAAATATAGATTTTCACTTGTCACCGCCAAGTTGCAACTCACAAACTATAGTTTGGAAAGTGATTATGCTTTCTCTGATTGTAAAAATGGATAGAACTTATTTTTCTACCCAAAATGCATATGTCACACGTCCAAATCTGATATACGGAAAGTAAGTTATGCTAAAAATAGTTTTTCAACTATTCACTTGTCACCGCCAAGTTGCATCTCACAAACTATAGCTCTGAAAGTGATTCTGATTTCTGTGGTTATCACAATGGATGGAACATATTTTTCTTCCCAAAATGCCCATGTCAGACATCCAATTCGAATATCTGGAAACAATGTTATTCTAAAAGTAGATTTTCAACTATTCACTTGTCTCCGCCAAGTTGCATCTCACAAACTATAGATCAGAATATGATTCTGCTTTCTCTGGTTGTCACATTGGATAGATATTATTTTTCTACCCAAATGCATATGTCACACGTCCAATTCGGATATACATAAACAAAGTTATGCTAAAAATAGATTTTCAATTGTTCATGTTTCACTGCAAAGTTGCATCTCGTAAATTATAGCTTGGAAAGTGATTCTGCTTTCTTTGGTTGTCACAATGGATATAAATTATTTTTCTACCACAAATTCACATGTCACGCTTCCAATTCTGATATACGGAAACAACGTTTTGCTAAAAATAGATTTCCAACTATTCATTTTCACCGCAAAGTTGCATCTCACAAACTATAACTTGGAAAGTGATTCTGCTTTCTCTGGTTGTCACAACAGATAGAACTTATTTTTCTACACCAAATGCATAAGTGACACGTCCCATTCGGATGTACATATACAAAATTATGCTAAAAATAGATTTTCAACTGTTCACTTTTCACCGCCATGTTGAATCTCACAAACTATAGCTCGGGAAGTGATTCTGCTTTCTCTAGTTGTCACAATGGATAGAACTAATTTTTATACCCCAAATGCATTTGTCACACGTCCAATTCGGATATATGGAAACAAAGTTATGCTAAAAATAGATTTTTAACTGTGCACTTTTCACTACCAAGATGCATTTCACAAACAATAGCTCGGAAAGTGATTCTGCTTTCTCTCCTTTTAACAACGGATAGAACCTATTTTTCTACCCCAAATTGATATGTCACACGTTCAATTCCTATATACGGAAACAAAATTATGCTAAATATAGATTTTCAACAATTCACTTGTCAATGCCAAGTTGCATGTCACAAACTGTAGCTTGGAAAGTGATTCTGCTTTCTCAGGTTATCACAATGGATAGAACTTATTTTTCAATCCCAAATGCATATGTCATACGTCCAATTCTGATATACGGAAACAAAGTTATGCTAAATATAGATTTTCACTTGTCACTGCCAAGTTGTAACTCACAAACTATAGTTTGGAAAGTGATTATGCTTTCTTTGATTGTAACAATGGATAGAACTTATTTTTCTACCCAAAATTCATATGTCACACGTCCAAATCTGATATACGGAAAGTAAGTTATGCTAAAAATAGATTTTCAACAATTCACTTGGCACCACCAAGTTGCATCTCACAAACTATAGCTGTGAAAGTGATTCTGATTTCTATGGTTATCACAATGGATGGAACATATTTTTGTACCCAAAATGCCTATGTCAGACATCCAATTCGGATATCCGGAAACAATGTTATTCTAAAAGTAGATTTTCAGCTATTCACTTGTCTCCGCCAAGTTGCATCTTACAAACTATAGCTCAGAATATGATTCTGCTTTCTCTGGTTGTCACATTGGATAGATATTATTTTTCTACCCAAATGCATATGTCACACGTCCAATTCGGATATACATAAACAAAGTTATGCTAAAAATAGATTTTCAATTGTTCATGTTTCACTGCAAAGTTGCATCTCGTAAACTATAGCTTGGAAAGTGATTCTGCTTTCTCTGGTTGTCACAATGGATATAAATTAATTTTCTACCCCAAATTCACATGTCACGCGTCCAATTCTGATATACGGAAACAACGTTATGCTAGAAATAGATTTTCAACTATTCACTTTCACCGCGAAGTTGCATCACACAAACTATAACTCGGAAAGTGATTATGCTTTCTCTGGTTGTCATATTGGATAGAAGTTATTTTTCTACCCCAATGCATATGTCACACATTCAATTCTGATATACGGATACAACGTTATCCGAAAAATAGATTTTCAAATATTCATTTTCACCGCTAAGTTGCATCTCACAAACTATAACTCGGAAAGTGATTCTGCTTTCTCTGGTTTCACAATGGATAGAACTTATTTTTCTACACCAAATGTATGTAACAAGTGAAATTATGATATATAGAAACAAAGTTATACTAAAAATAGATTTTCAACTATTCACTTGTTTCCGCAAAATTTGCATCTCACGAACTATAGCTCGGAAAGTGAATCTTCTTTTTTTGGTTGTCCCAATGGATATAAAATATTTTTATACACCAAATGCATAAGTCACACGTCCAATTCGGATATACGGAAACAAAGTTATGCTAAAAATAGATTTTCAACTATTCACATTTCACCGCCAAGATGCATCTCACAAACTATAGCTCGGAAAGTGATTCTGCTTTCTCTGGTTGTCACAATGGATAGAAGATATTTTTCTATCCCAAATTCATATGTCAAACTTTCAATTCTGATATATGGAAACAAAGTTATGCTAAAAAAAGATTTTCAACTGTTCACTTGTCTCCGCCAAGTTGCATCTCACAGACTATAGCTTGGAAAGTGATTCTACTTTCTGTAGTTGTCACAATGGATAGAAGATATTTTTCTACCCCAAATGTATATGTCAGAAGTCCTATTCGGATATACGGAAACAAAGTTTTGCTAAAAATAGATTTTCAACTATTCACTTGTCACCGCCAAGTTGCATCCCACAAACAAAGTTATGCTAAAAATAGATTTTCAACTGTTCACTTGTCTCCACCAAGTTGAATCTCACAAACTCTCGCTCGGAAAGTGATTCTGCTTTCTCTGGTTGTCTCAATGGATATTAATTATTTTTCGGCCCCAAATTCACATGTCACGCATCCAATTCTGATATATGGAAACAACGTTATGCTAAAAATAGATTTCCAACTATTCATTTTCACGGCCAAGCTACATCTCACAAACTAGAACTCGGAAAGTGATTCTTCTACCTCTGGTTGTCACAATGGATAGAACTTATTTTTCTACACCAAATGCATATGTCACACGTCCAATTCGGATGTACAGATACAAAGTTATGCTAAAAATAGATTTTCATCTGTTTACTTTTCATCGCCATGTTGCATCTCACAAACTCTTGCTCGGAAAGTGATTAAAAATAGATTTTCAACTATTCACTTGTCACCGCCAAGTTGCATCCCACAAACAAAGTTATGCTAAAAATAGATTTTCAACTGTTCACTTGTCTCCACCAAGTTGAATCTCACAAAGTCTCGCTCGGAAAGTGATTCTGCTTTCTCTGGTTGTCTCAATGGATATTAATTATTTTTCGGCCCCAAATTCACATGTCACGCATCCAATTCTGATATATGGAAACAACGTTATGCTAAAAATAGATTTCCAACTATTCAATTTCACGGCCAAGCTACATCTCACAAACTAGAACTCGGAAAGTGATTCTTCTTCCTCTGGTTGTCACAATGGATAGAACTTATTTTTCTACACCAAATGCATATGTCACACGTCCAATTCGGATGTACAGATACAAAGTTATGCTAAAAATAGATTTTCATCTGTTTACTTTTCATCGCCATGTTGCATCTCACAAACTCTTGCTCGGAAAGTGATTATGCTTTATCTAGTTGTCACAATGGATAGAACATATTTTTATACCCCAAATACATATGTCACACGTCTAATTCGGATATACGGAAATAAAGTTATGCTAAAAATAGATTTTCAACTATGCACTTTTCACTGCCAAGTTGCATTTCACAAATTATAGCTCGGAAAGTGATTCTGCTTTCTCTGGTTTTCACAATGGATAGAACTTATTTTTCTACACCAAATTCATTTGTGACAAGTGAAATTATGATATACGGAAACAAAGTTATGCTAAATATAGATTTTCAACTATTCACTTGTCTCCGCAAAATTAGCATCTCACGAACTATAGCTCGGAAAGTGAATCTTCTTTCTCTGGTTTTCACAATGGACATAACTTATTTTTCTACCCAAAATGTATATGTCACACGTCCAATTCTGATATACGGAAACAAGTTATTCCAAAAATAGATTTTCAACTATTCACTTGTCAACGCCAAGTTGCATCTGACAAACTATAGCTCTGAAAGTGATTCTACTTTATGTGGTTGTCACAATGGATGGAACACATTTTTCTACCCCAAATTCATATGTCACATGTGAAATTATGATACACGGAAACAAAGTTATGCTAAAAATAGATTTTGAACTGTTCACTTGTCTCCGCCAAGTAGCATCTCACAAACTATAGCTCAAAATATGATTCTGCTTTCTGTGGTTGTCACATTGGATAGAACTTATTTTTCTACCCCAATGCATATGTCACACGTCCAATTATGATATACGGAATCAACGTTATGCTTAAAATAGATTTTCAAATATTCATTTTCACCGCCAAGTTGCATCTCACAAACAATAACTCGGAAAAGGATTCTGCTTTCTCTGGTTGTCACAATGGATAGAACTTATTTTTCTACCCCAATGCCTATGTCACACGTCCAATTATGATATACGGAAACAACGTTATGCTTAAAATAGATTTTCAAATATTCATTTTCACCGCCAAGTTGCATCTGACAAACTATAGCTCCTAAAGTGATTCTGCTTTCTCTAGTTGTCACAATGGATAGAACTTATTTTTCTACACCAAATGCATATTTCACACGTCCAATTCGGATGTATAGATACAAAGTTATGCTAAATATAGATTTTCAACTATTCACTTGTCTCCGCAAAATTAGCATCTCACGAACTATAGCTCGGAAAGTGAATCTTCTTTCTCTGGTTTTCACAATGGACATAACTTATTTTTCTACCCAAAATGTATATGTCACACGTCCAATTCTGATATACGGAAACAAGTTATTCCAAAAATAGATTTTCAACTATTCACTTGTCAACGCCAAGTTGCATCTGACAAACTATAGCTCTGAAAGTGATTCTACTTTATGTGGTTGTCACAATGGATGGAACACATTTTTCTACCCCAAATTAATATGTCACATGTGAAATTATGATACACGGAAACAAAGTTATGCTAAAAATAGATTTTGAACTGTTCACTTGTCTCCGCCAAGTAGCATCTCACAAACTATAGCTCGAAATATGATTCTTCTTTCTGTGGTTGTCACATTGGATAGAACTTATTTTTCTACCCCAATGCATATGTCAAACGTCCAATTATGATATACGGAATCAACGTTATGCTTAAAATAGATTTTCAAATATTCATTTTCACCGCCAAGTTGCATCTCACAAACAATAACTCGGAAAAGGATTCTGCTTTCTCTGGTGTTCACATTGGATGGAACTTATTTTTCTACCCCAATGCATATGTCACACGTCCAATTATGATATACGGAAACAACGTTATGCTTAAAATAGATTTTCAAATATTCATTTTCACCGCCAAGTTGCATCTCACAAACAATAACTCGGAAAGGGATTCTGCTTTCTCTGGTTGTAAGAATGGTAGAACTTACTTTTATACCCCAATGCATTTGTCACACGTCCAATTATGATATACGGAAACAACGTTATGCTTAAAATAGATTTTCAAATATTCATTTTCACCGCCAAGTTGCATCTCACAAACAATAACTCGGAAAGGGATTCTGCTTTCTCTGGTTGTCAAAATGGATAGAACTTACTTTTATACCCCAATGCATTTGTCACACGTCCAATTATGATATACGGAAACAACGTTATGCTTAAAATAGATTTTCAAATATTCATTTTCACCGCCAAGTTGCATCTGACAAACTATATCTCCTAAAGTGATTCTTCTTTCTCTGGTTGTCACAATGGATAGAACTTATTCTTCTACACCAAATGCATATGTCACACGTCCAATTCGGATGTACAGATACAAAGTTAAGCTAAAAATAGATTTTCAACTGTTTACTTTCACCGCCATGTTGCATCTCACAAACTCTAGCTCGGAAAGTGATTATGCTTTATCTTGTTGTCACAATGGATAGAACATATTTTTATACCCCAAATAAATATGTCACACGTCCAATAAGGATATACGGAAACAAAGTTATGCTAAAAATAGATTTTCAACTATGCACTTTTCACTGCCAAGTTGCATTTCACAAATTATAGCTCGGAAAATGATTCTGCTTTTTCTGGTTTTCACAATGGATAGAACTTATTTTTCTACACCAAATTCATATGTCACATGTGAAATTATGATATACAGAAACAAAGTTATGCTAAATATAGATTTTCAACTATTCACTTGTCTCCGCAAAATTTGCATCTCACGAACTATAGCTCGGAAGGTGAATCTTCTTTCTCTGGTTTTCACAATGGATAGAAATTATTTTTCTACCCAAAATGTATATGTCACACGTCCAATTCTGATATACGGATACTAAGTTATTCTAAAAATAGATTTTCAACTATTCACTTGTCAACGCCAAGTTGCATCTGACAAACTATAGCTCTGAAAGTGATTCTACTTTATGTGGTTGTCACAATGTATGGAACACATTTTTCTACCCCAAATTCATATGTCACATGTGAAATTATGATACACGGAAACAAAGTTATGCTAAAAATAGATTTTGAACTGTTCACTTGTCTCCGCCAAGTACCATCTCACAAACTATAGCTCAGAATATGATTCTGCTTTCTATGGTTGTCACATTGGATAGAACTTATTTTTCTACCCAATGCATATGTCACACGTCCAATTATGATATGCGGAAACAAGGTTATGCTTAAAATAGATTTTCAAATATTCATTTTCACCGCCAAGTTGCATCTGACAAACTATAGCTCCTAAAGTGATTCTGCTTTCTCTGGTTTTCATAATGGATAGAACTTATTTTTCTACACCAAATTCATATATCACATATGAAATTATGATATACGAAAACAAAGTTATGCTAAATATAGATTTTCAACTATTCACTTGTCTCCGCAAAATTTGCATCTCACGAACTATAGCTCGGAAAGTGAATCTTCTTTCTCTGGTTGTCACAATGGATATAAATTATTTTTCTACCCCAAATTCATAAGTCACACGTCCAATTCGCATATACGGAAACAAAGTTTTGCTAAAAATAGATTTTCAACTATTCACTTTTCACCTCCAAGATGCTTCTCACAAACTATAGCTCGGAATGTGATTCTGCTTTCTCTGGTTGTCACAATGGATATAATATATTTTTCTAGCCCTAATGCATATGTCAAACGTCCAATTCTGATATAAGGAAACAAAGTTATGCTAAAAAAAGATTTTCACCTATTCACTTGTCTCCGCCAACTTGCATCTCACAAACTATAGCTCGGAAAGTGATTCAGCTTTCTTTAGTTGTCAAATTGGATAGAAGATACTTTTCTACCCCAAATGCATATGTCAGAAGTCCAATTCGGATATACGGAAACAAAGTTATGCTAAAAATAGATTTTCAACTGTTCACTAGTCTCCGCCAAGTTGCATCTCACAAACTATAGCTCGAAATATGATTCTGCTTTATGTGGTTGTCACATTGGATAGAACTTATTTTTCTACCCCAATGCATATGTCACACGTCCAATTATGATATACGGAATCAACGTTATGCTTAAAATAGATTTTCAAATATTCATTTTCACCGCCAAGTTGCATCTCACAAACAATAACTCGGAAAAGGATTCTGCTTTCTCTGGTTGTCACAATGGATAGAACTTATTTTTCTACCCCAATGCCTATGTCACACGTCCAATTATGATATATGGAAACAACGTTATGCTTAAAATAGATTTTCAAATATTCATTTTCACCGCCAAGTTGCATCTGACAAACTATAGCTCCTAAAGTGATTCTGCTTTCTCTAGTTGTCACAATGGATAGAACTTATTTTTCTACACCAAAAGCATATTTCACACGTCCAATTCGGATGTACAGATACAAAGTTATGCTAAAAATAGATTTTCAACTTTTTACTTTTCACCGCCATTTTGCATCTCACAAACTCTAGCTCAGAAAGTGATTATGCTTTATCTAGTTGTCACAATGGATAGAACATATTTTTATACCCCAAATACATATGTCACACGTCCGTTTCGGATATACGGAAACAAAGTTATGCTAAAAATAGATTTTCAACTATGCACTTTTCACTGCCAAGTTGCATTTCACAAATTATAGCTCGGAATGTGATTTTGCTTTCTCTGGTTTTCACAATGGATAGAACTTATTTTCTACACCAAATTCATATGTCACATGTGAAATTATGATATACGGAAACAAAGTTATGCTAAATATAGATTTTCAACTATTCACTTGTCTCCGCAAAATTTGCATCTCACGAACTATAGCTCGGAAGGTGAATCTTGTAACACCCCGAATTTTAGTCTTTAAAATTTTAGTATCAGTCCTGGAAGTCTCGTTTGAGCGAGAGATTCTCGCCTGAGCGAGAAAGGACCACCTGGGAGGGTGAAATCCTGGGCTATACTGGAGGATTCTCGCCCGAGCGAGAGTTGTCTCTCCTGGGCGAGAAATGACAATTTTGGGCTGTTAACACAGTGTAATCGGTTACATGGTCCTTGTAATCGATTACATGCTGATATCTGATCAAACATGTGTAATTTTTCATGATGTAATCGATTACATGGTCTCTGTAATCGATTACATGCAGATATCTGATCAGACATGTGTATTTTTTCATTATGTAATCGATTACATGGCCCCTGTAATCGATTACATGAAGATATCTATCAGACATGTGTAATTTTTCACGATGTAATCGATTACACTGTACTCGTAATCGATTACATCGTATTAAAAGTATCAGATATGTGCATCTGACACAGTATAATCGATTACACACTTATGGTAATCGATTACACTTGTCGCAGTGACTATAAAAGTGAAAAAAGGGGACCTAGAAACCCCAATTTTCATTTTCTTTCTCCCCATTTCTCTCCCAACGGTGGTTCCACACAAATGGACCATTTTTCCCTCCACTAAGCCTCAAAACTCATCAAAACCTTCCTCTTGCTTCATGGTGACACATTTGGAAAAGCTTGGAGGTGAAAAAGCAACAATGGAGGTTGGAGGAGATGAAGGGAGATGTGGCTTTTTTGCGGAGCATCGGAGTTTACGTAACCTAAGGTGAGGGAGAAGACCATTGTGGTCTTAGAGTATTTCATTAGAGTCATCATCTCCGATTTCCATCAAGAATCGGAGCATATTAACGGATAGAAACTCTCTTGGGAGTTTGTGGTCCATGTGAGAGTCTATATTTTACATGAGGATGTATTAGCCATAAAAGTGGAGATATATGTGTGGGGAAAACCGTTTAGTTGAGTAAAACGCTATATGCTCATTTATGGTAATACACCGTCATTAAAGATGGTTCTAACGTTAATGTGTATATGATGAAGAATATGTTATGCATGGTTTGTTTATGATAATGGTTGTGTTGTGTGATAATGATGGTGTGTGAGATATTTATGGTCATAAGCATAAATGAGTATGTTGTAAGTGGTTGATTGTTGTAAACATGTATGGGTGGATTGTACCAATGAATGTGTGATGAGTTGTGAAGGTGTCAAAATGGATATGAGTATGTTTATCAAAATGAGTATGTTGTGAGTGGTTGATTGTTATAAACATGTATAAGTGTGTTGTAACAATGAATGTGATGAGCTGTGAATGTGTTAAAATGGATAAAGGTATGTTTGTGACAATGAAGGTGTTGTATGTTATTTATGGTGATAAAATTATGAGATGCCTTGTGTTGACGGTGTATGACATGGATGTGAGTGTAATGTGGAAACTCGACCTGCCCGAGGTGGTATGGGGATTACTCGACCTGCCCGATGGGGTATGGTGATTATTTGTACGGTGCAGAATTGTTGAATGAGATAAAGGGTAAATTATTATGGAATGTGAAGGATGTGAAAAGTGTATACTCGGAATGAAAATCATATGCATGTCATAGGATATATATTATGGGATGTATATCCTATAGGATGAATATGGATAATACGCGATAAATAAATATGCACACTATAGAACACATATAGTATGGGATGTATGTGTACTATAGGGTGAATATGGATAAAATGCGATGAATAAGTATGCACAGTATAGAACACATATAGTATGGGATGTATGTGTACTATAAGGTGAATATGGATAAAATGCGATGAATAAGTATGCACACTATAGAACACGTATAGTATGGGATATATGTGTACTATAGGATGAATATGGATAATATGTCATGATGATGTTAGATGTGTGTGGTTTTAATACTTTAATGTCATTACTCCATGTAAATCCACGCTGCGGTCGCCGTAGTTGGTTCTTACTCCCTCTGTCTTTCCTTGTATGTGTTGTATATTTGGGTTCAGGTTGTGGAGGTAGCGCATTGGACGCTTGCGGAGAAGAGTACATGATAGAGTAGTAGATAGTATGTAATTAATATGTCATATGATGAATATTTTTAATATGAAGAACATGTTAAAGTGAATTCATGTATAAACAACTTTCTTGTAAGTGTATAATGAAGTGGATCTAATGTTTGTATTCAAAGTAATTTTGAGAAAGTGTAATTGTATAACGGATGTATTTGAACGGAAGTGTAATGACATGCTTTTGAAATGAAAGATGTTTGGAATATTTCCGCCTTGTAAATTTATAAACGTATTCACTCAAGTTTCCAAACTGTTCGAGTAATGTCTTTCAAAAGTAATCAATTCACTTTCATGAATAAGGATTTTAAAAGAGAATTTTCGAGTTATGAAAATCGGGTCCTTACAAATCTTCTTTCTCTGGTTTTCACAATGGATAGAACTTATTTTTCTACCCAAAATGTATATGTCACACGTCCAATTCTGATATACGGAAACTAAGTTATTCTAAAAATAGATTTTCAACTATTCACTTGTCAACGCCAAGTTGCATCTGACAAACTATAGCTCTGAAAGTGATTCTACTTTCTGTGGTTGTCACAATGGATGGAACACATTTTTCTACCCCAAATTCATATGTCACATGTGAAATTATGATACACAGAAACAAAGTTATGCTAAAAATAGATTTTGAACTGTTCACTTGTCTCCGCCAAGTAGCATCTCACAAACTATATCTCGGAATATGATTCCGCTTTCAATGGTTGTCACATTGGATAGAAATTATTTTTCTACCCCAATGCATATGTCACACGTCCAATTATGATATACGGAAACAACGTTATGCTTAAAATAGATTTTCAAATATTCATTTTCATCGCCAAGTTGCATCTGACAAACTATAGCTCCTAAAGTGATTCTGCTTTCTCTGATTTTCATAATGGATAGAACTTATTTTTCTACACCAAATTCATATGTCACATATGAAATTATGATATACGGAAACAAAGTTATGCTAAATATAGATTTTCAACTATTCACTTGTCTCCGCAAAATTTGCATCTCACGAACTATAGCTCGGAAAGTGAATCTTCTTTCTCTGGTTGTCACAATGGATATAAATTATTTTTCTACCCCAAATTCATAAGTCACACGTCCAATTCGCATATACGGTAACAAAGTTATGCTAAAAATAGATTTTCAACTATTCACTTTTCACCTCCAAGATGCTTCTCACAAACTATAGCTCGGAATGTGATTCTGCTTTCTCTGGTTGTCACAATGGATAGAATATATTTTTCTAGCCCAAATGCATATGTCAAATGTCCAATTCTGATATAAGGAAACAAAGTTATGCTAAAAAAAGATTTTCACCTATTCACTTGTCTCCGCCAAGTTGCATCTCACAAACTATAGCTCGGAAAGTGATTCAGCTTTCTTTAGTTGTCAAATTGGATAGAAGATACTTTTCTACCCCAAATGCATATGTCAGAAGTCCAATTTGGATATACGGAAACAAAGTTATGCTAAAAATAGATTTTCAACTGTTCACTTGTCTCCGCCAAGTTGCATCTCACAAACTATAGCTCTGAAAGTGATTCCACAAATTCATATGTCAAATGTCTGATTCGGAATTACGGAAACAAAGTTATGCTAAAAATAGATTTTCAACTGTTCACTTGTCACCGCCAAGTTGCATCTCACAAACTATAGCTTGGAATGTGATTCTGTTTTCTCTGGTTGTCCCAATGGATTTAAATTATTTTTCTACACCTAATGCATATGTCACACGTCCAATTATGATATACGGAAACAAATTTATGCTAAAAATAGATTTTGAACTATTCACTTTTCACCGCCAAGTTGCATCTTACAAACTATATCTCGGAATGTGATTCTGCTTTCTCTGCTTGTCACAATGGATAGAAATTATTTTTCTACCCCACATGCATATGTTATACGTCCGATTCGGATATACGGAAACAAAGGTATGCTAAAAATAGATTTTCAATTGTTCACTTGCCACAGCCAAGTTGGATCTCACAAACTATATATAGGAATTAGATTCTGCTTTCTCTAGTTGTCACAATGTACAGAACTTATTTTACTACCCCAAATGCATATGTCATACGTCCGATTCTGATATATGGTAACAAAGTTATGCTAAAAATAAATTTTCAACTATTCACTCGTCACCGCCAAGTTGCATCTCACAAACTATAGCTTGGAATGTGATTCTGATTTCTCTGGTTGTCCTAATGGATTTTAATTACTTTTCTACACCTAATGCATATGTCACACGTCCAATTCTGATATACGGAAACAAATTTATGCTAAAAAAATATTTTCAACTGTTCACTTTTCACCGCAAAGTTGCATCTCACAAACTATATCTCGGAATGTGAGTCTTCTTTCTCTGGTTATCACAATAGATAGAACTTATTTTTCTATCCTAAATGCATATGTCACACGTCCAATTCGGATTTACGAAAACAAAGTTATGCTAAAAATAGATTTTCAACTGTTCACTTGTCACCGCCAAGTTGCATCTCACAAACTGTAGCTCGGAAAGTGATTCTGCTTTCTATGATTTTCAAAATGGATAGAATTTATTTTTCAACACCAAATGCGTATGTCACACGTCCAAGTCTGATATACGAAAACAAATTTATGCTAAAAATATATTTTCAAGTGTTCACTTTTCACCGCCAAATGCATATGTCATACGTTGGATTCTGATATACGGAAACAAAGTTATGCAAAAAATCGATTTTCAACTTTTCACCGCCAAGATGCATCTCACAAACTATATCTCGGAATGTGATTCTGCTTTCTCTAGTTGTCACAATGGATAGAACTTATTTTCTACCCAAAATGCATATGTCATACGTTGGATTCTGATATATGCTAACAAAGTTATGCTAAAAATAAATTTGCAACTATTCACTTGTCACTGCAAAGTTGCATCTCACAAACTATAGCTCGGAATGTGATTCTGCTTCTTTTGGTAGTCACAATGGATAGAACGTATTTTTCTACTCCAAATGCATATGTCATACGTCCGATTCTGATATACGGAAACAAAGTTATGCTAAAAATAGATTTTCAACTATTCACTTGTCACCGCCAAGTTGCATCTCACAAACTATAGCTGGAAAGTGATTCTGGTTTCTTTTATTGTCAAAATGGATAGAAGTTACTTTTATACCCCAAATGCATATGTCATAGGTCCAATTCTAATATACGGAAACAAAGTTATGCTAAAAATAGATTTTCAACTATTCACTTGTCAACGCCAAGTTGCATCTCACAAACTATATCTCGGAATGTGATTCTTATTTCGCTGGTTATCACAATAGATAGAAATTATTTTTATGTCCCAAATGCATATGTCATACGTCATATTCTGATATACGGAAACAAAGTTATGCTAAAAATAGATTTTAAACTTTTCACTTTTCACCGCCAAGTTGCATCTCACAAACTATATCTCGGAATGTGATTCTGCTTTCTATGTTTATCACAATGGATTGAACTTATTTTCTACCCCAAATTCATATGTCATACGTCCAATTCTGATATACGGAAACTAAGTTATGCTAAAAATATATTTTCAACTATTCTCTTTTCACCGCCAAGTTGCATCTCACAAACTATGTCTCGGAATGTGATTCTTCTTTATCTTGTTTTTAAAATGGATAGAACTTATTTTTCTACCCCAAATTCATATGTCAAACGTCCGATTCTGATATACGGAAACAAAGTTATGCTAAAAATAGATTTTCAACTATTCACTTGTCACCGCCAAGTTGCATCTCACAAACTATAGCTGGAAAGTGATTCTGGTTTCTTTTATTGTCAAAATGGATAGAAGTTACTTTTATACCCCAAATGCATATGTCATACGTCCAATTCTAATATACGGAAACAAAGTTATGCTAAAAATAGATTTTCAACTATTCACTTTTCACCGCCAAGTTGCATCTCACAAACTATATCTCAGAATGTGATTCTGCTTTCTCTGGTTGTCACAGTGGATAGAACTTATGTTTCTACCCCAAATGCATATGTCATACGTCCAATTCTGATATACGGAAACAAAGTTATGCTAAAAATATTTTTTCAACTATTCACTTGTCACCGCCAAGTTGCATTTCATAAACTATAGCTCGGAAAGTGATTCTGATTTCTCTAGTTGTCACAATGGATAGAAATTATTTTTCTACCCCAAATGCATATGTCATACGTCCGATTCTGATATACGGAAACAAAGGTATGCTAAAAATAGATTTTCAACTATTCACTTGTCAACGCCAAGTTGCATCTCACAAACTATATCTCGGAATGTGATTCTTATTTCTCTGGTTATCACAATAGATAGAAATTATTTTGATGCCCCAAATGCATATGTCATACGTCAGATTCTGATATACGGAAACAAAGTTATGCTAAAAATAGATTTTAAACTTTTCACTTTTCACCGCCAAGTTGCATCTCACAAATTTTATCTCGGAATGTGATTCTGCTTTCTATGTTTATCACAATGGATTGAACTTATTTTCTACCCCAAATTCATATGTCATACGTCCAATTCTGATATACGGAAACTAAGTTATGCTAAAAATAGATTTTCAACTATTCTCTTTTCACCGCCAAGTTGCATCTCACAAACTATGTCTCGGAATGTGATTCTTCTTTATCTTGTTTTTACAATGGATAGAACTTATTTTTCTACCCCAAATTCATATGTCAAACGTCCGATTCTGATATACGGAAACAAAGTTATGCTAAAAATAGATTTTCAACTATTCACTTGTCACCGCCAAGTTGCATCTCACAAACTATAGCTGGAAAGTGATTCTGGTTTCTTTTATTGTCAAAATGGATAGAAGTTACTTTTATACCCCAAATGCATATGTCATACGTCCAATTCTAATATACGGAAACAAAGTTATGCTAAAAATAGATTTTCAACTATTCACTTTTCACCGCCAAGTTGCATCTCACAAACTATATCTCAGAATGTGATTCTGCTTTCTCTGGTTGTCACAGTGGATAGAACTTATGTTTCTACCCCAAATGCATATGTCATACGTCCAATTCTGATATACGGAAACAAAGTTATGCTAAAAATAGATTTTCAACTATTCACTTGTCACCGCCAAGTTGCATCTCACAAACTATAGCTCGGAAAGTGATTCTGCTTTCTCTTATTGTCACAATGGATAGAAGTTATATTTCTACCCCAAATGCATATTTCATACGTCAATTTTGATATATGGAGACAAAGTTATGCGAAAAATAAATTTTCAACTATTCACTTTTCACCGCCAAGTTGCATCTCACAAACTATATCTCAGAATGTGATTCTTATTTCTCTGGTTGTCACAATGGATAGTACTTATTTTTCAACCTCAAATGCATATGTCATACGTCCGATTCTGATATATGGTAACAAAGTTATGCTAAAAATAAATTTTCAACTATTCACATGTTACTGCCAATTTGCATCTCACAAACTATAGCTCGGAATGTGATTCTGCTTTGTTTGGTAGTCACAATGGATAGAAGTTATTTTTCTACCCCAAATGCATATGTCATACGTCTAATTCTTGTTAGGTATCATTGATTACAATACACCTAGAAGGGGGGGGGGGTTGAATAGGTGTAGCGGTTAGAATATCCGCTTTTCGAAAAACAGCACTTAATGTTGAGATACACCTAATTAATCGATTAACAGAATAGGGTAATCGATTAACGCAATCAACAGAGTCCACTTAATCGATTAACAGAATTAATGCAATCGATTAACACACTTGATTTAATCGATTAAACAGAGACAGTAAGCAAATGCAGATACGATTACTTGCACGACAATTAATCGATAACGAAGCGAATATACAGAGCTTACAGATTTATCAGAGTATAATCAGTATAGCACAAAAATGTATTATCAATCAAATCTATTATACCAATTAATCGATCAAATGCAATAAAGAGAGAGAGATAGAAAAATCCTGCAACACGAATTTTATCCTGGTTCGTTTGCTTGTCCACCGCAAACTACATCCAGGCCTCCCGGCTGATTTGGGAGATTTTTCTTCACTATAATTGAATCAATGTTATTACATACACATCATCCAATTACAACACTTAGACACTTACAAGATAATAAAGATCCTATTCTATGGTTTGACTCCCTTCCTACCAACGAAGAAAACCTTTCTTTCGGCGTAGCCCCAGCCAAGAACCTCTGTTCTTTCCTTATCCCTAAGTCTAACACTCAGTGAAGATACACTCAATCTCTTGGCGATACGACACCTTGAGATTCCCAATATTACAACACTTTTTCAATCAAAACGAAATAGAGTAAACTTATGCTATTACAAGGCTTATATCTAACAAGACAAGACTTTACTCTAATCACATAATACAAACTCATGCAGTATGAAAATGTATTAGTTTGAAAAACATAATGCATAGAATGTAAACATCTAATCAAGAATCATCAATAAAATGCAAGAACATGTGATATGAAAAGATGAGAAATGTATCATGTAATGCACTCAATCCTAAAGCATAGAATTCTCTCTTTTCTAAACTCACAAATGCATTTACAACTAGATGCAACAATTAACACGAAAAATGCTCAAACTCTCTAAAAATTTAACATGCAACTTATGAGATCAATTCTGAAAAACGCAGTTTATAAAGAATTGATTTTATAGCCTAGTTAATCGATTAACGACAGCCTTAATCGATTAAACTGTACAAAATTGTTAGATTAATCAATTAACCTATGTCGTAATCGATTAAACTGTGCAAACAGTTAGATTAATCGATTAACCTATGCTGTAATCGATTAACAGCATATTTTCATGTGTAAAAACTCAAATACGTTATCCACTTTAATTCATACATGTTTAACACTTAGTTTATGCCTAGAATGCACATATGCATGTATTTATGTGATGCATGAACATATTATGAATGACATATCTCAAGATGAAAATGATTTAAAAGATTTATGCATATGAGATATGTATTAGGTGACTTAAGCCTTAGACTCAACTATAGCTAAAACTCTAGTCTAAGCTAAGTACCAGTCAAAAGACTTAAGCACGTTGATTTGTTGATGATCTTCAAGCTTTTATACGCACAAGTTGTCCTCATCAAAACCGTGACACATAAAGAGAGCTTTCCAAAGTGTTCCTCTTGACATGCACACTTTCAATCTCCCCCTTTTTGATGATGACAAACACTACATCAACTGTGATGAAATAGCTTGAAGATTGTGATGGCGTGGTTGATATGATGCGCAAATTTCGGAAGCTGTTATTATGATCAACCTGCACAATCATAAAACAACAAAACAACCTTTCTCCCCCTTTTGACATTATCAAAAAGATAACTCAGGTCAAAAATAAGGCAGAGATATGAGTAATGCATAAAACCAAGTCAATGAGTTAATTTGGGATTTAACAATTAACCTGTTTTATTTGAAAGAAAATTAAATAAATGCGCTAGTTTATACAACAGAGATAGCCAAAAATATAAAGTGAACGACATACAAGAGTTACCATATCAAAGTAGAAACGACAATATTCTGATCTCCCCTGATAAGCACAGATAACTTCTGAAATTGTGAACAAAACAAGGCATTCTGAGCTTCAGCAATAGATTGGATCAGATTCCTCAACTCCTGAAATTGGTTGTCTGAATACGCAGTTTGTCGCTCCTCATACTGTTCCATACCAGCAAAGTATGAGTCTTTCAATCCTTGGAAGTGAAGATCCATACGGTTGTTAAGCTGTTGCTCCATAGCTTCCAACTGATCTAAACCAAAACAGAGTTCTGAGGTGTTTATCCAGAAGGCTCCCCCTGAGTTTTAGCGTGCTGATCACCCATGCCATCCTGATTATCATCATCGGATAAATCCAGACCAATAGTGGTGTAGTCCTCTTGGTATTGCCAAGTAGTACCATACTTGTATATACCCATTTTATGAATGAGGCTTTCACCAACCAGATGATCCTTATCAGTGTACTCAACAATGATGGTATCGGAAACATCAATATGCAGATAATCAACAATGCGTGAGATGAAAATACTGTAGGGAAGCAACTTCGACTGAGACAGAGACACACAGTTCATAATTTTCAAGATCTCCTCAGGCCAGTTAATCATTACATTATTCTTTACTGCATACATGAAACGCATATCATTCACAGTAGGTTGTGCGTGATTTGTGTTCCTCTGCACCAAAATGTAAGCAATAATGTAATGCAACAGTCTGTTCTCAACAGATAATGACCCAGCTTTGGTCAGTTGACCCTGAACGTATAAGTGAGGGCCTCTTAGAAATGACTTATAAACCTCAGTAGGATCAAAATTTTCCTTAACCTAGGAACAATCTCCTATACTATAGCCAGAAGATGATAAACCACCGACATTCATAAAAATATCATCATTAAGTTCAAACAGATGACCAGAAATCATAGACCAGTACTTTCCATCCTTGTATCTAAAATTAGCATAAAATTCCCAAACTAGAGCAGGGTAAACTTGTCACAATGGATAGAACTTATTTTTCTACCGAAAATGTATATGTCACACATCCAATTCTGATATACGGAACTAAGTTATTCTAAAAATAGATTTTCAACTATTCACTTGTCAACGCCAAGTTGCATCTGACAAACTATAGCTCTGAAAGTGATTCTACTTTCTGTGGTTGTCACAATGGATGGAACACATTTTTCTACCCCAAATTCATATGTCACATGTGAAATTATGATACACGGAAACAAAGTTATGCTAAAAATAGATTGTCAACTATTCACTTGTCACCGCCAAGATGCATCTCACAAACTATAGCATGGAATGTGATTCTGATTTCTCTCGATGTCCCAATGGATTTAAATTATTTTTATACTCCTAATGCATATGTCACACGTCCAATTCTCATATATGGAAACAAATTTAGGCTAAAAATAGATTTTCAACTATTCACTTTTCACCGCCAAGTTCCAGCTCACAAACTATATCTCTAAATGTGATTCTACTTTATCTAGTTGTCACAATGGATAGAACTTATTTTTCTACCCCAAATTCATATGTCATACGTCCGATTATAATATATGGAAAAAAAGTTATGCTAAAAATAAATTTTAAACTACTCACTTTTCACTACCAAGTTGCAACTCACAAACTATATATCGGAATGTGATTCTGCTTTCTCTTGTTGTCACAATGGATAGAACTTATTTTTCTACGCGAAATGCATATGACACACGTCCAATTCTGATATACAAAAACAAAGGTATGCTAAAAATAAATTTTCAACTTTCCACTTGTCACCGCCAAGTTGCATCTCACAAACTATATCTCAGAATGTGATTCTTCTTTCTCTGGTTGTCAAAATGGATATAAATTATTTTTATACTCCAAATGCATATGTCATATGTCCGATTCTGATATACGGAAACAAAGGTATGCTAAAAATAGATTTTCAACTATTCACTTGTCACCGCCAAGTTGCATCTCACAAACTATATCTCGGAATGTGATTCTGCTTTCTCAAGTTGTAAAAATGGATAGAAATTATTTTTCTACTCCAAATGCATTTGTCATACGTCCGATTCTGATATACGGAAACAAAGGTATGCCAAAAATAGATTTTCAACTATTCACTTGTCACCGCCAAGTTGCATCTCACAAACTATAGCATGGAATTTGATTCTGATTTCTCTTGTTGTCCCTGTGGATTTAAATTATTTTTCTAAACCTAATGCATATCTCACACTAACTATATCTCGGAATGTTATTCTGCTTTCTCTGGTTGTGAGAATGGATAGAAATTATTTTTCTACCACAAATGCATATGTCATACGTCCGATTCTGATATACGGAAACAAAGTTATGCTAAAAATAGATTTTCAACTATTCACTTGTCACCGCCAAGTTGCATCTCACAAACTATAGCTTGGAATGTGATTCTGATTTCACGGGTTGTCCCAATGGATTTAAATTATTTTTATACACCAAATGCATATGTCACACGTCTAATTTTGATATACGGAAAAAAAATTATGCTAAAAATAGATTTTCAACTATTCACTTTTCACCGCCAAGTTGCATCTCACTAACTATATCTCGGAATGTGATTTTGCTTTCTCTGGTTGTGATAATGGATAGAAATTATTTTTCTACCCCAAATGCATATGTCATACGTCCGATTCCTGTATTCGGAAACAAAGGTATGCTAAAAATAGATTTTAAACTATTCACTTTTCACTGCCAAGTTGCAACTCACAAACTATATCTCAAAATGTGATTCTGCTTTCTCTGGTTGTCACAATGGATAGAACTTATTTTTCTAAGCCAAATGCATATGTTACACGTCCAATTCTGATATACGGCAACAAAGTTATGCTAAAAATCGATTTTCAACTTTTCACTTTTCACCGCCAAGTTGCATCTCACAAACTATATCTCAGAATGTGATTCTGATTTCTCTAGTTGTCACAATGGATAGAACTTATTTTTCTACGCGAAATGCATATGACACACGTCCAATTCTGATATACAAAAACAAAGGTATGCTAAAAATAAATTTTCAACTTTCCACTTGTCACCGCCAAGTTGCATCTCACAAACTATATCTCAGAATGTGATTCTTCTTTCTCTGGTTGTCAAAATGGATATAAATTATTTTTATACTCCAAATGCATATGTCATATGTCCGATTTTGATATACGGAAACAAAGGTATGCTAAAAATAGATTTTCAACTATTCACTTGTCACCGCCAAGTTGCATCTCACAAACTATATCTCGGAATGTGATTCTGCTTTCTCAAGTTGTAAAAATGGATAGAAATTATTTTTCTACTCCAAATGAATTTGTCATACGTCCGATTCTGATATACGGAAACAAAGGTATGCCAAAAATAGATTTTCAACTATTCACTTGTCACCGCCAAGTTGCATCTCACAAACTATAGCATGGAATTTGATTCTGATTTCTCTTGTTGTCCCTGTGGATTTAAATTATTTTTCTAAACCTAATGCATATCTCACACTAACTATATCTCGGAATGTTATTCTGCTTTCTCTGGTTGTGAGAATGGATAGAAATTATTTTTCTACCACAAATGCATATGTCATACGTCCGATTCTGATATACGGAAACAAAGTTATGCTAAAAATAGATTTTCAACTATTCACTTGTCACCGCCAAGTTGCATCTCACAAACTATAGCTTGGAATGTGATTCTGATTTCACGGGTTGTCCCAATGGATTTAAATTATTTTTATACACCAAATGCATATGTCACACGTCTAATTTTGATATACGGAAAAAAAATTATGCTAAAAATAGATTTTCAACTATTCACTTTTCACCGCCAAGTTGCATCTCACTAACTATATCTCGGAATGTGATTTTGCTTTCTCTGGTTGTGATAATGGATAGAAATTATTTTTCTACCCCAAATGCATATGTCATACGTCCGATTCCTGTATTCGGAAACAAAGGTATGCTAAAAATAGATTTTAAACTATTCACTTTTCACTGCCAAGTTGCAACTCACAAACTATATCTCAAAATGTGATTCTGCTTTCTCTGGTTGTCACAATGGATAGAACTTATTTTTCTAAGCCAAATGCATATGTTACACGTCCAATTCTGATATACGGCAACAAAGTTATGCTAAAAATCGATTTTCAACTTTTCACTTTTCACCGCCAAGTTGCATCTCACAAACTATATCTCAGAATGTGATTCTGATTTCTCTAGTTGTCACAATGGATAGAACTTATTTTTCTACGCGAAATGCATATGACACACGTCCAATTCTGATATACAAAAACAAAGGTATGCTAAAAATAAATTTTCAACTTTCCACTTGTCACCGCCAAGTTGCATCTCACAAACTATATCTCAGAATGTGATTCTTCTTTCTCTGGTTGTCAAAATGGATATAAATTATTTTTATACTCCAAATGCATATGTCATATGTCCGATTTTGATATACGGAAACAAAGGTATGCTAAAAATAGATTTTCAACTATTCACTTGTCACCGCCAAGTTGCATCTCACAAACTATATCTCGGAATGTGATTCTGCTTTCTCAAGTTGTAAAAATGGATAGAAATTATTTTTCTACTCCAAATGAATTTGTCATACGTCCGATTCTGATATACGGAAACAAAGGTATGCCAAAAATAGATTTTCAACTATTCATTTGTCACCGCCAAGTTGCATCTCACAAACTATAGCATGGAATTTGATTCTGATTTCTCTTGTTGTCCCTGTGGATTTAAATTATTTTTCTAAACCTAATGCATATCTCACACTAAATATATCTCGGAATGTTATTCTGCTTTCTCTGGTTGTGAGAATGGATAGAAATTATTTTTCTACCCCAAATGCATATGTCATACGTCCGATTCTGATATACGGAAACAAAGTTATGCTAAAAATAGATTTTCAACTATTCACTTGTCACCGCCAAGTTGCATCTCACAAACTATAGCTTGGAATGTGATTCTGATTTCACTGGTTGTCCCAATGGATTTAAATTATTTTTATACACCAAATGCATATGTCACACGTCCAATTCTGATATACGGAAAAAAAATTATGCTAAAAATAGATTTTCAACTATTCACTTTTCACCGCCAAGTTGCATCTCACTAACTATATCTCGGAATGTGATTTTGCTTTCTCTGGTTGTGATAATGGATAGAAATTATTTTTATACCCCAAATGCATATGTCATACGTCTGATTCCTGTATTCGGAAACAAAGGTATGCTAAAAATAGATTTTAAACTAAACAAAGTTATGCTAAAAATCGATTTTCAACTTTTCACTTTTCACCGCCAAGTTGCATCTCACAAACTATATCTCAGAATGTGATTCTTATTTCTCTAGTTGTCACAATGGATAGAACTTATTTTTCTACGCCAAATGCATATGTCACACGTCCAATTCTGATATACGGAAACAAATTTATTTTAAAAATAGATTTTCAACTATACACTTTTCACCGCCAAGTTGCATTTCACAAACTATATCTCGGAATGTCATTCTGCTTTCTCTGGTTGTCACTATGGATAGAACTTATTTTTCTACGCCAAATGCATATGTCACACATCCAATTCTGATATACGAAAACAAATTTATGTTAAAAATAGATTTCAACTATTCACTTTTCACCGCCAAGTTGCATTTCACAAACTATATCTCGGAATGTGATTCTGCTTTCTCTGGTTATGACAATGGATAGAACTTATTTTTCAACCCCAAATGCATATGTCATACGTCCGATTCTGATATATTAGACTCGGACGTATAACATATGCATTTGGGGTAGAAAAATAATTTATATCCATTCTAACAAAAAAAAAAAGCATAATCACATTCTGAGTTATAGTTTGTGAGAAGCAACTTGACAGTGATAAGTAAATAGTTGAAAATTTATTTTTAGCATAACTTTGTTTCCATATATCAGAAACGGACGTATGACATATGCATTTGGGGTAGAAAAATAAGTTCTATCCATTGTGATAACCAGAGAAAGCAGAATCACATTCTGAGATATAGTTTGTGAGTAGCAACTTGGCAGTGAAAAGGGAACAGTTTAAAATCTATTTTTAGCATAACTTTGTTTCCGTATATCAAAATTAGACGTGTAACATATGCATTTGGGGTAGAAAAATAAGTTTATCCATTGTGACAACCATAGAAAGCAGGATCACAATCCGAGATATAGTTTGTGAGATGCAACTTGGCGGTGAAAAGTGAAAAGTTGAAAATCGATTTTTAGAATAACTTTGTTTCCGTATATCAGAATCGGACGTATGACATATGCATTTGGGGTAGAAAAATAAGTTCTATCCATTGTGACAACAATAGAAAGCAGAATCACTTTCCGAGCAATAGTTGGTGAGATGCAACTTGGCGGTGAAAAGTGAATAGTTGAAAATCGATTTTTAGCATAACTTTGTTTCCGTATATCAGAATCGGACGTATGACATATGCATTTGGGGTAGAAAAATAAGTTCTATACATTCTGACAACCAGAGAAAGCAGAATCACAATCCGAGATGTAGTTCGTGAGATGCAACTTGGCGGTGAAAAGTGAACAGTTGAAAATCTATTTTTAGCATTAATTTGCTTCCGTATATCAGAATTGGACGTGTGACATATGCATTTCGGGTAGAAAAATCATTTCAATCCATTGGGACAATCATAGAAATCAGAATGACATTCCAAGCTATAGTTTGTGATATGCTACTTGGCGGTGACAAGTGAATAGTTGAAAATCTATTTTTAGCATAACTTTGTTTCCGTATATCAAAATCGGACGTATGACATATGCATTTCGGGTAGAAAAATAAGTTATATCCATTGTGACTACCAGAAAAAGCATAATCACATTCCGAGCTATAGTTTGTGAAATGCAACTTGGCAGTGACAAATGAAAAGTTGAAAATTTATTTTTAGCGTAACTTTGTTTCCATATATCAGAATCGGACGTATGACATATGCATTTGGGGTTGAAAAATAAGTTCTATCCATTGTGATAACCAAAGAAAGCAGAATCACATTCCGAGATATGGTTTTTGAGATGCAACTCTGCGGGGAAAAGTGAAAAGTTGAAAATCTATTTTTAACATAAATTTGTCTCTGTATATCAGAATTGGACGTGTGACATATGCATTTGGCGTAGAAAAATAAGTTCTATCCATTGTGACAACCAGAGAAAGCAGAATTAGATTCCGAGATATAGTTTGTGAGATGCAACTTGGTGGTGAAAAGTGAAAAGTTGAAAATCGATTTTTAGCATAACTTTGTTGCCGTATATCAGAATTGGACGTGTAACATAAGCATTTGGCGTTGAAAAATAAGTTTTTTCCATTGTGACAACCAGAGAAAGCAGAATCACATTCCGAGATATAGTTTGTGAGTTGCAACTTGGTAGTGAAAAGTGAACAGTTTAAAATCTATTTTTAGCATACTTTTGTTTTCGTATATCAGAATCGGACGTATGACATATGCATTTGGGGTAGAAAAATAATTTCTATTCATTATCACAACCAGAGAAAGCAGAATCACATTCCGAGATATAGTTAGTGAGATGCAACTTGGCGGTGAAAAGTGAATAGTTGAAAATCTATTTTTAGCATAATTTTTTTTCACGTATATCAGAATTGGACGTGTGACATATGCATTTGGTGTAGAAAATTAATTTAAAACCATTGGGACAACCATAGAAATTAGAATCACATTCCAAGCTATAGTTTGTGAGATGCAACTTGGCGGTGATAAATGAATAGTTGAAAATCTATTTTTAGCATTACTTTGTTTCCGTATATCAGAATCGGACGTATGACATATGCATTTGGGGTAGAAAAATAATTTATATCCATTCTGACTACCAAAAAAAACATAATCACATTCTGAGCTATAGTTTGTGAGAAATTACTTGGCAGTGATAAGTGAATAGTTGAAAATTTATTTTTAGCTTAACTTTGTTTCCATATATCAGAATCGGACGTATGACATATGCATTTGGGGTAGAAAAATAAGTTCTATCCATTGTGACAACAATAGAAAGCAGAATCACTTTCCGAGCAGTAGTTGGTGAGATGCAACTTGGCGGTGAAAAGTGAATAGTTGAAAATCGATTTTTAGCATAACTTTGTTTCCGTATATCAGAATCGGACGTATGACATATGCATTTGGGGTAGAAAAATAAGTTCTATACATTGTGACAACCAGAGAAAGCAGAATCACAATCCGAGATGTAGTTCGTGAGATGCAACTTGGCGGTGAAAAGAGAATAATTGAAAATCTATTTTAAGCATATCTTTGTTTCCGTATATAAGAATTGGACGTATGACATATGAATTTGGGTTAGAAAAATAAGTTCTATACATTGTGACAACCAGAGAAAGCAGAATCACAATCCGAGATGTAGTTCGTGAGATGCAACTTGGCGGTGAAAAGTGAACAGTTGAAAATCTATTTTTAGCATTAATTTGCTTCCGTATATCAGAATTGGACGTGTGACATATGTATTTCGGGTAGAAAAATCATTTCAATCCATTGGGACAATCATAGAAATCAGAATCACATTCCAAGCTATAGTTTGTGATATGCAACTTGGCGGTGACAAGTGAATAGTTGAAAATCTATTTTTAGCATAACTTTGTTTCCGTATATCAAAATCGGACGTATGACATATGCATTTCGGGTAGAAAAATAAGTTATATCCATTGTGAATACCATAAAAAGCATAATCACATTCCGAGCTATAGTTTGTGAGATGCAACTTGGCAGTGACAAGTGAAAAGTTGAAAATTTATTTTTAGCGTAACTTTGTTTCCATATAACAGAATCGGACGTATGACATATGCATTTGGGGTTGAAAAATAAGTTCTATCCATTGTGATAACCAAAGAAAGCAGAATCACATTCCGAGATATAGTTTTTGAGATGCAACTCTGCGGTGAAAAGTGAAAAGTTGAAAATCTATTTTTAACATAAATTTGTTTCTGTATATCAGAATTGGACGTGTGACATATGCATTTGGCGTAGAAAAATAAGTTCTATCCATTGTGACAACCAGAGAAAGCAGAATTACATTCCGAGATATAGTTTGTGAGATGCAACTTGGCGGTGAAAAGTGAAAAGTTGAAAATCGATTTTTAGCATAACTTTGTTGCCGTATATTAGAATTGGACGTGTAACATAAGCATTTGGCGTTGAAAAATAAGTTTTTTACATTGTGACAACCAGAGAAAGCAGAATCACATTCCGAGATATAGTTTGTGAGATGCAACTTGGCGGTGAAAAGTGAACAGTTGAAAATCTAATTTTAGCATAAATTTGTTTCCGTATATCAGAATTGGACTTGTGACATATGCATTTAGTGTTGAAAAATAAATTCTATCCATTTTGAAAATCATAGAAAGCAGAATCACTTTACGAGCTACATTTTGTGAGATGCAACTTGGCGGTGACAAGTGAACAGTTGAAAATCTATTTTTAGCATAACTTTGTTTCCGTATATCAGAATCGGACGTATGACATATGCATTTGGGGTAGAAAAATAAGTTCTGTCCATTGTGATAACAAGAGAAAGCAGAATAACATTCCGAGATATAGTTTGTGAGATGCAACTTGGCGGTTAAAAGTGAATAGTTGAAAATCTATTTTTAGCATAAATTAGTTTCCGTATATCAGAATTGGACGTGTGACATATGTATATGGCGTAGAAAAATAAGTTCTATCCATTGTGACAACCAGAGAAAGCAGAATCACATTCCCAGATATAGTTTGTGAGTTGCAACTTGGCGGTGACAAGTGAATAGTTGAAAATCTATTTTTAGCATAACTTTGTTTCCGTATATCAGAATTAGACGTATGACATATGCATCCGGGGTAGAAAAATAACTTCTATCCATTCTGACTACCAAATAAAGCAAAATCACATTCCGAGCTATAGTTTGTGAGATGCAAATTGGCTGTAACAAGTGAATAGTTGAAAATTTATTTTTAGCATAACTTTGTTACCATATATCAGAATCGGACGTATGACATATGCATTTGAGGTTGAAAAATAAGTACTATCCATTGTGACATCCATAGAAATACGAATCACATTCTGAGATATAGTTTGTGAGATGCAACTTGGCGGTGACAGGTGAATAGATACATTTGTTTCTGTATATCAGAATCGTACATATGACATAAGCATTTGGGGTAGAAAAACAATTTCTATCCATTGTGACAACCAGAGAAAGCAGAATCACATTCCGAGATATAATTTGTGAGATGCAAATTGGCGGTGAAAAGTGAATAGTTGAAAATCTATTTTTTGCATAAATTTGTTTCCGTATATCAGAATTGGACTTGTGACATATGCATTTGGTGTTGAAACATAAATTCTATCCATTTTGAAAATCATAGAAAGCAGAATCACTTTCCGAGCTACAGTTTGTGAGATGCAACTTGGCGGTGACAACTAGAGAAAGTAGAATCAAATTTCGAGATATAGTTTGTGAGATGCAACTTGGCGGTGAAAAGTGAAAAGTTGAAAATCAATTTTTTGCATAACTTTGTTTCCGTATATCATAATCGGACGTATGACATATGCATTTGGGGTAGAAAAATAAGTTCTATCCATTGTGATATCAAGAGAAAGCAGAATCACATTCCGAGATATATTTTGTGAGATGCAACTTGGCAGTGAAAAGTGAATTGTTTAAAATCTATTTTTAGCATACTTTTGTTTCCGTATATCAGAATCGGACGTATGACATATACATTTGGGGTTGAAAAATAAGTTCTATCCATTGTGATAACCAGAGAAAGCAGAATCACATTCCGAGATATAGTTTGTGAGATGCAACTTGGCAGTGACAAGTGAATAGTTGAAAATTTATTTTTAGCATACATTTGTTTCCGTATATCAGAATCGGACGTATGACATATGCAATTGGAGTAGAAAAATAATTTCCATCCATTTTGACAACCAGAGAAAGAAGAATCACATTCCGAGAGATAGTTTGTGAGATGCAACTTGGCGGTGACACGTGAATAGTTGAAAATTTATTTTTAGCATACTTTTGTTTCCGCATATCAGAATTGGACGTGTGACATATGCATTTGGCGTAGAAAAATAAGTTCTATCCATTGTGACAACCAGAGAATGCAGAATCACATTCCGAGATATTGTTTGTGAGATGCAACTTAGCAGTGAAAAGTGAATAGATGAAAATTTATTTTTAAGATAACTTTGTTTTCGTAAATCCGAATTCGACATGTGACATATGCATTTGGGGTAGAAAAATAAGTTGTATCTATTGTGATAACAAGAGAATGTTGAATCACATTCCGATATATAGTTTGTGAGATTCAACTTGGCGGTGACAAGTGAAAAGTTGAAAATCTATTTTTAGCATAACTTTGTTTCCATATATCAGAATTGGACGTATGACATATGCATTTGGGGTAGAAAAATAAGTTCTATCCATTGTCACATCCAGAAAAAGCAGAATCACATTCCGAGCTATAGTTTGTGAGATGCAACTTGGCAGTGAGAAGTGAATAGTTGAAATTTTTTTTTAAGCATACCGTTGTTTCGTATATCCGAATCGGACGTATGATAAATGCATTTGGGGTAGAAAAATAATTTCTATCCATTGTGACAACCAGAGAAAGAAGAATCACATTCCGAGATATAGTTTGTGAGATGCAACTTGGCGGTGAAAAGTGAACAGTTGAAAATCAATTTTTAGCTTATATTTGTTTCCGTTTATCAGAATTGGACGTGTCACATATTCATTAGGTGTAGAAAATTAATTTAAATCCATTGGGACAACCATAGAAATCAGAATCACATTCTAAGCTATAGTTTGTGAGATGCAACTTGGCGGTGACAAGTGAATAGTTGAAAATCTATTTTTAGCATAACTTTGTTTCTGTATATCAGAATCGGACGTATGACATATGCATTTGGAGTAGAAAAATAATTTCTATCCATTTAGACAACCAGAGAAAGCAGAATCACATTCCAAGATATAGATTGTGAGATGCAACTTGGCGGTGACAAATGAATAGTTGAAAAACTATTTTTAGCATAACTTTGTTTCTGTATATCAGAATCGGACGTTTGACATGTGAATTTGGGGTAGAAAAATAAGTTCTATCCTTTGTGACTACCAGAAAATGGAGAATCACATTCTGAGCAATAGTTTGTGAGATGCAACTTGGCGGTGACAAGTGAATAGTTGAAAATTTATTTTTAGCATAACTTTGTTTCCATATATCAGAATCAGACGTATGACATATGCATTTGGGGTAGAAAAAAAATTTCTATACATTTTGACAACGAGAGAAAGCAGAATCACATTCCGAGATATAGTTTGTGAGATGCAACTTGGCGGTGACAAGTGAATAGTTGAAAATCTATTTTTAAGATAACCTTGTTTTCGTAAATCCGAATTGGACGTGTGACATATGCATTTGCGGTAGAAAAATAAGATCTATCTATTATGATAACAAGAGATAGATGAATCACATTCCGAGATATAGATTGTGAGATGCAACTTGGCGGTGACAAGTGAAAAGTTGAAAATCTATTTTTAGCATAACTTTGTTTCCGTATATCAGAATTGGAAGTATGACATTTGCATTTGGTGTAGAAAAATAAATTCATTCCATTGGAACACCCAGAGAAATCAGAATCACATTCCAAGCTATAGTTTGTGTGATGCAACTTGGCGGTGACAAGTGAATAGTTGAAAATCTATTTTTAGCATAACTTTGTTTATGTATATCAGAATTGGACGTAAGACATATGCATTAGGGGTAGAAAAATAACTTCTATCCATTGTGACAATCAGAGAATTCAGAATCACATTCCAAGCTATAGTTTGTGAGATGCAACTTGGCGGTGACAAGTGAATAGTTGAAAATCAATTTTAAGGATAAATTTGTTTCCGTGTATCAGAATTGGACGTATGACTTATGCATTTGGGGTAGAAAAATAATTTCAATCCATTGGGACAACCAGAAAAATCAGAATCACATTCCAACCTATAGTTTGTGAGATGCAACTTGGCGGTGACAAGTGAATAGTTGTAAATCTATTTTTAGCATAACATTGTTTCCGTATATTAGAATTGGAAGTATGACATATGCATTTGGGGTATGAAAATAAATTCTATCCATTGTGACTACCAGAGAATTCAGAATCACATTCCAAACTATAGTTTGTGAGATGCAACTTGGCGGTGACAAGTGAACAATTGAAAATCTATTTTTAGCATAACTTTGTTTCCGTGTATCATAATTGGAAGTATGACATATGCATTTAGGGTAGAAATATAAATTCAATCCATTGGGACACCCAAAGAAATCAGAATCATATTCCATGCTATAGTTTGTGTGATGCAACTTGGCGGTGACAAGTGAATAGTTGAAAATCTATTTTTAGCATAATTTTGTTTATGTATATCAGAATTGGACGTATGACATATGCATTAGGGGTAGAAAAATAACTTCTATCCATTGTGACTACCAGAGAATTCAGAATCACATTCCAAGCTATAGTTTGTGAGATGCAACTTGGCGGTGACAAGTGAACAGTTGAAAATCTATTTTTGGCATAACTTTCTTTCCGTGTATCATAATTGGAAGTATGACATATGCATTTGGGGTAGAAAAATAATTTCAATCCATTGGGACAACCAAAGAAATCAGAATCACATTCCAACCTATAGTTTGTGAGATGCAACTTGGCGGTGACAAGTAAATAGTTGAAAATCTATTTTTTGCATAACTTTGTTTCCGTATATCAGAATTGGAAGTATGACATATGCATTTGGGGTAGAAAAATAAATTCTATCCATTGTGACTTCTAGAGAATTCAGAATCACATTCCAAGCAATAGTTTGTGAGATGCAACTTGGCGGTGACAGGTGAATAGTTGAAAATCTATTTTTAGCATAAATTTGTTTCCGTGTATCAGAGTTGGACGTATGACATATGTATTTGGGGTAGAAAAATAAATTCTATCCATTGTGACTACAAGAGAATTCAGAATCACATTCCAACCTATTGTTTGTGAGATGCAACTTGGCGGTGACAAGTGAAAATTTGTAAATCTATTTTTAGCATAAATTTGTTTCCGTGTATCAGAGTTGGACGTATGACATATGGATTTGGGGTAGAAAAATAAATTCAATCCATTGTGACTACAAGAGAATTCAGAATCACATTCCAACTTATTGTTTGTGAGATGCAACTTGGCGGTGACAAGTGAATAGTTGTAAATCTATTTTTAGAATAACTTTGTATCCGTATATCAGAATTGGAAGTATGACATATGCATTTGGGGTGGAAAAATAAATTCTATCCATTGTGAGTACAAGAGAATTCAGAATCACATTCCAAGCTATAGTTTGTGTGATGCAACTTGGCGGTGACAAGTGAATAGTTGAAAATCTATTTTTAGCATAAATTATCTTCCGTATATCAGAATTGGACGTGTCACATATGCATTAGGTGTAGAAAATTAATTTAAATCCATTGGGACACCCAGAGAAATCAGAATCACATTCTAAGCTATAGTTTGTGAGATGCAACTTGGCGGTGACAAGTGAATAGTTGAAAATCTATTTTTAAGATAACCTTGTTTTCGTAAATCCGAATTGGACGTGTGACATATGCATTTGGGGTAGAAAAATAAGATCTATCTATTGTGATAACAAGACATAGATGAATCACATTCTGAGATATATTTTGTGAGATGTAACTTGGCGGTGACAAGTGAAAAGTTGAATATCTATTTTTAGCATTCCTTTGTTTCCGTTTATCCGAATCGGACGTATGACATAAGCATTTGGGGTATAAAAATAATTTTTATCCATTGTGACAACCCGAGAAAGCAGAATCACATTCCGAGATATAGTTTGTGAGATGCAACTTGGAAGTGACAAGTGAATAGTTGAAAATCTATTTTTAGCATACCTTTGTTTCCGTATATCCGAATCGGACGTATGACAAATGCATTTGGGGTAGAAAAATAATTTCTATCCATTGTGACAACCAGAGAAAGAAGAATCACATTCCGAGATATAGTTTGTGAGAAATAGTTTGTGAGATGCAACTTGGTGGTGACAAATGAATAGTTGAAAAATTATTTTTAGCATAACATTGTTTCTGTATATCAGAATCGGACGTATGACATGTGCATTTGGGGTAGAAAAATAAGTTCTATCCATTGTGACTACCAAAAAATGGAGAATCACATTCGGAGCAATAGTTTGTGAGATGCAACTTGGCAGTGACAGGTGAAAAGTTGAAAATCGATTTTTAGCATAACTTTGTTTCCGAATATCAGAATCAGACGTATGACATATGCATTTGGGGTAGAAAAATAAGTTCTATCTATTGTGATAACCAGACAAATAAGAATCACATTCCGAGATATAGTTTGTGAGATGCAACTTAGCGGTGACAAGTGAATAGTTGAAAATCTATTTTTAGCATACTTTTGTTTTCGTATATCAGAATCAGACGTATGACATATGCATTTGGGGTAGAAAGATAATTTCTATCCATTGTCACAACCAGAGAAAGCAGAATCACATTCCGAGATATTGTTTGTGAGATGCAACTTAGCAGTGAAAAGTGAATAGATGAAAATTTATTTTTAAGATAACTTTGTTTTCGTAAATCCGAATTGGACATGTGACATATGCATTTGGGGTAGAAAAATAAGTTGTATCTATTTTGATAACAAGAGAATGTTGAATCACATTCCGATATATAGTTTGTGAGATTCAACTTGGCGGTGACAAGTGAAAAGTTGAAAATCTATTTTTAGCATAACTTTGTTTCCATATATCAGAATTGGACGTATGACATATGCATTTGGGGTAGAAAAATAAGTTCTATCCATTGTCACATCCAGAAAAAGCAGAATCACATTCCGAGCTATAGTTTGTGAGATGCAACTTGGCAGTGAGAAGTGAATAGTTGAAATTTTTTTTTAAGCATACCGTTGTTTCGTATATCCGAATCGGACGTATGATAAATGCATTTGGGGTAGAAAAATAATTTCTATCCATTGTGACAACCAGAGAAAGAAGAATCACATTCCGAGATATAGTTTGTGAGATGCAACTTGGCGGTGAAAAGTGAACAGTTGAAAATCAATTTTTAGCTTATATTTGTTTCCGTTTATCAGAATTGGACGTGTCACATATGCATTAGGTGTAGAAAATTAATTTAAATCCATTGGGACAACCATAGAAATCAGAATCACATTCTAAGCTATAGTTTGTGAGATGCAACTTGGCGGTGACAAGTGAATAGTTGAAAATCTATTTTTAGCATAACTTTGTTTCTGTATATCAGAATCGGACGTATGACATATGCATTTGGAGTAGAAAAATAATTTCTATCCATTTAGACAACCAGAGAAAGCAGAATCACATTCCAAGATATAGATTGTGAGATGCAACTTGGCGGTGACAAATGAATAGTTGAAAAACTATTTTTAGCATAACTTTGTTTCTGTATATCAGAATCGGACGTATGACATGTGAATTTGGGGTAGAAAAATAAGTTCTATCCATTGTGACTACCAGAAAATGGAGAATCACATTCTGAGCAATAGTTTGTGAGATGCAACTTGGCGGTGACAAGTGAATAGTTGAAAATTTATTATTTTAGTAACTTTGTTTCCATATATCAGAATCAGACGTATGACATATGCATTTGGGGTAGAAAAAAAATTTATATACATTTTGACAACGAGAGAAAGCAGAATCACATTCCGAGATATAGTTTGTGAGATGCAACTTGGCGGTGACAAGTGAATAGTTGAAAATCTATTTTTAAGATAACCTTGTTTTCGTAAATCCGAATTGGACGTGTGACATATGCATTTGCGGTAGAAAAATAAGATCTATCTATTGTGATAACAAGAGATAGATGAATCACATTCCGAGATATAGTTTGTGAGATGCAACTTGGCGGTGACAAGTGAAAAGTTGAAAATCTATTTTTAGCATTACTTTGTTTCCGTATATCAGAATTGGAAGTATGACATTTGCATTTGGTGTAGAAAAATAAATTCATTCCATTGGAACACCCAGAGAAATCAGAATCACATTCCAAGCTATAGTTTGTGTGATGCAACTTGGCGGTGACAAGTGAATAGTTGAAAATCTATTTTTAGCATAACTTTGTTTATGTATATCAGAATTGGACGTAAGACATATGCATTAGGGGTAGAAAAATAACTTCTATCCATTGTGACAATCAGAGAATTCAGAATCACATTCCAAGCTATAGTTTGTGAGATGCAACTTGGCGGTGACAAGTGAATAGTTGAAAATCAATTTTAAGGATAAATTTGTTTCCGTGTATCAGAATTGGACGTATGACTTATGCATTTGGGGTAGAAAAATAATTTCAATCCATTGGGACAACCAGAGAAATCAGAATCACATTCCAACCTATAGTTTGTGAGATGCAACTTGGCGGTGACAAGTGAATAGTTGTAAATCTATTTTTAGCATAACATTGTTTCCGTATATTAGAATTGGAAGTATGACATATGCATTTGGGGTAGAAAAATAAATTCTATCCATTGTGACTACCAGAGAATTCAGAATCACATTCCAAACTATAGTTTGTGAGATGCAACTTGGCGGTGACAAGTGAACAATTGAAAATCTATTTTTAGCATAACTTTGTTTCCGTGTATCATAATTGGAAGTATGACATATGCATTTAGGGTAGAAATATAAATTCAATCCATTGGGACACCCAAAGAAATCAGAATCATATTCCATGCTATAGTTTGTGTGATGCAACTTGGCGGTGACAAGTGAACAATTGAAAATCTATTTTTAGCATAACTTTGTTTCCGTGTATCATAATTGGAAGTATGACATATGCATTTAAGGTAGAAATATAAATTCAATCCATTGGGACACCCAAAGAAATCAGAATCATATTCCATGCTATAGTTTGTGTGATGCAACTTGGCGGTGACAAGTGAATAGTTGAAAATCTATTTTTAGCATAATTTTGTTTATGTATATCAGAATTGGACGTATGACATATGCATTAGGGGTAGAAAAATAACTTCTATCCATTGTGACTACCAGAGAATTCAGAATCACATTCCAAGCTATAGTTTGTGAGATGCAACTTGGCGGTGACAAGTGAACAGTTGAAAATCTATTTTTGGCATAACTTTCTTTCCGTGTATCATAATTGGAAGTATGACATATGCATTTGGGGTAGAAAAATAATTTCAATCCATTGGGACAACCAAAGAAATCAGAATCACATTCCAACCTATAGTTTGTGAGATGCAACTTGGCGGTGATAAGTAAATAGTTGAAAATCTATTTTTTGCATAACTTTGTTTCCGTATATCAGAATTGGAAGTATGACATATGCATTTGGGGTAGAAAAATAAATTCTATCCATTGTGACTTCTAGAGAATTCAGAATCACATTCCAAGCAATAGTTTGTGAGATGCAACTTGGCGGTGACAAGTGAATAGTTGAAAATCTATTTTTAGCATAAATTTGGTTCCGTATATCAGAATTGGACGTGTGACATATGCATTTGGGGTAGAAAAATAATTTCAATCCATTGGGACACCCAGAGAAATCATAATCACATTCCAAGCTATAGTTTGTGAGATTCAACTTGGCGATGACAAGTGAATAGTTGAAAATCTATTTTTAGCACAAATTTGTTTCCGTGTATCAGAATTGGAAGTATGACATATGCATTTAGGGTAGAAATATAAATTCAATCCATTGGGACACCCAAAGAAATCGGAATCATATTCCAAGCTATAGTTTGTGTGATGCAACTTGGCGGTGACAAGTGAATAGTTGAAAATCTATTTTTAGCATAATTTTGTTTATGTATATCAGAATTGGACGTATGACATATGCATTAGGGGTAGAAAAATAACTTCTATCCATTGTGACTACCAGAGAATTCAGAATCACATTCCAAGCTATAGTTTGTGAGATGCAACTTGGCGGTGACAAGTGAACAGTTGAAAATCTATTTTTAGCATAACTTTCTTTCCGTGTATCATAATTGGAAGTATGACATATGCATTTGGGGTAGAAAAATAATTTCAATCCATTGGGACAACCAAAGAAATCAGAATCACATTCCAACCTATAGTTTGTGAGATGCAACTTGGCGGTGACAAGTAAATAGTTGAAAATCTATTTTTTGCATAACTTTGTTTCCGTATATCAGAATTGGAAGTATGACATATGCATTTGGGGTAGAAAAATAAATTCTATCCATTGTGACTTCTAGAGAATTCAGAATCACATTCCAAACAATAGTTTGTGAGATGCAACTTGGCGGTGACAAGTGAATAGTTGAAAATCTATTTTTAGCATAAATTTGGTTCCGTATATCAGAATTGGACGTGTGACATATGCATTTGGGGTAGAAAAATAATATCAATCCATTGGGACACCCAGAGAAATCATAATCACATTCCAAGCTATAGTTTGTGAGATTCAACTTGGCGATGACAAGTGAATAGTTGAAAATCTATTTTTAGCATAAATTTGTTTCCGTGTATCAGAATTGGACGTATGACATATGCATTTGGGGTAGAAAAATAATTTCTATCCAGTGGGACACCCAGAGAAATCATTATCACATTCCAAGCTATAGTTTGTGAGATGCAACTTGGCGGTGACAATTGAATAGTTGAAAATCTATTTTTAGCATAACTTTGTTTCCGTATAATAGAATTTGACGTATGACATATGCATTTGGGGTAGAAAATAAAATATATCCATTGTGACTTCCAGAGAATTCAGAATCACATTCCAAGCTATAGTTTGTGAGATGAAACTTGGCGGTGACAAGTGAACAGTTGAAAATCTATTTTTAGCATTAACTTGTTTCTGTGTATCAGAATTGGACTTATGACATATGCATTTGGGGTAGAGAAATAAGTTCTATCCATTGAGACAACCATAGAAAGAAGAATCACTTATTGAGCAATAGTTTGTGAGATGCAACTTCGTGGTGAAAAGTGAATAGTTGAAAATCGATTTTTAGCATAACTTTGTTTCTGTATATCAGAATTGGACGTATGACATATGCATTTGGGGTAGAAAAATAATTTAAATCCTTTGGGACAACCAAAGAAATCAAAATCACATAACAACGTATAGTTTGTGAGATGCAACGTGGCGGTGACAAGTGAATAGTTGTAAATCTATTTTTAGCTTAACTTTGTTTCCGTATATCAGAATTGGAAATATGACATATGCATTTGGGGTAGAAAAATAAATTCAATCCATTGTGACTACAAGAGAATTCAGAATCACATTCCAAGCTATAGTTTGTGAGATGCAACTTGGCGGTGACAAGTGAACATTTGAAAATCTATTTTTAGCATAAATTTTTTTCCGTGTATCAGAATTGGACGTATAACATATGCATTTGGGGTAGAAAAATAAACTCTATCCTGTGACTTCCAGAGAATTCAGAATCACATTCCAAGCTATAGTTTGTGTGATGAAACTTGGCGGTGAAACGTGAACAGTTGAAAATCTATTTTTAGCATTAATTTGTTTTCGTGTATCAGAATTGGACGTATGACATATGCATTCGGGGTAGATAAATAAATTCTATCCATTGATACAACGATAGAAAGCAGAATCACATTCTGAGCAATAGTTTGTGAGATGCAACTTCGTTGTGAGAAGTGATTAGTTGAAAATCGATTTTTAGCATAACTTTTTTTCTTTATATCAGAATCGGATGTCATTAGAAAAATTAGTTCTATCCATTGTGACAACCAGAGAAAGCAGAATCACATTCCGAGATGTAGTTTCTAAGATGCAACTTGACGGTGAAAAGTTAACAGTTGAAAATCAAATTTTAGCATAAATTTGTGTCCGTATATCAGAATTGGACGTGTGACATATGAATTTGGGGTAGAAAAATAATTTCAATCCATTGGGACAAACAGAGAAATCATAATCACAATCCAACCTATAGTTTGTGAGATGCAACTTGGCGGTGACCAGTGAATAGTTGTAAATCTATTTTTAGCATAACTTTGTTTCCGTATATCAGAATTGGAAGTATGACATATGCATTTGGGGTAGAAAAATATGTTCTATCCATTGTGACAACCAGAGAAAGCAGAATCACATTCCGAGGTGTAATTTCTGAGATGCAACTTGGCGGTGAAAAGTGAATAGTTGAAAATCTATTTTTTGCATAAATTTGTTTACGTATATCAGAATTGGACGTGTGACATATGCATTTGGGGTAGAAAAATAATTTCAATCAATTGGGACAGCCAGAGAAATCAGAATCACATTCCAAGCTATAGTTTGTGAGATGCAACTTGGCGGTGACAAGTGAATAGTTGAAAATCTATTTTTAGCATAACTTTGTTTCCGTATAACAGAATTGGACCTATGACATATGCATTTGAGGTAGAAAATAAATTTTTTCCATTGTAACTACCAGAGAATTCAGAATCACAATCCAAGCTATAATATGTGAGATGCAACTTGGCGGTGACAAGTGAAAATTTGAAAATCTATTTTTAGCATAAATTTGTTTCCGTGTATCAGAGTTGGACGTATGACATACGTATTTGGGGTAGAAAAATAAATTCTATCCATTGTGACTACAAGAGAATTCAGAATCACATTCCAACCTATTGTTTGTGAGATGCAACTTGGCGGTGACAAGTGAAAATTTGTAAATCTATTTTTAGCATAAATTTGTTTCCGTGTATCAGAGTTGGACGTATGACATATGGATTTGGGGTAGAAAAATAAATTCTATCCATTGTGACTACAAGAGAATTCAGAATCACATTCCAACTTATTGTTTGTAAGATGCAACTTGGCGGTGACAAGTGAATAGTTGTAAATCTATTTTTAGAATAACTTTGTATCCGTATATCAGAATTGGAAGTATGACATATGCATTTGGGGTGGAAAAATAAATTCTATCCATTGTGAGTACAAGAGAATTCAGAATCACATTCCAAGCTATAGTTTGTGTGATGCAACTTGGCGGTGACAAGTGAATAGTTGAAAATCTATTTTTAGCATAAATTATCTTCCGTATATCAGAATTGGACGTGTCACATATGCATTAGGTGTAGAAAATTAATTTAAATCCATTGGGACACCCAGAGAAATCAGAATCACATTCTAAGCTATAGTTTGTGAGATGCAACTTGGCGGTGACAAGTGAATAGTTGAAAATCTATTTTTAGCATAACTTTGTTTCTGTATATCAGAATCGGACGTATGACATGTGCATTTGGGGTAGAAAAATAAGTTCTATCCATTGTGACTACCAAAAAATGGAGAATCACATTCGGAGCAATAGTTTGTGAGATGCAACTTGGCGGTGACAAGTGAATAGTTGAAAATTTATTTTTAGCATAACTTTGTTTCCATATATCAGAATCAGACGTATGACATATGCATTTGGGGTAGAAAAAAAATTTCTATACATTTTGACAACGAGAGAAAGCAGAATCACATTCCGAGATATAGTTTGTGAGATGCAACTTGGCGGTGACAAGTGAATAGTTGAAAATCTATTTTTAAGATAACCTTGTTTTCGTAAATCCGAATTGGACGTGTGACATATGCATTTGGGGTAGAAAAATAAGATCTATCTATTGTGATAACAAGACATAGATGAATCACATTCTGAGATATATTTTGTGAGATGTAACTTGGCGGTGACAAGTGAAAAGTTGAATATCTATTTTTAGCATTCCTTTGTTTCCGTATATCCGAATCGGACGTATGACATAAGCATTTGGGGTATAAAAATAATTTTTATCCATTGTGACAACCCGAGAAAGCATAATCACATTCCGAGATATAGTTTGTGAGATGCAACTTGGATGTGACAAGTGAATAGTTGAAAATCTATTTTTAGCATACCTTTGTTTCCGTATATCCGAATCGGACGTATGACAAATGCATTTGGGGTAGAAAAATAATTTCTATCCATTGTGACAACCAGAGAAAGAAGAATCACATTCCGAGATATAGTTTGTGAGAAATAGTTTGTGAGATGCAACTTGGTGGTGACAAATGAATAGTTGAAAAACTATTTTTAGCATAACATTGTTTCTGTATATCAGAATCGGACGTATGACATGTGCATTTGGGGTAGAAAAATAAGTTCTATCCATTGTGACTACCAAAAAATGGAGAATCACATTCGGAGCAATAGTTTGTGAGATGCAACTTGGCAGTGACAGGTGAAAAGTTGAAAATCGATTTTTAGCATAACTTTGTTTCCGAATATCAGAATCAGACGTATGACATATGCATTTGGGGTAGAAAAATAAGTTCTATCTATTGTGATAACCAGACAAATAAGAATCACATTCCGAGATATAGTTTGTGAGATGCAACTTGGCGGTGACAAGTGAATAGTTGAAAATCTATTTTTAGCATACTTTTGTTTTCGTATATCAGAATCAGACGTATGACATATGCATTTGGGGTAGAAAGATAATTTCTATCCATTGTCACAACCAGAGAAAGCAGAATCACATTCCGAGATATTGTTTGTGAGATGCAACTTAGCAGTGAAAAGTTAATAGATGAAAATTTATTTTTAAGATAACTTTGTTTTCGTAAATCCGAATTGGACATGTGACATATGCATTTGGGGTAGAAAAATAAGTTGTATCTATTGTGATAACAAGAGAATGTTGAATCACATTCCGATATATAGTTTGTGAGATTCAACTTGGCGGTGACAAGTGAAAAGTTGAAAATCTATTTTTAGCATAACTTTGTTTCTGTATATCAGAATCGGACGTATGACATATGCATTTGGAGTAGAAAAATAGTTTCTATCCATTTAGACCACCAGAGAAAGCAGAATCACATTCCGAGATATAGATTGTGAGATGCAACATGGCGGTGACAAATGAATAGTTGAAAAACTATTTTTAGCATAACTTTGTTTCTGTATATCAGAATCGGACGTATGACATGTGCATTTGGGGTAGAAAAATAAGTTCTATCCATTGTGACTACCAAAAAATGGAGAATCACATTCGGAGCAATAGTTTGTGAGATGCAACTTGGCGGTGACAAGTGAATAGTTGAAAATTTATTTTTAGCATAACTTTGTTTCCATATATCAGAATCAGACGTATGACATATGCATTTGGGGTAGAAAAAAAATTTCTATACATTTTGACAACGAGAGAAAGCAGAATCACATTCCGAGATATAGTTTGTGAGATGCAACTTGGCGGTGACAAGTGAATAGTTGAAAATCTATTTTTAAGATAACCTTGTTTTCGTAAATCCGAATTGGACGTGTGACATATGCATTTGGGGTAGAAAAATAAGATCTATCTATTGTGATAACAAGACATAGATGAATCACATTCTGAGATATATTTTGTGAGATGTAACTTGGCGGTGACAAGTGAAAAGTTGAATATCTATTTTTAGCATTCCTTTGTTTCCGTATATCCGAATCGGACGTATGACATAAGCATTTGGGGTATAAAAATAATTTTTATCCATTGTGACAACCCGAGAAAGCATAATCACATTCCGAGATATAGTTTGTGAGATGCAACTTGGATGTGACAAGTGAATAGTTGAAAATCTATTTTTAGCATACCTTTGTTTCCGTATATCCGAATCGGACGTATGACAAATGCATTTGGGGTAGAAAAATAATTTCTATCCATTGTGACAACCAGAGAAAGAAGAATCACATTCCGAGATATAGTTTGTGAGAAATAGTTTGTGAGATGCAACTTGGTGGTGACAAATGAATAGTTGAAAAACTATTTTTAGCATAACATTGTTTCTGTATATCAGAATCGGACGTATGACATGTGCATTTGGGGTAGAAAAATAAGTTCTATCCATTGTGACTACCAAAAAATGGAGAATCACATTCGGAGCAATAGTTTGTGAGATGCAACTTGGCAGTGACAGGTGAAAAGTTGAAAATCGATTTTTAGCATAACTTTGTTTCCGAATATCAGAATCAGACGTATGACATATGCATTTGGGGTAGAAAAATAAGTTCTATCTATTGTGATAACCAGACAAATAAGAATCACATTCCGAGATATAGTTTGTGAGATGCAACTTGGCGGTGACAAGTGAATAGTTGAAAATCTATTTTTAGCATACTTTTGTTTTCGTATATCAGAATCAGACGTATGACATATGCATTTGGGGTAGAAAGATAATTTCCATCCATTGTCACAACCAGAGAAAGCAGAATCACATTCCGAGATATTGTTTGTGAGATGCAACTTAGCAGTGAAAAGTGAATAGATGAAAATTTATTTTTAAGATAACTTTGTTTTCGTAAATCCGAATTGGACATGTGACATATGCATTTGGGGAAGAAAAATAAGTTGTATCTATTGTGATAACAAGAGAATGTTGAATCACATTCCGATATATAGTTTGTGAGATTCAACTTGGCGGTGACAAGTGAAAAGTTGAAAATCTATTTTTAGCATAACTTTGTTTCCATATATCAGAATTGGACGTATGACATATGCATTTGGGGTAGAAAAATAAGTTCTATCCATTGTCACATCCAGAAAAAGCAGAATCACATTCCGAGCTATAGTTTGTGAGATGCAACTTGGCAGTAAGAAGTGAATAGTTGAAATTTTTTTTTAAGCATACCGTTGTTTCGTATATCCGAATCGGACGTATGATAAATGCATTTGGGGTAGAAAAATAATTTCTATCCATTGTGACAACCAGAGAAAGAAGAATCACATTCCGAGATATAGTTTGTGAGATGCAACTTGGCGGTGAAAAGTGAACAGTTGAAAATCAATTTTTAGCTTATATTTGTTTCCGTTTATCAGAATTGGACGTGTCACATATGCATTAGGTGTAGAAAATTAATTTAAATCCATTGGGACAACCATAGAAATCAGAATCACATTCTAAGCTATAGTTTGTGAGATGCAACTTGGCGGTGACAAGTGAATAGTTGAAAATCTATTTTTAGCATAACTTTGTTTCTGTATATCAGAATCGGACGTATGACATATGCATTTGGAGTAGAAAAATAATTTCTATCCATTTAGACAACCAGAGAAAGCAGAATCACATTCCAAGATATAGATTGTGAGATGCAACTTGGCGGTGACAAATGAATAGTTGAAAAACTATTTTTAGCATAACTTTGTTTCTGTATATCAGAATCGGACGTATGACATGTGAATTTGGGGTAGAAAAATAAGTTCTATCCATTGTGACTACCAGAAAATGGAGAATCACATTCTGAGCAATAGTTTGTGAGATGCAACTTGGCGGTGACAAGTGAATAGTTGAAAATTTATTTTTAGCATAACTTTGTTTCCATATATCAGAATCAGACGTATGACATATGCATTTGTGGTAGAAAAAAAATTTCTATACATTTTGACAACGAGAGAAAGCAGAATCACATTCCGAGATATAGTTTGTGAGATGCAACTTGGCGGTGACAAGTGAATAGTTGAAAATCTATTTTTAAGATAACCTTGTTTTCGTAAATCCGAATTGGACGTGTGACATATGCATTTGCGGTAGAAAAATAAGATCTATCTATTGTGATAACAAGAGATAGATGAATCACATTCCGAGATATAGTTTGTGAGATGCAACTTGGCGGTGACAAGTGAAAAGTTGAAAATCTATTTTTAGCATTCCTTTGTTTCCGTATATCCGAATCGGACGTATGACATAAGCATTTGGGGTATAAAAATAATTTTTATCCATTGTGACAACCCGAGAAAGCAGAATCACATTCCGAGATATAGTTTGTGAGATGCAACTTGGCAGTGAAAAGTGAATAGTTGAAAATCTATTTTTAAGATAACTTTGTTTTCGTAAATCCGAATTGGACGTGTGACATATGCTTTTGGGGTAGAAAAACAATTTAAATCCATTGGGACGACCAGAGAAATTAGAATCACATTCCAAGCTATAGTTTGTAATATGCAACTTGGCGGTGACAAGTGAATAGTTGAAAATCTATTTTTAGCATACCTTTGTTTTCGTATATTCGAATCGGACGTATGATATATGCATTTGGGGTATAAAAATAATTTCTATCCATTGTGACAACCAGAGAAAGCAGAATCACATTCCGAGATATAGTTTGTGAGATGCAACTTGGCGGTGAAAAGTGAATAGTTGAAAATCTATTTTAAGCATATATTTGTTTCCGTATATCAGAATTGGACGTGTGACATATGCATTAGGTGTAGAAAATTAATTTAAATCCATTGGGACAACCAGGGAAATCAGAATCACATTCCAAGCTATAATTTGTGATATGCAACTTGGCGTTGACAAGTGAATAGTTGAAAATCTATTTTTAGCATAACTTTGTTTCTGTATATCAGAATCGGACGTATGACATATGCATTTGGAGTAGAAAAATAATTTCTATCCACTGTGATAACTATACAAATAAGAATCACATTCCGAGATATAGTTTGTGAGATGCAACTTGGAGGTGAAAAGTGAAAAGTTGAAAATCGATTTTTATCATAACTTTGTTTCCGTATATCAGAATCGGACTTATAACAAATGTATTTAGGGTAGAAAAATTAGTTTTATCCATTGTGATAACCAGAGACAGCAGAATCACATTCCGAGATATAGTTTGTGAGGTGCAACTTGGCGGTGAAAAGTGAACATTTGAAAATCTATTTTTAGCTTAAATTTGTTTCCGTATATCAGAATTGGACGAGTGACATATGCATTTTTCGTAGAAAAATAAGTTCTATCCATTGTGAGAATCAGATAAAGCAGAATCACATTCCGAGATATAGTTTGTGAGTTGCAACTTGGCAGTGAAAAGTTAATAGTTTAAAATCTATTTTTAGCATAACTTTGTTTCTGTATATCAGAATCGGACGTGTGACATATGCATTTGGGGTAGAAAAATAAGTTCTATCTATTGTGATAACCAGAAAAAGCAGAATCACATTCCGAGATATAGTTAGTGAGATGTAACTTGGTGGTGAAAAGTGAACAGTTGAAAATCTATTTTTAGCATAAATTTGTTTCGGTATATAAGAATTGGACGTGTGACATATGCATTTGGGTTAGAAAAATAATTTAAATCCATCGGGACAACCAGAGATAGCAGAATCACATTCCGAGATATAGTTTGTGAGATGCAACTTGGCGGTGAAAAGTGAAAAGTTGAAAATCTCTATTTTTAGTATAACTTTGTTTCCGTATATCAGAATCGGACGTATGACATTTGCATTAGGGGTATAAAAATAAGTTCTTTCAATTGTGATAACCAGAGTTATAAGAATCACATTCCGAGATATAGTTTGTGAGATGCAAATTGACGGTGAAAAGTGAACAGTTGAAAATCTATTTTTAGCATAAATTTGTTTCCCTATATCAGAATCGGACGTATGACATATGCATTTGGGGTACAAAAATAAGTTCTATCTATTGTGATAACCAGATAAATAAGAATCACATTCCAAGATATAGTTTGTGAGATGCAACTTGGCGTTGTCAGGTGAACAGTTGAAAATCTATTTTTAGCATAACTTTGTTTCCGTATATCAGAATCGGACGTATGACATATGCATTTGGGGTAGAAAAATAAATTCTAGCCAATGTGACAACTAGAGAAATCAGAATCACATTTCGAACTATAGTTTGTGAGTTGCAACTTGGCAGTGAAAAGTGAACAATTTAAAATCTATTTTTAGCATAACTTTGTTTCCGTATATCAGAATCAGACGTATGACATATGAATTTGGGGTAGAAGAATAATTTCTATCCATTGTGACTATCAGAAAAATCAGAATAACATTCCGAGATATAGTTTGTGAGTTGCAACTTGGCGGTGTCAAGTGAATAGTTGAAAATCTATTTTTAGCATAATTTTGTTTCCTTATATCAGAATCGGACGTATGACATATGTATTTGGGGTAGAAAAATATGTTCTATCCATTCTGATTTCAAAAGAAATCTGAATCACATTCCGAGATATAGTTTGTGAGATGCAACTTGGCGGTGAAAAGTGAACATTTGAAAATCTATTTTTAGCATAAATTTGTTTCCGTATATCAGAATTGGACGTCTGACATATGTAATTGGCGTAGAAAAATAATTTCTATACATTGTGACAACTAGAGAAAGCAGAATCACATTCCGAGATATAGTTTGTGAGATGCAACTTGGCGGTGAAAAGTGAAAAGTTGAAAATCTATTTTTAGAATATATTTGTTTCCGTATATCAGAATTGGACGTGTGACATATGCATTAGGTGTAGAAAATTAATTTAAATCCATTGGGACAACCAGAGAAATCAGAATCACATTCCAAGCTATAGTTTGTGAGATGCAACTTGGCAGTGACAAGTGAATAGTAGAAAATCTTCTTTCTATAGTTGTCACAATGGATAGAACTTATTTTACTACCCCAAATGCATATGTCATACATCCGATTCTGATATATGTAAACAAAGTTATGCTAAAAATAAATTTTCAACTCTTCACTTGTCACCGCCAAGTTGCATCTCACAAACTATATCTCGGAATGTGATTCTGCTTTCTCTGGTTGTCAAAATGGATAGAAATTATTTTTCTACTCCAAATGCATATGTCATACGTCCGATTCTGATATACAGAAACATAGTTATGATAAAAATAGATTTTCAACTATTCACTTGTCAATGCCAAGTTGCATCTCACAAACTATAGCTTGGAATGTGATTCTGATTTCTATGGTTGTCCCAATGGATTTAAATTAATTTTCTACACCTAATGCATATGTCACACGTCCAATTCTGATATACGGAAACAAATATATTCTAAAAATAGATTTTCAACTTTTCACTTTTCACCGCCAAGTTGCATTTCACATACTATATCTCGGAATGTGATTCTGCTTTCTCTAGTTGTCACAATGTATAGAAATTATTTTTCTAAGCCAATTACATATGTCAGACGTCCAATTCTGATATACGGAAACAAATTTATGCTAAAAATAGATTTTCAAATGTTCACTTTTCACCGCCAAGTTGCATCTCACAAACTATATCTCGGAATGTGATTCAGATTTCTTTTTTAATCAGAATGGATAGAACATATTTTTCTACCCCAAATACATATGTCATACGTCCGATTCTGATATAAGGAAACAAAATTATGCTAAAAATAGATTTTCAACTATTCACTTGACACCGCCAAGTTGCAACTCACAAACTATATCTCGGAATGTGATTCTGATTTTTATGGTAGTCACAATGGATAGAAATTATTTTTCTACCCCAAATTCATATGTCATACGTCTGATTCTGATATACGGAAACAAAGTTATGCTAAAAATAGATTTTAAATTGTTCACTTTTCACTGCCAAGTTGCAACTCACAAACTATAGTTCGAAATGTGATTCTGCTTTCTCTAGTTGTCACATTGGCTAGAATTTATTTTTCTACCCCAAATGCATATGTCATACGTCCGATTCTGATATACGGAAACAAAGTTATGCTAAAAATAGATTTTCAACTGTTCACCTGACAACGCCAAGTTGCATCTCACAAACTATATCTCGGAATGTGATTCTTATTTATCTGGTTATCACAATAGATAGAACTTATTTTTGTACCCCAAATGCATATGTCATACGTCCGATTCTGATATAGGGAAACAAATTTATGCTAAAAATAGATTTCAACTGTTCACTTTTCACCGTCAATTTGCATCTCACAAACTATATCTCGGAATGTGATTCTTATAACTCTGGTTATCACAATTGAAAGAACTTATTTTTATACCCCTAATGCAAATGTCATACGTCCGATTCTGATATACGGAAACAAAGTTATACTAAAAATAGAGATTTTCAACTTTTCACTTTTCACCGCCAAGTTGCATCTCACAAACTATATCTCGGAATGTGATTCTGCTATCTCTGGTTTTCCCAATGGATTTAAATTATTTTTCTAACCCAAATGCATATGTCACACGTCCAATTCTTATATACGGAAACAGATTTATGCTAAAAATAGATTTTCAACTGTTCACTTTTCTCCGCCAAGTTGCATCTCACAAACTATATCTCGGAATGTGATTCTGCTTTCTCTGGTTGTGACAATGGATAGAAATTATTTTTCTACCCCAAATGCATATGTCATACGTCCGATTCTGATATACGGAAACAAAGGTATGCTAAAAATAGATTTTCGACTATTCACTTGTGACCGCCATGTTGCATCTCACAAACTACATCTCGAAATGTGATTCTTATTTCTATGGTTATCACAATAGATAGAACTTATTTTTCTACCCCAAATGCATATGTCATACGTCTGATTCTGATATACAGAAACAAAGTTATGCTAAAAATAGATTTTAAATTGTTCACCTTTCACTGCCAAGTTGCATCTCACAAAATATAACTTGGAATGTGATTCTGCTTTCTCTGGTTATCACAATGGATAGAACTTATTTTTCTACGCCAAATGCATATGTCACACGTCCAATTATGATATACGGAAACTAATTTATGCTAAAAATAGATTTTCAACTATTCACTTTTCACCGCCAAGTTGCATCTCACAAACTATAGCTTGGAAAATAATTCTGATTTTTATGGTTGTCCCAATGGATTTAAATTACTTTTATACCCCAAATGCATATGTCACACGTCCAATTTTGATATACGGAAACAAATTTATGCTAAAAATAAATTTTCTACTGTTCACTTTTCACCGCCAAGTTGCATCTCACAAACTATATCATGGAATGTGATTCTACTTTCTCTAGTTGTCACAATGGATAGAAATTATTTTTCTACCCCAAATGCATATGTCATACGTCCGATTCTGATATATGGAAACAAAGGTATGCTAAAAGTAGATTTAAAACTGTTCACTTTTCACCGCCAAGTTGCATCTCACAAACTATATCTCGGAATGTGATTCTGCTTTCTCTTGTTATCACAATGGATAGAACTTATTTTTCTACCCCATATGCATATGTCATACGTCCAATTCTGATATACGGAAACAAAGTTATGCTAAAAATCGATTTTCAACTTTTCAATCTTCACCGTCAATTTGCATCTCACAAACTATATCTCGGAATGTGATTCTTATAACACTGGTTATCACAATTGAAAGAACCTATTTTTATACCCCTAATGCATATGTCATACGTCCGATTATGATATACGGAAACAAAGTTATGCAAAAAATAGAGATTTTCAACTTTTCACTTTTCACCGCCAAGTTGCATCTCACAAACTATATCTCGGAATGTGATTCTGCTATCTCTGTTTGTCCCAATGGATTTAAATTATTTTTCTAACCCAAATTCATATGTCACACGTCCAATTCTTATATACGGAAACAAATTTACGCTAAAAATAGATTTTCAACTCTTTACTTTTCTCCGCCAAGTTGCATCTCACAAACTATATCTCGGAATGTGATTCTGCTTTCTCTGGTTGTGACAATGGATAGAAATTATTTTTCTACCCCAAATGCATATGTCATACGTCCGATTCTGATATACGGAAACAAAGGTATGCTAAAAATAGATTTTCGACTATTCACTTGTCACTGCCAAGTTGCATCTCACAAACTATATCTCGAAATGTGATTCTTATTTCTCTGGTTATCACAATAGATAGAACTTATTTTTCTACCCCAAATGCATATGTTATACGTCCGATTCTGATATACGGAAACAAAGTTATGCTAAACATAGATTTTCAACTATTCACTTTTCACTGCCAAGTTGCAACTCACAAACTATATCTCGGAATGTGATTCTTATTTCTCTGGTTATCACAATGGATATAACTTATTTTTCTACCCCAAATGCATATGTCACACGTCCAATTATGATATACGGAAACTAATTTATGCTAAAAATAGATTTTCAACTATTCACTTTTCACCGCCAAGTTGCATCTCACAAACTATATCTCGGATTGTGATTCTTCTTTCTCTGGTTGTCACAATGGATAGAAATTATTTTTCTACCCCAAATGCATATGTCATACGTCCGATTCTGATATACGGACACAAAGGTGTGCTATAAATAGATTTTCAACTATTCACTTGTCACCGCCAAGTTGCATCTCACAAACTATATCTCGAAATGTGATTCTTATTTCTCTGGTTATCACAATAGATAGAAGTTATTTTTCTACCCCAAATTCATATGTCATACGTCTGATTCTGATATACGGAAACAAAGTTATGCTAAAAATAGATTTTAAATTGTTCACCTTTCCCTGCCAAGTTGCAACTCACAAACTATATCTCGGAATGTGATTCTGCTTTCTCTGGTTATCACAATGGATAGAACTTATATTTCTACACCAAATGCATATGTCACACGTCCAATTCTGATATGCCGAAACAAATTTATGCTAAAAATAGATTTTCAACTATTCACTTTTCACCGCCAAGTTGCATCTCACAAACTATATCTCGGAATGTGATTCTGCGTTATCTGGTTATCACAATGGATAGAACTTATTTTTCTACCCCAAATGCATATGTCAGACGCCCGATTCTGATATACGAAGACAAAGTTATGCTAAAAATCGATTTTCAACTTTTTACTTTTAACCGCCAAGTTGCATCTCATAACCTATATCTCGGAATGTGATTCTGCTTTCTCTAGTTGTCACAATGGATAGAACATATTTTTCTCCCCCAAATGCATATGTCATACGTTCAATTCTGATATATGGAAACAAAGTTATGCTAAAAATAAATTTTCAACTATTCACTTGTCACTATCAAGTTGCATCTCACAAACTACAGCTCGGAATGTGATTCTACTTTCTCTAGAAGTCACAATGGATAGAACTTATTTCTCTACCCCAGATGCATATGTTATACGTCCAATTCTGATATACGGAAACAAAGTTATGCAAAAAATAGATTTTCAACTATTCATTTGTCTCCGTCAAGTTGCATCTCACAAACTATAGCTTGGAATGTGAATCTGATTTCCCTGATTATCACAACGGATTTAAATTGTTTTTCTACCCCAAATGCATATGTCACACGTCCAATTCTGATATACGGAAACAAAGTTATGCTAAAAATAAATTTTCAACTATTCACTTGTCACTACCAAGTTGCATCTCACAAACTATATCTCGGAATGTGATTCTGCTTTCTCTGGAAGTCACAATGGATGGAACTTATTTTTCTACCCCATATGCATATGTCATACGTCCGATTCTGATATACGGAAACAAAGTTATGCAAAAAATAGATTTTCAACTATTCATTTGTCACCGTCAAGTTGCATCTCACAAACTATAACTTGGAATGTGATTCTGATTTCTTTGATTATCACAACGGATTTAAATTATTTTTCTACCCCAAATGCATATGTCACACGTCCGATTCTGATATACGGAAACAAAGGTATGCTAAAAATAGATTTTCAACTATTCACTTGTCACTGCCAAGTTGCATCTCATAAACTATATCTCAGAATGTGATTCTTATTTCTCTGCTTATCACAATAGATAGAACTTATTTTTATACCCCAAATGCATATGTTATACGTCCGATTCTGATATACGGAAACAAAGTTATGCTAAACATAGATTTTCAACTATTCACTTTTCACTGCCAAGTTGCAACTCACAAACTATATCTCGGAATGTGATTCTTGTTTCTCTGGTTATCACAATGGATATAACTTATTTTTCTACCCCAAATGCATATGTCACACGTCCAATTATGATATACGGAAACTAATTTATGCTAAAAATAGATTTTCAACTATTCACTTTTCACCGCCAAGTTGCATCTCACAAACTATATCTCGGAATGTGATTCTTCTTTCTCTGGTTGTCACAATGGATAGAAATTATTTTTCTACCCCAAATGCATATGTCATACGTCCGATTCTGATATACGGACAAAAAGGTGTGCTATAAATAGATTTTCAACTATTCACTTGTCACCGCCAAGTTGCATCTCACAAACTATATCTCGAAATGTGATTCTTATTTCTCTGGTTATGACAATAGATAGAACTTATTTTTCTACCCCAAATTCATATGTCATAAGTCCGATTCTGATATACGGAATCAAATTTACGCTAAAAATAGATTTTCAACTGTTCACTTTTCACCGCCAAGTTGCATCTCATAAACTATTTCTCGGAATGTGATTCTTCTTTCTCTGGTTGTCACAATGGATATAAATTATTTTTCTACCCCAAATGCATATGTCATAGATCCGATTCTGATATTCGGAAACAAAGGTATGCTAAAAATAGATTTTCAACTATTTACTTGTCAACGCCAAGTTGCATCTCACAAACTATATCTCAGAATGTGATTCTTATTTGTCTGGTCATCGCAATAGATAGAACTTATTTTTATACCCCAAATGCATATGTCATACGTCCGATTCTGATATACGAAAACTAAGTTATGCAAAAAATAGATTTTAAATTGTTCATTTTCACTGCCAAGTTGCAACTCACAAACTATAGCTTGGAATGTGATTCTGCTTTTTCTGGTAGTCACAATGGATAGAACTTATTTTTGTACCCGAAATGCATGTCATACGTCCAATTTTGTTATACAGAAACAAAGTTATGCTAACAATAGATTTTCAACTATTCACTTTTCACCGCCAAGTTGCATCTAACAAACTATATCTCGGAATGTGATTCTGCTTTCTCTGGTTTTCACAATGGATAGAACTTATTTTTCAATGCCAAGTGAATATGTCACACGTCCAATTATGATATACGGAAACAAATTTATGCTAAAAATAGATTTTCAACTATTCACTTTTCACCGCCAAGTTGCATCTCACAAACTATATCTCAGAATGTGATTCTGCTTTCTCTGGTTGTCACAATGGATAGAAATTATTTTTCTACCCCAAATGCATATGTCATAGATCCGATTCTGATATACGGAAACAAAGGTATGCTAAAAATAGATTTTCAACTATTTACTTGTCACCGCCAAGTTGCATCTCACAAACTATATCTCAGAATGTGATTCTTATTTGTCTGGTCATCGCAATAGATAGAACTTATTTTTATACCCCAAATGCATATGTCATACGTCCGATTCTGATATACGGAAACAAAGTTATGCTAAAAATAGATTTTAAATTGTTCATTTTCACTGCCAAGTTGCAACTCACAAACTATAGCTTGGAATGTGATTCTGCATTTTATGGTAGTCACAATGGATAGAACTTATTTTTGTACCCAAAATGCATATGTCATACGTCCAATTCTGTTATACAGAAACAAAGTTATGCTAAAAATAGATTTTCAACTATTCACTTTTCACCGCCAAGTTGCATCTCACAAACTATATCTCGGAATGTGATTCTGCTTTCTCTGGTTTTCACAATGGATAGAACTTATTTTTCAACGCCAAATGAATATGTCACACGTCCAATTATGATATACGGAAACAAATTTATGCTAAAAATAGATTTTCAACTATTCACTTTTCACCGCCAAGTTGCATCTCTCAAACTATATCTCAGAATGTGATTCTGCTTTCTCTGGTTGTCACAATGGATAGAAATTATTTTTCTACCCCAAATGCATATGTCATAGATCCGATTCTGATATACGAAAACAAAGGTATGCTAAAAATAGATTTTCAACTATTTACTTGTCACCGCCAAGTTGCATCTCACAAACTATATCTCGAAATGTGATTCTTATTTCTCTGGTTATGACAATAGATAGAACTTATTTTTCTACCCCAAATTCATATGTCATAAGTCCGATTCTGATATACGGAATCAAATTTACGCTAAAAATAGATTTTCAACTGTTCACTTTTCACCGCCAAGTTGCATCTCATAAACTATTTCTCGGAATGTGATTCTGCTTTCTCTGGTTGTCACAATGGATAAAAATTATTTTTCTACCCGAAATGCATATGTCATACGTCCAATTCTGTTATACGGAAACAAAGTTATGCTAAAAATAGATTTTCAACTATTCACTTTTCACCGCCAAGTTGCATCTCACAAACTATATCTCGGATTGTGATTCTGCTTTCTCTGGTTTTCACAATGGATAGAACTTTTTTTTCAACGCCAAATGAATATGTCACACGCCCAATTATGATATACGGAAACAAATTTATGCTAAAAATAGATTTTCAACTATTCACTTTTCACCGCCAAGTTGCATCTCACAAACTATATCTCAGAATGTGATTCTGCTTTCTCTGGTTGTCACAATGGATAGGAATTATTTTTCTACCCCGAATGCATATGTCATAGATCCGATTCTGATATACGGAAACAAAGGTATGCTAAAAATAGATTTTCAACTATTTACTTGTCACCGCCAAGTTGCATCTCACAAACTATATCTCAGAATGTGATTCTTATTTGTCTGGTCATCGCAATAGATAGAACTTATTTTTATACCCCAAATGCATATGTCATACCTCCGATTCTGATATACGGAAACAAAGTTATGCTAAAAATAGATTTTAAATTGTTCATTTTCACTACCAAGTTGCAACTCACAAACTATAGCTTGGAATGTGATTCTGCTTTTTCTGGTAGTCACAATGGATAGAACTTATTTTTGTACCCGAAATGCATATGTCATACGTCCAATTCTGTTATACGGAAACAAAGTTATGCTAAAAATAGATTTTCAACTATTCACTTTTCACTGCCAAGTTGCAACTCACAAACTATATCTCGGAATGTGATTCTTATTTCTCTGGTTATCACAATGGATATAACTTATTTTTCTACCCCAAATGCATATGTCACACGTCCAATTATGATATACGGAAACTAATTTATGCTAAAAATAGATTTTCAACTATTCACTTTTCACTGCCAAGTTGCATCTCACAAACTATATCTCGGAATGTGATTCTTCTTTCTCTGGTTGTCACAATGGATAGAAATTATTTTTATACCCCAAATGCATATGTCATACGTCCGATTCTGATATACGGACACAAAGGTGTGCTAAAAATAGATTTTCAACCATTCACTTGTCACCGCCAAGTTGCATCTCACAAACTATATCTCGAAATGTGATTCTTATTTCTCTGGTTATGACAATAGATAGAACTTATTTTTCTACCCCAAATTCATATGTCATAAGTCCGATTCTGATATACGGAATCAAATTTACGCTAAAAATAGATTTTCAACTATTCACTTTTCACCGCCTAGTTGCATCTCACAAACTATTTCTCGGAATGTGATTCTGCTCTCTTTGGTTGTCACAATGGATAGAAATTATTTTTCTACCCCAAATGCATATGTCATAGATCCGATTCTGATATACGGAAACAAAGGTATGCTAAAAATAGATTTTCAACTATTTACTTGTCACCGCCAAGTTGCATCTCACAAACTATATCTCGGAATGTGATTCTTATTTGTCTGGTCATCGCAATATATAGAACTTATTTTTATACCCCAAATGCATATTTCATACGTCCGATTCTGATATACGGAAACAAAGTTATGCTAAAAATAGATTTTAAATTGTTCATGTTCACTGCCAAGTTGCAACTCACAAACTATAGCTTGGAATGTGATTCTGCTTTTTCTGGTAGTCACAATGGATAGAACTTATTTTTGTACCCGAAATGCATATGTCATACGTCCAATTCTGTTATACGGAAACAAAGTTATGCTAAAAATAGATTTTCAACTATTCACTTTTCACCGCCAAGTTGCATCTCACAAACTATATCTCAGAATGTGATTCTGCTTTCTCTGGTTTTCACAATGGATAGAACTTATTTTTCAATGCCAAGTGAATATGTCACACGTCCAATTATGATATACGGAAACAAATTTATGCTAAAAATAGATTTTCAACTATTCACTTTTCACCGCCAAGTTGCATCTCACAAACTATATCTCAGAATGTGATTCTGCTTTCTCTGGTTATCACAATGGATAGAACTTATTTTTCTACCCTAAATGCATATGTCATACGTCTGATTCAGATATACGGAAACAAAGGTATGCTAAAAATAGATTTTCAACTATTCACTTGTCACCGCCAAGTTGCATCTCACAAACTATATCTCAGAATGTGATTCTTGTAACATCCCTCCTTTCAGCACCTTGCTTAGGTAGACATAGGATTATATATATATATGTGATTATATTTTTATTGATATTAGAATGCTATATGTTTAATAATTTCTTTGAAAACAAGTTAATCTAGTTAGTTTCAAAGTTGTCCATGTTTAAAGTCTAGCCGTGATCGGGTAATGTATCGTCTTAGAATTTTAATTAGAATTGGTCTAAGTGACCACCTAACCTATTAGATTTTATAATGCTTTATTGATGTTGAGTTTTGAGGATAGAAAGTTATTATCTTAGTGTTATACTATGATAAATAACTTAGTTAAAATTTTTAGAAAAGTGGTAGTGTTAATGTACCTTTGAACTGGATTGCCCGAGAGTGCCCGTAATCTTTCTGTTAGTTTTTTGAGTTCTTGAACTATCATCTAGACTCTCGTAGACATTGTTTAAGATTGTATTAGGGTGTCTTAGAGCACAAGAAAAACACATCCATGCACTACAACAATTGCCCAAACCAAATGCCACACCATACACTTAAAATTTTGCTAAATGCCTAATCCTTGTTTAATTCTTAATGACACCCCAACCCATAATATCTTCCCCCACTAACTCATCCCGAACACTTATATATATAGCCTTAAGGGGAGGGGGTTGAAATTGTCACACTCTCACTCTCACACCTCCTCACCAACACCACCTTCACTCACCTTCTCTTCTTCTCCCCAACTCACGTTGGCACCAAAGAGGGAGGAGAAAACCTCCATCTTCTCCACCAAAAATCACATGCAAGCCACCAAAGCTCTTCCCCAAGGTATGGTGATCATGTTTATGTTCCCATTTCTTCAATCTCTAGGTTCTTTATAGGTTATTTCTCCTCTTGATCACCAATGACTTAGGTGAAATTCTAGAATGAGTTGTTTGTAACTTTGTTCTATTATCTTCTCTAGATTTTCATCCAAGGAGGTAGTCAACCATTTCAAGGTATGATGAATCCATTTTTGATCTCTGATTGTAGAAAAAATGTCATGCAAACACTGTTTTGGGGGTTACAAAAATTCTGCTCTAAGTGTAGTTAGTGAAATGAAGCTAGATTGTTGTTGTTAGGTGTTGTAGTTGAGTTCTAGACTTCCAATTGAGCTAAAAATGGTTGTGGCTATGCTAAATTATCATTTCATGTTGGAGAGCTTTCTGTTTGCAGGTTGGAGCTGCTGAAAAATGTGGATTAAGGGTCCCTAAACTCTAACCCACTTCCTTATGTTGTTGTTAGGTTATGAAGAGTGTTTTAGGTGTTGTGTTTGTTCTAGGGTGTTTAGGATTGAAAAATCTTGCATGTGTTATAAGCTTTGTTTAACACATTGAACTCATGATTTTTAACTCATTCCAAAGGTTAGAACTCGAAAATGTTGAAGGCTAAGAAGTCATGCAAATTCGGTCCCAAGTGTCCAAGAGTTAAGGAAACCCTAATACCTTAATTCCTTGATAACTTGAGTTCCTAACGTCCAAATTTTGCGTATAAAATATGCATGTGTTCATATTTTAAATTCCTAGCTAAATATCATTCTTTAAGGGACAAAAAAAAATTCAAAATCCTCACTGTTTAAAGGGAAACACGATAACAGTCCCTAGTTGGCACTCCAAACTATCTAATTTTTGACTATATGTTAGCTTATATTTCAAATTGCCTTATGGTTTATAAATTCTGAGATTTTTCTAAAGCGAATCCGAGCTTCCTACATCAAATTCTGAGTTTTAAACCAACAATGTCTCTGAAAATCTCTTCGTGCCTAATCGAGATCTTAGTTATGTCCAAATTAAATATTTGGGAATGTTCTAATGTCTAGAACCCCACTAAGGTGTTTTCTTTACAATCCGAATAAACTTACTGATATCGAAATTAACTGTTTACGACCTAACCAGGTACTCGGCAATCGGGAAAACGGCAACAAAGGAACATTAAGTTCAGTAAGGGTAAAGGTATGGAGAGAAGTGTCTTTATATAGGTGCTTAGAAATGATGCCAAAGATATTCGTGCATCTCTAAGCTAGGCCATGTGCGGATATAGTCGAATACTAATTCTGTGGCCGCGAACAATTGAGTAGCGAGACTTAGTTGTTCATAAATTGATTTAACTCTAAATTATGATGGATATGTTTGGTTGAAGTGCTTCAATGGAATTGAATGATTATGTTTGTTGATGTGAATGATGATTATGACTGAAAGTTTGATTATGAAAGTACTGATTTAACTGAATATTCTATTGAATTTTGAACTGTGACATATTGTTGAGTTGACTATTGAACTGTCATCAAACATTCTCATGGCATAGCATATGAGCATTCTTGATGAAACTTAAAGAATGAAAGTTTTGCTTATGAAAGATTTGACAAAGGATGAAGGGGAAATATTTTTATGAATGTTATCAGAATTGGCGTATTTTTACAGTTATTAGAAAACCCATTTGATTAATAAGCCAGTGAGTTAGAACTTGAAAATATGTTATAACTGAGTTTGAACGAAAAATGTTTTGTTATTACCCTAAAAAGTTTTCCCCTGATTCTTCTTTTAAAAGGATAAAAGCTATGCTTTGTATGAATCGGAAGATTCATGTCACTATGTTTACCGTTTGTAACATAGTCTGCGGGAAGATACGACACTAAGATTGTGTTGAGAACCCAGAGGGGTACCTTGTCTGTGTGTCTTGGTTGAGGGGACATTGTGGGTGGAGATTGATTTGTCAGGAATAGGGTAGCTCCCTTGAGCCGACAGAACTCTTCGCAGTAACTACAGCGACCTCTAACACCCCCTTGAAGGTATCGTGCTCAGGATGATGCAACGGTTATCTTTTCCGACCGGAGGGTATTTCCGGCGCTATTGAGTGCACGATAGTTACATGCCTTTTGGTTACCAATGGTTGGCACGGCGTTGTACTTATCCTGTTCGCTTCCTAAGAATAGAAAATGGTTGGTCGGGCTCGATCAGTCGGTACCATTGTTGTTGATGTATTGTTAGGCGCCCAGTTAGGAGACGTTTTCTCCATGCATTCCTCTACAAAATAGTTGGTCTCACTAGATTAACGAGTGCATTCATCATGACATCATGCTCATACATGTGATTAAATCGTTATATTAATACCTGTATGATATGTTTTATGTTATGACTTTATAAATTGTTGATTGCTTATCTTATATAGAGATGCTTACTCTCCAATCTCACATCACAGGTAGTGATGGACTCAGAGGCTTCTTTTGTGGTTCCTCCTTGTCTAGTAGAGATCATACCTCTCCCGTCGGGGGAGGTTGAGGTGGACCGGTCCAGGGCGGTGTTTAGGGGAGACATAGAAATTCGGTGTTCGTACTTGGATAGGCATAGAGTGATACTCCCCTGCCGCTCCACCGTTCCAGCGGTCTATATCATGCACCTACCAAACGGTTATGAGTTACGACGCACACCTCCTCTTGCTCCTACCAGGTATATTCCGTCTCCTACTGCTCCTCTCGGTCTATCTTCTGGATCCTATCATGCCCAGACACGTAGGGTTGCGCCATTCTGGTGTACACCTAGAACCTCGGCGAGACGTTCTGCTGGGGGACCACCTGTGACCGCGGCTAGTCGTACTGAGTCGACTCGGGGAGTTCAGACTTGTCGATGTACCAGGTGTCTTTCTGTACGGGAGAGTCATATGGATTCACCCGCTATTGCTGTGAGAAAGAATCTGGAGTTTGCTCGCGGATCCTCTTCTCACGGGGTACGTGGGAGGATTCAGGATGACAGGGTTGATATTCGTGGCCCGGTGAAGAGGGCCCGACTATCTCCTCCACCATCATACTCCCCTGCGCCAGCCGAGCCTATGGTTAGGGATGATATTATATATATTTCTAGTGATGAGGAGGATCCAGAGGAAGACCCTGAGGAGGGTAGTTCGGAGGGACAGTAGCAGGAGGATGTTGGGTCGAAATTCTGACGGTCTGTTTGTGCATGGTGCGACGATATAGTTTTCTTTTGGTGCAGTTACTGTGAGTTCAGTGTACACCCAGCCATAGGATCTTTTGCGTGTGTATATGTATGTATATATATCCTATTATGCTGGAGTGTATGTGTGGATGGCATGACTTGGATGATGTACTCTTTTTGGACTATGACGCTTTTTGAACTAATGAAACATATATATAGACATATGTATGTTTAATATGTTATATTTTTGTTTAGTTTATAGTTTAAGTGGTGAGTTATGAGAGAACCGTATGTTCATATGTTATAAAAGAAAAAGAAAAAATTCATACGCTATTTTTCAAAAACAAAAATATAATTTACCAAGATCGTAAACGACGGTCTCGTATGTAATTGTTTTAACGCTAGGAAAAGGGTGTTACAAGAATCGGACGTATGACATGCATTTGGGGTAGAAAAATAATTTCTATCCATTGTGACAACAAGAGAAAGTAGAATCACATTTCGAGATATAGTTTGTGAGATGCAACTTGGCGGTGAAAAGTGAACAGTAGAAAATCTATTTTTAGCATAAATTTGTTTCCGTATATCAGAATTGGACGTGTGATATATGCATTTGGGGTATAAAAGTAATTTAAATCCATTGGGACAACCAGAAAAATCAGAATCATTTTCCAAGATATAGTTTTTGAGATGCAACTTGACGGTGACAAATGAATAGTTGAAAATCAATTTTTTGCATAACTTTGTTTCCATATATCAGAATCGGACGTATGACATATGCATTTGGGGTAGAAAAATAATTTGAATCCATTGGGACAACCACTGTAATCAGAATCACATTCCAAGCTATATTTTGTGAGATGCAACTTGGTAGTGACAAGTGAATAGTTGAAAATTTATTTTTAGCATAACTTTGTTTCCATATATCAGAATTGGACGTATGACATATGCATTTGGGGTATGAAAATAAGTTCTATCCATTGTGACAACTAGAGAAAGCATAATCACATTCCGAGATATAGTTTATGAGATGCAACTTGGCGGTTAAAAGTGAAAAGTTGAAAATCGATTTTTATAATAACTTTGTTTCCGTATATCAGAATCCGGCGTCTGACATATGCATTTGGGGTAGAAAAATAAGTTCTATCCATTGTGGTAACCAGAGAAAGCAGAATCACATTTCGAGATATAGTTTGTGAGATGCAACTAGGCGGTGAAAAGTGAATAGTTGAAAATCTATTTTTAGCATAAATTTGTTTCGGCATATCAGAATTGGACGTGTGACATATGCATTTGGCGTAGAAAAATAATTTCTATCCATTGTCACAACCAGAGAAAGCAGAATCACATTCCGAGATATAGTGTGTGAGTTGCAACTTGGCAGTGAAAGGTGAACAATTTAAAATCTATTTTTAGCATAACTTTGTTTCCGTATATCAGAATCAGACGTATGACATATGCATTTGGGGAAGAAAAATAATTTAAATCCATTTGGACAACCAGAGATAGCAGAATCACATTCCGAGATATAGTTTGTGAGATGCAACTTGGCGGTGAAAATTGAAAAGTTGATAATCGATTTTTAGTATAACTTTGTTTCCGTATATCAGAATTGGACGTGTAACATATGCATTTGGCGAAGAGAAATAAGTTCTATCCATTGTGACAACCAGAGAAAGCAGAATCACATTCCGAGATATAGTTTGTGAGTAGCAACTTGGCAGTGAAAAGTGAAAAGTTTAAAATCTATTTTTAGCATACCTTTGTTTCCGTATATCAGAATCGGACGTATGACATATGCATTTGGGGTAGAAAAATAATTTCTATCCATTGTGACAACCAGAGAAAGAAGAATCACATTCCGAGATATAGTTTGTGAGATGCAACTTGGCGGTGAAAAGTGAATAGTTGAAAATCTATTTTTAGCATAAATTTGTTTCCGTATATCAGAATTCGACGTGTAACATATGCATTTGGCGTAGAAAAATAAGTTCTATCCATTGGGACAACCTGAGAAATCAGACTCACATTCCAAGCTATAGTTTGTGAGATGCATCTTGGCGGTGACAATTGAATAGTTGAAAATCTATTTTTAGCACAACTTTGTTTCCGTATATCAGAATCGGACGTATGACATATGCATTTCGGGTAGAAAAATAATTTATATCCATTCTGACAACAAAAAAAAGCATAATCACATTCTGAGTTATAGTTAGTGAGAAGCAACTTGACAGTGATAAGTAAATAGTTGAAAATTTATTTTTAGCATAACTTTGTTTCCATATATCAGAATCGGACGTATGACATATGCATTTGGGGTAGAAAAATAAGTTCTATCCATTGTGATAACCAGAGAAAGCAGAATCACATTCCGAGATATAGTTTGTGAGTAGCAACTTGGCAGTGAAAAGGGAACAGTTTAAAATCTATTTTTAGCAAAACTTTGTTTTCGTATATCAAAATTAGACGTGTAACATATGCATTTGGCGTAGAAAAATAAGTTTATCCATTGTGACAACCAGAGAAAGCAGGATCACAATCCGATATATAGTTTGAGAGATGCAACTTGGTGGTGATAAGTGAAAAGTTGAAAATCGATTTTTAGAATAACTTTGTTTCCGTATATGAGAATCGGACGTATGACATATGCATTTGGGGTAGAAAAATAAGTTCTATCCATTGTGACAACAATAGAAAGCAGAATCACTTTCCGAGCAATAGTTGGTGAGATGCAACTTGGCGGTGAAAAGTGAATAGTTGAAAATCGATTTTTAGCATAACTTTGTTTCCGTATATCAGAATCGGACGTATGACATTTGCATTTGGGGTAGAAAAATAAGTTCTACCCATTGTGACAACCAGAGAAAGCAGAATCACAATCCGAGATGTAGTTCGTGAGATGCAACTTGGCGGTGAAAAGTGAACAGTTGAAAATCTTTTTTTAGCATTAATTTGCTTCCGTGTATCAGAATTGGACGTGTGACATATGCATTTCGGGTAGAAAAATCATTTCAATCCATTGGGACAACCATAGAAATCAGAATCACATTCCAAGCTATAGTTTGTGATATGCAACTTGGCGGTGACAAGTGAATAGTTGAAAATCTATTTTTAGCATAACTTTATTTCCGTATATCGAAATCGGACGTATGACATACGCATTTCGGGTAGAAAAATATGTTATATCCATTGTGACTACTAGAAAAAGCATAATCACTTTCCGAGCTATAGTTTGTGAGATGCAACTTGGCAGTGACAAGTGAAAAGTTGAAAATTTATTTTTAGCATAACTTTGTTTCCATATATCAGAATCGGACGTATGACATATGCATTTGGGGTTGAAAAATAAGTTCTATCCATTGTGATAACCAAAGAAAGCAGAATCACATTCCGAGATATAGTTTGTGAGATGCAACTCTGCGGTGAAAAGTGAAAAGTTGAAAATCTATTTTAAACATAAATTTGTTTCTGTATATCAGAATTGGACGTGTGACATATGCATTTGGCGTAGAAAAATAAGTTCTATCCATTGTTACAACCAGAGAAAGCAGAATCACATTACGAGATATAGTTTGTGAGATGCAACTTGGCGGTGAAAAGTGAAAAGTTGAAAATCGATTTTTAGAATAACTTTGTTTCCGTATATCAGAATCGGACGTATGACATATGCATTTGGGGTAGAAAAATAAGTTCTATCCATTGTGACAACAATAGAAAGCAGAATCACTTTCCGAGCAATAGTTGGTGAGATGCAACTTGGCGGTGAAAAGTGAATAGTTGAAAATCGATTTTTAGCATAACTTTGTTTCCGTATATCAGAATCGGACGTATGACATATGCATTTGGGGTAGAAAAATAAGTTCTACCCATTGTGACAACCAGAGAAAGCATAATCACATTCCGAGATGTAGTTCGTGAGATGCAACTTGGCAGTGAAAAGTGAAAAGTTTAAAATCTATTTTTAGCATACCTTTGTTTCCGTATATCAGAATCGGACGTATGACATATGCATTTGGGGTAGAAAAATAATTTCTATCCATTGTGACAACCAGAGAAAGAAGAATCACATTCCGAGATATAGTTTGTGAGATGCAACTTGGCGGTGAAAAGTGAATAGTTGAAAATCTATTTTTAGCATAAATTTGTTTCCGTATATCAGAATTGGACGTGTAACATATGCATTTGGCGTAGAAAAATAAGTTCTATCCATTGGGACAACCTGAGAAATCAGACTCACATTCCAAGCTATAGTTTGTGAGATGCATCTTGGCGGTGACAATTGAATAGTTGAAAATCTATTTTTAGCACAACTTTGTTTCCGTATATCAGAATCGGACGTATGACATATGCATTTCGGGTAGAAAAATAATTTATATCCATTCTGACAACAAAAAAAAGCATAATCACATTCTGAGTTATAGTTAGTGAGAAGCAACTTGACAGTGATAAGTAAATAGTTGAAAATTTATTTTTAGCATAACTTTGTTTCCATATATCAGAATCGGACGTATGACATATGCATTTGGGGTAGAAAAATAAGTTCTATCCATTGTGATAACCAGAGAAAGCAGAATCACATTCCGAGATATAGTTTGTGAGTAGCAACTTGGCAGTGAAAAGGGAACAGTTTAAAATCTATTTTTAGCAAAACTTTGTTTCCGTATATCAAAATTAGACGTGTAACATATGCATTTGGCGTAGAAAAATAAGTTTATCCATTGTGACAACCAGAGAAAGCAGGATCACAATCCGATATATAGTTTGAGAGATGCAACTTGGTGGTGATAAGTGAAAAGTTGAAAATCGATTTTTAGAATAACTTTGTTTCCGTATATGAGAATCGGACGTATGACATATGCATTTGGGGTAGAAAAATAAGTTCTATCCATTGTGACAACAATAGAAAGCAGAATCACTTTCCGAGCAATAGTTGGGGAGATGCAACTTGGCGGTGAAAAGTGAATAGTTGAAAATCGATTTTTAGCATAACTTTGTTTCCGTATATCAGAATCGGACGTATGACATTTGCATTTGGGGTAGAAAAATAAGTTCTACCCATTGTGACAACCAGAGAAAGCAGAATCACAATCCGAGATGTAGTTCGTGAGATGCAACTTGGCGGTGAAAAGTGAACAGTTGAAAATCTTTTTTTAGCATTAATTTGCTTCCGTGTATCAGAATTGGACGTGTGACATATGCATTTCGGGTAGAAAAATCATTTCAATCCATTGGGACAACCATAGAAATCAGAATCACATTCCAAGCTATAGTTTGTGATATGCAACTTGGCGGTGACAAGTGAATAGTTGAAAATCTATTTTTAGCATAACTTTATTTCCGTATATCGAAATCGGACGTATGACATACGCATTTCGGGTAGAAAAATAAGTTATATCCATTGTGACTACTAGAAAAAGCATAATCACTTTCCGAGCTATAGTTTGTGAGATGCAACTTGGCAGTGACAAGTGAAAAGTTGAAAATTTATTTTTAGCATAACTTTGTTTCCATATATCAGAATCGGACGTATGACATATGCATTTGGGGTTGAAAAATAAGTTCTATCCATTGTGATAACCAAAGAAAGCAGAATCACATTCCGAGATATAGTTTGTGAGATGCAACTCTGCGGTGAAAAGTGAAAAGTTGAAAATCTATTTTTAACATAAATTTGTTTCTGTATATCAGAATTGGACGTGTGACATATGCATTTGGCGTAGAAAAATAAGTTCTATCCATTGTTACAACCAGAGAAAGCAGAATCACATTACGAGATATAGTTTGTGAGATGCAACTTGGCGGTGAAAAGTGAAAAGTTGAAAATCGATTTTTAGAATAACTTTGTTTCCGTATATCAGAATCGGACGTATGACATATGCATTTGGGGTAGAAAAATAAGTTCTATCCATTGTGACAACAATAGAAAGCAGAATCACTTTCCGAGCAATAGTTGGTGAGATGCAACTTGGCGGTGAAAAGTGAATAGTTGAAAATCGATTTTTAGCATAACTTTGTTTCCGTATATCAGAATCGGACGTATGACATATGCATTTGGGGTAGAAAAATAAGTTCTACCCATTGTGACAACTAGAGAAAGCAGAATCACAATCCGAGATGTAGCCCGTGAGATGCAACTTGGCGGTGAAAAGTGAACAGTTGAAAATATATTTTTAGCATTAATTTGATTCCGTATATCAGAATTGGACGTGTGACATATGCATTTCGGGTAGAAAAATCATTTCAATCCATTGGGACAACCATAGAAATCAGAATCACATTCCAAGCTATAGTTTGTGATATGCAACTTGGCGGTGACAAGTGAATAGTTGAAAATCTATTTTTAGCATAACTTTGTTTCCGTATATCGAAATCGGACGTATGACATATGCATTTCGGGTAGAAAAATAAGTTATATCCATTGTGACTACCAGAAAAAGCATAATCACTTTCCGAGCAATAGTTGGTGAGATGCAACTTGGCAGTGACAAGTGAATAGTTGAAAATCTATTTTTAGCATAACTTTGTTTCCGTATATCAGAATCGGACGTATGACATATGCATTTGGGGTAGAAAAATAAGTTCTACCCATTGTGACAACCAGAGAAAGCATAATCACATTCCGAGATGTAGTTCGTGAGATGCAACTTGGCGGTGAAAAGTGAACAGTTGAAAATCTATTTTTAGCATTAATTTGTTTCCGTATATCAAAATTGGACGTGTGACATATGCATTTGGGGTAGGAAAATCATTTCAATCCATTGGGACAACCAGAGAAATCAGAATCACATTCCAAGCTATAGTTTGTGACATGCAACTTGGCGGTGACAAGTGAATAGTTGAAAATCTATTTTTAGCATAACTTTCTATCCGTATATCAGAATCGGACGTATGACATACGCATTTGGGGTAGAAAAATAAGTTCTATCCATTGTGACTACCAGAAAAAGCATAATCACATTCCGAGCTGTAGTTTGTGAGATGCAACTTGGCAGTGACAAGTGAAAAGTTGAAAATTTATTTTTAGCGTAACTTTGTTTCCATATATCAGAATCTGACGTATGACATATGCATTTGGGGTTGAAAAATAAGTTCTATCCATTGTGATAACCAAAGAAAGCAGAATCACATTCCGAGATATAGTTTGTGAGATGCAACTCTGCGGTGAAAAGTGAAAAGTTGAAAATCTATTTTTAACATAAATTTGTTTCTGTTTATCAGAATTGGACGTGTGACATATGCATTTGGCGTAGAAAAATAAGTTCTATCCATTGTGACAACCAGAGAAAGCAGAATCACATTCCGAGATATAGTTTGTGAGATGCAACTTGGCGGTGAAAAGTGAAAAGTTGAAAATCGATTTTTAGGATAACTTTGTTGCCGAATATCAGAATTGGACGTGTAACACAAGCATTTGGCGTTGAAAAATAAGTTTTTTCCATTGTGACAACCAGAGAAAGTAGAATCACATTCCTAGATATAGTTTGTGAGTTGCAACTTGGTAGTGAAAAGTAAACAGTTTAAAATCTATTTTTAGCATACCTTTGATTCCGTATATGAGAATCGGACGTATGACATATGCATTTGGGGTAGAAAAATAATTTCTATCCATTATCACAACCAGAGAAAGCAGAATCACATTCCGAGATATAGTTAGTGAGATGCAACTTGGTGGTGAAAAGTGAATAGTTGAAAATCTATTTTTAGCATAACTTTGTTTCCGTATATCAGAATCGGACGTATGACATATGCATTTGGGGTAGAAATATAAGTTCTATCCATTGTGACAACAATAGAAAGCAGAATCACTTTCCGAGCAATAGTTGGTGAGATGCAACTTGGCGGTGAAAAGTATTAGTTGAAAATCGATTTTTAGCATAACTTTGTTTCCGTATATAAGAATTGGACGTATGACATATGCATTAGGGGTAGAAAAATAATTTCTATCGATTGTGACAACCAGAGAAAGCAGAATCACATTCGGAGATGTAGTTCGTGAGATGCAACTTGGCGGTGAAAAGTGAACATTTGAAAATCTATTTTTAGCATTAATTTGTTTCCGTATATCAGAATTGGACGTGTGACATATGCATTTGGGGTATAAAAATCATTTCAATCCACTGGGACAACCAGAGAAATCAGAATCAAATTCCAAGCTATAGTTTGTGAGATGCAACTTGGCGGTGACAAGTGAATTGTTGAAAATCTATTTTTTGCATAACTTTGTTTCCGTATATCAGAATCGGACGTATGACATATGCATTTGGGGTAGAAAAATATGTTCTATCCATTTTGACTACCATAAAAAGCATAATCACATTCCGAGCTATAGTTTGTGACATGCAACTTGGCAGTGACAAGTGAAAAGTTGAAAATTTATTTTTAGCATAACTTTGTTTCGATATATCAGAATCGGACGTATGATATATGAATTTGGGGTTGAAAAATAAGTTCTATCCATTGTGATAACCAGAGAAAGCAGAATCACATTCCGAGATATAGTTTGTGAGATGCAACTTGGCGGTGAAAAGTGAAAAGTTGAAAATCTATTTTTAACATAAATTTGTTTCTGTATATCAGAATTGAACGTGTGACATATGCATTTGGCGTAGAAAAATAAGTTCTATCCATTGTGACAACCAGAGTAAGCAGAATCACATTCCGAGATATAGTTTGTGAGTTGCAACTTGGCAGTGAAAAGTGAACAGTTTAAAATCTATTTTTAGCATACATATGTTTCCGTATATCAGAATCGGACGTATGACATATGCATTTGGGGTTGAAAAATAATTTCTATCCATTATCACAACCAGAGAAATCAGAATCACATTCCGAGATATAGTTTGTGAGATGCAACTTGGCGATGAAAAGTGAACAGTTGAAAATCTATTTTTAACATAAATTTATTTCCGTATATCAGAATTGGACGTGTGACATATGCATTTGGCGTATAAAATTAAGTTCTATCCATTGTGACAACTAGAGAAAGCAGAATCACATTCCGAGATTTACTTTGTGAGATGCAACTTGGCGGTGAAAAGTGAAAAGTTGAAAATCGATTTTTAGCATAACTTTGTTGCCTTATATCAGAATTGGACGTGTAACATATGCATTTGGCGTAGAAAAATAAATTTTATCCATTGTGACAACTAGAGAAAGCAGAATCACATTCCGAGATATAGTTTGGGAGTTCCAACTTGGCAGTGAAAAGTGAACAGTTTAAAATCTATTTTTAGCATACCTTTGTTTTCGTATATCAGAATCGGACATATGACATATGCATTTGGGGTAGAAAAATAATTTCTATCCTTTATCACAACCGGAGAAAGCAGAATCACATTCCGAGATATAGTTAGTGAGATGCAACTTGGCGGGCAAAAGTGAATAGTTGAAAATCTATTTTTAGCATAATTTTTTTTTCCGTATATCATAATTGGACGTGTGACATATGCATTTGGTGTAGAAAAATAATTTAAAACCATTGGGACAACCAGAGAAATCAGAATCACATTCCAAGCTATAGTTTGTGAGATGCAACCTGGCGGTGACAAGTGAATAGTTGAAAATCTATTTTTAGCATAACTTTGTTTCCGTATATCAGAATTGGACGTATGACATATGCATTTGGGGTATAAAAATAAGTTCTATCCATTTTGACTACCAGAATAAGCATAATCACATTCCGAGCTATAGTTTGTGAGATGCAACTTGGCATTGACATGTGAATAGTTGAAAATTTATTTTTAGCATAACTTTGTTTCGATATATATGAATCGGACGTATGATATTTGCATTTGGGGTTGAAAAATAAATTCTATCCATTGTGATAACCAGAGAAAGCAGAATCAGATTCCGAGATATAGTTTGTGAGATGCAACTTGGTGGTGAAAAGTGAAAAGTTGAAAATCTATTTTTAACATAAATTTGTTTCCGTATATCAGAATTGGATGTGTGACATATGCATTTGGCGTAGAAAAATAAGTTCTATCCATTGTGACAACCAGAGTAAGCAGAATCACATTCCGAGATATAGTTTGTGAGTTGCAACTTGGCAGTGAAAAGTGAATAGTTTAAAATCTATTTTTAGCATACATATGTTTCCGTATATCAGAATCGGACGTATGACATATGCATTTGGGGTATAAAAATAATTTCTATCCATTATCACAACCAGAGAAATCAGAATCACATTCCGAGATATAGTTTGTGAGATGCAACTTGGCGGTGAAAAGTGAACAGTTGAAAATCTATTTTTAACATAAATTTGTTTCCGTATATCAGAATTGGACGTGTGACATATGCATTTGGCGTAGAAAATTAAGTTCTATCCATTGTGACAACTAGAGAAAGCAGAATCACATTCCGAGATTTAGTTTGTGAGATGCAACTTGGCGGTGAAAAGTGAAAAGTTGAAAATCGATTTTTAGCATAACTTTGTTGCCTTATATCAGAATTGGACGTGTAACATATGCATTTGGCGTAGAAAAATAAGTTTTATCCATTGTGACAACCAGAGAAAGCAGAATCACATTCCGAGATATAGTTTGTGAGTTCCAACTTGGCGGTGACAAGTGAATAGTTGAAAATCTATTTTTATCATAACTTTGTTTCCGTATTTCAGAGTCGGATGTATGACATATGTATTTGGGGTAGAAAAATAATTTCTATCCATTTCGACAACCAGAGAAAGCAGAATCACATTCCGAGATATAGTTAGTGAGATGCAACTTGGCGGTGAAAAGTGAATAGTTGAAAATCTATTTTTAGCATAATTTTTTTTTCCGTATATCATAATTGGACGTGTGACATATGCATTTGGTGTAGAAATATAATTTAAAACCATTGCGACTACCAGAAAAATGAGAATCACATTCCAAGCTATAGTTTGTGAGATGCAACTTGGCGGTGACAAGTGAATAGTTGAAAATCTATTTTTAGCATAACTTTGTTTCCTTATAACAGAATTGGACGTATGACATATGCATTTGGGGTAGAAAAATAAGTTCTATCCATTGTGACAACAATAGATAGCAGAATCACTTTCCGAGCAATAGTTGGTGAGATGCAACTTGGCGGTGAAAGTGAATAGTTGAAAATCGATTTTTAGCATAACTTTGTTTCCGGATATCAGAATCGCACGTATGACATATGCATTTGGGGTATAAAAATTAGTTCTATCCATTGTGACAACCAAGGAAAGCAGAATCACATTCCGAGATGTAGTTCGTGAGATGCAACTTGGCGGTGAAAAGTGAAAAGTTGAAAATCTATTTTTAGCATTAATTTGTTTCCGTATATCAGAATTGGACGTGTGACATATGCATTTGGGGTAGAAAAATCATTTCAATCCATTGGGACAACCAGAGAAATCGGAATCACATTCCAAGCTATAGTTTGTGAGATGCAACTTGGCGGTGACAAGTGAATAGTTGAAAATCTATTTTTAGCATAACTTTGTTTCCGTATATCAGAATCGGACGTATGACATATGCATTTGGGGTAGAAAAATAAGTTCTATCCATTTTGATAACAATAGAAAGCAGAATCACTTTCCGAGCAATAGTTTGTGAGATGCAACTTGGCGCTGAAAAGTGAATAGTTGAAAATCGATTTTTAGCATAACTTTGTTTCCGTATATCAGAATCGGACGTATGACATATGCATTTGGGGTAGAAAAATAAGTTTTATCCATTGTGACAACCAGAGTAAGAAGAATCAGATTCCGAGATGTAGTTCGTGAGATGCAACTTGGCGGTGAAAAGTGAACAGTTGAAAATCTATTTTTAACATAAATTTGTTTCTGTATATCAGAATTGGACGTGTGACATATGCATTTGGCGTAGAAAAATAAGTTCTATCCATTGTGACAACTGTTAGGTATCAGTGGTTACAATACACCTAGAAGGGGGGGGGGGTTGAATAGGTTTAGCGGTTAGAATATCCGCTTTTCGAAAAACAACACTTAATGCTGAAATACACCTAATTAGTCGATTAACAAAACAGGGTAATCGATTAACGCAATCAACAAAGTCCACTTAATCGATTAACAGAATTAATGTAATCGATTAACAACCTTGATTTAATCAATTAAACAAAGACAGTAAGCTAATGCAGAAACGATTACTTGCACGACAATTAATCGATAACGAAACGAATTAACAGAGCTTACAAATTTATCATAGTATTAACAGTATAGCACAAAATCAAATTATCAATTAAATCTACTATACAAATTAATCGATCAAATGCAATAAAGAGAGAGAGATAGAAAAAATCCTGCAACGCGAATTTTATCCTGGTTCGTTTGCTTGTCCACCGCAAACTACATCCAGTCCTCCCGACTGATTTGGGAGATTTTTCTTCACTATAATTGAATCAATGTTATACATACACATCATCCAATTACAAGACTTAGACACTTACAAGATAATAAAGATCCTATTCTATGGTTTGACTCCCTTCCTACCGACAAAGAAAACCTTTCTTTCGGCGTAGCCCCAGCCAAGAACCTCTGTTCTTTCCTTATCCCTAAGTCTAACACTCAGTGAAGATACACTCAATCTCTTCGGCGATACGACACCTCGAGATTCCCAATATTACAACAATTCTTCGGCAAAACGAAATAGAGTAAACTTAAGCTATTACAAGGCTTATATCTAACAAGACAAGACTTTACTCTAATCACCTAATACAAACTCATGCAATATGACAATGTATTAGTTTGAAAACAGAATGCATAGAATGTAAACATCTAATCAAGAATCATCAATAAAATGCATGAACATGTGATATGAAAAGATGAGAAGTATATCATGTAATGCACTCAATCCTAAAGCATAGAATTCTCTCTTTTCTAAACTCACAAATACATTTACAATTAGATGCAACAATTAACACGAAAAATGCTTTAACTCTCTAAAAATTCAACATACAACTATATGAGATCAATTCTGAAAAACGCAGTTTATGAAGAATTAATTTTATAGCCCAGTTTACCATAACTTTGTTTCCGTATATCATAATTGGACGTGTGACATATGCATTAGGGGTAGAAAAATAAGTTCTATCCATTGTGAATACCAGAGAGAGCATAATCACTTTCTGCACTATAGTTGGTGAGATGCAACTGGGCGGTGATAATTTATTGTTGAAAATCTATTTTTAGCATAACTTTGTTACTGTATATCAGAATTGGACGTATGACATATGCATTTAGGGTCGAAAAATAAGTTCTATCCATTGGGGCATCCAGATAAAGCAGAACCACTTTCTGAGCTATAGTTTGTGAGATGCAACTTGGTAGAGAAAAATGAATAGTTGAAAATCCAAATTTAGCATAACTTTGTTTCCGTATATCAGAATTGGACGTTTGAGATATGCATTTGGGGTAGAAAAATAAGTTCTATCCGTTGTGTTAACCAGATAAAGCAGAATCACTTTTAGAGGTTTAGTTTGTGAGATGCAACTTGGCGGTGAAAAGTGAACAGTTGAAAATCTATTTTTAGCATAACTTTGTTTCCGTATATCATAATTGGATGTGTGACATATGCATATGGGGTAGAAAAATAAGTTCTATCCATTGTGACTACCAGAGAGAGCAATATTACTTTCTGCACTATAGTTGGTGAGATGCAACTTGGCGGTGATAATTTATTGTTAAAAATCTATTTTTTGCATAACTTTGTTACTGTATATCAGAATTGGATGTATGACATATACATTTGGGGTCGAAAAATAAGTTCTATCCATTGGGACACCAGAAAAAGCAGAATCACTTTCTGAGCTATAGTTTGTGAGATGCAATTTGGTAGTGAAAAGTGAATAGTTGAAAATCCAAATTTAGCATAACTTTGTTTCCGTATATCAGAATTGGACGTTTGAGATATGCATTTGGGGTAGAAAAATAAGTTCTATCCGTTGTGACAACCAGATAAAGCAGAATCTCTTTTGGAGCTTTAGTCTGTGAGATGCAACTTGACGGTGAAAAGTGAACAGTTGAAAATCTATTTGTCACTAAACTTTATTTCCGTATATCATAATTGGACGTGTGACATATGCATTAGGGGTAGAAAAATAAGTTCTATCCATTGTGTCAACCAGATAAAGCAGAATCACTTTTAGAGCTTTAGTTTGTGAGATGCAACTTGGCGGTGAAAAGTGAACAGTTGAAAATCTATTTTTAGCATAACTTTGTTTCCGTATATCATAATTGGACGTGTGACATATGCATTTGGGGTAGAAAAATAAGTTCTATCCATTGTGACTACCAGAGAGAGCATAATCACTTTCTGCAGTATAGTTGGTGAGATGCAACTTGGCGGTGATAATTTATTGTTAAAAATATATTTTTAGCATAACTTTGTTTCCGCATATCATAATTGGACGTGTGACATATGCATTTGGGGTAGAAAAATAAGTTCTATCCATTGTAACTACAAGAGAAAGCAGAATCACTTTCTGCACTATAGTTGGTGAGATGCAACTTGGCGGTGATAATTTATAGTTGAAAATCAATTTTTAGCATAACTATGTTTCAGAATTGGACGTATGACACATGCATTTGGAGTAGAGAAATAAGTTCTATCCATTGTGACAAAGAGAAAAAGCAGAATTTCTTTCTGCGCTATAGTTGGTGATATGCAACTTGGCTTGATAATTAATAGTTGAAAATCTATTTTTAGCATAACTTTGTTTCCGTATATCAGAATTGGACGTATGACATATGCATATGGGGTCGAAAAATAAGTTCTATCCATTGGGACAACCAGAAAAAGCAGAATCACTTTATGAGCTATAGTTTGTGAGATGCAACTTGGTAGTGAAAAGTGAATAGTTGAAAATCCAAATTTAGCATAACTTTGTTTCCGTATATCAGAATTGGACGTTTGAGATATGCATTTGGGGTATAAAAATAAGTTCTATCCATTGTGACAACCAGATAAAGTAGAATCACTTTTGGAGCTTTGTCTGTGAGATGCAACTTGGCGGTGAAAAGTGAATAGTTGAAAATCTATTTTTTACTAAAATTTATTTCCGTATATCATAATCGGACGTGTGACATATGCATTTGGGGTAGAAAAATAAGTTCTATCCATTGTGACTACCAGAGAAAGCAGAATCACTTTCTACACTGTAGTTGGTGAGATGCAACTTGGCGGTGAAAAGTGAACAGTTGAAAATCTATTTTTAACTAAACTTTGTTTCCGTATATCATAATTGGACGTGTGACATATGCATTTGAGGTAGAAAAATAAGTTCTATCGGTTGTGACAACCAGATAAAGCAGAATCACTTTCTACACTGTAGTTGGTGAGATGCAACTTGGCGGTGAAAAGTGAACAGTTGAAAATCTATTTTTAACTAAACTTTGTTTCCATATATCATAATTGGACGTGTGACATATGCATTTGAGGTAGAAAAATAAGTTCTATCGGTTGTGACAACCAGATAAAGCAGAATCACTTTTAGAACTTTAGTTTGTGAGATGCAACTTGGCGGTGAAAAGTGAAAAGTTGAAAATCTATTTTTAACTAAACTTAGTTTCCGTATATCATAATTGGACGTGTGACATATGCATTTGGGGTAGAAAAATAAGTTCTATCCATTGTGACTACCATAGAGAGCATAATCACTTTCTGCAGTATAGTAGGTGAGATGCAACTGGGCAGTGATAATTTATTGTTGAAAATCTATTTTTAGCATAACTTTGTTACTGTATATCAGAATTGGACGTATGACATATGCATTTGGGGTCGAAAAATAAGTTCTATCCATTGGGACAACCAGAAAAAGCAGAATCACTTTCTGAGCTATAGTTTGTGAGATGCAACTTGGTAGTGAAAAGTGAATAGTTGAAAATCCAAATTTAGCATAACTTTGTTTCCGTATATCAGAATTGGACGTTTGAGATATGCATTTGGGGTAGAAAAATAAGTTCTATCGATTGTAACAATCAGAGAAAGCAGAATCACATTCCGAGATGTAGTTTCTGAGATGCAACTTGGCGGTGAAAAGTGTTTAGTAGAAAATCTATTTTTAGTATAACTTTGTTTCCGTATATCAGAATTGGACGTATGACATATGCATATGGGGTCAAAAAATAAGTTCTATTCATTGGGACAACCAGAAAAAGCAGAAACACTTTCTGAGCTATAGTTTGTGAGATGCAATTTGGTAGTGAAAAGTGAATAGTAGAAAATCCAAATTTAGCATAACTTTGTTTCCGTATATTAGAATTTGACGTATGAGATATGCATTTGGGGTAGAAAAATAAGTTCTATCCGTTGTGACAACCAGATAAAGCAGAATCACTTTTGGAGCTTTAGTTTGTGAGATGCAACTTGGCAGTGAAAAGTGAAAAGTTGAAAATCTATTTTTAACTAAACTTAGTTTCCGTATATCATAATTGGACGTGTGACATGCATTTGGGGTAGAAAAATAAGTTCTATCCGTTGTGACAACCAGATAAAGCAGAATCACTTTTAGAGCTTTAGTTTGTGAGATGCAACTTGGCGGTGAAAAGTGAACAGTTGAAAATCTATTTTTAGCATAACTTTGTTTCCGTATATTATAATTGGACGTGTGACATATGCATTTGGGGTAGAAAAATAAGTTCTATCCATTGTGACTACAAGAGAATGCAGAATCACTTTCTGCACTATAGTTGGTGAGATGCAACTTGGCGGTGATAATTTATAGTTGAAAATCTATTTTTAGCATAACTTTGTTTCCATATATCATAATTGGACGTGTGACATATGCATTTGGGGTAGAAAAATAAGTTCTATCCATTGTGACTACCAGAGAGAGCATAATCACTTTCTGCACTATAGTTGGTGAGATGCAACTTGGCGGTGAATATTTATTGTTGAAAATCTATTTTTAGCATAACTTTGTTTCCGTATATCATAATTGGACGTGTGACATATGCATTTGGGGTAGAAAAATAAATTCTATCCATTGTGACTACAAGAGAAAGCAGAATCACTTTCTGCACTATAGTTGGTGATATGCAACTTGGCGGTGATAATTTATAGTTGAAAATCTATTTTTTGCATAACTATGTTTCCGTATATCAAAATTGGACGTATGACATATGCATTTGGTGTAGAGAGATAATTTCAATCCATTGGGACAACCAGAGAAATCAGAATCACTTACCGAGCTATAGTTTGTGAGATGCAACTTGGCGGTGAAAATGAATAGTTGAAAATCGATTTTTAGCATAACTTTGTTTACGTATATCAGAATCGGACGAATGACATATGCATTTGGGGTAGAAAAATAAGTTCTATCCAATGTGACTACAAGAGAAAGCAGAATCACATTCCGAGATATAGTTTGTGAGATGCAACTTGGCGGTGAAAAGTGAATAGTTGAAAATCCAATTTTAGCATAACTTTTTTTCCGTATATCATAATTGGACGTGTGACATATGCATTTGGGGTTGAAAAATAATTTCTATCCATTGTGACTACCAGAGAAAGCATAATCACTTTACAAGCTATAGTTTGTGAGATGCAACTTGGCTGTGAAAAGTGAAAATTTGAAAATATATTTTTAACTAAACTTTTCTCCGTATATCATAATTGGACGTGTGACATATGCATTTGGGGTAGAAAAATAAGTTCTATCCATTGTGACTACAAGAGAAAGCAGAATCACTTTCTGCATTATAGTTGGTGAGATGCAACTTGGCGGTGATAATTTATAGTTGAAAATCGATATTTAGCATAACTATGTTTCAGAGTTGGATGTATGACATATGCATTTGGAGTAGAAAAATAAGTTCTATCCATTGTGATAACGAGAAAAAACAGAATTACTTTCTGCGTTATAGATGGTGAGATGCAACTTGTCGGTGAAAATTAATAGTTGAAAATCTATTTTTAGCATAACTTTGTTTCCGTATATCAGAATTGGGCGTATGACATATGCATTTGGGGTAGAAAAATAAGTTCTATCCAATGTGACTACAAGAGAAAGCAGAATCACATTCCGAGATATAGTTTGTGAGATGCAACTTGGCGGTGAAAAGTGAATAGTTGAAAATCCAATTTTAGCATAACTTTTTTTCCGTATATCATAATTGGACGTGTGACATATGCATTTGGGGTTGAAAAATAATTTCTATCCATTGTGACTACCAGAGAAACAATAATCACTTTACAAGCTATAGTTTGTGAGATGCAACTTGGCTGTGAAAAGTGAAAATTTGAAAATATATTTTTAACTAAACTTTTCTCCGTATATCATAATTGGACGTGTGACATATGCATTTGGGGTAGAAAAATAAGTTCTATCCATTGTGACTACAAGAGAAAGCAGAATCACTTTCTGCATTATAGTTGGTGAGATGCAACTTGGCGGTGATAATTTATAGTTGAAAATCGATATTTAGCATAACTATGTTTCAGAGTTGGATGTATGACATATGCATTTGGAGTAGAAAAATAAGTTCTATCCATTGTGATAACGAGAAAAAACAGAATTACTTTCTGCGTTATAGATGGTGAGATGCAACTTGTCGGTGAAAATTAATAGTTGAAAATCTATTTTTAGCATAACTTTGTTTCCGTATATCAGAATTGGGCGTATGACATATGCATTTTGGGTAGAAAAATAAGTTCTATCCATTGGGACAACCAGAAAAAGCAGAATCACTTTCTGAGCTATAGTTTGTGAGATGCAACGTGGTAGTGAAAAGTGAATAGTTGAAAATCCAATTTAAGCATAACTTTATTTCCGTATATCATAATTGGACGTGTGACATATGCATTTGGGGTAGAAAAATAATTTCTATCCGTTGTGGTTACCAGAGAAAGCATAATCACTTTCCAAGCTATAGTTTGTGAGATGCAACTTGGCGGTGAAAAGTGAACAATTGAAAATCTATTTTTAACTAAACTTTGTTTCGGTATATCATAATTGGACGTGTGACATATGCATTTGGGGTATAAAAATAAGTTCTATCCATTGTGAGTACCCAAGAAAGCAGAATCACTTTTTTCGAAATAGTTGGTGAGATGCAACTTGGATGTGAAAATTAATAGTTGAAAATCTAATTTTTAGCGTAACTATGTTTCCGTATATCAGAATTGGACGTGTGACATACGCATTTGGGTTTGAAAAATATGTTCTATCCATTGTGACAACCATTGAAAGCAAAGTTACTTTCCCAACTATAGTTGGTTAATTGCAACTTGGCGGTGAAAAGTGAACAGTTCAAAATGTATTTTTAGCATAACTTTGTTTCCGTATATCAGAATTGGACGAGTGAGATAAGCATTTGGGGTAGAAAATAATTTCTATCCGTTGTGACAACCAGTGAAAGCAGAATAACTTTTCGAGCTATAGTTTGTAAGATGCAACTTGGTGGTGAAAAGGGAAAGTTGGAAATCTATTTTTAGCATAACCTTGTTTCAGTACATCAGAATTGGACGTATAACATATGCATTTGGGGTATAAAAATAAGTTCTATCCATTGAGTGAACCAGAGAAAGCAGAATCACCTTCTAAGCTATAGTTTGTGAGATGAAACTTTGCGGTGAAAAGTGAAAAGTTGAATATCAATTTTTAGCATAACTTTGTTTCCGTATATCAGAATTCGACCTCTGAGATATGCATTTGGGGTAGAAAATAATTTCTATCCGTTGTGACAACCAGAGAAAGCATAATCACTTTATGAACTATAGTTTGTGAGATGCAACTTGGCGGTGAAAAGTGAAAGTTGAAAAAATCTATTGTTAGCATAACTTTGTTTCCATATATCCGAATTGGACGTATGACATATGCATTTGGGGTAGAAAAATAAGATCTACCCATGGAGTCCACCAGATAAAGCAGAATCATTTTCTTAGCTATAGTTTGTGAGATGCAAATTGGTAGTGAAAAGTGAACAATTGAAAATCCAATTTTAGCATAACTTTGTTTTCGAATATCAGAATTGGACGTTTGAGATATGAATTTGGCGTAGAAAAATAATTTCTACTCATTGTGAAGCCAGATAAAGCAGAATCACTTTCCGAGCTATAGTTTGTGAGATGCAACTTGGCAGTGACAAGGGAATAGTTGAAAATCTATTTTTAACATAACTTTGTCTCCCTATATCAGAATTGGACGTATGACATATGCATTTGTGGTAGAAAAATAAGTTCTATCCATTATGACAACCAAATAAGTTAGAATCACTTTCCGAGCTATAGTTTGTAAGATGCAACTTGGCGGTGACAAGTGAATAGTTGAAAATCTATTTTTAGCATAACTTTGTTTCCGTATATCAGAATTAGACGTATGACATATGCATCAGGGGTAGAAAAATAAATTATATCCATTGTGACAACCATATAAAGCAGAATCCCTTTCCGAGCTATAGTTTGTGAGATGCAACTTGGCGGTGAAAAGTGAATAGTTGAAAATCTAGTTTTAGCATAACTTTGTTTCCGTATATCAGAATTAGACGTGTGACATATGCTTTTAGGTTTGAAAATAAGTTCTATCCATTGTGACAACCTTAGAAAGCAAAATTACTTTCCGAGCTATAGTTGGTGAATTGCAACTTGGCTGTGAATAGTGAATAGTTGAAAATCTAATTTTTGCATAACTTTGTTTCCGTATATCATTATTGGACGTGTGACATATGCATTTGGGGTAGAAAAATAAGTTCTATCCATTGTGACTACCAGAGAAAGCAGAATCACTTTTGCATTATAGTTGGTGAGATGCCACTTGGCGGTGATAATTTATAGTTGAAAATCTATTTTTAGAATAACTATGTTTCCGTATATCAGAATTGGATGTATGACATATGCAGTTGAGGTAGAAAAATAGGTTCTAGCCATTGAGTCAACCAGAGAAACCAGAATCACTTTATTAGCTATAGTTTGTGAGATGCAACTTGGTAGTGAAAAGTGAAAAGTTGAAAATCCAATTTTCGCATAACTTTGTTTCTGTATATCAGAATTGTATGTGTGAGATATGCATTTCGGGTAGAAAAATAATTTCTATCCATTGTAACAGCCAGATAAATAATAATCACTTTCCGAGCTATAGTTTGTGAGATGCAACTTGACGGTGAATAGTGAAAATTTGAAAGTCTATTTTTAGCAAAACGTTTTTCCGTATATCAGAATTGGACGTGTGAAATATGCATTTAGGGTAGAAAAATAAGTTATATCCATTGTGACAACCAAATAAAGTAGAATCACTTTCCCAACTATAGTTTGTGAGATGCAACTTGGCGGTGAAAATTAATTGTTGAAAATCTATCTTTAGCATAACTTTGTTTCCTTATATCAAAATTGGATGGATGGCATATGCATTTTGGGGTAGAAAAATAATTTGTATCCATTGTGACAAATAGAGAAAGTAGAATCACTTTCCAAGCTATAGTTTGTGAGATGCAACTTGGCGGTGAAAATTGAATAGTTGAAAATGTATTTTTAGCATAACTTTGTTTTCGTATATCATAATTGGATGTATGACATATGCATTTGTGGTAGAAAAATAAGTTCTATCGATTGTGACGATCAGAGAAAGAAGAATCAATTTCCGAACAATAGTTTGTCAAATTCAACTTGGCGGTGAAAAGTGAATGCACTACGCCATATACGTTGAGCAACAACACAATTTTTGGCTATAGGACATCGTTTTCCACCGCCGTTTGTTTGACTGAAGTCGTAGATGGTATTCATTAACCACGCTCTCTAATATCTCTGTTGAATACCACATGTTACAAAAGTGAATACTGAGCATGCGCTGTTAAGGAACAGACAGATATAACAGAGCAACTTATATGTAGTGATGTATAAAAAAATATCGTAAAACATCGAACGGTATATGTTGCGTTGTTGTATATTTTGAATACCCCAACACTATGTTGTTGCGCTATTGTAGGTTAAATATTGTGTTGTATTATAATTTACATATGACAGCACACATTATAAGTGGCACTATCGTAAAGTTTGTATACTACAACACCTCTAAGATACTGCGCTGACTTATGTTTTACGTATGACAATAGTTTAGGTTGTGTTGTCTGATAGTTTACGTATGACAACACAACGTAAATACTACGATATCTTATGTTTTATGTATGACAGCAAGATGTAAGTCACACTCTCTTATTGTTTACGTATGACAGCACAACGTAAATATTGCGTTGTCTTATGTTTATGTATGACAGCATATAGTATAAGTAGCGTTGTCTTATTGTTTACGTATGACAACACAACGCAAATACTGCATTGTCTTATGTTGTAAGTATGGCAGCACACAATATAAGTCGTGTTGTCTTATTGTTTACGTGTGACAGCGAATTATTACATGCAACAATGATGTTCATTGTCGTATCGATTTATATGTTACAACAACACTGTATAGATTTCCTCTTAGAATGAGTTGTTTATTAAAATGCAATAGCCACTGTTTTTGCATGGCTTACTAGCGCCTTATTACAACAGCGGCTTAAAGATTTACTCTTAGAATGCTCTGTTGATTTATCTCAACCATAACACACAGTCAACACTCAACCTCTCAACAAACTTCTATAACAACAATGAAACAAACTTAATAATTATATTATTATGGTAAATAAAGAATACCTGCTTATTTTACAATTTCATTGTGATGTTTTTCTGCATTGGAAAACAATGATGCAAACTCAACAATGAAACAAACTTACTATATCTGAACTTATAATAAAGGAATTATAAAATTATGGTAAATAAAGAATACATGCTTATTTGTCAATTTCAGTGTGATGTTTTTCTGCATTCGAAAACAATGATACAAACTCAACAATGAAACAAACTTACTATATCTGAACTTATAATAAAGGAATTATAAAATTATGGTAAATAAAGAATACCTATTTATTTGTCAATTTTATTATTCTGTTTTTCTGCATTGGAAAACAATGATACAAACTCAACAATGAAACAAACTTACTATATCTGAACTTATAATAAAGGAATTATAAAATTATGGTAAATAAAGAATACCTATTTATTTGTCAATTTTATTATTCTGTTTTTCTGCATTGGAAAACAATGATACAAACTCAACAATGAAACAAACTTATTATATCGAACTTATAAAAGAATTGTAAAATTATGGTAAATAAAGAATACCTGTTTATTTGTCAATTTCATTGTGATGTTTTTCTGCAGTGGAAAACAATGATACAAACTCAACAATGAAAAAAACTTACTATATCTGAACTTATAATAAAGGAATTATAAAATTATGGTAAATAAAGAATACATGTTTATTTGTCAATTTCATTGTGATGTTTTTCTGCATTGGAAAACAATGATACAAACTCAAAAATGAAGCAAACTTACTATATCTGAACTTGTAATAAAGGAATTATAAAGTTATGGAAAATAAAAAATACATGTTTATTTTTCAATTTATTGTGATGTTTTTCTGCATTGGAAAACAATGATACAAACTCAACAATGAAACAAACTTACTATATCTGAACTTATAATAAAGGAATTATAAAATTATGGTAAAGAAAGAATACTTGTTTATTTGTCAATTTCTTTGTGATGTTTTTCTGCATTGGAAAGCACTGCTCCACCATATCAAGACCATTTATTCCTATAGAAATGAGGCAACCAAAAATAGAGAAAGTAATGCTATTAGAAGAGAGAGAAATTGAAACACTAAGAAATGAAGAAAGCCTTACATATAATACTTGTTGAGCCTGGGATGCTAGAATAAATGGTTCATATTTATATTGTGGCCTATTAAGATCCACCTGTATGAACCCTAAGTCGCTGCTCACCTTACAAGCTAACTCTACTAAAACAAGCTAAGTGAGGAACCCTAACTAAATACAATCTAAATTGTATGATTGAAATTTGATTTTGAGGAAACATAAATCTCTAAAACATTAATTTAATTTCACATAGAAAGCAAATACATTATTAGGAAAAATCCTAACTCATTAATGAGGAACCCTAACTAATACACTCTAAATGAAATTGACAATATAATAAATAACTCATGAAATAAAGATGAAATCTAACTCAACATAAGCATGTATTTACTTGATGTTGAATTGAAAAACCACTTTCAATTCGGTGCAGAATTAGTGCACTTTCGGGGTTAAATGAGAGAAATAAATTTTGATGTTGAATGCGTGAAAGATTTTGAGGTTCAATGCGTGAATGATTTTAGATTTTGAATGTGTGAATGATTTTATTGAATGTGTGAATGATTTTCGATGTTGAATGTGTGAATGATTGAATGATTTTAGGTTTTCAGTTTCGCTAGCTGCTACTGAGAAAAAGAGTTAGTGTAAAAGATGTTTTCGAATGAGATATAGTTTTAAGTTTGATTTTTGATAAGCCTTCAACAGCGAAATCATTAGTTGACGCTATGGAATATATAAATGCCACAGCGAAAGTAACACACTTCGTTGTTGAAGATATTAGAAGCTTGTTGTTATTTGTTAGTTGTTAAGAACTTAGGATATTCTCTTCCATAACGGAAGTATATCACTTCGCTGTGGTAATTATCAATTCCACGACATAATTATATCACTACACTATTGAAGATATTAGGAGCTTACGATCTTCTCTTCCACAATGGAAGTATATCACTTCGATGTGGTAATAATCAATTTCACAGCGAAAGTATAACATTACGCTGTGGAAGTTAATAATTATACAACAAAATTAGAACATCAAATTATCAAAACACAAAATTTATTCAACAAAATAAAAAAAATGCACAACTTGAACCAAAACAGCTATTTATATTTAACAGAACGTATATTACAAATTGTCTGTTGACTCCGTTCTAAAAGAATAAACAAAGTTTTAACAAATTTCCTTATTCACATCTATTTGGTCAATTGTGTATGTATCTACATCAAACTGGACTTCAACTTTGACTTGTTTAATGACCTCCTTCATGAAGTTAACGACATAAAATCCGCAATCTATGTTATTGTTTTGGCAATGGGTCTACAAATAAAATCAGGTATATATAAGTGATAATGAAATAATTGTTTGATAATACATATAATTGTTTGATGAGTAGTGCCAATACCTTAACATGAGTCCACTTGAGGGGTCTTTGACGTTTAGTGTTTAGGCCTCTATATATATTCAATGCCCTAAAAAATATAGAAAATAATGTTTAAGTGAAAGTGATAATGAAAGTGTAACAAAATTCATAAAATTTAAATGAGTTGTCCACTTATGTATTAAAAGTATCTAGCATAGTGAGGTACTTGTTCAGATCACCATTTTCCAGTGAATCAAAATAGAACAATTGATGGCTGACCCGATTAATGACAACCAAAATCCAATGTTGCCTAAAAACATATATGCATATGATTAATAAAATGTTATGCAAAAACATTGTTAAAAACAATTAAAAAGTGATGCTTACCTGGTGTTAAGATGTTCAAAGAATAAGTCAGCATTATTCCCCTTAAGAATCTTAGCAACTATGTGTGACTACTGATTCTTCCATGTGTCATTGGTTACCATACCCACAGCCAAAATGTTAGTATGAGGGATATGAACATCACCTTATTTTTACTATTGGGTACTAAGTTGTCATACAAGTACCTAACATATAATACAAACGTTAGTTAATTATAATACACTAATTAATGATTAAATGAGAAAATGAGAAGTTTACCTTATGTACACAGATATAACGGATGCACCAATCCAATCACGACCATGTACATCCTTCACTTCATTTATAGTGATGAATTTTTTGCCAGAAAATCCATAGATGGGTTCAGGAATTGATATATTAATTAGGATCATCAGGTAAGTTCTTTACATAATCCCAAAGTATGTCAAAGTACTTGGTTTTCAGGGGAGCAGTTCCCCTAACGATTCTAGATTAGATTTAGAAGACTGTGGCTTAGACTTCACCACTTTGGCCTTTTTAGATGCATGTTCATCTATTCTGGGAGGGGGTGTTGCACTATAGTCATCAGCAGACACCTTTCATTGGAATATTCAATAGGAACTACATCAAAATATTTAAATTTGTGAATGAACATATATAAGGTGAAAACCATACCATAATAGGAACTACATATATAAGATGTTCTAGCCAAGTCACAAAAGTGCCTACAGGCTCTCTAATTGTTGTGATATCATCAATAGGGTACATGGTGTATCCAGAAACAGTTTGCAATTATGGATTATTCCCTAGATGATAGTAAAAACATATAATGAATTAGTTTAGCAATAGTGAAAACAGATGACAGTTAAAACAAATTAGTTTATTAAATTACCTCTGGAATGAGAATATGGTTTCTTGGATGCGTGAAACTTTCTTGCACGGTAGTAGAAGCTTTAGGCCCCTCAACAAATTTACCAGATTCCAACCGCTTTTCCATTGCTTGGAATCATTCAGAGAGTAAATAGTATTGGTCCTGCAAGACAACTGCATCCACTTTTGTTAGACGCTTTGTAAAAGGGTCAAGAACTGTTTGCTAGCCCCAAATCCAACATCACGGATACGGCAGGGTACTGAGGCAGCCCTATTGCCTTTTCAAGTATAACCTGACTATTCGTGGTCTGAAAACTTTCATTTTCTTTTAGGGTATCCTGAGACATCAAGAAAACACATAAATAACCACATTAATAAAGAAAGTATGTGGAAATCAACATAGTTTAATAAAATGATAAAAACTTACAACACGGTCCACCACTTCTTTAACTTTTTCATTATCGACAACACCTTGTTTTTTCTTCCGAGCATTCACCCACAAAACATCGAGGTCTACAGCAGCACTCGAAGGCAAAGGTGTCTCGCTTTGTTCGAGCTGCAAATACACAACCAATAATATTGTAATTAAATATGAATACAAAACTTAATCAACTAATAGTTAATGTGCTAAATTACATACAAATTAACATTACTTATAATTTTTTATTCAACTCCTCTATAGCCTATTCGAGAAGCTCTATATGAATAAATCGGGTTAGATGCTCTCTTACGATTTTGTTCACTTATTTTCTGCAAAAACAAACAACATTAACATTATATATTATACAAAGGGGCATAAGAATTCAAAGTCAAAATTAACATTATATATATTACACAAAAGCGCATAAGAATTCAAAGTCAACATCAACATTATATATTACCAATAAATTTTCGCCTTATGTGCGATAAGTGACAAATTCTATCCAATCCGCCTCATCAATTAGATTTGCATATTTGGCTGAAGGCTTGAGGTTGACATTGCTTTCAACATCTTTGAGACATTTCCTGCAATTGGTTCTATATTCTCGGAGAGCTTTGCCAGTAGTTTTCATGATGTAGTCTTTGTGTTCCTCACGAACATCAAAATATGCCTAAATATACAGAATAGTTTCATAAATAGTTTGCATGGAATACAAATACATTCTTACATAAACACAAAATAATATCCTCCCAAATAAAACACAAAGAATACAGATTGCATGGAAACTTACGATTATATCCTTCCAAATAATATCCTTCACTGCATTCAGCCTATCATCCGACCAATTTTTGAACTTTATGGATATATTTTATCTTACCACAACTCCAATGTAGCTTGCTAATTTGTTTCCACATTTATTGTTCAACGGTTTTCCCTTTGCGTTCCATTCAACCGTAGACTTGATATCATTTCTTCTTGAACGAACATCACTCTTCATGGCAGTGATACCACGTGGTTTACGTTTCTGTGTTTGTGGTGTTACTGGAGTTTGAGTGTTAATCATTATTCCATCTTCGTTTACTTCATTTTGTGAAGACATTGTTTGAGAGTTTGAGTGTTGAAGAGTTTCTTGGTTTGAGAGTGTTGAAGGGTTTCTTGGTTTGAGAGTGTTGAAGGGTTTCTTGGTTTGAGAGTGTTGAAGGGTTTCCTTCTGGATATATTAGAAGTTTGAGAAGTACGTAAACAACGTTGGGGTATCAACTTTTTTTGATAATTTAATTTCCATATACAACAGCGCAACGTCATATTTTCGCTGTCTAAAGTTACAAATCCACAACCCAACGATAAACTTCGCTATCGTAATTTAAACATTAACAGCGAAGTAAAATGCTTCGCTATTAAAGAGGTTACATGAACTGTGTCAGCTACAAATTCCATCATGACAACTGAAAAAGAGCCTCATAGACTTGCAGCAAATATTCAATCAATTAATTAAATTTACTATTCAAATTCATTTTTTTCAATTATTTATAAAATCCGAACATTTCCACACGCAGTGATATAATTTCACTGTTGATTAATTATATTGAGTTAAATTTTCAATAAAAAATTAAACTATTTACAATTTTTCTCAAAGAGAGACTTATAGACTTAACGACACATGTCCTTAATTAAACTTAATATTTAAATTCATTTTTTCAATTATTTAAATAAATCCGACCATTTCCACAGCAAAGTGATATACTTTCGTTGTTGATTATTCCTTTTCGGTGTATTAGAAGTTTGAGAAGTACGTAACAAACGTTTGGGTATCAACTTTTTTTGATATTTTAATTTCCATATACAACAGCGCAACGTCATATTTTCACTGTCTAAAGTTACGATTCCACAACACACCGATAAACTTCACTGTCTAAAGTTACGAATCCACAACACACCGATAAACTTCACTGTTGTTATTTAAGCATTAACAGCGAACTAAAACGCTTCCCAGTTAAAGAGGTTACATGAACTCATTGAACTGTGTCATCTACAAATTCCATCATGACTACTGAAAAAAAGCCTCATAGACTTACGACAAATATCCAATCAATTAATTAAACTTACTATTCAAATTCATTTTTTTAATTATTTAAAAAATCTGAACATTTCCACAGCGCAATGATATACTTTCGCTGTTGATTATACATTTAAGGGCATTTTCGCTGTTGATAAATCAAATAAGTGATATTCTTTCGTTGTTGATTATTACTTCACTGTTGATGATTCAGATTTTCATTTTTTAAAACTCGTCAGTTATTAGTTGAAGTGTTGAACAAAATGAAATTGAGTGTTGTATATATTTTCGTTGTTGATAAATCAATTAAGTTATATTCTTTCGCTGTTGATTATTACTTCACTATTGATGATTGAGATTTCCATTTTTAAAACTCGTCAGTTATAAGTTGAAGTGTTGAACAAAATGAAATTGAGTGTTGTATATATTTTTGTTGTTGATAAATCAATTAAGTTATATTTTTTGCTGTTGATTATTACTTCACTATTGATGATTCATATTTTCATTTTTTAAAACTCGTCAGTTATAAGTTGAAGTGTTGAACAAAATGAAATTGAGTGTTGTATATATTGAAATTGAAATTGAACAAAAAACACAATAAACTAAAATTGAAATTGAATGTTATATATATTGAAAACTGGAATGAATGTTACATGGAAAAATAATAAATGTTACATTTTTTGTTCAATATTGAAGATTTGTTAATCCTTAAGCTCTTTTGCAATTCTCTTGTGAAAGAGGAAACAAACTAAGGAAATATTTTACACCACATACTAAAGGATCCAATTCTCTTGTTGATATAACAATGTTGAATCAGAGAATATTGAAGATCTGTTAATCCATGCTCTTGAAAGTGAAGGAACCAGCGGCTAAACCTCAAGAGCTAGAAGAGTTGAACCTCACAATTTGTTTTTTTTTTATGAGGATTGTGAACCAAAGCAAGTGAAGGAACCAGCGGCTGAACCTCAAGAGTTAAATGTCGTACAAGAAGAATATCATTTTGAATGACATTATCAAGAAGTTCAGTTAATAAATAGCATGCAAAGTTAAGAAAATAATATTTTAGAGCATTGGATATATGCTCTTTTACGGTTTTGCTCAATTATTATCAAGAAGATGTGTCTTTCTTGAAAAAAAAGTGAAGAAAATCATATTTTAGAGCATTGGATACATGCCCGCTTTTGATTTTCTTGACTTAATTTCAAGAAAGACTCAGAGAAATATTGACAACATGCTGATTAACATTTATGAGAAAAAGTGTTTAGGACAAAGGACTCGTTCTCATTTTTGTTCTATATTGAAGATTTGTGCCACGCTGACACTTTTTACTCAGGCATGCATATTGATCGATAAGAATAACAGCGTGAATCACAATGGACCGGTTCCCATTTTTGTTCAATATTGGAGCTTTCTTCAACCCCTGCTACGAACATAAACATGTAAAATGAAAATCAATAAACATAAATGAAAAAAAATTAAATAAAAAAACAAATTTCAAAATACCTCATGATCAAAGAACATAAACAAAAGACAAAGATCTTCATGAAAAATAGTTTGAAGTTTAATATCTCTGATGAACTTCATTTTGTTTCAATGAAATCCTTCTTCATTTTCTTTCAATATATTGTCTAAAGATTTATGGGAAACTGATATCTTTAATGTGGGAAACTGATATCTTTAATGCTTCAACCACTCTCTGAGAAACTCATATAACGAAGCAAAACCATTTCAGAAAGAGCTGTTACACATCTCTAGATAGATATAATTCTATCTTTAACAGTGATGCATTTTAATTCGATGTGGATCATTCATTTTTTTCTATATTCAACAACGATGCTCTTTACTTCGCTATCATTAATTACATTATTTTCTTTATTCAATAGGGATGTGTTTTACTTCGCTGTCATTAAGTTCATTATTTTCTATATTCAACATCGAAGAGTTTTATGTAGCTGTGATTAATTTATATATTTTAATTATTCTATATTCAACAGCGATGCGTTTTACGTCGCTGTTGATAATTCATTTAAACTAAACGAATAAATTATTATTTCGCTGTTCATCAATCACATTTTCATTATTTTACTTCACTGTTGATTACAAATTTAAGTGATATACTTTCGCTGTAGATGATTCATTTAAACTAAACGATTAAATTATTATTTCGATGTTCATCATCCTCATTCTTTTACTTCGTCGTTGATTATTAATTTAAGTGATACAATTTCGCTGTTGTTGATTCAACAATTAACTTATTATTACGTTGTTCGTCATTCACAATTTCATTCTTTTAATTCGCTGTTGATTATTAATTTAAGTGATATACTTTCGATGTTGATGATTCATTATTAACTTATTATTTCTCAATTCATCATTAACATTTACTGTAAGAACCGAAATTCTACCCTTGAAAATTTTATTCTTATCTTATTCATTATGCATTCATTTCCTCATAAATTTTACCGACAATTTCCAACAACCATATTTAACTCTCACTTTCCCATTCCTACTCATTTCATAATTCAAAATGACATACATACTTATTCAACAAAAAATCATAATTCATTTCAATATGTCATGCAACAACCGCATACAACTAGCTATGGGTTTCCAAAATACCCATAACTACGAATATCCAGAGTTACAATAAATCATGTAAGTTATATATCCATAGTTACAAAATATTTCAACTAATCCAATAAGCACTCATGTAAAAAATAGTGCAAATAAGTGAAACCAAAACATAAAGCTCCTAAAGCTTCCAAAAATGAGACCACCTCATGTCACCTGTTTATCTGCAATGGGATTATCAATGACAAAAGCACAAACACATAAAAGAGTAAGTCATTAATTCAATAAACGTCATTATAAGATAATCCAAATTAGAAAATGTTAGTAAATCACTTTGAAATTCATTTTCCGTGCTACATTACTTGAGCCAAAGTCACTACACCCCTTAGGTTTAGCTAAAAGCAATTTCTCATCTCTTTTACAAAGAAAACATGCCACATAAACTCGGGCCGAAGTGTTGCCACATAAACTCGGGCCGGAGTGTTGCCACATAAACTTGGGCCGGAGTGTTGCCACATAAACTCGGGCCGAAGTGCTGCCACATAAACTCGAGCCGTAGTGTTGCCACATAAAATCGAGCCGAGGTGTTGCCACATAAACTCGGGCAGATGTTTTGCTACATAAACTCGAGCCGAATTATTGCCACATAAACTCAAGCCGAAGTCTTGCTACATAAACTCGAGCCGAAGTATTGCCACGTAAACTCGGGCCGAAGTGTTGCTACATAAACTCGAGCCGAAGTCGCTAACCATTTATGGTCGGCTAAAAATATATTTGTTTTTCATTGATTTCACTATCAATCATACCCGGTGAATCCACGAAATCCTTATTACAAACACACCCATATATGTTTATAATAAATACTTGATTCACCAATTAATCATTGCACAACCAGAAAATACACACATTTTCCATTCAGAGTACAAATTAAAGAGTTCTCCTTACCTTGGTGAGTGTTGAGTTGGGTTCTTGGTAACTACACTAGTTCCACCGACACCGCTGCCAACTCTAGGATCTTTCTCATTCCCACCATACAACACAATGTTAGTCATTTATTCCAAATATCACATAAACAACTCATATTGCATTATTTAACCACAAAAGATATTTAACACATTTTCCATGTTGCTAAACTACTTTCATCAAATGTTTACAACATCTACATACATATTCATCTCATATTTCAACATTAGAAAGCTTATTCATCTTCTACCTCTAGCACTTTACCCATTTTCTTCTTTAACCACATTTTCACTTTAGGGTTTTCGGGTTTTCATGAATCAACCCACAAACCCTCTCCTTTCTTGAAATACTAACTCTATACCAAGAGTTTACAAACTAAAATAACATAAAACGATCCATAACTCAAAAGGGTGAGTTTCCATGGTTTCTCTCATTTTGAGAAGAGATCCAACATACCCAAAACAAGTTTCAAAGGGAAGAAGAGAGTTAGAATCAAGAGATTTACCTCTTCTCCAGCTTCTAAATGACTCACAAGCCTTCTTGCTCTTGAAAATGCTCCCTTCTCTCACTTCTCTCTAGGTTAACCCTCATAAATGTGTTTGGGGTCCCCTATTTAATGTAGCAGCGTCGGGTTCTCGCTTAAGCGAGCTCATTCTCACTCAAGCGAGAAAATCCTGCCCATTTTAAAAACTCAGATCTGACCCTCTCGCCGAGGCGAGGCATCTCTCGCTCAAGCGAGGATCTTACAGCCTCAATAGGTCCAAACATCATTTTTCTCGCCTAGGCGAGCCAACTCTCGCTCAGGCGAGACTACTCTCGCTCAAGCGAGCCAACCCTCGCTCATGCGAGAATCCTTCAGTATAGTCCAGGATTTCACTCTCTCAGGTGAGCCTTTCTCGCCCAGACAAGAATCCCAGGAATGATACTATAATTTTAAAGACTTAAATTTAGGGTGTTACATTTACATTCTTTTAAAACACATTAGTTATAAATTGAAGAAAAAGAAATTGTAAAGTAATTGTTATATATATTGAAATTGAAATTGTACAAAAAAACACAATAAACTGAAATTGAAAATCAATATATTAAAAATTGAAATGAAAATTGTTTGTTACATGGAAACATTAAATCCTAAAATCTAAATGTTACATTCTTGTTCAATATTGAAGATCTGTTAATCCTCACACAGTTGGAGTGTTGAATGTTGTATCCGTGAGCATTGGATAGATGCTATATTCCTTGCAAAGTGAAGAACATCATTTTCATGATATCTCTGTTAACCTTCTGTTTAATGCCTTTTCAAGTATATATACTTGATAGGACTAGGAATCATAATTTGTTCAAATTTTTATTTTCATCAACATTTGAACAAAGAAAAGTGTATATGCATATTGATCGATAAGAATAACAACGTGAATCACAAAGGACCGGTTCCCATTTTTGTTCAATATTGGAGCATTCTTCTCCCCCTGTTATGAAAATAAACATGAAAAATGAAAATGAAAATCATAAATGAAAAAAATTTAAATAAATAAACAAAATCCAAAATACCTCATGATCAAAGAATATAAACAAAACACAGATCTCCAAGAAAAGTATTTTTATTGATGACAATAATAGTGAAGACAAAACGTGTGCATTCTTTGTGTAAAGTGAAGACATACTTGAAAAGGCATTGGGACTCTTACGTGAAGAATATCATATTTGAGAGCATTGGATAGATGCTCTCTTACGATTTTCTTCATTTATTTTCATCAACATTTGGAGCATCAATATATGTCCACTAAAATCATAAAAGTGTGCTCACAAAGGAACGATTCCCATTTTTGTTGAATATTGAAGATCTGGGGAAGGCTCACACTTCTAGTTATGCATGATTTGAACAAGATGTGCATAACATATTATGATCGATGCGAATAATAGCATGCATCACAAAGGACGTGTTCCCATTTTTTATAAATATTGGAGCATTGTAATCCAAACATAAAATAATAAAAAATACCTCACAGACAACAAAAATAAACATAACACAAATATATCGATGAAAAATAGTTTGACGTTCTATATCTTCGGTGACTGATATCCATGAAAAATAGAGAGTTGTTTCAATGAAATCCTTCTTCACTTCCTTTCAATTTATAGACTAAAAGATTTATGGGAAACTAATATCTTTAATATTGGAAACTAAATATCTTTAATGCTTCAACCACTCTCTGAGAAACTCATATAACGAAGCAAAACATTTAAAAAAGAGTCATTACACATACTCTATTTAGATATTTTCTATATTCAACAGTGATGTGTTGTACTTCGCTGTCATTAAGTTCATTATTTATGTATTCAACAACGAAGAGTTTTATGTCGTTGTGTTTAATTTATATATTCATCAGCGATGTGTTCTACTTCACTGTGGATCATTCATTATTTCGCTTTTGAAACATATGTTTTAAGTATATTAACACACCAAGTTTCATGCTGGCATTAAGTATTAAACATATAATCCAAATTGTAAGCTAAATAATGAAAATTACCAAAAACATCATAAACAACTCAAATTGTAAATATTAATTGAAATTGTATGTTGTATATATTGAAAATTAAATGAAATTAAATTTTTATTAATGTTTTGTTACATGGAACAGACTATATACACATTAAAATCCTTAAAATATATACAATATATTTAGGTATTTTATTTAAGTTTTGAAACAAACTTCTAACATGACTGGAGAGCTGAACAATCTTGATTGCTGAAATTTCCAAATACCTGCATATATATATATGATTGAGGTCGTACCCGATGCAAATAAAAAAACAATTAAGTATAGTACTAGGAAGTGACTCCTAGGTCGTTTCCCAAAGATTATCTTTCACACATTGGTTCAAACACATTACACGCACACACAATGGGGGTTTTAGTGGTTGTTATGGTATGGAACTAAAGCTAAAACAAAACGAAACAGTAACAAGCAAAACAGTAAAGAGGCTACATCCCTTTGGTTTATTTGTTCACGACTCAATCCATGGTTACAAAACATCAAAATCAGATTCTCAGTGTTCCTTTTTTGAGAGTCGATTAACTAAGAGATGATCAACTCATAGTTAAATTGCTAAACCTCTAACTAAGCGAAATTGGTATAAGCAACAAACAGTTAACAAAGTCACACGAATCAAAGCATCAATTTCAGATTCTACACATTGAATTCCTAATCTGTTCACAACTCTAATGTTTAAGCTTCAAACTAAGCGAAATCAACATAAACATAAAGCATTTACAGATTCACATAAACTAAGCGATTATGTGCTAAAGAACTAATTAACTAAGCGAAAATCAGTTCACAAACCTACATCAAATCCATGGAATTAAGCAAACCACAATATGAAATAGGATAGAAGATTCAAACATAGAGAAACCGAAATTGCATTAAAAGAATAAAGAGAAACCGAAATGCATTAAGAACTAAACCTCAAGAATGTGATACATTACCAAAGGAACTTAGTCCAAGGTCTAGCCTTCCATGGAGATCATCCAATCAATTCAAGCATGCAAAAAAACCAATCAAATCAAGAGGTGAGTCACAACAATGAGAGAACCTCACAAGATATGCTCTCTAAAGTGTTTACACTCATGTGTCTTAGGTTGTAAATATTCACACTCAAGGCACTTCATGAAAACAAACACAACCATAAGCTTGACAAGTTTTTAACATCAACATGATAAACACATGCACATAGTGATCAAAAGGACTTTTCAAGGTTGTAATGGGGCCAAGGACAAGGTAGGATAAAATATGGAATATGTAGCTTAAACCAAAGGAATAGAGGAGCAATGGGGAATAAGTAAAAAGTAAGACAAAATCAACCCCAAATTCAACCTCAAATTCCAATCTTCTTTGCCACACTCAACTTTTATTCACTTTTTTTAATCATTTATTTATTTTTCTTTTTTTGTTGCTGTTATTTTTCTCTTTTTGTTTTTCAATACACCACACCACACTTATGTAAAAAAATGTATTAACCAACCCATGAGTCATACACAAAAATTATAAGAAATGAAGAACAACGCACCCTTACTTTAATACCCATTCCCAAAACAATTCCAAAGCTCCAAAATTCCCTAAGGTTAGGATAATCATGGTTTTTCAGTTATAGGCTTGCAATGAGCTATATAACAAAGAAAGGGGTAAAAAGGCTCAAAGGGGCTAGCAAAAGGATAATTTCATTCATGGTAGGCTATATGACATGTGTCTTATTCACAAGAAATGCCTAAATCACTTCAAAATGTGCAATATGAAAATCAAGTATCAATAAGAAACATGTCAACTTCTGGAGTGCAAGTAATCAAGAGTACAACAATCACACATGAAAGAATACTAGATGGCATACATCAATCCATCATCAATTAAGGCTCAAAATCTCACAAGGGACAAGACTATCACAATTGCCTCAACCTCTCAATTCTTAAACGTAACTTAGCACACAGAAAATGCATGGATTCACAACACTAGATATCAAGACTCAACTAAAATAAAGCATGAGAGAAAATGCCCAAAATCTAAGCAAAATCTAAGAATCAAAGAAAAGCATGCATCAACAAAACCTACATTAATCTCCCCCCACACTTAAACTACACATTGTCCCAATGTGGCACAGACAGAATATCCACACAGTTATATCAACAATTGTAGTTGACAAGTGCAATAAAAGTAAAGATGGAGAGAAAGAAAGAAAGACTCCCTGAATCATGGAGGGAGGAAATCAAACTCATAACTAGAAAGGACAGTCCCCAAAGCATAAACAGCAATGGTGCACTCAAGGTCAAATGAGGGTATCCAACCAGGTACCTGCAAAATAAATGGAAAGGTAGTAGCAAAGCTAGGCATTGTTGCAGCATGCACCTGAACACGTAAATCAGATTGTTGTATGATTCATGCATCAATTGTGTTAGTGCAATGTGAATGTGTAACCGGAGAATCAACAACAATATTAAGAAATTCATCAATACAAGAGTCACACAGCTCAGAATCAGTGCACGCATGACAATTGTATAGTGAAGTGCAAGGAACATAAATATCAATGTTCAAAAACTCATCAATGCAAAAACTACATGTTTCTGAATTAGTGCATGCATGACAAGTGTATGGATCAGTCAATGATGGAGCATGAAAATCATGAGGAAAACTAGAAAGGTGTGTATCATTGAACTCATGGAGCAAATCAAGGTGGAAAACAGAATGGCCCTCGGATGGATGCTTTAAAGCATAAAAAATGTTAAACCGAGCCACTTTATCATCGAATTCCATAGAATGTGTCCCAACATGGACATCGATCTTGGTTTGGGCTGTTCTCAAGAATGGGCTCCCCAAAATAATTGGAACTATGTGACTAGGGGATCCCTCTTCCATAGCAAGAATGTAAAAATCAGCAGGAAAGATTATTTGATCAACCCGAACCAAGACATTCTCTACCAAACCGGCAGGGTATGCAGTACTCCTATTTGCTATGAAGATGGTGATCTTTCCCAACCTATGGCTAAGGTTTTGATGATGCTCACTATGTCATCAAATGCAAAAAGAAGACTAGCAAATCAAAAGTCAAAGAAGCTCATATGTGTAGTCTAAGTCTTCTAGGTAAAACGATACTTAAACTTAAAATCTCTTAACTATACGATAAAGGCTAAATTCTGAAAAACTCATGCATGAAACTAAGATTATTTGCATTACAACATAAGTGTTATGTTTTTAAACAGTGTAATCGATTACACTATTCTGTTAATCGATTACAGATTGATAAACTCATCAGTCTTGTACATTTTCCATGATGTAATCGATTACATTATCCTGGTAATCGATTATAGGTTGTAAACTCATCAGAACCATGATGTAATCGATTACACTATACTCGTAATCGATTACAACATATTAAAAGTACCAGTTATGTGCATTTTTCACATTGTAATCGATTACGCTATGTTTGGTAATCGATTACATCAATCCGTTGAGTTTGTATTTTAAATTTTTAACTGGTGTAATCGATTACACCATATGGTAATCGATTACACTTATCAGAACAGTATACTGGTTCTGTTTTGATTGAACTGTTGTAGCTCTTAACTTTTCACAAACTCATACTGGTTCATATGCACAAATTAAATACTATAAATAGGTGTTTTATGACTTGTTTTCAAACACAAATCTGAATACAACTTTCATACTCACAAAGTCACAAAGTTCTCATAATTTCTCTCATTCATTCATAAGTGTTAAGACTTTGATATCAATTTTCATATCTTTCCAATTCTGGAAATTATTCAAAGTCTTAAGCACAAACAAAAGCCTTTGTCCAAGTTATTTGATTTCTAATTTAAGTTATCATTTAGTGAGTGATTCAATCCATAAGGCTTCAATTACGATTAGAGAGTCACTTACAAAAAAGCCTTGTAAAAACCATCTTAAGTTAGTGTCTTGTAAACATTTCACCAAGTGTGGTGAAGTGCAGTATATTGTGAAAGAACGGTGTTAGCCTAGTGCCTAGTGGAATGGGTGAGTAGTCTTGGAAGAAGACGAAGAAGGTGTATCATTGGTTCTTGCAATAGTGGAAAAATCTTCATGGTAACAAGAAGGACTAGACGTAGCCTTCAAATTGAAGGTGAACCAATATACATCTTGGTGTGATCTTCTCTTCCCTTAACTTTTTACATTTTGCAATTATCTTCTACTTCTATTCAAATATTCTGTTCACTACTTCCGCTCATAAACACTCTCTTTAACTTGCAAAGTTTTATAATAAAAGTAGAAAAATTCAGTTTTAGTCTCTACACCTAATTCACCTCCCCCTCTTAGGTGGCCATATATCCTAACAGCAAATTGGATTACCACACTCGTAGGTTGCAAGGGTCCAAGTGAAAGGAATTGAAACACATTCATAGGCATAACATTAATGGATGCTCCTAAATCAAGCATGGCATTTTCAAATTTTCTATTACCTATGATGCAAGGTACAGTAAATGTACCTGGGTCCTTACACTTTTCAGGGATGTGAGGAACAGGCATACCTATCATTGCAGACACATTCATTCCCATGTTGATTATTTCATTACCTTTCTGCTTCCTCTTGTGAGTGCACAAATCTTTCAGAAACTTGGCATATCTTGGAATCTGCTTGATGGCATTAAGGAGAGGTATGTTCACCTGAACCTTTCTGAATGTATCCAAGAGGTCCTTTTCCAGCTCTTCCATATTCCCCATCTTCTTGCTCAGATTGATTCTTGGTGGAAGTGGAAGGGGAATGGAAAATGGTTGTTGTGCAGCACTTGAGGAAGGTTGATTTGCATGAGTTTATCTTGTTGTATTCTCATTTTCTTCTAAAACAGATTTATTCCTTTTTGATGCATCATGCTCTTTTTCAAGATCAACGTCTATTCTAGGTGTCGGCACTTCAGTTTGCTTGCCTAATCTGAGGGTAATGACACTCACATTCCTTGGGTTAAGCATAGTCTGAGAAGGTAACTTGTCAGAATTCTGTGACTGCAATGTGTTCAGTGAAGTAGCCATCTGCCCCATCTGGGTGGTTAGATTCTGAATTGAAGACTCTTGTCTTTGAATTGAAGCTCTGGTTTCTTGCTGGAACTGCATGTTCTGCATTGTCATCTGCCTCACCAATTCTTCCAAAGAGGGTTCATTAGGTGTAGGATTGTTAGTCATTTGTTGTTGCCTCTGTTGTTGAATTGGTGGGGGCACATATTGTCTATTATGTCCAGCATTTTTCTGAAACGGTGCCTGATTTCTCCAACTAGGATTGTATGTGCTTGATGAGGATGGATCATAATGTTGCTGCTAATATGGAGGTCTTTTTTTGTAGATGTTAGCAGCATAAGCCTAAGGATGATCACCAGTTCTTGGATCAAGCAGAGAAGGGCATACATCACTGTAATGATCAGTTGAGGTGCAAATGCCACATGTAACATCCCAAATTTTGCAATTTTTGAATATAGTGGATAACAGGAAGTCTGGGAGCTACTGGGTGATTCTCGCTTGAGCGAGAGGAGCTCGCCCAAGCAAGGGACTCAGTGTTGTTCCCAGGTATTTTCCTGGGTTTATCGCCTGAGCGAGACGGAGCTCGCTTAAGCGAGAGAGTGGTGTGGCCTCGGGACGAATTTCGCCTGGTCGAGAAAATGTCGCCCGAGCGAGAGCATCAGTTCCAGAATGATGCGAAGAGTCGTGGGTTCTCGCCCAAGCGAGCATACTCTCGCTCGAGCGAGAGTCTAAAATTTTAAAACCTAAAATAGACGTCCCAAGTGAGGATTGGTTATTATTTTCGAAAAAACAAGAGGAGAGGAACAGTTGGGAGAGTTGTGCACCCTTAGAGTCAAGGAAAAGACCGGAGAAGAGGTAAATCGCTTAACTTAGCCTCTCTTATGGTTGAATGTCATAGTTTTGAATGGGGTTTCTTCTCCATGTTTAGGGATAAAATCCCATAAACACTCTTTTGACATTGTGGTTCGTTTTGCTTTGGAAAACCTTGTAAAACTCATAGAGTATGAGTTGTTTTTCGAAATGGGTGTTTGAGGAGTTGTTTTCAAAACCGTAGAGTCATTTCAATATTAGGGAAACCCTTCTATTGAGGACGAAACGAATAGATGATGTTTTCTTATGTTGTATGAGTATTGGTTAGTACTATTAATGTCTTGATATGTAAATTGATGTGTTGTGATAGTTGTTATTTTGGGTTGAAAGACCCAAAGGTTGGAGGAGACGACGGAGAACGCAACTGAGCTTTAGTGCAAAGCATTAGCGAAAACTCAGGTGAGGGAGCAGCATTAAAATTTGTGGTATTAGAATCATGACATTGGAAACTCCAACGACACTCACTAGTTGGAGGATTTCAATTGGCGAACACGATTAAACGGGAAATCTCATGAGTTTCCTATTTAACTGCGTTAGTCCTACTGATGTGAATGGTATGTTTGACCTGCCTTCGTGGTATGGATTTTGACCCGCCTTCGTGGTATGGATTTTGACCTGCCTTCGTGGTATGGATTTTGACCTGACTTCGTGGTATGGATTTTGACCTGCCTTCGTGGTATGGATTTTAACCTGCATTCGTGGTATGAATTTTGACCTGCCTTCGTGGTATGGATTTTGACCTGCCTTCGTGGTATGGATTTTGACCTGCCTTCGTGGTATGGATTTTGACCTGCCTTCGTGGTATGGATTTTGACATGCCTTCGTGGTATGGATTTTTGATATGCACTTGTAGTATGGATTTTGGTTGTGGTTGATGGTTGAAAGTTGATTGTACTATGGATGAGTGGTATGGTTATGATTAATGGTTCATTGAGTCTTATGGACGCGTTCGTACTGAAATGATGCGTAGTTCCTGTTCCGCAATGTTCTAATGTTATTATTCTATTTAAACCCACCATGTTATATATTGCATGTATTTAATGACTGACTCTCTATGTTATCTTGTTTACTCAATCCATGGTAATCGGATTGTAGGTGGAGCTATGGAGTAAGAGACTTCAGAGTCTTGGAGTAAATTCGTTGCATTGGATTTAGCGTGTGTTGTCTAGTGATTCTAAACAATTGTAATTGTTGATAATGGACCCGTTTATGGGAGTTTCATTATGTTTTAGATGTTTGGTTTAATAGACTAAAAGGTGTAGAAACTAGTGTTGTGGAATTATCGTACTGTTTTCCTTTTATTGTTTCACTCATACTATTGGAGTGGTTGGTTGAATTGAATTTTAATGAATATATCTATTAAGAACATATTCTGTTAGAAAAGAATTGAATTTTTCCGTGTTAGTAAAATGAGGTGTTACACCACATACTCTTGCCAATTAAGATTTTTGTTGATTCATGGCTAACTGAGTGATCAAGGTGGTGAGGGAATCAATTTTTCTTGCCTTGTTGCATTTGTCCCAACATCATGGACTCCTCTTAAAACTATGGCATCACCACTCCTTGCATTGAATTGTTGAGAATTGGAAGCCATCTTCTCAATCAAACATCTTGCTTCAAGAGGAGTCATGTCTCCAAGTGCACCACCACTAGCAGCATCAACGGTACTTCTATCCATATTGTTTTGACCCTCATAAAAATACTACAGGAGGAGTTGCTCAGAGATCTGATGATGAGGGCAACTAGCACACAATCTCTTAAACCTCTCCCAGTACTCATACAAGCTCTCACCATGTTGCTGCCTAATTCCAGATATGTCCTTTCTGATTGCAGTGGTCCTAGATGCAGGGAAGAATTTACCCAAGAATGACCTCTTCAAGTCACCCCAACTAGTGATGGAACCATGAGCCAAATAGTACAACCAGTCCTTTGTAGGACCCTCAAGAGAATGAGGGAAAGCCTTTAGATAAATGTGATCCTCCATAACATCATGTGGTGTCATAGTTGAGCATACAATGTGGAACTCCTTAAGATGTTTATGAGGATCCTGACCTGCAAGTCCATTAAACTTAGGCAACAAATGGATTAGCCCAGTTTTTAGCACATATGGTACATCCTCATATTGGATACACAAACTGTCATAAGTAAAATCAGGGGCAGCCAACTCCCCAAATGTCCTCTCACGGGGACCAGGAGGAGTAGGTGGATGAGCCATATTTTCAGAATGACAGAATGATCAAAATCTGGAAATGCAACAGAATGCACAAAATCACTATATTCAGAATGCATAGAAACAAAATGCTTAGAAATAGTATTTTCAGCAACAGGATGTTCAGAAACAGAAATAAAATTAGTATCTAAAGTCCTATTTTGTCTAACTAACCTATGATATGTTCTATCAATTTTCGGGATTTGTTGAATGCAAAATGCATGTATTCCTCCTAGGCATGCATTACAATCAATAGTAGGAACAAAGTACAACAGTAATGGAAATGCATTTTATAATTGTAGAATCAACCAAGTCTTTGCATTAATAACATCCTAAAATCATATAGAACATGTACAAAAAGTTTCAAGTAAAAATTCAAAGCCTAACTAATGTAAAAATGCAAAATAGTTTCACTATAAACCTTAAAAAATAAAAAAGAAATAGTAAAAAGGGGTTTTCGGATTTTTAGGTCGGACCTGATAGACGTAGTGTGTCACAATGGATAGAGCTTACTTTTCTACCCCAAATGCATATATCATATGTCCAATTCTAATATACGGAAAAAAAGTTATGCTAAAAATAGAATTTCAGCTATTCAATGTGGGATGAAAGAAGTGTGGAAACAAAATTTCATGCAAAAATTCCACCCACAACTATATAAACCAGCAAAACAGAATAACACAAATCATGCATAATGGCAATAGTGAACAGTAACAATGAATAGTAACCTTGACAGCAACACAACTTTTGAATCCAAACCAGAATTTTTACCCAAAATGCACTATAGAATTGAATAACTAAACTAAACTAAAGTAAACTAATCTATATGAAACTCTAGAGAACCTTTGTATGAACAGATAATCCCCGACAGCGGCGCCAAATTTGATCGAGGTTGTACCCGATGCAAAAAATAAAACAATTAAGTATAGTACTAGGAAGTGACTCCTTGGTCGTTTCCCAAAGATTATTTTTCACACATTGGTTCAAACACATTACACGCACACACAATGGGGGTATTAGTGGTTGTTATGGTATGAAACTAAAGCTAAAATAGAACGAAACAGTAACAAGCAAAACAGAAAAGAGGCTAAATCATTTTGGTTTATTTGTTCACAACTCAATCCTTGGTTACAAAACATCAAAATCAGATTCTTAGTGTTCCTTTGTTGAGAGTCGATTAACTAAGAGATGATCAACTCATAGTTAAATTGCTAAACCTCTAACTAAGCAAAATTGGTATAAGCAACAAACAGTTAACAAAGTCACACGAATCAAAGCATCAATTTCAGATTCTACACATTGAATTCCTAATCTGTTCACAACTCTAATGTTTAAGCTTCAAACTAAGCGAAATCAACATAAACATAGAGCATTTATAGATTCACATAAACTAAGCGATTATGTGCTAGAGAACTAATTAACTAAGCAAAAATTAGTTCACAAACCTACGTCATAACCATGGAATTAAGCAAACTACCATATGAAATAGGATAGAAGATTCAAACATAGAGAAACCGAAATTGCATTAAAAGAATAAAGAGAAACCGAAATGCATTAAGAACTAAACCTCAAGAGTGTGATACATTACCAAAGGAACTCAGTCCAAGGTCTAGCCTTCCATGGAGGAAGAAGCCAAAACCGAAATTGCAAGAGGAAGAAGAAAGGAAAACGAAAATCTAAACCCTAAGCCCATAAAGGGGGAAAACGAATTTCTCTCTTCCTAAAGCTGAAATGTAAAGTGTGTGTTGTAAAAGTGTTGCGGTAAAAACGAATTCTAAGGTTATAAAGAGGTAAAACCGAAATGGGCCCTAAACAATGGGCTCAAAACCTAAAACGGAATTAAAAAACTATTCAAATTACAATCTTCACTTTTGCACACATCCTCCACTTGTAATGCCAAAAATGTCTTTGGTGTCAAATATGACCTGAAAATAGAATTTGATTTAATTAGGCTATATAATCCCAAATTAACTCATTTTAAGAATAATAGCTCAATAAAGCTTAAAACACTAAACCATGCCAAATAAAGTCAATTAGACATCAAGAATCATTAACAATGGTAAAATAATGTTATTAATAGTGTGTAATATATGACTCATCAATATATACAACAGAATTGTCAAACATAGAAAACAAAATAGAATTGCCAGAAAATAAATGTTCATCATTTGTAAATAAAATATCCAAAAAAGACAACAAAATAGAGAAAAAAAGAAATGTTCAGAATTTTATAATGCATCAACATTGTTCGTCAGAGTCAGAGTAATTAAGTAACTCTAGATCTTCTTCATCTTCCAAAATAGAATTAACAAATTCAATAAAGTGTGGGTCAGTCCTTTCAGTAATGAATAATTCCCTGAGAATAAAATTCATAAGATTCATAAAATAATTAAACAAGATTACAAATTCAATAATTACAAGTAGAAAAAATGAATCACCTCTTCATACTGATCCATCTTGAAATATTAGATTGTAAGGAATATTTTTAGAAAATTCATATAACCCACTCGGCACCACATCAAACTTTTCAAGAATATAGTTACAATCTTCCTTAAGTTTTTTTTTGGCAATTGTGGAATATAACTCTCCTTCACTACAACCTCAATTTTATCCCCCTATTACATAAACATAAAATATGATCGATAAAATCAAAATCTTAAATCATAAATGAAAAAAAAATAAATAAATAACTAAATTAAAACACATCACGGTCAATGAAAATCAACAAAACGCAAGGATATTCAAATATTTTCATCCGATGAAAAATAGTTTGAAGTTCCAATTCAGCATCCATGAAGTATTCTTACAAGATAAATCAATATTTCTGATGAACTTCATTTTCTTTCGTTGAAATCCATCTTCATATTATTTCATTATATAGACTCAAAGATTTATGGGAAACTAATATCTTTATTGTTTCGTGTGAGAATTATCGGGGTGCAAAAATAATTTAATACACATCCAATAAACAGCGCAAACATATTCATATTAACAACGTCGTGCAATATTGGCGCTGTTAAAAATTACGAATTAAAAAAAGTGCATATTCAATCGCGAATACTATTTGTTGCGCTGTTAACATTATTTCCGCTAATCCATTCGAACAGCGGATGCTTTAAGTTGCGATGTATAAGTTTCTTCCGCCTTTTGTTTTACAGCATTTTTATGGGTTGCGCGGTCGAAGACACGCCTTTAAAGACGTATTCTAGCGCAGTCATAGTAGAAAATTTATTATTAGCATAACTTTGTTTCCGCATATCATAATTAGAAGTAAGACATATGCATTTGGGGTAGAAAAATAATTTCTATCCATTGTGACAATCATAGAAAGAAGAATCACTTTTTGAGCTATAGTTTGTGGGAGGCAACTTGGCGGTGAAAAGTGAATAGTTGAAAATCTATTTTTAGCATAACTTTGATTCCAAATATAAGAGTTGGACGTGTGACATATGCATTTGGGGTAGAAAAATAAGTTCTATCCATTGTGACAACCAAAGAAAGCAAAATTACTTTCCGAGCTATAGTTGGTGAATTGCAACTTGGCGGTGAAAAGTGAACAACTGAAAATCTATTTTTAACATAACTTTGTTTCCGTATATCATAAGTGCACATCTGACATATGCATTTGGGGTAGAAAAATAAGTTCAATCCATTGCGACAACCAGAAAAATCAAAATCACTTTTCGAGTAATAGTTTGTGAGATGCAACTTGGCGGTGAAAAGTGAATAGTTGAAAATCTATTTTTAGCATAACTTTGTTTCCGTATATCAGTATTGGACGTATGACATATGCATTTGTGTTAGAAAAATAAGTTCTATCTATTGTGACAAAAAGAGAAAGCAGAATCACTATCCGAGCAATAGTTTGTGTAATGCAACATGACAGGGAAAAGTGAATAGTTGAAAATCTATTTTTAGCAAAACTTTGTTTCCGTATATCGGAATTGGACGTATGACATATGCATTTGGGGTATAAAAATAAGTTCTATCCATTTCGTGAACCAGAGAAAGCAGAATCACTTTCTGAGCTATAGTTTGTGAGATGCAACTTGGCGGTCACAAGTGAATAGTTGAAAATCTATTTTTAGCATAACTTTGTTTCCGTATATCAGAATTGGACGTATGACATATGAATTTGGGGTAGAAAATTAAGTTCTATCCATTTTTCTAACCAGAGAAAGAAGAGTTACTTTCCGAGCTATAGTTTGTGAGATGCAACTTGGGGGTGACAAGTGAAGAATTGAAAATCAATTTTTAGCATAACATTGTTTCCGTATATCAGAATTGGACATGTGACATATGCATTTGGGGTAGAAAAATAATTTCTACCCATTGTGACAACCAAAGTAAGAGAATCTATTTCAAAGCTATAATTTGTGAGATGCAATTTGGCAGTGAAAAGTGAATAGTTGAGAATTTATTTTTATTATAACTTTGTTTCCGTATATCAGAATTGGACGTATAACATATGAATTTGGGGTAGAAAATTAAGTTCTATTCATTTTTCTAACTAGAGAAAGAAGAGTCACTTTCCGAGCTATAATTTGTGAGATGCAACTTGGCGGTGACAAGTGAATAGTTGAAAATCCATTTTTAGCATAACTTTGTTTCCGTATATCAGAATTGGGCGTATGACATATCCATTTGGGTTAGAGAAATAATTTTATCCATTGTGACAACCATAGAATGCAAAATCAATTTTCGAGCAATAGTTTGTGAGATGCAACTTGGCGGTGAAAACTGAATAGTTGAAAATCTATTTATAGCATAACTTTGTTTCCGAATATCATAATTGGACGTATGACATTTGAATTTGTGTTAGAAAAATAAGTTATATCCATTGTGACAACAAGAGAAAGAAGAACCAATTTCCGAGGTATAGTTTGTGAATTGCAACTTGGCGGTGAAAAGTGAATAGTTGAAAATCTATTTTCTTCATAACTTTGTTTCCATATATCATAATTGGACGTATGACATATGCTTTTGGGTTTGAAAAATAAATTCTATCCATTGTTACAACCACAGAAAGCAGAATCACATTCCGAGCTATAGATTGTGAGATGCAACTTGGCGGTGACAAGTGAATAGTTGAAAATCTATTTTTAGCCTAACTTTGTATCCATATATCAGAATTGGACGTATGAAATATGCATTTGCGGTAGAAAAATAAGTTCTATCCATTGCGACAACAAGAGAAATCAGAATCTCATTCTGATATATAGTTTGTGAGATGCAACTTGGCGGTGAAAAGTGAACAGTTGAGAATCTATTTTAAGCATAACTTTGTTTCCGTATATCATAATTGGACGTGTGACATATGCATTTGGGGTAGAAAAATAAGTTCTATCCATTGTGATAACCATAGGAAAAAAATTTACTTTCCGAGCTATAGTTGGTGAATTGCAACTTGGCGGTGAAAAGTGAACAGTTGAAAATCTATTTTTAGCATAACTTTGTTTCCGAATATCGGAATTGGACGTCTGACATATTCGTTTGGGGTAAAAATAAGTTCAATCCATTGCGAAGACTAGATAAATCCATTATTCATTATAGCAAATCCAACCTTTATAGATATATAAAGGTCATTAACCGGACCTTTCTCCCCCTTTTGGCATGATCAAAAAGGTCTTTTACCGGACCGATTTGCCAAAGGTAAGAAAGATAACAGTTTATAGATGTATATACAGATGAAACAAGTGCACATGGTCTATGTGTGAACAATTGATTAAGGACAACAGTTAATCCATTATTCACTATAGCAGAAAATAATGGAGAATTTTCTACAATATCTATACTATATAGCAATAATGGCACATTTTTATGCAACGCATATAGATATTTTCTACTAAAACCAACAAAAGTGTCACAAAAAGCAAGCTAATATCAAAAATAGAAAGACAACAACAATTAAAGTTAAGCAGTCAAATAGTCAGATTATAAACGCAACAAGATAATAGTTCAGCCAGGAATACATATAAAGCAGTGGAAAGAAAAACAGCAAACACAGCAGACTCAAGGCTAATACAACTCCTATCTAGACTGGTCAACTATCCTAGATTAGGTTCTAACTAGGTTTGTTGGTAGGTGGAGGGTTTTAGTCGCTATCGGAGTCTTCTGATGGGTCCTCTTCTTCTTCTTCTTCTTTATCATCTTCTTCTGCTTCGTCATTGTTGGCCTAATCTAAAGCATGATACTAGACGGGAGGAGCAACTGATTCCTCATCTGAGCTATTTGCTGGTGGAGGAAGGTCGGTAGTTTCAGGATAAAAATCCACATCCTCAAAGTATGTCCACATTCCATCATACTTATAAATGTCCATATGAAAATGGATATACTGGCCCAGAATAAGATTCTCTTGGGGGTCATTAATTAAGTATCCAGTATCCGAGACGTCCACTAGTGCATGATCAATGATTCTGAAGATAAGGATAGGATATCTTAAAGCGCCATATGATGTCGAAAAATCGAGCATGTTTAGCAATAGTAAATGTGGCCAGTCAATCCGAACATTTTCTTTCAAGGCAAACATCAGATAGAGATCAACCTCCGTTGGATCATCATGATGCAGGTCACAAGGAGCCAAATAGTAAATAAGTAAAGTGTACAAAAGTCTGTATTCCACAGCTAAAGTATAGACAGTTGGCTTATTTGTTGCCTGATGTCGCTGTGAATCCCTCGACATAGTTCTGTATGTTATGACAGGCTCAAAAGCACTTAGTAGCTTCTCCTCAAAGTATCCTTAAGGATGACCGAATCTTCCCAAACCACCAACATCAACTAAGAAATCTTCATCCAAAATGATGAATATGTTTTTAACCGTAGTTTGATAAACTCCATTTTTACACTTAAAATTGCTATAAAACTCTCTTATTAATGATGGATACATTTTTCCATGCATTTCAACAAGTACTTGCAACCCTTGATTTTGAGAAATTTTGGAAACATGAATCCAGAATCTGTCATCCAAGATAGATTTGTGTAAGCTGTAAGGGTGATTCCTCTTCCCGCAAATTTAGCTAACCTAGCTGTCTATTCTTCGGGTGCATAAAAAGGACCATTATGCCCAAATAGAGAGTTTGAAGCAGCAAAGGCAACTTTGATTTGAACCAAACCAGAAAGCTCCTTAGATTGAGGGTTAATGGTGTTCATGATTGATGGTCAAGGTTGGTCAAAGTTGGTCAAGGGGAGTAGATCTATGTGTTGGTAGAGCAATGTAGGTAGAAGAAGACTCAAGGATAAGATCAACTATAAAGAAACTTACTTTGGATTGTTATGGGAGCACAAGAGGCTTGCTAAGCTAGGTCAGGAGGCACAAGGAGGCATGAACAAGATGAACAGTGACTTTTAAACACGCTGAACATGCTTTTTGATTCTTCGTAAATAATCGATTAAATGGATTCTGAATCGATTAACGACGGTTAAAATTCAAAACATTTAAAGATGGAAGCCCGGGTAATCGATTAAGTAAATGTTTTAATCGATTATTTTCATAAACAAAGATACTTCAAAAATGAGTTTGGCGGTGACAAGTGAACAGTTGAAAATCTATTTTCAGCATAACTTTGTCTCTGTATATAAGAATTGGACCTATGACATATGTATTTAGGGTAGAAAAATAAGTGCTACCCATTGTGACAAACAGAGAAACCATAATCACTTTTTGAGCTATAGTTTGTGAGATACAACTTCGCGGTGACAAGTGAACATTTGAAAATCTATTTTTGCATAACTTTGTTTCCGTATATTAGAATTGGACGTGTGACATATGCATTTGGGGTAGGAAAATAAGTTCTATCCATTGTGACGACCAGAGAATGCAGAATCATTTTCCGAGCTATAGTTTGTGAGATGCAAATTAGTGGTGAAAAGTGAATAGTTGAAAATCCATTTTTAGCATAACTTTGTCTCCGTATATCAGAATTGGACCTATGACTAATGCATTTGGGGTAGAAAAATAAGTTCTATCCATTGTGACAACTAGAGAAAGCAGAATCACTTTCCGAGCTATAGTGTATGAGATGCAACTTGGCGGTGACAAGTGAAAAGTTGAAAATCTATTTTTAGCATAACTTTGTCCCCATATATCAGAATTTGACATATGACATATGTATTTGGGGTAGAAAAATAAGTGCTATCCATTGTAACAACCAGAGATACCAGAATCACTTTTCGAGCCATAGTTTGTGAGATGAAACTTGGCGGTGACAAGTGAACAGTTGAAAATCTATTTTTAACATAATTTTGTCTCCGTATATTAGAGTTGGACGTATGACATATGTATTTGGGGAACAAAAATAAGTGTTAACCATTGTGACAACCAGAGAAACCAATCCCCATAGCATTCATACTCTGCCGTGACGTAGGACAATGCCTCTTTATATGTCTGGTCTCTTTGCAACGAAAACAGTGTTTTTTCGTTCCAGGACACAATCCTCCGTCATGTTTCCGGTTACACTTGCTGCACCAAGGTGGAGAGTTTAACCGTGACCCTCCGGCATTTGCATGGGTCCTCGGTCCATGCGAAATGCAACTCCGAGTACCAACAGGTGGAAAATATGGTTTCCGCTCTTCGCGATACATCTTATCCTTGCCTCTTCCGTGCACAAAATTTCGTTGAGGCCCAAAGTCCTTGTGAGGAATGGATTCGGAGGTCGCCACTCCATCCGCCTTCATGTTAGTACACCCCATTCCTTGGACCCACTCAATAGCAGCATTCAGGGTGAATCCGCCATGGAACAGACTAGGGTTCCTTCTGTAGGATTTATCTAACCCCCGGTACTCAGCCGGTCCTTGTTGAACTAGGGTGTGCGAGCTTGGACCTGGTGCCACTCTCCGATTCAGATGTTGTAAATTCTCACTCATTTGTTGCAGTGCCGCCACCATCTGGGCCAAGAGGTCATTTGGAACATTCTGACTCACTCCTCTTTCTCTTCCAGCCATGTGTACCTGCACTCACGTACTTGTCAGTAGACTAATTTTATGACCAGACAAGCATCACATAAACACACAACCATCAATGCTAACCAAGCAGTTCAAGCACATAAAGATCACAAAGAAGCATGTAAGGCCATATCCTAGGCCGCAGGATTAACTATGCTCTGATACCATATTGTAAGGACCCAAATTCTACCCTTGAAATTTTTTCTCATTTTAATTCAATTCCATTCAATCACTCATAACTAACATTACCATTTTAATATCCTTACTTCAAAATCTTATTTCCCCTCCTCACACTCAATCCATGAATCAAAAACTACATACATAATCATTTTACCTAGAAGTTCTCATGAATCATTCCTGGAACTAATCTTATAACCTATTATATTATCATACAATTAATCTTGCAGAAAAACATAATTCATTCATATCATTCCCTATGAGTACTAAGACCTCAAAGGTTCTGATCCTCCAAAATAACATTACGCATGGTTACAAATATCCAAATAATGGTTAGCCATGATTACAATCATTTAAATCCGTAAGTAATCATTTAGAATACGAAAAACATAAATAGTGAATCCAAAGTCTAAAGCTCCTAAAGCTCCCGACCAGGCATACTTCATTCGTCTATTTACCTGCAATGGGATTATCAATGACAAAAGTACAAAACACACAAAGGAGTAAGTCATTAATTCAATAAACGTCATTATAAGATAATCCACATTAGAAAAAGGGGTTAGTAAACCATTTCGAAATTCATTTTGTCTTGCTGCATAACTTGAGCCAAAGTCGCTACACCCCTTAGGGTTAACTAAAAGCAGATTCTCCTTTCTTTTAAAACAAATACGCTTCTATACTCAAGCCAGGGTTTACGCTTCTATAATCAAGCCAGAGTGTATGCTTCTATACTTAAGCCAGAGTTTACGCTTCTATACTCAAATACTCAAGCCAGAGTGTATGCTTTTATACTCAAGCCAGAGTGTACGATTCTATACTCAAGCCAGAGTGTATGCTTCTATACTCAAGCCAGAGTGTATGCTTCTATACTCAAGCCAGAGTTGCTAACCATTCATGGTCGGCTAAAACATATTTTCTTTCATCAATCTCCTCATAAATCATTTTCATGCTTCTATACTCAAGCCAGAATGTATGCTTCTATACTCAAGCCAGAGTCGCTAACCATTCATGGTCGGCTAAAACATATTTCCTTTCATCAATCTCCTCATAAATCATTTTCATGCTTCTATAGTCAAGCCAGAGTGTATGCTTCTATACTCAAGCCAGAGTGTACGCTTCTATACTCAAGCCAGAGTGTATGCTTCTATACTCAAGCCAGAGTCGCTAACCATTCATGGTCGGCTAAAACATATTTTCTTTCATCAATCTCCTCATAAATCATTTTCATGCTTCTATACTCAAGCCAGAGTGTATGCTTCTATACTCAAGCCAGAGTCGCTAACCATTCATGGTCGTCTAAAACATATTTCCTTTCATCAATCTCCTCATAAATCATTTTCATGCTTCTATACTCAAGCCAGAGTGTATGCTTCTATACTCAAGCCAGAGTCGCTAACCATTCATGGTCGGCTAAAACATATTTCCTTTCATCAATATCCTCATAAATCATTTTCATGCTTCTACACTCAAGCTAGAGTCGCTAACCATTCATGGTTGGCTAAAACATATTTTCTTTCATCATTCTCCTCATAAATCATTTTCATGAATCCACGCCAACATTAGTATAAACACACCCATATATGTTTATACTAAACTACATGATTCACCACTTAATTATGGCACAACCAGAAAATACACATATTTTCCTTTTCCGTAAATCTACGCCTACTTTAATATAAACACACCCATATATGTTTATACTAAATGCGTAATTTACAACTCAATCATTGCATCTTTAGAAAATACACCTTTTCCATTTCAAATGCACAATTAAAGACTTATCCTTACCTCGGTGAGTGTTGGGTTTGGTTCTTTGCAACTTCTCAAGTTCCACCGACACCGCCTCCAACTTTAGGATCTTTCCTCATCCCACCATATAACACAATGTTAGTCATTTATTCCAAATATCACATAAACAACTTATATTGCATTATTTAATCATACAAGATATTCATCACATGTTCGATGTTTCTAAACTACTTTCATCATAAGTATTCAACCATCTAAAACATGCATATTCATCTCATATTCCAACATTTGGAGGTAAACTCATCTTCTACCTCTAGCATTTTACTCACTCTCTCTTTTTACCCCATTTTTACTTTAGGGTTTTGGGGTTTTCATGACTCAACCTACAACCCTTTCCATTCTTGAAATATTAACTCTAAACCAAGAGTTTACAAGGTAAAAATGACATAAAACGAAACATAACTCCAAAGGATGAGTTTCCATGGTTTCTCACATTTGGAGAAGAGATCCAACATACCCAAAATGAGTTTAAGAGAGAAGAAGAGAGTTAGAATCAAGAGTTTTACCTCTTCTCAAGCTCTTGGGTGAGTATCAAAACTCCTTGCCCTTGGAAAAGCTCTCTTCTCTCACCTCCCTTCAAAGTTTTTTTAACCCTAAAATGTGTTTGGGTTTCTGTTTTAAAGAGGTGTCGTCGGGTTGTAATCGATTACCAACATGGTGTAACCGATTACAACGTGAAAAATGCGCATATCTGATGCTTTTAATATGATGTAATCGATTACCAGGAGTGTGTAATCGATTACATTGTGTCAGATGCACATATCTGATGCTTTCAATACGATATAATCGATTACCAGGAGTGTGTAATCGATTACACCGTGTCAGATGCACATATCTGATGCTTTTAATACGATGTAATCGATTACCAGTAGTGTGTAATCGATTACACTGTGATAGATGCACAGGTTTGATTAGTTTATTAGCATGTAATCGATTACCAGGAGTGTGTAATCGATTACACTGTGTCAACAGCCCAAAATTTGCCATTTCTCGCCCAGGCGAGACAACTCTCGCTCAAGCGAGGCTTCCAGTACTGTTACTATAATCTTGAAGACTCAAATTTAGGGTGTTACAATCCTCTCCCTCTTATAAAAATTTTCGTCCCCGAAAATTAAACATACCTCGGAAAATAAAATCATCACCTAGACCTTAGGCACAAGAATATCCAACCGAAATCATAATCGATCCCCTAATTCATTATGATTACTTAATCAGTCACTAAGGGCATACACCACTAAACCGTGATATCACCAAACCAATTCATGAACTAACTCCTCAATGTCCAAATGTTAAGATCTCAGCCTTTAATAACTCGAGTGCCATGGGAACTAATCCATAATTCAGACTAAAGATTTTCCCTATATCCATCAAGAACCATTGATCTCTAGCACCTATCCATCTATCAACCCTAACATACATTAAGAATTTCGATAACATTCTCGAACTTCAGCGAATTGGGAACTCCTTATCTCATATCTATCTAAATGCGTCTTTTAACATCCATCATACACTAACTAGTTTCATCTCCACTCAAGAATCTAGCACGATTCCATTTCACTCAATCAACAAAGTACTTACACAATAGGACTCTTAGTGTCTCCTCCATTGTATAAAATCAAACTATCCAGTAATTGTCCAATTACATCAAATATTTCTACCATCAAATCTTATCGTTTAAAGAAATTACCGATTTCTAGCCTCAACTGAACCATAAAACTATTGATTCACACCAAAACTAGGTACTTTGTTACCAATCGGCAAGCACAAGTCGACCAACACTCAAACCTACAACTTGCGTTCGGTTTGGTCACCCCAATTCCGTTAGTAAATATAAACTTATTATCCCACTCGCATTACGTCCAGAAATACAGGGGCGTCTTATATCACTAAACTTCTAACAACCTCAAACTTATTCCGATATGGTTGCTAAAATTTCGGAATTCTCCAACATGATACTAAATCATTTCTTAGCCATAGGCTATGTTTCACCCAAAGAAAAGGATTTTCGAAAACGGTTTGAATCCACGACTTATGAAACAAAGTTTACATAATCAGTTCAACACAACCCAAAACTCCTTCTCTCATATGGCTACATCACACTCAAACACCATCATTACTGACGTTCACGAAACAGCAACAACTTTTGCCGGTACAACATTCAATGCAAAACACTTAGGTACACCACCACTATTTCATGCATTGCCAATGTCCTACCGCAAAAGAACCGGTCCTTCGAGACCAAAAGTTTCACGTCCAATATAATGTATTCATCACATCGACGGGGTAAGTAACTTAACTATCCTCTTTTCTCGACTATCAGTATACTCCTTAACCCCTTAGCATACACACACCCAATAAGGCCAACAAAAGGAATTAACCTTTAACAACTCGTAAGAGAAAACAAGCATCCCCGACTTAAACATTTTTCTTGTCAGCATACTTATTATAAAAGTCAATCATTCATAGACGAAAGTCCACTTTCCAAGACAAAATAAATAGTCCTTTCAAATCTTAACATCTCGAAATACTAACGAGTTCTTAAATACCCTCTCGTGACATGTACAGAATAAACACCGATCAATTTTTCGAAGGGAAGTTCTGACTCTCTTAGCCGACACTGGCCCCATACCACTAGCCTGGTGATAAGTGAATAGTTGAAAATCTATTTTTAGCATTAATTTGTTTTCGTGTATCAGAAATGGACGTATGACATATGCATTTGGGGTAGAGAAATAAGTTCTATCCATTGAGACAACCATAGAAAGAAGAATCACTTTCTGAGCAATAGTTTGTGAGAAGCAACTTCGTGGTGAAAATTGAATAGTTGAAAATCGATTTTTAGCATAACTTTGTTTCTGTATTTCAGAATAGGACATATGACATATGCATTTGGGGTAGAAAAATAACTTCTATCCATTGTGAAAACCAGAGAAAGCATAATAAAATTCCGAGCTATAGTTTGTGAGATGCAACTTGGCGGTGACAAGTGAATAGTTGTAAATCTATTTTTAGCATAACTTTGTTTCCGTATATCAGAATTGGAAGTATGACATACGCATTTAGGGTAGAAAAATAAATTCTATCCATTGTGACTTATAGAGAGTTCAGAATCACATTCCAAGCTATAGTTTGTCAGATGCAACTTGGCGGTGACAAGTGAACATTTGAAAATTTATTTTTAGCATAAATTTGTTTCCGTATATCAGAATTGGACGTGTGACATATGCATTTGTGGTAGAGAAATAATTTCAATCCATTGGGACACCCAGAGAAATCAGAATCACATTCCAAGCTATATTTTGTGAGATTCAACTTGGCGGTGACAAGTGAACAGTTGTAAGTCTATTTTTAGCATAACTTTGTTTTCGTATATCAGAATTGGAAGTATGACATATGCATTTGGGGTAGAAAAATAAATTCTATCCATTATGACTTCTAGAGAATTCAGAATCACATTCCAAGCAATAGTTTTGTGTGATGTAACTTGGCGGTGACAAGTGAATAGTTGAAAATCTATTTTTAACATAACTTTGTTTCCGTATATCAGAATTGGACATATGACATATGCATTTGGGGTAGAAAAATAAATTCTATCCATTGTGACTACCAGAGAATACAGAATCACATTCCAAGCTATAGTTTGTGAGACGCAACTTGGCGGTGACAAGTGAATAATTAAAAATCTATTTTTAGCATAACTTTGTTTCGTATATCAGAATTGGACGTATGACATATGCATTTGGGGTAGAAAAATAAATTCTATCCATTGTCACTACCAGAGAATTCAGAATCACATTCCAAGCTATAGTTTGTGAGATGCTACTTGGCAGTGATAAGTGAATAGTTGAAAATCTATTTTTAGCATTAATTTGTTTTCGTGTATCAGAATTGGACGTATGACATATGCATTTGGGGAAGAGAAATAAGTTCTATCCATTGAGACAACCATAGAAAGAAGAATCACTTTTTGAGCAATAGTTTGTGAGATGCGACTTCGTGGTGAAAATTGAATAGTTGAAAATCGATTTTTAGCATAACTTTGTTTCTGTATTTCAGAATCGGACGTATGACAAATGCATTTGGGGTAGAAAAATAACATCTATCCATTGTGAAAACCAGAGAAAGCAGAATCACATTCCTAGCTATAGTTTGTGAGATGCAACTTGGCAGTGACAAGTGAATAGTTGATAATCTATTTTTAACATAACTTTGTTTCCGTATATCAGAATTGGACATATGACATATGCATTTGGGGTAGAAAAATAAATTCTATCCATTGTGACTACCAGAGAATACAGAATCACATTCCAAGCTATAGTTTGTGAGACGCAACTTGGCGGTGACAAGTGAATAGTTAAAAACCTATTTTTAGCATAACTTTGTTTTCGTATATCAGAATTGGACGTATGACATATGCATTTGGGGTAGAAAAATAAATTCTATCCATTGTCACTACCAGAGAATTCAGAATCACATTCCACGCTATAGTTTGTGAGATGCTACTTGGTGGTGATAAGTGAATAGTTTAAAATCTATTTTTAGCATTAATTTGTTTTCGTGTATCAGAATTGGACGTATGACATATGCATTTGGGGTAGAGAAATAAGTTCTATCCATTGAGACAACCATAGAAAGAAGAATCACTTTCTGAGCAATAGTTTGTGAGAAGCAACTTCGTGGTGAAAATTGAATAGTTGAAAATCGATTTTTAGCATAACTTTGTTTCTGTATTTCAGAATAGGACATATGACATATGCATTTGGGGTAGAAAAATAACTTCTATCCATTGTGAAAACCAGAGAAAGCAGAATAACATTCCGAGCTATAGTTTGTGAGATGCAACTTGGCGGTGACAAGTGAATAGTTGTAAATATATTTTTAGCATAACTTTGTTTCCGTATATCAGAATTGGAAGTATGACATACACATTTAGGGTAGAAAAATAAATTCTATCCATTGTGACTTATAGAGAGTTCAGAATCACATTCCAAGCTATAGTTTGTGAGATGCAACTTGGCGGTGACAAGTGAACAGTTGAAAATTTATTTTTAGCATAAATTTGTTTCCGTATATCAGAATTGGACGTGTGACATGTGCATTTGTGGTAGAGAAATAATTTCAATCGATTGGGACACCCAGAGAAATCAGAATCACATTCCAAGCTATATTTTGTGAGATTCAACTTGGCGGTGACAAGTGAATAGTTGTAAGTCTATTTTTAGCATAACTTTGTTTTCGTATATCAGAATTGGAAGTATGACATATGCATTTGGGGTAGAAAAATAAATTCTATCCATTATGACTTCTAGAGAATTCAGAATCACATTCCAAGCTATAGTTTTGTGTGATGTAACTTGGCGGTGACAAGTGAATAGTTGAAAATCTATTTTTAACATAACTTTGTTTCCGTATATCAGAATTGGACATATGACATATGCATTTGGGGTAGAAAAATAAATTCTATCCATTGTGACTACCAGAGAATACAGAATTACATTCCAATCTATAGTTTGTGAGACGCAACTTGGCGGTGACAAGTGAATAGTTGAAAATCTATTTTTAGCATAACTTTGTTTCCATATATCAGAATTGGACGTATGACATATGCATTTGGGGTAGAAAAATAAATTCTATCCATTGTCACTACTAGAGAATTCAGAATCACATTCCACGCTATAGTTTGTGAGATGCTACTTGGCGGTGATAAGTGAATAGTTGAAAATCTATTTTTAGCATTAATTTGTTTTCGTGTATCAGAATTGGACGTATAACATATGCATTTGGGGAAGAGAAATAAGTTCTATCCATTGAGACAACCATAGAAAGAAGAATCACTTTCTGAGCAATAGTTTGTGAGATGCAACTTCGTGGTGAAAATTGAATAGTTGAAAATCGATTTTTAGCATAACTTTGTTTCAGTATTTCAGAATCGGACGTATGACATATGCAATTGGGATAGAAAAATAACTTCTATCCATTGTGAAAACCAGAGAAAGCAGATTCACATTCCGAGCTATAGTTTGTGAGATGCAACTTGGCAGTGACAAGTGAATAGTTGAAAATCTATTTTTAACATAACTTTGTTTCCGTATATCAGAATTGGACATATGACATATGCATTTGGGGTAGAAAAAAAAATTCTATCCATTGTGACTACCAGAGAATACAGAATCACATTCCAAGCTATAGTCTGTGAGACGCAACTTGGCGGTGACAAGTGAATAGTTAAAAATCTATTTTTAGCATAACTTTGTTTCGTATATCAGAATTGGACGTATGACATATGCATTTGGGGTAGAAAAATAAATTCTATCCATTGTCACTACCAGAGAATTCAGAATCACATTCCACGCTATAGTTTGTGAGATGCTACTTGGCGGTGATAAGTGAATAGTTGAAAATCTATTTTTAGCATTAATTTGTTTTCGTGTATCAGAATTGGACGTATGACATATGCATTTGGGGAAGAGAAATAAGTTCTATCCATTGAGACAACCATAGAAAGAAGAATCACTTTCTGAGCAATAGTTTGTGAGATGCAACTTCGTGGTGAAAATTGAATAGTTGAAAATCGATTTTTAGCATAACTTTGTTTCTGTATTTCAGAATCGGACGTATGACATATGCATTTGGGGTAGAAAAATAAATTCTATCCATTGTGACTACCAGAGAATACAGAATCACATTCCAAGCTATAGTTTGTGAGACGCAACTTGGCGGTGACAAGTGAATAGTTAAAAATCTATTTTTAGCATAACGTTGTTTCCGTATATCAGAATTTGACGTATGACATATGCATTTGGGGTAGAAAAATAAATTCTATCCATTGTCACTACCAGAGAATTCAGAATCACATTCCACGCTATAGTTTGTGAGATGCTACTTGGCGGTGATAAGTGAATAGTTGAAAATCTATTTTTAGCATTAATTTGTTTTCGTGTATCAGAATTGGACGTATGACATATGCATTTGGGGAAGAGAAATAAGTTCTATCCATTGAGACAACCATAGAAAGAAGAATCACTTTCTGAGCAATAGTTTGTGAGATGCAACTTCGTGGTGAAAATTGAATAGTTGTAAATCGATTTTTAGCATAACTATGTTTCTGTATTTCAGAATCGGACGTATGACATATGCATTTGGGGTAGAAAAATAACTTCTATCCATTGTGAAAACCAGAGAAAGCAGATTCACATTCCGAGCTATAGTTTGTGAGATGCAACTAGGCAGTGACAAGTGAATAGTTGAAAATCTATTTTTAACATAACTTTGTTTCCGTATATCAGAATTGGACATATGACATATGCATTTGGGGTAGAAAAAAAAATTCTATCCATTGTGACTACCAGAGAATACAGAATCACATTCCAAGCTATAGTCTGTGAGACGCAACTTGGCGGTGACAAGTGAATAGTTAAAAATCTATTTTTAGCATAACTTTGTTTCAGTATTTCAGAATCGGACGTATGACATATGCAATTGGGATAGAAAAATAACTTCTATCCATTGTGAAAACCAGAGAAAGCAGATTCACATTCCGAGCTATAGTTTGTGAGATGCAACTTGGCAGTGACAAGTGAATAGTTGAAAATCTATTTTTAACATAACTTTGTTTCCGTATATCAGAATTGGACATATGACATATGCATTTGGGGTAGAAAAAAAAATTCTATCCATTGTGACTACCAGAGAATACAGAATCACATTCCAAGCTATAGTCTGTGAGACGCAACTTGGCGGAGACAAGTGAATAGTTAAAAATCTATTTTTAGCATAACTTTGTTTCGTATATCAGAATTGGACGTATGACATATGCATTTGGGGTAGAAAAATAAATTCTATCCATTGTCACTACCAGAGAATTCAGAATCACATTCCACGCTATAGTTTGTGAGATGCTACTTGGCGGTGATAAGTGAATAGTTGAAAATCTATTTTTAGCATTAATTTGTTTTCGTGTATCAGAATTGGACGTATGACATATGCATTTGGGGAAGAGAAATAAGTTCTATCCATTGAGACAACCATAGAAAGAAGAATCACTTTCTGAGCAATAGTTTGTGAGATGCAACTTCGTGGTGAAAATTGAATAGTTGAAAATCGATTTTTAGCATAACTTTGTTTCTGTATTTCAGAATCGGACGTATGACATATGCATTTGGGGTAGAAAAATAAATTCTATCCATTGTGACTACCAGAGAATACAGAATCACATTCCAAGCTATAGTTTGTGAGACGCAACTTGGCGGTGACAAGTGAATAGTTAAAAATCTATTTTTAGCATAACGTTGTTTCCGTATATCAGAATTTGACGTATGACATATGCATTTGGGGTAGAAAAATAAATTCTATCCATTGTCACTACCAGAGAATTCAGAATCACATTCCACGCTATAGTTTGTGAGATGCTACTTGGCGGTGATAAGTGAATAGTTGAAAATCTATTTTTAGCATTAATTTGTTTTCGTGTATCAGAATTGGACGTATGACATATGCATTTGGGGAAGAGAAATAAGTTCTATCCATTGAGACAACCATAGAAAGAAGAATCACTTTCTGAGCAATAGTTTGTGAGATGCAACTTCGTGGTGAAAATTGAATAGTTGTAAATCGATTTTTAGCATAACTATGTTTCTGTATTTCAGAATCGGACGTATGACATATGCATTTGGGGTAGAAAAATAACTTCTATCCATTGTGAAAACCAGAGAAAGCAGATTCACATTCCGAGCTATAGTTTGTGAGATGCAACTTGGCAGTGACAAGTGAATAGTTGAAAATCTATTTTTAACATAACTTTGTTTCCGTATATCAGAATTGGACATATGACATATGCATTTGGGGTAGAAAAAAAAATTCTATCCATTGTGACTACCAGAGAATACAGAATCACATTCCAAGCTATAGTCTGTGAGACGCAACTTGGCGGTGACAAGTGAATAGTTAAAAATCTATTTTTAGCATAACTTTGTTTCAGTATTTCAGAATCGGACGTATGACATATGCAATTGGGATAGAAAAATAACTTCTATCCATTGTGAAAACCAGAGAAAGCAGATTCACATTCCGAGCTATAGTTTGTGAGATGCAACTTGGCAGTGACAAGTGAATAGTTGAAAATCTATTTTTAACATAACTTTGTTTCCGTATATCAGAATTGGACATATGACATATGCATTTGGGGTAGAAAAAAAAATTCTATCCATTGTGACTACCAGAGAATACAGAATCACATTCCAAGCTATAGTCTGTGAGACGCAACTTGGCGGTGACAAGTGAATAGTTGAAAATCGATTTTTAGCATAACTTTGTTTCAGTATTTCAGAATTGGACGTATGACATATGCAATTGGGATAGAAAAATAACTTCTATCCATTGTGAAAACCAGAGAAAGCAGATTCACATTCCGAGCTATAGTTTGTGAGATGCAACTTGGCAGTGACAAGTGAATAGTTGAAAATCTATTTTTAACATAACTTTGTTTCCGTATATCAGAATTGGACATATGACATATGCATTTGGGGTAGAAAAAAAAATTCTATCCATTGTGACTACCAGAGAATACAGAATCACATTCCAAGCTATAGTCTGTGAGACGCAACTTGGCGGTGACAAGTGAATAGTTAAAAATCTATTTTTAGCATAACTTTGTTTCGTATATCAGAATTGGACGTATGACATATGCATTTGGGGTAGAAAAATAAATTCTATCCATTGTCACTACCAGAGAATTCAGAATCACATTCCACGCTATAGTTTGTGAGATGCTACTTGGCGGTGATAAGTGAATAGTTGAAAATCTATTTTTAGCATTAATTTGTTTTCGTGTATCAGAATTGGACGTATGACATATGCATTTGGGGAAGAGAAATAAGTTCTATCCATTGAGACAACCATAGAAAGAAGAATCACTTTCTGAGCAATAGTTTGTGAGATGCAACTTCGTGGTGAAAATTGAATAGTTGAAAATCGATTTTTAGCATAACTTTGTTTCTGTATTTCAGAATCGGACGTATGACATATGCATTTGGGGTAGAAAAATAAATTCTATCCATTGTGACTACCAGAGAATACAGAATCACATTCCAAGCTATAGTTTGTGAGACGCAACTTGGCGGTGACAAGTGAATAGTTAAAAATCTATTTTTAGCATAACGTTGTTTCCGTATATCAGAATTTGACGTATGACATATGCATTTGGGGTAGAAAAATAAATTCTATCCATTGTCACTACCAGAGAATTCAGAATCACATTCCACGCTATAGTTTGTGAGATGCTACTTGGCGGTGATAAGTGAATAGTTGAAAATCTATTTTTAGCATTAATTTGTTTTCGTGTATCAGAATTGGACGTATGACATATGCATTTGGGGAAGAGAAATAAGTTCTATCCATTGAGACAACCATAGAAAGAAGAATCACTTTCTGAGCAATAGTTTGTGAGATGCAACTTCGTGGTGAAAATTGAATAGTTGTAAATCGATTTTTAGCATAACTATGTTTCTGTATTTCAGAATCGGACGTATGACATATGCATTTGGGGTAGAAAAATAACTTCTATCCATTTTGAAAACCAGAGAAAGCAGAATCACATTCCGAGCTATAGTTTGTGAGATGCAACTTGGCAGTGACAAGTGAATAGTTGAAAATCTATTTTTAACATAACTTTGTTTCCGTATATCAGAATTGGACATATGACATATGCATTTGGGGTAGAAAAATAAATTCTATCCATTGTGACAACCAGAGAATACAGAATCACATTCCAAGCTATAGTTTGTGAGACGCAACTTGGCGGTGACAAGTGAATTGTTAAAAATCTATTTTTAGCATAACTTTGTTTCCATATATCAGAATTGGACGTATGACATATGCATTTGGGGTAGAAAAATAAATTCTATCCATTGTCACTACCAGAGAATTCAGAATCACATTCCACTCTATAGTTTGTGAAATGCTACTTGGTGGTGATAAGTGAATAGTTGAAAATCTATTTTTAGCATTAATTTGTTTTCGTGTATCAGAATTGGACGTATGACATATGCATTTGGGGTAGAGAAATAATTTCTATCCATTGAGACAACCATAGAAAGAAGAATCACTTTCTGAGCAATAGTTTGTGAGATGCAACTTCGTGGTGAAAATTGAATAGTTGAAAATCGATTTTTAGCATAACTTTGTTTCTGTATTTCAGAATAGGACGTATGACATATGCATTTGGGGTAGAAAAATAACTTCTATCCATTGTGAAAACCAGAGAAAGTAGAATCACATTCCGAGCTATAGTTTGTGAGATGCAACTTGGCGGTGACAAGTGAATAGTTGTAAATCTATTTTTAGCATAACTTTGTTTCCGTATATCAGAATTGGAAGTATGACATACGCATTTGGGGTAGAAAAATAAATTCTATCCATTGTGACTTATAGAGAGTTCAGAATCACATTCCAAGCTATAGTTTGTGAGATGCAACTTGGCGGTGACAAGTGAATAGTTGAAAATCTATTTTTAACATAACTTTGTTTCCGTATATCAGAATTGGACATATGACATATGCATTTGGGGTAGAAAAAAAAAATTCTATCCATTGTGACTACCAGAGAATACAGAATCACATTCCAAGCTATAGTCTGTGAGACGCAACTTGGCGGTGACAAGTGAATAGTTAAAAATCTATTTTTAGCATAACTTTGTTTCGTATATCAGAATTGGACGTATGACATATGCATTTGGGGTAGAAAAATAAATTCTATCCATTGTCACTACCAGAGAATTCAGAATCACATTCCACGCTATAGTTTGTGAGATGCTACTTGGCGGTGATAAGTGTGACATATACATTATGACATATGACATATGCATTTGGGGTAGAAAAATAAATTCTATCCATTGTGACAACCAAGGAAATCAGAATCACATTCCAAGCTATAGTTTGTGTGATGCAACTTGGTAGTGACAAGTGAATAGTTGAAAATCTATTTTTACCATAAATTTGCTTCCGTATATCAGAATTGGACATATGACATATGCATTTGGGGTAGAAAAATAAATTCTATCCATTGTGACAACCAAGGAAATCAGAATCACATTCCAAGCTATAGTTTGTGTGATGCAACTTGGTAGTGACAAGTGAATAGTTGAAAATCTATTTTTACCATAAATTTGCTTCCGTATATCAGAATTGGACGTGTGACATATGCATTTGGGGTAGAAAAATAATTTCAATCCATTTGGACAACCAGGGAAATCAGAATCACATTCCAAGCTATAGTTTGTGTGATGCAACTTGGTGGTGACAAGTGAATAGTTGAAAATCTATTTTTAACATAACTTTGTTTCCGTATAACAGAATTGGACATATGACATATGCATTTGGGGTAGAAAAATAAATTCTAACCATTGTGACTACCAGAGAAATCAGAATCACATTCCAAGCTATAGTTTGTGAGATGCAACTTGGCGGTGCCAAGTGAATTGTTGAAAATTTATTTTTAGCATAAATTTGTTTCGGTGTATCAAAGTTAGACGTATGACATATGCATTTGTGGTAGAAAAATAATTTCAATCCTGCTGGAGAACCAGAGAAATCAGAATCACATTCCAGGCAATAGTTTGTGAGATGCAACTTGGTGGTTACAAGTGAATAGTTGGAAATCTATTTTTAGCATAACTTTGTTTCCGTATATCATAATTGGACGTATGACATATGCATTTGGGGTAGAAAAATATATTCTATCCATTGTCACTACCAGAGAATTCAGAATCGCATTTCAAGCTATAGTTTGTGAGATGCAACTTGGCGGTGACAAGTGAATAGTTGAAAATCAATTTTTGTGATAAATTTGTTTCCGTGTATAAGAATTGGACGTATGACTTATGCATTTGGGTAGAAAAATAATTTCTATCCAATTGGACAACCAGAGAAATCAGAATCACATTCCAACCTATAGTTTGTGAGATGCAACTTGGCGGCGTCAAGTGAATAGTTGTAAATCTATTTTTAGCATAACTTTGTTTCCGTATATCAGAATTGGAAGTATGACATATGCATTTGGGGTAGAAAAATAAATTCTATCCATTGGGTCACCCTGAGAAATCAGAATCACATTCCAAGCTATAGTTTGTGTGATGCAACTTGGAGGTGACAAGTGAATAGTTGTAAATCTATTTTTAGCATAACTTTGTTTCCATATATCAGAATTGGAAGTATGACATATGCATTTGGGGTAGAAAAATAAATTCAATCCATTGGGACACCCAGAGAAATCAGAATCACATTCCAAGCTATAGTTTGTGTGATGCAACTTGGCGGTGACAAGTGAATAGTTGAAAATCTATTTTTAGCATAACTTTGTTTATGTATATCAGAATTGGACATATGACATATGCATTAGGGGTAGAAAAATAACTTCTATCCATTGTGACTACCAGAGAATTCAGAATCACATTCCAAGCTATAGTTTGTGAGATGCAACTTGGCGGTGACAAGTGAATAGTTGAAAATCTATTTTTAGCATAACTTTGTTTCCGTATATCAGAATTGGACGTATGAAATATGCATTTGGGGTAGAAAAATAAATTCTATCCATTGTCACTAGCAGAGAATTCAGAATCACATTCTACGCTATTGTTTGTGAGATGCAACTTGGTGGTGATAAGTGAATAGTTGAAAATCTATTTTTAGCATTAATTTTTTTTCGTGTATCAGAATTGGACGTATGACATATGCATTTGGGGTAGAGAAATAAGTTCTATCCATTGTCACTACCAGAGAATACAGAATCACATTCCAAGCTATAGTTTGTGAGATGCAACTTGGCGGTGACAAGTGAATAGTTGAAAATCTATTTTTAGCATAACTTTGTTTCCGTATATCAGAATTGGACGTATGACATATGCATTTGGGGTAGAAAAATAAATTCTATCCATTGTCACTACCAGAGAATTCAGAATCACATTCCACGCTATAGTCTGTGAGATGCAACTTGGCGGTGATAAGTGAATAGTTGAATATCTATTTTGAGCATTAATTTTTTTTCGTGTATCAGAATTGGACGTATGACATATGCATTTGGGGTAGAGAAATAAGTTCTATCCATTGAGACAACCATAGAAAGCAGAATCACTTTCTGAGAAATAGTTTGTGAGATGCAACTTCGTGGTGAAAAGTGAATAGTTGAAAATCGATTTTTAGCATAACTTTGTTTCTGTATATCAGAATCGGACGTATAACATATGCATTTGGGGTAGAAAAATAAGTTCTATCCATTGTAACAATCAGAGAAAGCAGAATCACATTCCGAGATGTAGTTTCTGAGGTGCAACTTGGCGGTGATAAGTGTTCAGTAGAAAATCTATTTTTAGCATAAATTTGTTTCTGTATATCAGAATTGGACGTGTGATATATGCATTTGGGGTAGAAAAATAATTTCAATCCATTGGGACAGAAAGAGAAATCAGAATCACATTCCAACCTATAGTTTGTGAGATGCAACTTGGCGGTGACAAGTGAATAGTTGTAAATGTATTTTTAGCATAACTTTGTTTCCGTATATCTGAATTGGAAGAATAACATATGAATTTGGGGTACAAAAAAAAAATTCTATCCATTGTGACTTCTAGAGAATTCAGAATCACATTCCAAGCTATAGTTTGTGAGATGCAACTTGGCGGTGACAAGTGAATAGTTGAAAATCTATTTTTAGCATAACTTTGTTTCCGTATATCAGAATCGGACGTATGACATATGCATTTGGGGTAGAAAAATAAATTCAATCCATTGGGACACCCAGAGAAATCAGAATCACATTCCAAGCTATAGTTTGTGTGATGCAACTTGGCGGTGACAAGTGAATAGTTGAAAATCTATTTTTAGCATAACTTTGTTTATGTATATCAGAATTGGACATATGACATATGCATTAGGGGTAGAAAAATAACTTCTATCCATTGTGACTACCAGAGAATTCAGAATCACATTCCAAGCTATAGTTTGTGTGATGCAACTTGGCGGTGACAAGTGAATAGTTGAAAATCTATTTTTAGCATAACTTTGTTTATGTATATCAGAATTGGACATATGACATATGCATTAGGGGTAGAAAAATAACTTCTATCCATTGTGACTACCAGAGAATTCAGAATCACATTCCAAGCTATAGTTTGTGAGATGCAACTTGGCGGTGACAAGTGAATAGTTGAAAATCTATTTTTAGCATAACTTTGTTTCCGTATATCAGAATTGGACGTATGAAATATGCATTTGGGGTAGAAAAATAAATTCTATCCATTGTCACTAGCAGAGAATTCAGAATCACATTCTACGCTATTGTTTGTGAGATGCAACTTGGTGGTGATAAGTGAATAGTTGAAAATCTATTTTTAGCATTAATTTTTTTTCGTGTATCAGAATTGGACGTATGACATATGCATTTGGGGTAGAGAAATAAGTTCTATCCATTGTCACTACCAGAGAATTCAGAATCACATTCCAAGCTATAGTTTGTGAGATGCAACTTGGCGGTGACAAGTGAATAGTTGAAAATCTATTTTTAGCATAACTTTGTTTCCGTATATCAGAATTGGACGTATGACATATGCATTTGGGGTAGAAAAATAAATTCTATCCATTGTCACTACCAGAGAATTCAGAATCACATTCCACGCTATAGTCTGTGAGATGCAACTTGGCGGTGATAAGTGAATAGTTGAATATCTATTTTGAGCATTAATTTTTTTTCGTGTATCAGAATTGGACGTATGACATATGCATTTGGGGTAGAGAAATAAGTTCTATCCATTGAGACAACCATAGAAAGCAGAATCACTATCTGAGAAATAGTTTGTGAGATGCAACTTCGTGGTGAAAAGTGAATAGTTGAAAATCGATTTTTAGCATAACTTTGTTTCTGTATATCAGAATCGGACGTATAACATATGCATTTGGGGTAGAAAAATAAGTTCTATCCATTGTAACAATCAGAGAAAGCAGAATCACATTCCGAGATGTAGTTTCTGAGATGCAACTTGGCGGTGATAAGTGTTCAGTAGAAAATCTATTTTTAGCATAAATTTGTTTCCGTATATCAGAATTGGACGTGTGATATATGCATTTGGGGTAGAAAAATAATTTCAATCCATTGGGACAGAAAGAGAAATCAGAATCACATTCCAACCTATAGTTTGTGAGATGCAACTTGGCGGTGACAAGTGAATAGTTGTAAATGTATTTTTAGCATAACTTTGTTTCCGTATATCTGAATTGGAAGAAAAACATATGAATTTGGGGTACAAAAAAAAAATTCTATCCATTGTGACTTCTAGAGAATTCAGAATCACATTCCAAGCTATAGTTTGTGAGATGCAACTTGGCGGTGACAAGTGAATAGTTGAAAATCTATTTTTTTCCATAACTTTGTTTCCGTGTATCAGAATTGGACATATGACATATGCATTTGGGGTAGAAAAATAAATTCTATCCATTGTGACTACCAGAGAATTCAGAATCATATTCCAAGCTATAGTTTGTGAGATGCAACTTGGCGGTGTTAAGTGAAAAGTTGAAAATCTATTTTTAGAATAAATTTGTTTCCGTGTATCAGAATTGGACGTATGACATATGCATTTGGGGTAGAAAAATATAAGTGTGCATGTCAAGAGGAACACTTTGGAAAACTCTCTTTATCTGTCACGGTTTTGATGAGGACAAATTGTGCGTATAAAAGCTTGAAGATCATCAACAAATCAACGTGCTTAAGTCTTCTGATTGGTACTTAGCTTAGACTAGAGTTTTAGCTTTAGTTGAGTCTAAGGCTTAAGTCACCTAATACATATCTCATATGCATAAATCTTTTAAATCATTTTCATCTTGAGATATGTCATTCATAATATGTTCATGCATCACATAAATACATGTATATGTGCATTCTAGGCATAAACTAAGTGTTAAACATGTATGAATTAAAGTGTTAACAGTTTTGTACAGTTTAATCGATTAAGGCTGTCGTTAATCGATTAACTGGGCTATAAAATCAATTCTTTATAAACTGCGTTTTTCAGAATTGATCTCATAAGTTGCATGTTAAATTTTTAGAGAGTTAGAGCATTTTTCGTGTTAATTGTTGCATCTAGTTGTAAATGCATTTGTGAGTTTAGAAAAGAGAGAATTCTATGCTTTAGGATTGAGTGAATTACATGATACATTTCTCTTCTTTTCATATCACATGTTCTTGCATTTTATTGATGATTCTTGATTAGATGTTTACATTCTACGCATTCTGTTTTTCAAACTAATACATTTTCATACTGCATGAGTTTGTATTAGGTGATTAGAGTAAAGTCTTGTCTTGTTAGATATAAGCCTTGTAATAGCTTACTCTATTTCGTTTTGATTGAAAAAGTGTTGTAATATTGGGAATCTAAAGGTGTCGTATCGCCAAGAGGTTGAGTGTATCTTCACTGAGTGTTAGACTTAGGGATAAGGAAAGAACAGAGGTTCTTGGCTGGGGCTACGCCGAAAGAAAGGTTTTCTTTGTCGGTAGGAAGGGAGTCAAACCATAGAATAGGATCTTTATTATCTTGTAAGTGTCTAAGTGTTGTAATTGGATGATGTGTATGTAATAACATTGATTCAATTATAGTGAAGAAAAATCTCCCAAATCAGCCGGGAGGCCTGGATGTAGTTTGCGGTGGACAAGCAAACGAACCAGGATAAAATTCGTGTTGCAGGATTTTTCTATCTCTCTCTTTATTGCATTTGATCGATTAATTTGTATAGTAGATTTAATTGATAATACGTTTCTGTGCTATACTGATTATACTCTGATAAATCTGTAAGCTCTGTATATTCGCTTTGTTATCGATTAATTGTTGTGCAAGAAATCGTATCTGCATTTGCTTACTGTCTCTGTTTAATCGATTAAATCAAGGTTGTTAATCGATTACATTAATTCTGTTAATCGATTAAGTGGAATGTGTTGATTGCGTTAATCGATTACCCTGTTCTGTTAATCGATTAATTAGGTGTATTTCAGCATTAAGTGTTGTTTTTCGAAAAGCGGATATTCTAACCGCTACACCTATTCAACCCCCCCCCCCCCCTTCTAGGTGTATTGTAACCACTGATACCTAACAAGTGGTATCAGAGCTAGTGCGAAGTGCTAGCTCAACCGCGTATTCGTGATCCTAAGGGAAAAAGGAATGGGTTCGTCAAACCCATTTGGTGGTGATGGTTCATCCATTAATTGACCACCTATATTCAGTGGTGAAGGGTATGCCTACTGGAAAGTCCGCTTGCAAATTTTTATTGAAGCCATAGACTCGGATATTTGGAAATCCGTAGTCAACGGCCCTTTCGTTTTACAGCATCTTGTGGACGATGAACCTAAAGACAAGCCTAAAAGTCTATGGACCGATGATGAGCGCAAAAAGGTCCAGCATAACCTACGTGCCAAAAATATCATCACATCGGCCCTATCCTATGATGAGTTCTTTAGAGACTCGCAGTGCCAAAATGCAAAATAAATGTGGGACACTTTACAAGTGACTCACGAAGGCACTAGCGAAGTCAAGCGCGCTAGATTAAATGCGCTGACCCACGAATATGAGTTATTTCGCATGTTACCTAGTGAATCAATCAGTGATATGCAAAAGCGATTTACTCATATTGTTAATCATTTAGTTGCTCTAGATAAATCATTTGCCAGAGGTGAACTAACTAATAAAGTTTTGCATTGTCTTGACAGGAAATGGCAACCAAAGGTAACTGCAATTGTTGAATCCAAAGACTTGGATTCTATGCCTCTAGCTACATTATTTGGAAAGCTTCAAGAGCATGAAATGGAATTGGGGCGCTTGACTATGCACGAAGATTCAGACCGGAAGAAGAAAAACATCACATTGAAGGCCACGACCTCAAAATCAAAAGAAGAAAAAGATGATGATGAATCTGACTCCGATCTAGATGATGAAAATATGAATCTCCTTGTTCGAAAATTTAGCAAATTCATCAAAAGAAAAGGTGGATTCAAAAAGTTTCAAAAGAAAGAAGCAAAAGAATCAACCAAGAAAGGCAAGAACAACAAAGATCGCTTCACTTGCCATGAATGTGGAAAAGCCGGACATATGAGATTTCAATGTCCTACCTATCTGAAAAAGGTTGATTCAGAGAAGAGCACTCCCAGGGAATTCAAATCCAAGAAAGCTTATATTGTATGGGATGTACCTGAGGAGGAAACAACATCAAGCACTTCTAGTGAGGAGGAGTCAGCGAAGCTGTGTCTGATGGTTAGATCTGACAACGATGGTAACTCAGACTCACACGAGGATAATAATGAGGTATATTCTGACACCTCATCCACTTCGGATGACTTACCCTCTTATGATGTTTTATATAATGCTTATGTTGAGTTACATGAGGAATTAAAGAAATTGGCAAGAATAAACATTGATAAGAAAAGGGAAATCCTTAGAAAAGAAAAGAAAATAAGCCAATTACAAAAAGAATTAGATGAATTAAAATTAGAAAATGAAACTTTAGATCTCATCTATTCTTGTAACACATGTAACTGCTCTGCTAATAATTTATGTCAAAAACCTGTATGTGAGACTTGCGAGATTTTGCACTAAGACAATTTTAAACTAAAAGAAAAACTCGAACGTCTCACAAACAGTAAACAACAATTAAACACTCTGCTTAGTCAAACAAGAAACGTTGGTGACCGTACTGGTCTAGGTTATACTCGCTCGGCTAAGAATAAAAGACCATATTGAAAACCTGTAGCTCATACTAAAAATAAAAATCATAAGCATTCACCTACATGTTTTTATTGTAATACATATGGTCATACTTCTTATTCATGTTACATTAGAAAATATGGTATACCTAGCGGAGTTTATGTATGGATAAAGAAGGGAGATAATTCCCTAATCACTAACAGAAAAGGACCCAACATAATTTGGGTACCTGAGAAAAGCAGGTGATCTGTTTTGCAGGTATGTCTTCGAACACAAGGACGAAAATGGTATTTAGACAGTGGATGTTCGAGACATATGACAGGTGACAGATCAAATTTCCTGGATCTATCACTTAAAGGAAAAGGATACGTCACGTACGGAGACAACAACAAGGGAAAGATACTTGGCACTGGAACAGTTGGTAACTCATCTCAAACTCCAATTGAAAATGTTCTTTATGTTGAAGGACTAGAACAAAATCTTCTGAGTATAAGTCAACTCTGTGACAAAGGTAATCGCGTATCTTTCGATTCTGACTGTTGCGTCATTCGTGACATTTTATCTAATAATGTTAAATTTGTTGGTCATCGTATAAATAATATTTACATGGTTAACTTGGATGATGTCACCACATTATTTTCAAAATGTTTTGTTTCTAAAGAAGATGACATCTGGCTTTGGCACAGACGCGTTGCACATATCCATATAAATTCTATGCATTTGGGGTAGAAAAATAATTTCAATCCATTGGGACAACCAGAGAAATCAGAATCACATTCTAACCTATAGTTTGTGAGATGCAACTTGGCGGTGACAAGTGAATAGTTTTAAATCTATATTTAGCATTAATTTGTTTCCGTGTATCAGAATTGAACGTATGACATATGCATTTGGGGTAGAGAAATAAGTTCTATCCATTGTGACTACCAGAGAATTCAGAATAACATTCCAAGCTATAGTTTGTGAGATGCAACTTGGCGGTGACAAGTGAATAGTTGTAAATCTATTTTTAGCATAACTTTGTTTCCGTATATCAGAATTGGAAGTATGACATATGCATTTGGGGTAGAAAAATAAATTCTATGCATTGTGACTTCTAGAGAATTCAGAATAACATTCCAAGCTATAGTTTGTGGGATGCAACTTGGCGGTGACAAGTGAACATTTGAAAATCTATTTTTAGCATAAATTTGCTTCCGTATATCAGAATTGGACGTGTGACATATGCATTTGGGGTAGAAAATTAAATTCTATCCATTGTGACTACCAGAGAATATAGAATCACATTCCAAGCTATAGTTTGTGAGATGCAACTTGGCGGTGACAAGTGAATAGTTGAAAATCTATTTTTAGCATAACTTTGTTTCCGTATATCAGAATTGGACGTATGACATATGCATTTGGGGTAGAAAAATAATTTCAATCCATTGGGACAACCAGAGAAATCAGAATCACATTCCAACCTATAGTTTGTGAGATGCAACTTGGCGGTGACAAGTGAATAGTTTTAAATCTATTTTTAGCATTACTTTGTTTCCGTATATCATAATTGGACGTATGACATATATATGCATTTGGGGTAGAAAATTAAACTTTATCCATTGTGACTTCCAGAGAATTCAGAATCACATTCCAATCTATAGATTGTGAGATGCAACTTGGCGGTGACAGGTGAACAGTTAAAAATCTATTTTTAGCATTAATTTGTTTCCGTGTATCAGAATTGAACGTATGACATATGCATTTGGGGTAGAGAAATAAGTTCTATCCATTGTGACTACCAGAGAATTCAGAATCACATTCCAAGATATAGTTTGTGAGATGCAACTTGGCGGTGACAAGTGAACAGTTGTAAATCTATTTTTAGCATAACTTTGTTTCCGTATATCAGAATTGGAAGTATGACATATGCATTTGGGGTAGAAATATAAATTCTATCCATTGTGACTTCTAGAGAATTCAGAACAACATTCCAGGCTATAGTTTGAGGGATGCAACTTGGCGGTGACAAGTGAACAGTTGAAAATCTATTTTTAGCATAAATTTGCTTCCGTATATCAGAATTAGACGTGTGACATATGCATTTGGTGTAGAGAAATAAGTTCTATCCATTGTGACTACCAGAGAATTCAGAATCACATTCCAAGCTATAGTTTGTGAGATGCAACTTGGCGGTGACAAGTGAATAGTTGTAAATCTATTTTTAGCATAACTTTGTTTCCGTATATCAGAATTGGAAGTATGACATATGCATTTGGGGTAGAAAAATAAATTCTATGCATTGTGACTTCTAGAGAATTCAGAATAACATTCCAAGCTATAGTTTGTGGGATGCAACTTGGCGGTGACAAGTGAACATTTGAAAATCTATTTTTAGCATAAATTTGCTTCCGTATATCAGAATTGGACGTGTGACATATGCATTTGGGGTAGAAAAATAAATTCTATCCATTGTGACTACCAGAGAATATAGAATCACATTCCAAGCTATAGTTTGTGAGATGAAACTTGGCGGTGACAAGTGAATAGTTGAAAATCTATTTTTTGCATAACTTTGTTTCCGTATATCAGAATTGGACGTATGACATATGCATTTGGGGTAGAAAAATAATTTCAATCCATTGTCACTACCAGAGAATTCAGAATCACATTCCACGCTATAGTTTGTGAGATGCAACTTGGCGGTGATAACTGAATAGTTGAAAATCTATTTTTAGCATTAATTTGTTTCCGTGTATCAGAATTGAACGTATGACATATGCATTTCGGGTAGAGAAATAAGTTCTATCCATTGTGACTACCAGAGAATTCAGAATCACATTACAAGCTATAGTTTGTGAGATGCAACTTGGCGGTGACAAGTGAATAGTTGTAAATCTATTTTTAGCATAACTTTGTTTCCGTATATCAGAATTGGAAGTATGACATATGCATTTGGGGTAGAAAAATAAATTCTATGCATTGTGACTTCTAGAGAATTCAGAATAACATTCCAAGCTATAGTTTGTGGGATGCAAATTGGCGGTGGCAAGTGAACAGTTGAAAATCTATTTTTAGCATAAATTTGCTTCCGTATATCAGAATTGGACGTGTGACATATGCATTTGGGGTAGAAAAATAAATTCTATCCATTGTGACTACCAGAGAATATAGAATCACATTCCAAGCTATAGTTTGTGAGATGCAACTTGGCGGTGACAAGTGAATAGTTGAAAATCTATTTTTAGCATAACTTTGTTTCCGTATATCAGAATTGGACGTATGACATATGCATTTGGGGTAGAAAAATAATTTCAATCCATTGGGACAACCAGAGAAATCAGAATCACATTCCAACCTATAGTTTGTGAGATGCAACTTGGCGGTGACAAGTGAATAGTTTTAAATCTATTTTTAGCATTACTTTGTTTCCGTATATCATAATTGGACGTATGACATATATATGCATTTGGGGTAGAAAATTAAACTTTATCCATTGTGACTTCCAGAGAATTCAGAATCACATTCCAAGCTATAGATTGTGAGATGCAACTTGGCGGTGACAGGTGAACAGTTAAAAATCTATTTTTAGCATTAATTTGTTTCCGTGTATCAGAATTGAACGTATGACATATGCATTTGGGGTAGAGAAATAAGTTCTATCCATTGTGACTACCAGAGAATTCAGAATCACATTCCAAGATATAGTTTGTGAGATGCAACTTGGCGGTGACAAGTGAATAGTTGTAAATCTATTTTTAGCATAACTTTGTTTCCGTATATCAGAATTGGAAGTATGACATATGCATTTGGGGTAGAAATATAAATTCTATCCATTGTGACTTCTAGAGAATTCAGAATAACATTCCAGGCTATAGTTTGTGGGATGCAACTTGGCGGTGACAAGTGAACATTTGAAAATCTATTTTTAGCATAAATTTGCTTTCGTATATCAGAATTGGACGTGTGACATATGCATTTGGGGTAAAAAAATAAATTCTATCCATTGTGACTACCAGAGAATATAGAATCACATTCCAAGCTATAGTTTGTGAGATGAAACTTGGCGGTGACAAGTGAATAGTTGAAAATCTATTTTTAGCATAACTTTGTTTCCGTATATCAGAATTGGACGTATGACATATGCATTTGGGGTAGAAAAATAATTTCAATCCATTGTCACTACCAGAGAATTCAGAATCACATTCCACGCTATAGTTTGTGAGATGCAACTTGGCGGTGATAACTGAATAGTTGAAAATCTATTTTTAGCATTAATTTGTTTCCGTGTATCAGAATTGAACGTATGACATATGCATTTCGGGTAGAGAAATAAGTTCTATCCATTGTGACTACCAGAGAATTCAGAATCACATTCCAAGCTATAGTTTGTGAGATGCAACTTGGCGGTGACAAGTGAATAGTTGTAAATCTATTTTTAGCATAACTTTGTTTCCGTATATCAGAATTGGAAGTATGACATATGCATTTGGGGTAGAAAAATAAATTCTATGCATTGTGACTTCTAGAGAATTCAGAATAACATTCCAAGCTATAGTTTGTGGGATGCAACTTGGCGGTGGCAAGTGAACATTTGAAAATCTATTTTTAGCATAAATTTGCTTCCGTATATCAGAATTGGACGTGTGACATATGCATTTAGGGTAGAAAAATAAATTCTATCCATTGTGACTACCAGAGAATATAGAATCACATTCCAAGCTATAGTTTGTGAGATGCAACTTGGCGGTGACAAGTGAATAGTTGAAAATCTATTTTTAGCATAACATTGTTTCCGTATATCAGAATTGGACGTATGACATATGCATTTGGGGTAGAAAAATAATTTCAATCCATTGGGACAACCAGAGAAATCAGAATCACATTCCAACCTATAGTTTGTGAGATGCAACTTGGCGGTGACAAGTGAATAGTTTTAAATCTATTTTTAGCATTACTTTGTTTCCGTATATCATAATTGGACGTATGACATATATATGCATTTGGGGTAGAAAATTAAACTTTATCCATTGTGACTTCCAGAGAATTCAGAATCACATTCCAATCTATAGATTGTGAGATGCAACTTGGCGGTGACAGGTGAACAGTTAAAAATCTATTTTTAGCATTAATTTGTTTCCGTGTATCAGAATTGAACGTATGACATATGCATTTGGGGTAGAGAAATAAGTTCTATCCATTGTGACTACCAGAGAATTCAGAATCACATTCCAAGATATAGTTTGTGAGATGCAACTTGGCGGTGACAAGTGAACAGTTGTAAATCTATTTTTAGCATAACTTTGTTTCCGTATATCAGAATTGGAAGTATGACATATGCATTTGGGGTAGAAATATAAATTCTATCCATTGTGACTTCTAGAGAATTCAGAACAACATTCCAGGCTATAGTTTGAGGGATGCAACTTGGCGGTGACAAGTGAACAGTTGAAAATCTATTTTTAGCATAAATTTGCTTCCGTATATCAGAATTAGACGTGTGACATATGCATTTGGTGTAGAGAAATAAGTTCTATCCATTGTGACTACCAGAGAATTCAGAATCACATTCCAAGCTATAGTTTGTGAGATGCAACTTGGCAGTGACAAGTGAATAGTTGTAAATCTATTTTTAGCATAACTTTGTTTCCGTATATCAGAATTGGAAGTATGACATATGCATTTGGGGTAGAAAAATAAATTCTATGCATTGTGACTTCTAGAGAATTCAGAATAACATTCCAAGCTATAGTTTGTGGGATGCAACTTGGCGGTGACAAGTGAACATTTGAAAATCTATTTTTAGCATAAATTTGCTTCCGTATATCAGAATTGTACGTGTGACATATGCATTTGGGGTAGAAAAATAAATTCTATCCATTGTGACTACCAGAGAATATAGAATCACATTCCAAGCTATAGTTTGTGAGATGAAACTTGGCGGTGACAAGTGAATAGTTGAAAATCTATTTTTTGCATAACTTTGTTTCCGTATATCAGAATTGGACGTATGACATATGCATTTGGGGTAGAAAAATAATTTCAATCCATTGTCACTACCAGAGAATTCAGAATCACATTCCAAGCTATAGTTTGTGAGATGCAACTTGGCGGTGATAAGTGAATAGTTGAAAATCTATTTTTAGCATTAATTTGTTTCCGTGTATCAGAATTGAACGTATGACATATGCATTTCGGGTAGAGAAATAAGTTCTATCCATTGTGACTACCAGAGAATTCAGAATCACATTACAAGCTATAGTTTGTGAGATGCAACTTGGCGGTGACAAGTGAATAGTTGTAAATCTATTTTTAGCATAACTTTGTTTCCGTATATCAGAATTGGAAGTATGACATATGCATTTGGGGTAGAAAAATAAATTCTATGCATTGTGACTTCTAGAGAATTCAGAATAACATTCCAAGCTATAGTTTGTGGGATGCAAATTGGCGGTGGCAAGTGAACAGTTGAAAATCTATTTTTAGCATAAATTTGCTTCCGTATATCAGAATTGGACGTGTGACATATGCATTTGGGGTAGAAAAATAAATTCTATCCATTGTGACTACCAGAGAATATAGAATCACATTCCAAGCTATAGTTTGTGAGATGCAACTTGGCGGTGACAAGTGAATAGTTGAAAATCTATTTTTAGCATAACTTTGTTTCCGTATATCAGAATTGGACGTATGACATATGCATTTGGGGTAGAAAAATAATTTCAATCCATTGTCACTACCAGAGAATTCAGAATCACATTCCACGCTATAGTTTGTGAGATGCAACTTGGCGGTGATAAGTGAATAGTTGAAAATCTATTTTTAGCATTAATTTGTTTCCGTGTATCAGAATTGAACGTATGACATATGCATTTCGGGTAGAGAAATAAGTTCTAGCCATTGTGACTACCAGAGAATTCAGAATCACATTCCAAGCTATAGTTTGTGAGATGCAACTTGGCGGTGACAAGAGAATAGTTGTAAATCTATTTTTAGCATAACTTTGTTTCCGTATATCAGAATTGGAAGTATGACATATGCATTTGGGGTAGAAAAATAAATTCTATGCATTGTGACTTCAAGAGAATTCAGAATAACATTCCAAGCTATAGTTTGTGGGATGCAACTTGGCGGTGACAAGTGAACATTTGAAAATCTATTTCTAGCATAACTTTGTTTCCGTATATCAGAATTGGACGTGTGACATATGCATTTGGGGTAGAAAAATAAATTCTATCCATTGTGACTACCAGAGAATATAGAATCACATTCCAAGCTATAGTTTGTGAGATGAAACTTGGCGGTGACAAGTGAATAGTTGAAAATCTATTTTTAGCATAACTTTGTTTCCGTATATCAGAATTGGACGTATGACATATGCATTTGGGGTAGAAAAATAAATTCAATCCATTGTCACTACCAGAGAATTCAGAATCACATTCCACGCTATAGTTTTTGAGATGCAACTTGGCGGTGACAAGTGAATAGTTGAAAATCTATTTTTAGCATTAATTTGTTTCCGTATATCAGAATTGGACGTATGACATATGCATTTGGGGTAGAAAAATAATTTCAATCCATTGTCACTACCAGAGAATTCAGAATCACATTCCACGCTATAGTTTGTGAGATGCAACTTGGCGGTGATAAGTGAATAGTTGAAAATCTATTTTTAGCATTAATTTGTTTCCGTGTATCAGAATTGAACGTATGACATATGCATTTCGGGTAGAGAAATAAGTTCTAGCCATTGTGACTACCAGAGAATTCAGAATCACATTCCAAGCTATAGTTTGTGAGATGCAACTTGGCGGTGACAAGTGAATAGTTGTAAATCTATTTTTAGCATAACTTTGTTTCCGTATATCAGAATTGGAAGTATGACATATGCATTTGGGGTAGAAAAATAAATTCTATGCATTGTGACTTCTAGAGAATTCAGAATAACATTCCAAGCTATAGTTTGTGGGATGCAACTTGGCGGTGGGAAGTGAACAGTTGAAAATCTATTTTTAGCATAAATTTGCTTCCGTATATCAGAATTGGACGTGTGACATATGCATTTGGGGTAGAAAAATAAATTCTATCCATTGTGACTACCAGAGAATATAGAATCACATTCCAAGCTATAGTTTGTGAGATGCAACTTGGCGGTGACAAGTGAATAGTTGAAAATCTATTTTTAGCATAACTTTGTTTCCGTATATCAGAATTGGACGTATGACATATGCATTTGGGGTAGAAAAATAATTTCAATCCATTGGGACAACCAGAGAAATCAGAATCACATTCCAAACTATAGTTTGTGAGATGCAACTTGGCGGTGACAAGTGAATAGTTTTAAATCTATATTTAGCATTAATTTGTTTCCGTGTATCAGAATTGAACGTATGACATATGCATTTGGGGTAGAGAAATAAGTTCTATCCATTGTGACTACCAGAGAATTCAGAATCACATTCCAAGCTATAGTTTGTGAGATGCAACTTGGCGGTGACAAGTGAATAGTTGTAAATCTATTTTTAGCATAACTTTGTTTCCGTATATCAGAATTGGAAGTATGACATATGCATTTGGGGTAGAAAAATAAATTCTATGCATTGTGACTTCTAGAGAATTCAGAATAACATTCCAAGCTATAGTTTGTGGGATGCAACTTGGCGGTGACAATTGAACATTTGAAAATCTATTTCTAGCATAACTTTGTTTCCGTATATCAGAATTGGACGTGTGACATATGCATTTGGGGTAGAAAAATAAATTCTATCCATTGTGACTACCAGAGAATATAGAATCACATTCCAAGCTATAGTTTGTGAGATGAAACTTGGCGGTGACAAGTGAATAGTTGAAAATCTATTTTAGGAATAACTTTGTTTCCGTATATCAGAATTGGACGTATGACATATGCATTTGGGGTAGAAAAATAATTTCAATCCATTGTCACTACCAGAGAAATCGGAATCACATTCCAACCTATAGTTTGTGAGATGCAACTTGGCGGTGACAAGTGAATAGTTTTATATCTATATTTAGCATTAATTTGTTTCCGTGTATCAGAATTGAACGTATGACATATGCATTTGGGGTAGAGAAATAGGTTCTATCCATTGTGACTACCAGAGAATTCAGAATCACATTCCAAGCTATAGTTTGTGAGATGCATCTTGGCGGTGACAAGTGAATAGTTGTAAATCTATTTCTAGCATAACTTTGTTTCCGTATATCAGAATTGGAAGTATGACATATGCATTTGGGGTAGAAAAATAAATTCTATGCATTGTGATTTCTAGAGAATTCAGAATAACATTCCAAGCTATAGTTTGTGGGATGCAACTTGGCGGTGACAAGTGAACATTTGAAAATCTATTTTTAGCATAAATTTGCTTCCGTATATCAGAATTGGACGTGTGACATATGCATTTGGGGTAGAAAAATAAATTCTATCCATTGTGACTACCAGAGAATATAGAATCACATTCCAAGCTATAGTTTGTGAGATGAAACTTGGCGGTGACAAGTGAATAGTTGAAAATCTATTTTTAGCATAACTTTGTTTCCGTATATCAGAATTGGACGTATGACATATGCATTTGGGGTAGAAAAATAATTTCAATCAATTGTCACTACAAGAGAATTCAGAATCACATTCCACGCTATAGTTTGTGAGATGCAACTTGGCGGTGATAAGTGAATAGTTGAAAATCTATTTTTAGCATTAATTTGTTTCCGTGTATTAGAATTGAACGTATGACATATGCATTTCGGGTAGAGAAATAAGTTCTAGCCATTGTGACTACCAGAGAATTCAGAATCACATTCCAAGCTATAGTTTGTGAGATGCAACTTGGCGGTGACAAGTGAATAGTTGTAAATCTATTTTTAGCATAACTTTGTTTCCGTATATCAGAATTGGAAGTATGACATATGCATTTGGGGTAGAAAAATAAATTCTATGCATTGTGACTTCTAGAGAATTCAGAATAACATTCCAAGCTATAGTTTGTGGGATGCAACTTGGCGGTGGCAAGTGAACAGTTGAAAATCTATTTTTAGCATAAATTTGCTTCCGTATATCAGAATTGGACGTGTGACATATGCATTTGGGGTAGAAAAATAAATTCTATCCATTGTGACTACCAGAGAATATAGAATCACATTCCAAGCTATAGTTTGTGAGATGCAACTTGGCGGTGACAAGTGAATAGTTGAAAATCTATTTTTAGCATAACTTTGTTTCCGTATATCAGAATTGGACGTATGACATATGCATTTGGGGTAGAAAAATAATTTCAATCCATTGGGACAACCAGAGAAATCAGAATCACATTCCAAACTATAGTTTGTGAGATGCAACTTGGCGGTGACAAGTGAATAGTTTTAAATCTATATTTAGCATTAATTTGTTTCCGTGTATCAGAATTGAACGTATGACATATGCATTTGGGGTAGAGAAATAAGTTCTATCCATTGTGACTACCAGAGAATTCAGAATCACATTCCAAGCTATAGTTTGTGAGATGGAACTTGGCGGTGACAAGTGAATAGTTGTAAATCTATTTTTAGCATAACTTTGTTTCCGTATATCAGAATTGGAAGTATGACATATGCATTTGGGGTAGAAAAATAAATTCTATGCATTGTGACTTCTAGAGAATTCAGAATAACATTCCAAGCTATAGTTTGTGGGATGCAACTTGGCGGTGGCAAGTGAACAGTTGAAAATCTATTTTTAGCATAAATTTGCTTCCGTATATCAGAATTGGACGTGTGACATATGCATTTGGGGTAGAAAAATAAATTCTATCCATTGTGACTACCAGAGAATATAGAATCACATTCCAAGCTATAGTTTGTGAGATGCAACTTGGCGGTGACAAGTGAATAGTTGAAAATCTATTTTTAGCATAACTTTGTTTCCGTATATCAGAATTGGACGTATGACATATGCATTTGGGGTAGAAAAATAATTTCAATCCATTGGGACAACCAGAGAAATCAGAATCACATTCCAAACTATAGTTTGTGAGATGCAACTTGGCGGTGACAAGTGAATAGTTTTAAATCTATATTTAGCATTAATTTGTTTCCGTGTATCAGAATTGAACGTATGACATATGCATTTGGGGTAGAGAAATAAGTTCTATCCATTGTGACTACCAGAGAATTCAGAATCACATTCCAAGCTATAGTTTGTGAGATGGAACTTGGCGGTGACAAGTGAATAGTTGTAAATCTATTTTTAGCATAACTTTGTTTCCGTATATCAGAATTGGAAGTATGACATATGCATTTGGGGTAGAAAAATAAATTCTATGCATTGTGACTTCTAGAGAATTCAGAATAACATTCCAAGCTATAGTTTGTGGGATGCAACTTGGCGGTGACAAGTGAACATTTGAAAATCTATTTCTAGCATAACTTTGTTTCCGTATATCAGAATTGGACGTGTGACATATGCATTTGGGGTAGAAAAATAAATTCTATCCATTGTGACTACCAGAGAATATAGAATCACATTCCAAGCTATAGTTTGTGAGATGCAACTTGGCGGTGACAAGTGAATAGTTGAAAATCTATTTTTAGCATAACTTTGTTTCCGTATATCAGAATTGGACGTATGACATATGCATTTGGGGTAGAAAAATAATTTCAATCCATTGGGACAACCAGAGAAATCAGAATCACATTCCAAACTATAGTTTGTGAGATGCAACTTGGCGGTGACAAGTGAATAGTTTTAAATCTAAATTTAGCATTAATTTGTTTCCGTGTATCAGAATTGAACGTATGACATATGCATTTGGGGTAGAGAAATAAGTTCTATCCATTGTGACTACCAGAGAATTCAGAATCACATTCCAAGCTATAGTTTGTGAGATGCAACTTGGCGGTGACAAGTGAATAGTTGTAAATCTATTTTTAGCATAACTTTGTTTCCGTATATCAGAATTGGAAGTATGACATATGCATTTGGGGTAGAAAAATAAATTCTATGCAATGTGACTTCTAGAGAATTCAGAATAACATTCCAAGCTATAGTTTGTGGGATGCAACTTGGCGGTGACAAGTGAACATTTGAAAATCTATTTTTAGCATAAATTTGCTTCCGTATATCAGAATTGGACGTGTGACATATGCATTTGGGGTAGAAAAATAAATTCTATCCATTGTGACTACCAGAGAATATAGAATAACATTCCAAGCTATATTTTGTGAGATGCAACTTGGCGGTGACAAGTGAATAGTTGAAAATCTATTTTTAGCATAACTTTGTTTCCGTATATCAGAATTGGACGTATGACATATGCATTTGGGGTAGAAAAATAATTTCAATCCATTGGGACAACCAGAGAAATCAGAATCACATTCCAACCTATAGGTTGTGAGATGCAACTTGGCGGTGACAAGTGAATAGTTTTAAATCTATTTTTAGCATTACTTTGTTTCCGTATATCATAATTGGACGTATGACATATATATGCATTTGGGGTAGAAAATTAAACTTTATCCATTGTGACTTCCAGAGAATTCAGAATCACTTTCCAAGCTATAGATTGTGAGATGCAACTTGGCGGTGACAGGTGAACAGTTAAAAATCTATTTTTAGCATTAATTTGTTTCCGTGTATCAGAATTGAACGTATGACATATGCATTTGGGGTAGAGAAATAAGTTCTATCCATTGTGACTACCAGAGAATTCAGAATCACATTCCAAGATATAGTTTGTGAGATGCAACTTGGCGGTGACAAGTGAACAGTTGTAAATCTATTTTTAGCATAACTTTGTTTCCGAATATCAGAATTGGAAGTATGACATATGCATTTGGGGTAGAAAAATAAATTCTATCCATTGTGACTTCTAGAGAATTCAGAATAACATTCCAAGCTATAGTTTGAGGGATGCAACTTGGCGGTGACAAGTGAACAGTTGAAAATCTATTTTGAGCATAAATTTGCTTCCGTATATCAGAATTAGACGTGTGACATATGCATTTGGTGTAGAGAAATAAGTTCTATCCATTGTGACTACCAGAGAATTCAGAATCACATTCCAAGCTATAGTTTGTGAGATGCAACTTGGCGGTGACAAGTGAATAGTTGAAAATCTATTTTTAGCATAACTTTGTTTCCGTATATCAGAATTGGACGTATGACATATGCATTTGGGGTAGAAAAATAATTTCAATCCATTGGGACAACCAGAGAATTCAGAATAACATTCCAAGCTATAGTTTGTGGGATAAAACATGGCGGTAACAAGTGAACATTTGAAAATCTATTTTTAGCAAAAATTTGCTTCCGTATATCAGAATTAGACGTGTGACATATGCATTTGGGGTAGAAAAATAAATTCTATGCATTGTGACTTCTAGAGAATTCAGAATAACAATCCAAGCTATAGTTTGTGGGATGCAACTTGGCGGTGACAAGTGAACATTTGAAAATCTATTTTTAGCATAAATTTGCTTCCGTATATCAGAATTAGACGTGTGACATATGCATTTGGTGTAGAGAAATAAGTTCTATCCATTGTGACTACCAGAGAATTCAGAATCACATTCCAAGCTATAGTTTGTGAGATGCAACTTGGCGGTGACAAGTGAATAGTTGAAAATCTATTTTTAGCATTAATTTGTTTCCGTGTATTAGAATTGAACGTATGACATATGCATTTCGGGTAGAGAAATAAGTTCTAGCCATTGTGACTACCAGAGAATTCAGAATCACATTCCAAGCTATAGTTTGTGAGATGCAACTTGGCGGTGACAAGTGAATAGTTGTAAATCTATTTTTAGCATAACTTTGTTTCCGTATATCAGAATTGGAAGTATGACATATGCATTTGGGGTAGAAAAATAAATTCTATGCATTGTGACTTCTAGAGAATTCAGAATAACATTCCAAGCTATAGTTTGTGGGATGCAACTTGGCGGTGGCAAGTGAACAGTTGAAAATCTATTTTTAGCATAAATTTGCTTCCGTATATCAGAATTGGACGTGTGACATATGCATTTGGGGTAGAAAAATAATTTCAATCCATTGTCACTACAAGAGAATTCAGAATCACATTCCACGCTATAGTTTGTGAGATGCAACTTGGCGGTGATAAGTGAATAGTTGAAAATCTATTTTTAGCATTAATTTGTTTCCGTGTATTAGAATTGAACGTATGACATATGCATTTCGGGTAGAGAAATAAGTTCTAGCCATTGTGACTACCAGAGAATTCAGAATCACATTCCAAGCTATAGTTTGTGAGATGCAACTTGGCGGTGACAAGTGAATAGTTGTAAATCTATTTTTAGCATAACTTTGTTTCCGTATATCAGAATTGGAAGTATGACATATGCATTTGGGGTAGAAAAATAAATTCTATGCATTGTGACTTCTAGAGAATTCAGAATAACATTCCAAGCTATAGTTTGTGGGATGCAACTTGGCGGTGGCAAGTGAACAGTTGAAAATCTATTTTTAGCATAAATTTGCTTCCGTATATCAGAATTGGACGTGTGACATATGCATTTGGGGTAGAAAAATAAATTCTATCCATTGTGACTACCAGAGAATATAGAATCACATTCCAAGCTATAGTTTGTGAGATGCAACTTGGCGGTGACAAGTGAATAGTTGAAAATCTATTTTTAGCATAACTTTGTTTCCGTATATCAGAATTGGACGTATGACATATGCATTTGGGGTAGAAAAATAATTTCAATCCATTGGGACAACCAGAGAAATCAGAATCACATTCCAAACTATAGTTTGTGAGATGCAACTTGGCGGTGACAAGTGAATAGTTTTAAATCTATATTTAGCATTAATTTGTTTCCGTGTATCAGAATTGAACGTATGACATATGCATTTGGGGTAGAGAAATAAGTTCTATCCATTGTGACTACCAGAGAATTCAGAATCACATTCCAAGCTATAGTTTGTGAGATGGAACTTGGCGGTGACAAGTGAATAGTTGTAAATCTATTTTTAGCATAACTTTGTTTCCGTATATCAGAATTGGAAGTATGACATATGCATTTGGGGTAGAAAAATAAATTCTATGCATTGTGACTTCTAGAGAATTCAGAATAACATTCCAAGCTATAGTTTGTGGGATGCAACTTGGCGGTGGCAAGTGAACAGTTGAAAATCTATTTTTAGCATAAATTTGCTTCCGTATATCAGAATTGGACGTGTGACATATGCATTTGGGGTAGAAAAATAAATTCTATCCATTGTGACTACCAGAGAATATAGAATCACATTCCAAGCTATAGTTTGTGAGATGCAACTTGGCGGTGACAAGTGAATAGTTGAAAATCTATTTTTAGCATAACTTTGTTTCCGTATATCAGAATTGGACGTATGACATATGCATTTGGGGTAGAAAAATAATTTCAATCCATTGGGACAACCAGAGAAATCAGAATCACATTCCAAACTATAGTTTGTGAGATGCAACTTGGCGGTGACAAGTGAATAGTTTTAAATCTATATTTAGCATTAATTTGTTTCCGTGTATCAGAATTGAACGTATGACATATGCATTTGGGGTAGAGAAATAAGTTCTATCCATTGTGACTACCAGAGAATTCAGAATCACATTCCAAGCTATAGTTTGTGAGATGGAACTTGGCGGTGACAAGTGAATAGTTGTAAATCTATTTTTAGCATAACTTTGTTTCCGTATATCAGAATTGGAAGTATGACATATGCATTTGGGGTAGAAAAATAAATTCTATGCATTGTGACTTCTAGAGAATTCAGAATAACATTCCAAGCTATAGTTTGTGGGATGCAACTTGGCGGTGACAAGTGAACATTTGAAAATCTATTTCTAGCATAACTTTGTTTCCGTATATCAGAATTGGACGTGTGACATATGCATTTGGGGTAGAAAAATAAATTCTATCCATTGTGACTACCAGAGAATATAGAATCACATTCCAAGCTATAGTTTGTGAGATGCAACTTGGCGGTGACAAGTGAATAGTTGAAAATCTATTTTTAGCATAACTTTGTTTCCGTATATCAGAATTGGACGTATGACATATGCATTTGGGGTAGAAAAATAATTTCAATCCATTGGGACAACCAGAGAAATCAGAATCACATTCCAAACTATAGTTTGTGAGATGCAACTTGGCGGTGACAAGTGAATAGTTTTAAATCTAAATTTAGCATTAATTTGTTTCCGTGTATCAGAATTGAACGTATGACATATGCATTTGGGGTAGAGAAATAAGTTCTATCCATTGTGACTACCAGAGAATTCAGAATCACATTCCAAGCTATAGTTTGTGAGATGCAACTTGGCGGTGACAAGTGAATAGTTGTAAATCTATTTTTAGCATAACTTTGTTTCCGTATATCAGAATTGGAAGTATGACATATGCATTTGGGGTAGAAAAATAAATTCTATGCAATGTGACTTCTAGAGAATTCAGAATAACATTCCAAGCTATAGTTTGTGGGATGCAACTTGGCGGTGACAAGTGAACATTTGAAAATCTATTTTTAGCATAAATTTGCTTCCGTATATCAGAATTGGACGTGTGACATATGCATTTGGGGTAGAAAAATAAATTCTATCCATTGTGACTACCAGAGAATATAGAATAACATTCCAAGCTATATTTTGTGAGATGCAACTTGGCGGTGACAAGTGAATAGTTGAAAATCTATTTTTAGCATAACTTTGTTTCCGTATATCAGAATTGGACGTATGACATATGCATTTGGGGTAGAAAAATAATTTCAATCCATTGGGACAACCAGAGAAATCAGAATCACATTCCAACCTATAGGTTGTGAGATGCAACTTGGCGGTGACAAGTGAATAGTTTTAAATCTATTTTTAGCATTACTTTGTTTCCGTATATCATAATTGGACGTATGACATATATATGCATTTGGGGTAGAAAATTAAACTTTATCCATTGTGACTTCCAGAGAATTCAGAATCACTTTCCAAGCTATAGATTGTGAGATGCAACTTGGCGGTGACAGGTGAACAGTTAAAAATCTATTTTTAGCATTAATTTGTTTCCGTGTATCAGAATTGAACGTATGACATATGCATTTGGGGTAGAGAAATAAGTTCTATCCATTGTGACTACCAGAGAATTCAGAATCACATTCCAAGATATAGTTTGTGAGATGCAACTTGGCGGTGACAAGTGAACAGTTGTAAATCTATTTTTAGCATAACTTTGTTTCCGAATATCAGAATTGGAAGTATGACATATGCATTTGGGGTAGAAAAATAAATTCTATCCATTGTGACTTCTAGAGAATTCAGAATAACATTCCAAGCTATAGTTTGAGGGATGCAACTTGGCGGTGACAAGTGAACAGTTGAAAATCTATTTTGAGCATAAATTTGCTTCCGTATATCAGAATTAGACGTGTGACATATGCATTTGGTGTAGAGAAATAAGTTCTATCCATTGTGACTACCAGAGAATTCAGAATCACATTCCAAGCTATAGTTTGTGAGATGCAACTTGGCGGTGACAAGTGAATAGTTGAAAATCTATTTTTAGCATAACTTTGTTTCCGTATATCAGAATTGGACGTATGACATATGCATTTGGGGTAGAAAAATAATTTCAATCCATTGGGACAACCAGAGAATTCAGAATAACATTCCAAGCTATAGTTTGTGGGATAAAACATGGCGGTAACAAGTGAACATTTGAAAATCTATTTTTAGCAAAAATTTGCTTCCGTATATCAGAATTAGACGTGTGACATATGCATTTGGGGTAGAAAAATAAATTCTATGCATTGTGACTTCTAGAGAATTCAGAATAACAATCCAAGCTATAGTTTGTGGGATGCAACTTGGCGGTGACAAGTGAACATTTGAAAATCTATTTTTAGCATAAATTTGCTTCCGTATATCAGAATTAGACGTGTGACATATGCATTTGGTGTAGAGAAATAAGTTCTATCCATTGTGACTACCAGAGAATTCAGAATCACATTCCAAGCTATAGTTTGTGAGATGCAACTTGGCGGTGACAAGTGAATAGTTGAAAATCTATTTTTAGCATAACTTTGTTTCCGTATATCAGAATTGGACGTATGACATATGCATTTGGGGTAGAAAAATAATTTCAATCCATTGGGACAACCAGAGAAATCAGAATCACATTCCAACCTATAGTTTGTGAGATGCAACTTGGCGGTGACAAGTGAATAGTTTTAAATCTATTTTTAGCATTACTTTGTTTCCGTATATCATAATTGGAAGTATGACATATGCATTTGGGGTAGAAAAATAAACTTTATCCAGTGTGAGTTCCAGAGAATTCAGAATCACATACCAAGCTATAGTTTGTGAGATGGAACTTGGTGGTGACAAGTGAACAGTTAAAAATCTATTTTTAGCATTAATTTGTTTCCGTGTATCAGAATTGAACGTATGACATATGCATTTGGGGTAGAGAATTATGTTCTATCCATTGTGACTACCATAGAATACAGAATCACATTCCAAGCCATAGTTTGTGAGATGCAACTTGGCGGTGACAAGTGAATAGTTGTAAATCTATTTTTAGCATAACTTTGTTTCCGTATATCAGAATTGGAAGTATGACATATGTATTTGGGATAGAAAAATAAATTCTATCCATTGTGACTTCTAGAGAATTCAGAATAACATTCCAAGCTATAGTTTGTGGGATGCAACTTGGCGGTGACAAGTGAACAGTTGAAAATCTATTTTTAGCATAAATTTGCTTCCGTATATCAGAATTTGACGTGTGACATATGCATTTGGGGTAGAAAAATAAATTCTATCCATTGTGACTACCTAAGAATATAGAATCACATTCCAAGCTATAGTTTGTGAGATGCAACTTGGCGGTGACAAGTGAATAGTTGAAAATCTATTTTTAGCATAACTTTGTTTCCGTATATCAGAATTGGACGTATGACATATGCATTTGGGGTAGAAAAATAAATTCTATCCATTCTGACTACCAGAGAATATAGAATCATATTCCAAGCTATAGTTTGTGAGATGCAACTTGGCGGTGACAAGTGAATAGTTTTAAATCTATTTTTAGCATTACTTTGTTTCCGTATATCAGAATTGGACGTATGACATATATATGCATTTGGGGTAGAGAAATAAATTCTAACCATTGTGACTACCAGAGAATATAGAGTCACATTCCAAGCTATAGTTTGTGAGATGCAACTTGGCGGTGACAAGTGAATAGTTGAAAATCAATTTTTAACATAACTTTGTTTCCGTATATCAGAATTGGACGTATGACATATGCATTTGGGGTAGAAAAATAATTTCAATCCATTGGGACAACCAGAGAAATCAGAATCACATTCCAACCTATAGTTTGTGAGATGCAACTTGGCGGTGACAAGTGAATAGTTTTAAATCTAATTTTAGCATTACTTTGTTTCCGTATATCATAATTGGACGTATGACATATATATGCATTTTGGGTAGAAAAATAAACTTTATCCATTGTGACTTCCAGAGAATTCAGAATCACATTCCAAGCTATAGTTTGTGAGATGCAACTTGGCGGTGACAGGTGAACAGTTAAAAATCTATTTTTAGCATTAATTTGTTTCCGTATATCAGAATTGAACGTATGACATATGCATTTGGGGTAGAGAAATAAGTTCTATCCATTGTGACTACCAGAGAATTCAGAATCACATTCCAAGCTATAGTTTGTGAGATGCAACTTGGCGGTGACAAATGAATAGTTGTAAATCTATTTTTAGCATAACTTTGTTTCCGTATATCAGAATTGGAAGTATGACATATGCATTTGGGGTGGAAAAATAAATTCTATGCATTGTGACTTCTAGAGAATTCAGAATAACATTCCAAGCTATAGTATGTGGGATGCAACTTGGCGGTGACAAGTGAACAGTTGGAAATCTATTTTTAGCATAAATTTGCTTCCGTATATCAGAATTGGACGTGTGACATATGCATTTGGGGTAGAAAAATAAATTCTATCCATTGTGACTACCAGAGAATATAGAATCACATTCCAAGCTATAGTTTGTGAGATGCAACTTGGCGGTGACAAGTGAATAGTTGAAAATCAATTTTTAACATAACTTTGTTTCCGTATATCAGAATTGGACGTATGACATATTCATTTGGGGTAGAAAAATAATTTCAATCCATTGGGACAACCAGAGAAATCAGAATCACATTCCAACCTATAGTTTGTGAGATGCAACTTGGCGGTGACAAGTGAATAGTTTTAAATCTATTTTTAGCATTACTTTGTTTCCGTTTATCATAATTGGACGTATGACATATATATGCATTTGGGGTAGAAAAATAAACTTTATCCATTGTGACTTCCAGAGAATTCAGAATCACATACCAAGCTATAGCTTGTGAGATGCAACTTGGCGATGACAAGTGAACAGTTAAAAATCTATTTTTAGCATTAATTTGTTTCCGTGTATCAGAATTGAACGTATGACATATGCATTTGGGGTAGAGAAATAAGTTCTATCCATTGTGACTACCAGAGAATTCAGAATCACATTCCAAGCTATAGTTTGTGAGATGCAACTTGGCGGTGACAAGTGAATAGTTGAAAATCTATTTTTAGCATTACTTTGTTTCTGTATATCATAATTGGACGTATGACATATATATGCATTTGGGGTAGAAAAATAAACTTTATCCATTGTGACTTCCAGAGAATTCAGATTCACATACCAAGGTATAGCTTGTGAGACGCAACTTGGCGATGACAAGTGAATAGTTAAAAATCTATTTTTAGCATTAATTTGTTTCCGTGTATCAGAATTGAACGTATGACATATGCATTTGGGGTAGAGAAATAAGTTCTATCCATTGTGACTACCAGAGAATTCAGAATCACATTCCAAGCTATAGTTTGTGAGATGCAACTTGGCGGTGACAAGTGAATAGTTGAAAATCTATTTTTAGCATAACTTTGTTTCCGTATATCAGAGTTGGATGTATGACATATGCATTTGGGGTAGAAAAATAAATTCTATCCATTGTGACTACCAGAGAATATAGAATCATATTCCAGCTATAGTTTGTGAGATGCAACTTGGCGGTGACAAGTGAATAGTTTTAAATCTAATTTTAGCATTACTTTGTTTCCGTATATCATAATTGGACGTATGACATATATATGCATTTGGGGTAGAAAAATAAACTTTATCCATTGTGACTTCCAGAGAATTCAGAATCACATTCCAAGCTATAGTTTGTGAGATGCAACTTTGCGGTGACAGGTGAACAGTTAAAAATCTATTTTTAGCATTAATTTGTTTCCGTGTATCAGAATTGAATGTATGACATAGGCATTTTGGGGTAGAGAAATAAGTTCTATCCATTGTGACTACCAGAGAATTCAGAATCACATTCCAGGCTATAGTTTGTGAGATGCAACTTGGCGGTGACAAGTGAATAGTTGTAAATCTATTTTTAGCATAACTTTGTTTCCGTATATCAGAATTGGAAGTATGACATATGCATTTGGGGTAGAAAAATAAATTCTATGCATTGTGACTTCTAGAGAATTCAGAATAACATTCCAAGCTATAGTTTGTGGGATGCAACTTGGCGGTGACAAGTGAACAGTTGGAAATCTATTTTTAGCATAAATTTGCTTCCGTATATCAGAATTGGACGTGTGACATATGCATTTGGGGTAGAAAAATAAATTCTATCCATTGTGACAACCAGAGAATATAGAATCACATTCCAAGCTATAGTTTGTGAGATGCAACTTGGCGGTGACAAGTGAATAGTTGAAAATCTATTTTTAACATAACTTTGTTTCCGTATATCAGAATTGGACGTATGACATATGCATTTGGGGTAGAAAAATAATTTCAATCCATTGGGACAACCAGAGAAATCAGAATCACATTCCAACCTATAGTTTGTGAGATGCAACTTGGCGGTGACAAGTGAATAGTTTTAAATCTATTTTTAGCATTACTTTGTTTCCGTTTATCATAATTGGACGTATGACATATATATGCATTTGGGGTAGAAAAATAAACTTTATCCATTGTGACTTCCAGAGAATTCAGAATCACATACCAAGCTATAGCTTGTGAGATGCAACTTGGCGATGACAAGTGAACAATTAAAAATCTATTTTTAGCATTAATTTGTTTCCGTGTATCAGAATTGAACGTATGACATATGCATTTGGGGTAGAGAAATAAGTTCTATCCATTGTGACTACAAGAGAATTCAGAATCAGATTCCAAGCTATAGTTTGTGAGATGCAACTTGGCGGTGACATGTGAATAGTTGAAAATCTATTTTTAGCATTACTTTGTTTCTGTATATCATAATTGGACGTATGACATATATATGCATTTGGGGTAGAAAAATAAACTTTATCCATTGTGACTTCCAGAGAATTCAGATTCACATACCAAGCTATAGCTTGTGAGATGCAACTTGGCGATGACAAGTGAACAGTTAAAAATCTATTTTTAGCATTAATTTGTTTCCGTGTATCAGAATTGAACGTGTGACATATGCATTTGGAGTAGAGAAATAAGTTCTATCCATTGTGACTACCAGAGAATTCAGAATCACATTCCAAGCTATAGTTTGTGAGATGCAACTTGGCGGTGACAAGTGAATAGTTGAAAATCTATTTTTAGCATAACTTTGTTTCCGTATATCAGAATTGGATGTATGACATATGCATTTGGGGTAGAAAAATAAATTCTATCCATTGTGACTACCAGAGAATATAGAATCATATTCCAGCTATAGTTTGTGAGATGCAACTTGGCGGTGACAAGTGAATAGTTTTAAATCTAATTTTAGCATTACTTTGTTTCCGTATATCATAATTGGACGTATGACATATATGCATTTGGGGTAGAAAAATAAACTTTATCCATTGTGACTTCCAGAGAATTCAGAATCACATACCAAACTATAGCTTGTGAGATGCAACTTGGCGATGACAAGTGAATAGTTAAAAATCTATTTTTAGCATTAATTTGTTTCCGTATATCAGAATTGGATGTATGACAAATGCATTTGGGGTAGAAAAATAAGTTCTATCCATTGTGAAAACAAAAGAAAACAGAATCACATTCCGAGCTATAGTTTATGAGATGCAACTTGGCAGTGACAAGTGAACAGTTGAAAATCTATTTTTAGCATTAATTTATTTTCGTGTATCAGAATTGGATGTATGACATATGCATTTGGGATAGAGAACTAAGTTCTCTCCATTGAGACAACCATAGAAAGCTTAATCACTTTCTGAGCAATAGTTTGTGAGATGCAATATCGTGGTGAAAATTAAATAGTTGAAAAAATCGATTTTTAGCATAACTTTGTTTCTGTATATCAGAATCGGACGTATGACATATGCATTTGGGGTAGAAAAATAAGTTCTATCCATTGTGAAAATAAAAGAGAACAGAATCACATTCCGAGCTATAGTTTGTGAGATGCAACTTGGCAGTGACAAGTGAATAGTTGAAAATCTATTTTTAGCATAAATTAGCTTCCGTATATCAGAATTGGACGTGTGACATATGCATTTGGGGTAAAAAATAATTTCAATCCATTGGGACACCCAGAGAAATCAGAATCACATTCCAGCCTATAGTTTGTGAGATGCAACTTGGCGGTGACAAGTGAATAGTTGTAAATCTAATTTTAGCATAACTTTATTTCCGTTTATCAGAATTTGACATATGACAAATGCATTTGGGGTAGAAAAATAAATTCTATCCATTGTGACTACCAGAGAATATAGAATCATATTCCAAGCTATAGTTTGTGAGATGCAACTTGGCGGTGACAAGTGAATAGTTGAAAATCTATTTTTAGCATAACTTGGTTTCCGTATATCATAATTGGACGTATGACATATGCATTTGGGGTAGAAAAATAAATTCTATCCATTGTCACTACCAGAGAAATCAGATTCACATTCCACGCTATAGTTTGTGAGATGCAACTTGGCAGTGATAAGTGAAGAGTTGAAAATCTATTTTTAGCATTAATTTGTTTCCGTGTATCTGAATTGGACGTATGACATATGCATTTGGGGAAGAGAAATAAGTTCTATCCATTGAGACAACCATAGCAAGCAGAATCACTTATTGAGCAAAAGTTTGTGAGATGCAACTTCGTCGTGAAAAGTGAATAGTTGAAAATCGATATTTAGCATAACTTTGTTTCTGTATATCAGAATCGGACGTATGACATATGCATTTGGGGTAGAAAAATATGTTCTATCAATTGAGACTACCAGAGAAAGCAGAATCACATTCTGAGATATAGTTTGTGAGACGCAACTTGGCGGTGAAAAGTGAACAGTTGAAAATCTATTTTTAGCATAAATTTGTTTTCGTATATCAGAATTAGACGTGTAACATATGCATTTGGGGTAGAAAAATAATTTAAATCCATTGGGACAACCACATAAATCAGAATCACATTCCATCGTATAGTTTGTGAGATGCAACTTGGCGGTGACAAGTGAATAGTTGTAAATCTATTTTTATCTTAACTTTGTTTCCGTATATCAGAATTGGAAATATGACATATGCATTTGGGGTAGAAAAATAAATTCTATCCATTGTGACTACAAAAGAATTCAGAATCACATTCTAAGCTATAGTTTGTGAGATGCAACTTGGCGGTGACAAGTGAATAGTTGAAAATCTAATTTTAGCATAAATTTGTTTCCGTAAATCAGAATTCGACGTATGTCATATGCATTTGAGGTAGTAAATAAATTTTATCCATTGTGACTACCAGAGAATTCAGAATCACATTCCAAGCTATAGTATGTGAAATGCAACTTGGCGGTGACAAGTGAACATTTGAAAATCTATTTTTAGAATAAATTTGTTTCCGTGTATCAGAGTTGGACGTATGACATATGCATTTGGGGTAGAAAAATAAATTCTATGCATTGTGACTTCTAGAGAATTCAGAATAACATTCCAAGCTATAGTTTGTGGGATGCAACTTGGCGGTGGCAAGTGAACAGTTGAAAATCTATTTTTAGCATAAATTTGCTTCCGTATATCAGAATTGGACGTGTGACATATGCATTTGGGGTAGAAAAATAAATTCTATCCATTGTGACTACCAGAGAATATAGAATCACATTCCAAGCTATAGTTTGTGAGACGCAACTTGGCGGTGAAAAGTGAACAGTTGAAAATCTATTTTTAGCATAACTTTGTTTCCGTATATCAGAATTGGACGTATGACATATGCATTTGGGGTAGAAAAATAATTTCAATCCATTGGGACAACCAGAGAAATCAGAATCACATTCCAAACTATAGTTTGTGAGATGCAACTTGGCGGTGACAAGTGAATAGTTTTAAATCTATATTTAGCATTAATTTGTTTCCGTGTATCAGAATTGAACGTATGACATATGCATTTGGGGTAGAGAAATAAGTTCTATCCATTGTGACTACCAGAGAATTCAGAATCACATTCCAAGCTATAGTTTGTGAGATGGAACTTGGCGGTGACAAGTGAATAGTTGAAAATCTATTTTTAGCATAAATTTGCTTCCGTATATCAGAATTGGACGTGTGACATATGCATTTGGGGTAGAAAAATAATTTCAATCGATTGGGACAACCAGAGAAATCAGAATCACATTCCAAGCTATAGTTTGTGTCATGCAACTTGGCGGTGACAAGTGAACAGTTAAAAATCAATTTTTGGCATAACTTTGTTTCCGTATATCAGAATTGGACGTATGACATATGCATTTGGGGTAGAAAAATAAATTTTATCCATTGTGACTACCAGAGAATTCAGAATCACATTCCAAGCTATAGTATGTGAGATGCAACTTGGCGGTGACAAGTGAATAGTTGAAAATCTATTATTAGCATTAATTTGTTTCCGTTTATCAGAATTGGATGTATGACATATGCATTTGGGGTAGAAAAATAACTTCTATCCGTTGTGACAATCAGAGAAACCAAAATCACTTTCCAGCTATAGTTTGGGAGATGCAAATTGGAGGTGACAAGTGAAAAGTTGAAAATCAATTTTTAGCATAACTTTGTTTCCGTATATCAGAATTGGACGTATGACAAATGCATTTGAGGTAGAAAAATAAATTTTATCCATTGTGACAACCAGAGAATTCAGAATCACATTCCAAGCTATAGTATGTGAGATGCAACTTGGCGGTGACAAGTGAACATTTGAAAATCTATTTTTAGCATAAATTTGTTTCCGTATATCAAAGTTGGACGTATGACATATGCATTTGGGGCAGAAAAATAAACTCTATCCATTGTGACTTCCAGAGAATTCAGAATCACATTCTAAGCTATAGTTTGTGAGATGAAACTTGGCGGTGACACGTGAATAGTTGAAAATCTATTTTTAGCATTAATTTGTTTTCGTGTATCAGAATTGGACGTATGACATATGCATTTTGGGTAGATAAATAAGTTCTATCCATTGAGACAACCATAGAAAGCAGAATCACTTTCTGAGGAATAGATTGTGAGATGCAACCGGAGAAAGCAGAATCACAATCCGAGTTGTTGTTTTAGAGATGCAACTTGGCGGTGAAAAGTGAACAGTTGAAAATCTATTTTTAGGATAAATTTGTTTACGTATATCAGAATTGGTCGTGTGACATATGCATTTGCGGTTGAAAAATAATTTCAATCCATCGGAACAGCTAGAGAAATCAGAATCACATTCCAAGCTATAGTTTGTGAGATGCAACTTGGCGGTGACAAATGAATAGTTGAAAATCAATTTTTAGAATAACTTTGTTTCCGTATATCAGAATTGGACGTATGACATATGCATTTGGGGTAGAAAAATAAATTTTATCCATTGTGACTACCATAGAATTCAGAATCACATTCCAAACTATAGTATGTGAGATGCAAATTGGCGGTGACAAGTGAATAGTTGAAAATCTATTTTTAGCATTAATTTGTTTCCGTGTATCAGAATTGGACGTATGACATATGCATTTGGGGTAGAAAAATAACTTCTATCCGTTGTGACAATCAGAGAAACCAAAATCACTCTCCAGCTATAGTTTGGGAGATGCAAATTGGAGGTGACAAGTGAAAAGTTGAAAATCAATTTTTTGCATAACTTTTTTTCCGTATATCAGAGTTGGACGTATGACAAATGCATTTGAGGTAGAAAAATAAATTTTATCCTTGTGACTACCAGAGAATTCAGAATCACATTCCAAGCTATAGTATGTGAGATGCAACTTGGCGGTGACAAGTGAACATTTGAAAATCTATTTTTAGCATAAATTTTTTTCCGTGTATCAGAGTTGGACGTTTGACATATGCATTTTGGGCCGAAAAATAAACTCTATCCATTGTAACTTCTAGAGAATTCAGAATCACATTCTAAGCTATAGTTTGTGAGATGAAACTTGGCGGTGATACGTGAACAGTTGAAAATCTATTTTTAGCATTAATTTGTTTTCGTGTATCAGAATGGGACGTATGACAGATGCATTTTGGGTAGATAAATAAGTTCTATCCATTGAGACAACCATAGAAAGCAGAATCACTTTCTGAGCAATAGTTTGTTTGATGCAACTTCGTGGTGACAAGTGAACATTTGAAAATCTATTTTTAGCATAAATTTGTTTCCGAGTATCAGAGTTGGACGTATGACATATGCATTTGGGGTTGAAAAAAAAGTTCTATCCATTGTGACAACCAGAGAAAGCAGAATCACAATCCGAGATGATGTTTGTGAGATGCAACTTGGCGGTGAAAAGTGAACAATTGAAAATCTATTTTTAGCATAAATTTGTTTCAGTATATCAGAATTGGACGTGTGACATTCAATTGGGTTAGAAAAATAATTTCAATCCATTGGGACAACCAGAGAAATCAGAATCACATTCCAACCTATAGTGTGTGAGATGCAACTTTGTGGTGACAAGTGAATAGATGTAAATCTATTTTTAGCATAATTTTGTTTCCGTATATCAGAATTGGAAGTATGACATATGCATTTGGGGTAGAAAAATAAATTCTATCCATTGTGACCATCAGAGGATTCAGAATTACATTCAAAGCTATAGTTTGTGAGATTAAACTTGGCGGTGACTAGTGAACAGTTGAAAATCTATTTTTAGCATAAATTTGTTTCCGTGTATCAGAATTGGACGTATAACATAAGCATTTGGGGTAGAAAAATAAATTTCATCCATTGTGACTACCATAGAAATCAGAATCACATTCCAAACTATAGTATGTGAGATGCAACTTGGCGGTGACAAGTGAATAGTTGAAAATCTATTTTTAGCATTAATTTGTTTCCGTTTATCAGAATTGGACGTATGACATATGCATTTGGGGTAGAGAAATAAGTTCTATCCATTGTGACTTCTAGAGAATTCAGAATCACATTCCTTGCTATAGTTTGTGGGATGCAATTTGGCGGTGACAAGTGAATAGTTGTAAATCTATTTTTAGCATAACTTTGTTTCCGTATATCAGAATTGGACGTGTGACATATTTATTTGGGGTAGAAAAATAAACTTTATCCATTGTGACTTCCAGAGAATTCAGAATCACATTCCAAGCTATAGTTTGTGAGATGCAACCTGGCGGTGACAAGTGAACAGTTGAAAATTTATTTTTAGCTTAAATTTGTTTCCGTGTATCAGAATTGGACGTATTACATATGCATTTCGGGTAGAGAAATAAGTTCTATCCATTGCGACAACCATAGAAAGCATAATCACTTTTTGAGCTATAGTTTGTGAGATACAACTTGAAGGTGAAAAGTGAATAGTTGAAAATCGATTTTTAGCATTACTTTGTTTCCGTATATTAGAATCGGACGTATGACATATGCATTTGGGGTTGAAAAATAATTTCAATCCATTGGGACAACCAAAGAAATCAGAATCACATTCTGAGCAATAGTCTGTGAGATGCAACTTGGCGGTGACAAGTGAATAGTTGAAAATCTATTTTTAGCATTAATTTGTTTCCGTGTATCAGAATTGGACGTATGACATAAGCATTTGGGGTAGAGAAATAATTTCTATACATTGTTACAACCAGAGAAAGCATAATCACATTCGGAGATGTAGTTTGTGAGATGCAACTTGGCGGTGAAAAGTGAACAATTGAAAATCTATTTTTAACATAAATTTGTTTCCGTATATCAGAATTGGACGTGTGACATGCAATTGGGTTAGAAAAATAATTTCAATCCATTGGGACAACCAGAGAAATCAGAATCACATTCCAACCTATAGTTTGTGAGTTGCAACTTTGTGGTGACAAGTGAATAGATGTAAATCTATTTTTAGCATAATTTTGTTTCCGTATATCAGAATTGGAAGTATGACATATGCATTTGGGGTAGAAAAATAAATTCTATCCATTGTGACTTCTAGAGAATTCAGAATAACATTCCAAGCAATAGTTTGTGAGATGCAACTTGGCGGTGACAAGTGAATAGTTGGAAATCTATTTTTAGCATAACTTTGTTTCCGTATATCAGAATTGGACGTATGACATATGCATTTGGGGTAGAGAAATAAATTCTATCCATTGTGACATCTAGAGAATTCAGAATAACATTCCAAGCTATAGTTTGAGGGATGCAACTTGGCGGTGACAAGTGAATAGTTGAAAATCTATTTTTGGCATACCTTTGTTTCCGTATATCAGAATTAGACGTATGACATATGCATTTGGGGTAGAAAAATAAGTTATATCCAATGTGACAACCAGGGAAAGAAGAATCACATTCCGAGATATAGTTTGTGAGATGCAACTTGGCGTAGAAAAGTGAACAGTTGAAAATCTATTTTTAGCATAACTTCGTTTTCGTATTTCAGAATTGGACGTATGACATATGCATTTGGGGTAGAAATGTAAATTCTATCCATTGTCACTACGAAAGAATTCAGAATCACATTCCAAGCTATAGTTTGTGAGATGTAACTTGGCGGTGACAAGTGAATAGTTGAAAATCTATTTTTAGCATAACTTTGTTTTAGTATATCAGAATTGGACGTATGACAAATGCATTTGTGGTAGTAAAATAAGTTCTATCCATTGTAACAAACAGAGAAATCATAATAACATTCCGAGATGTAGTTTGTGAGATGCAACTTGGCGGTAAAAAGTGAACAGTTGAAAATATAATTTTAGTATAAATCTGTTTCGGTTTATCAGAATTGGACGTGTAACATATGCATTTGGGGTAGAGAAATAAGTTATCTCCACAGTGACAACCATAGAAAGCAGAAACACAATCCATGCTATAGTTTGTGAGATGCAACTTGGCAGTGACAAGTGAACATTTGAAAATCTATTTTTAGCATAAATTTGTTTCCGTGTATCCGAATTGGACGTATGCCATATGCATTTGGGGTAGAAAAATTACCTCTATCCGTTGTGACAATCAGAGAAACCAGAATCACTTTCCAGCTATAGTTTGGGAGATGCAAATTGGAGGTGACAAGTGAATAGTCGAAAATATATTTTTATCATAACTTTGTTTCCGTATATCAGAATCGGACGAATGACATATGCATTTGGGGTTTAAAAACAAGTTTTATCCATTGTGATAACAAGATAAAGCAGAATCACATTCCGAAATATAGTTTGTGAGATGCAACTTGGCGGTAAAAAGTGAACAGTTGAAAATATATTTTTAGCATAACTTTGTTTCCTTATATCAGAAATGGACGTGTGACGTATGCATTAGGTGTAGAAAAATAATTTAAATCCATTGGGACAACCAGAGAGATCAGAATCACATTCCATGCTATAGTTTGTGAGATGCAACTTGGCGGTGACAAGTGAATAGTTGAAAATCTATTTTTGGCATACCTTTGTTTCCGTATATCAGAATTAGACGTATGACATATGCATTTGGGGTAGAGAAATAAGTTCTATCCATTGAGACAACCATAGAAAGCATAATCACTTTCTGAGCAATTGTTTGTGAGATGCAACTTGGCGGTAAATAGTGAACAGTTGAAAATCTATTTTTAGCATAACTTTGTTTCCGTATATCAGAAATGGATGTGTGACGTATTCATTAGGTGTAGAAAAATAATTTAAATCCATTGGGACAACCAGAAAGATCAGAATCACATTCCATGCTATAGTTTGTGAGATGCAACTTGGCGGTGACAAGTGAACAGTTGAAAATCTATTTTTAGCATTAATTTGTTTCCGTGTATCAGAATTGGACGTATGACATAAGCATTTGGGGTAGAGAAATAAGTTCTATACATTGTGACAACCAGAGAAAGCATAATCACATTCGGAGATGTAGTTTGTGAGATGCAACTTGGCGGTGAAAAGTGAACAATTGAAAATCTATTTTTAGCATAAATTTGTTTCCGTATATCAGAATTGGACGTGTGACATGCAATTGGGTTAGAAAAATAATTTCGATCCATTGGGACAACCAGAGAAATCAGAATCAGATTCCAAGCAATAGTTTGTGAGATGCAACTTGGCGGTGACAAGTGAATAGTTGGAAATCTATTTTTGGCATAACTTTGTTTCCGTATATCAGAATTAGACGTATGACATATGCATTTGGGGTAGAGAAATAAGTTCTATTCACTGTGACAACCATAGAAAGCAGAATCACTTTCCGAGCAATAGTTTGTGAAATGCAACTTGGCGGTGAAAAGTGAAGAGTTGAAAAGCGATTTTTAGCATAACTTTGTTTCCGTATATCAGAATTGGACGTTTGACATATGCATTTGGGGTAGAAAAATAAAGTTTATCCATTGTGACTTCTAGAGAATTCAGAATCATATTCCAAGCTATAGTTTGTGAGATGAAACTTGGCGGTGACAAGTGAACAGTTGAAAATCTATTTTTAGCATTAATTTGTTTCCGTGTGTCAGAATTGGACGTATGACATATGCATTTGGGGAAGATAAATAAGTTCTATCCATTGTGACTACCAGAGAATTCAGAATCACATTCCAAGCTATAGTTTCTGAGATGAAACTTGGCGGTGACAAGTGAACAGTTGAAAATCTATTTTTAGCATTAATTTGTTTCCGTGTATCAGAATTGGACGTATGACATATGCATTTGGGGTAGAGAAATAAGTTCTATTCATTGAAACAAGCATAGAAAGCAGAATCACATTCCAAGCTATAGTTTGTGAGATGCAACTTGTCGGTGAAAAGTGAATAGTTGAAAAGCGATTTTTAGCATAACTTTGTTTCCGTATATCAGAATTGGACGTATGAAATATGCATTTGGGGTAGAAATATAAACTTTATCCATTGTGACTTCCAGAGAATTCAGAATCACATTCCAAGCTATAGTTAGTGAGATGAAACTTGGCGTTGACAAGTGAACAGTTGAAAATCTATTTTTTGCATTAATTTGTTTCCGTTTATCAGAATTGGACGTATGACATATGCATTTGGGGTAGAGAAATAAGTTCTATCCACTGTGACAACCATAGAAAGCAGAATCACTTTCCGAGCAATAGTTTGTGAAATGCAACTTGGCGGTGAAGAGTTGAAAAGCGATTTTTAGCATAACTTTGTTTCCGTATATCAGAAATGGACGTGTGACGTATGCATTAGGTGTAGAAAAATAATTTAAATCCATTGGGACAACCAGAGAGATCAGAATCACATTCCATGCTATAGTTTGTGAGATGCAACTTGGCGGTGACAAGTGAATAGTTGAAAATCTATTTTTGGCATACCTTTGTTTCCGTATATCAGAATTAGACGTATGACAAATGCATTTGGGGTAGAGAAATAAGTTCTATCCATTGAGACAACCATAGAAAGCATAATCACTTTCTGAGCAATTGTTTGTGAGATGCAACTTGGCGGTAAATAGTGAACAGTTGAAAATCTATTTTTAGCATAACTTTGTTTCCGTATATCAGAAATGGATGTGTGACGTATTCATTAGGTGTAGAAAAATAATTTAAATCCATTGGGACAACCAGAAAGATCAGAATCACATTCCATGCTATAGTTTGTGAGATGCAACTTGGCGGTGACAAGTGAACAGTTGAAAATCTATTTTTAGCATTAATTTGTTTCCGTGTATCAGAATTGGACGTATGACATAAGCATTTGGGGTAGAGAAATAAGTTCTATACATTGTGACAACCAGAGAAAGCATAATCACATTCGGAGATGTAGTTTGTGAGATGCAACTTGGCGGTGAAAAGTGAACAATTGAAAATCTATTTTTAGCATAAATTTGTTTCCGTATATCAGAATTGGACGTGTGACATGCAATTGGGTTAGAAAAATAATTTCGATCCATTGGGACAACCAGAGAAATCAGAATCAGATTCCAAGCAATAGTTTGTGAGATGCAACTTGGCGGTGACAAGTGAATAGTTGGAAATCTATTTTTGGCATAACTTTGTTTCCGTATATCAGAATTAGACGTATGACATATGCATTTGGGGTAGAGAAATAAGTTCTATTCACTGTGACAACCATAGAAAGCAGAATCACTTTCCGAGCAATAGTTTGTGAAATGCAACTTGGCGGTGAAAAGTGAAGAGTTGAAAAGCGATTTTTAGCATAACTTTGTTTCCGTATATCAGAATTGGACGTTTGACATATGCATTTGGGGTAGAAAAATAAAGTTTATCCATTGTGACTTCTAGAGAATTCAGAATCATATTCCAAGCTATAGTTTGTGAGATGAAACTTGGCGGTGACAAGTGAACAGTTGAAAATCTATTTTTAGCATTAATTTGTTTCCGTGTGTCAGAATTGGACGTATGACATATGCATTTGGGGAAGATAAATAAGTTCTATCCATTGTGACTACCAGAGAATTCAGAATCACATTCCAAGCTATAGTTTCTGAGATGAAACTTGGCGGTGACAAGTGAACAGTTGAAAATCTATTTTTAGCATTAATTTGTTTCCGTGTATCAGAATTGGACGTATGACATATGCATTTGGGGTAGAGAAATAAGTTCTATTCATTGAAACAAGCATAGAAAGCAGAATCACATTCCAAGCTATAGTTTGTGAGATGCAACTTGTCGGTGAAAAGTGAATAGTTGAAAAGCGATTTTTAGCATAACTTTGTTTCCGTATATCAGAATTGGACGTATGAAATATGCATTTGGGGTAGAAATATAAACTTTATCCATTGTGACTTCCAGAGAATTCAGAATCACATTCCAAGCTATAGTTAGTGAGATGAAACTTGGCGTTGACAAGTGAACAGTTGAAAATCTATTTTTTGCATTAATTTGTTTCCGTTTATCAGAATTGGACGTATGACATATGCATTTGGGGTAGAGAAATAAGTTCTATCCACTGTGACAACCATAGAAAGCAGAATCACTTTCCGAGCAATAGTTTGTGAAATGCAACTTGGCGGTGAAGAGTTGAAAAGCGATTTTTAGCATAACTTTGTTTCCGTATATCAGAATTGGACGTTTGACATATGCATTTGGGGTAGAAAAATAAAGTTTATCCATTGTGACTTCTAGAGAATTCAGAATCATATTCCAAGCTATAGTTTGTGAGATGAAACTTGGCGGTGACAAGTGAACAGTTGAAAATCTATTTTTAGCATTAATTTGTTTCCGTGTGTCAGAATTGGACGTATGACATATGCATTTGGGGTAGAGAAATAAGTTCTATCCACTGTGACAACCATAGAAAGCAGAATCACTTTCCGAGCAATAGTTTGTGAGATGCAACTTGGCCGTGAAAAGTGAACAGTTGAAAATCGATTTTTAGCATAACTTTGTTACCGTATATCAGAATTGGACGTTTGACATATGCATTTGGGGTAGAAAAATGAACTTTATCCATTGTGACTTCCATAGAATTCAGAATCACATTCCAAGCTATAGTTTCTGAGATGAAACTTGGCGGTGACAAGTGAACAGTTGAAAATCTATTTTTAGCATTAATTTGTTTCCGTGTATCAGAATTGGACGTATGACATATGCATTTGGGGTAGAGAAATAAGTTCTATCCATTGAGACAAGCATAGAAGCAGAATCACTTTCTGCGCAATAGTTTGTGAGATGCAACTTGTCGGTGAAAAGTGAATAGTTGAAAAGCGATTTTTAGCATAACTTTGTTTCCGTATATCAGAATTGGACGTTTGACATATGCATTTGGGGTAGAAAAATAAAGTTTATCCATTCTGACTTCTAGAGAATTCAGAATCATATTCCAAGCTATAGTTTGTGAGATGAAACTTGGCGGTGACAAGTGAACAGTTGAAAATCTATTTTTAGCATTAATTTGTTTCCGTGTGTCAGAATTGGACGTATGACATATGCATTTGGGGTAGAGAAATAAGTTCTATCCACTGTGACAACCATAGAAAGCAGAATCACTTTCCGAGCAATAGTTTGTGAGATGCAACTTGGCGGTGAAAAGTGAACAGTTGAAAATCGATTTTTAGCATAACTTTGTTTTCGTATATCAGAATTGGACGTATGACATATGCATTTGGGGTAGAGAAATAAGTTCTATCCACTGTGACAACCATAGAAAGCAGAATCACTTTCCGAGCAATAGTTTATGAGATGCAACTTGGCGGTGAAAAGTGAACAGTTGAAAATCTATTTTTAGCATAACTTTGTTTCCGTATATCAGAATCGGACATATGACATATGCAATAGGGGTAGAGAAATAAGTTTTATCCACTGTGACAACCATAGAGAGCAGAATCACTTTCCGAGCAATAGTTTGTGAGATGCAACTTGGCGGTGAAAAGTGAACAGTTGAAAATCGATTTTTAGCCTAACTTTGTTTCCGTATATCAGAATTGGACGTATGAAATATGCATTTGGGGTAGAAATATAAACTTTATCCATTGTGACTTCCAGAGAATTCAGAATCACATTCCAGGCTATAGTTTGTGAGATGAAACTTGGCGTTGACAAGTGAATAGTTGAAAATCTATTTTTAGCATTAATTTGTTTCCGTTTATCAGAATTGGACGTATGACATATGCATTTTGGGTAGAGAAATAAGTTCTATCCACTGTGACAACCATAGAAAGCAGAATCACTTTCCGAGCAATAGTTTGTGAGATGCAACTTGGCGGTGAAAAGTGAAGAGTTGAAAATCGATTTTTAGCATAACTTTGTATCCGTATATCAGAATTGGACGTATGACATATGCATTTGGGGTAGAGAAATAAGTTCTATCCACTGTGACAACCATAGAAAGAAGAATCACTTTCCGAGCAATAGTTTGTGAGATGCAACTTGGCGGTGAAAAGTGAACAGTTGAAAATCGATTTTTAGCATAACTTTGTTTTCGTATATCAGAATTGGACGTATGACATATGCATTTGGGGTAGAGAAATAAGTTCTATCCACTGTGACAACCATAGAAAGCAGAATCACTTTCCGAGCAATAGTTTATGAGATGCAACTTGGCGGTGAACAGTGAACAGTTGAAAATCTATTTTTAGCATAACTTTGTTTCCGTATATCAGAATCGGACATATGACATATGCAATAGGGGTAGAGAAATAAGTTTTATCCACTGTGACAACCATAGAGAGCAGAATCACTTTCCGAGCAATAGTTTGTGAGATGCAACTTGGCGGTGAAAAGTGAACAGTTGAAAATCGATTTTTAGCCTAACTTTGTTTCCGTATATCAGAATTGGACGTATGAAATATGCATTTGGGGTAGAAATATAAACTTTATCCATTGTGACTTCCAGAGAATTCAGAATCACATTCCAGGCTATAGTTTGTGAGATGAAACTTGGCGTTGACAAGTGAATAGTTGAAAATCTATTTTTAGCATTAATTTGTTTCCGTTTATCAGAATTGGACGTATGACATATGCATTTTGGGTAGAGAAATAAGTTCTATCCACTGTGACAACCATAGAAAGCAGAATCACTTTCCGAGCAATAGTTTGTGAGATGCAACTTGGCGGTGAAAAGTGAAGAGTTGAAAATCGATTTTTAGCATAACTTTGTATCCGTATATCAGAATTGGACGAATGACATATGCATTTGGGGTAGAGAAATAAGTTCTATCCACTGTGACAACCATAAAAAGCAGAATCACTTTCCGAGCAATAGTTTGTGAGATGCAACTTGGCGGTGAATAGTGAACAGTTGAAAATCGATTTTTAGCATAACTATGTTTCCGTTTATCAGAATCGGACGTATGACATTTGAATTTGGGGTAGAAAAATAAGTTATATCCAATGTGACAACCAGAGAAAGCAGAATCACATTCCGAGATATAGTTTGTGAGATGCAACTTGGCGGTGACAAGTGAAAATTTGAAAATCTATTTTTAGCATTAATTTGTTTCCATGTATCAGAATTGGACGTATGACATATTCATTTGGGGTAGTGAACTAGGTTCTATGCATTGTGACTACGAAAGAATTCAGAATCACATTCCAAGCTATAGTTTGTGAGATGCAACTTGGCGGTGACAAGTGAACATTTGAAAATCTATTTTTAGCATTAATTTGTTTCCGTGTATCAGAATTGGACGTATGACATATGCATTTGGGGTAGAGAAATAAGTTCTATACATTGAGACAACCATAGAAAGCAGAATCACTTTTTGAGCAATAGTTTGTGAGATGCAACTTGGCGGTGAAAAGTGAATAGTTGAAAATCGTTTTTTAGCATAACTTTGTTTTCGTATATCAGAATTGGACGTATGACATATGCATTTGGGGTCGAGAAATAAGTTCTATCCACTGTGACAACCATAGAAAGCAGAATCACTTTCCGAGCAATAGTTTATGAGATGCAACTTGGCGGTGAAAAGTGAACAGTTGAAAATCTATTTTTAGCATAACTTTGTTTCCGTATATCAGAATCGGACATATGACATATGCAATAGGGGTAGAGAAATAAGTTTTATCCACTGTGACAACCATAGAGAGCAGAATCACTTTCCGAGCAATAGTTTGTGAGATGCAACTTGGCGGTGAAAAGTGAACAGTTGAAAATCGATTTTTAGCCTAACTTTGTTTCCGTATATCAGAATTGGACGTATGAAATATGCATTTGGGGTAGAAATATAAACTTTATCCATTGTGACTTCCAGAGAATTCAGAATCACATTCCAGGCTATAGTTTGTGAGATGAAACTTGGCGTTGACAAGTGAATAGTTGAAAATCTATTTTTAGCATTAATTTGTTTCCGTTTATCAGAATTGGACGTATGACATATGCATTTTGGGTAGAGAAATAAGTTCTATCCACTGTGACAACCATAGAAAGCAGAATCACTTTCCGAGCAATAGTTTGTGAGATGCAACTTGGCGGTGAAAAGTGAAGAGTTGAAAATCGATTTTTAGCATAACTTTGTATCCGTATATCAGAATTGGACGAATGACATATGCATTTGGGGTAGAGAAATAAGTTCTATCCACTGTGACAACCATAAAAAGCAGAATCACTTTCCGAGCAATAGTTTGTGAGATGCAACTTGGCGGTGAATAGTGAACAGTTGAAAATCGATTTTTAGCATAACTATGTTTCCGTTTATCAGAATCGGACGTATGACATTTGAATTTGGGGTAGAAAAATAAGTTATATCCAATGTGACAACCAGAGAAAGCAGAATCACATTCCGAGATATAGTTTGTGAGATGCAACTTGGCGGTGACAAGTGAAAATTTGAAAATCTATTTTTAGCATTAATTTGTTTCCATGTATCAGAATTGGACGTATGACATATTCATTTGGGGTAGTGAACTAGGTTCTATGCATTGTGACTACGAAAGAATTCAGAATCACATTCCAAGCTATAGTTTGTGAGATGCAACTTGGCGGTGACAAGTGAACATTTGAAAATCTATTTTTAGCATTAATTTGTTTCCGTGTATCAGAATTGGACGTATGACATATGCATTTGGGGTAGAGAAATAAGTTCTATACATTGAGACAACCATAGAAAGCAGAATCACTTTTTGAGCAATAGTTTGTGAGATGCAACTTGGCGGTGAAAAGTGAATAGTTGAAAATCGTTTTTTAGCATAACTTTGTTTTCGTATATCAGAATTGGACGTATGACATATGCATTTGGGGTCGAGAAATAAGTTCTATCCACTGTGACAACCATAGAAAGCAGAATCACTTTCCGAGCAATAGTTTATGAGATGCAACTTGGCGGTGAAAAGTGAACAGTTGAAAATCTATTTTTAGCATAACTTTGTTTCCGTATATCAGAATCGGACATATGACATATGCAATAGGGGTAGAGAAATAAGTTTTATCCACTGTGACAACCATAGAGAGCAGAATCACTTTCCGAGCAATAGTTTGTGAGATGCAACTTGGCGGTGAAAAGTGAACAGTTGAAAATCGATTTTTAGCCTAACTTTGTTTCCGTATATCAGAATTGGACGTATGAAATATGCATTTGGGGTAGAAATATAAACTTTATCCATTGTGACTTCCAGAGAATTCAGAATCACATTCCAGGCTATAGTTTGTGAGATGAAACTTGGCGTTGACAAGTGAATAGTTGAAAATCTATTTTTAGCATTAATTTGTTTCCGTTTATCAGAATTGGACGTATGACATATGCATTTTGGGTAGAGAAATAAGTTCTATCCACTGTGACAACCATAGAAAGCAGAATCACTTTCCGAGCAATAGTTTGTGAGATGCAACTTGGCGGTGAAAAGTGAAGAGTTGAAAATCGATTTTTAGCATAACTTTGTATCCGTATATCAGAATTGGACGAATGACATATGCATTTGGGGTAGAGAAATAAGTTCTATCCACTGTGACAACCATAAAAAGCAGAATCACTTTCCGAGCAATAGTTTGTGAGATGCAACTTGGCGGTGAATAGTGAACAGTTGAAAATCGATTTTTAGCATAACTATGTTTCCGTTTATCAGAATCGGACGTATGACATTTGAATTTGGGGTAGAAAAATAAGTTATATCCAATGTGACAACCAGAGAAAGCAGAATCACATTCCGAGATATAGTTTGTGAGATGCAACTTGGCGGTGACAAGTGAAAATTTGAAAATCTATTTTTAGCATTAATTTGTTTCCATGTATCAGAATTGGACGTATGACATATTCATTTGGGGTAGTGAACTAGGTTCTATGCATTGTGACTACGAAAGAATTCAGAATCACATTCCAAGCTATAGTTTGTGAGATGCAACTTGGCGGTGACAAGTGAACATTTGAAAATCTATTTTTAGCATTAATTTGTTTCCGTGTATCAGAATTGGACGTATGACATATGCATTTGGGGTAGAGAAATAAGTTCTATACATTGAGACAACCATAGAAAGCAGAATCACTTTTTGAGCAATAGTTTGTGAGATGCAACTTGGCGGTGAAAAGTGAATAGTTGAAAATCGTTTTTTAGCATAACTTTGTTTTCGTATATCAGAATTGGACGTATGACATATGCATTTGGGGTCGAGAAATAAGTTCTATCCACTGTGACAACCATAGAAAGCAGAATCACTTTCCGAGCAATAGTTTATGAGATGCAACTTGGCGGTGAAAAGTGAACAGTTGAAAATCTATTTTTAGCATAACTTTGTTTCCGTATATCAGAATCGGACATATGACATATGCAATAGGGGTAGAGAAATAAGTTTTATCCACTGTGACAACCATAGAGAGCAGAATCACTTTCCGAGCAATAGTTTGTGAGATGCAACTTGGCGGTGAAAAGTGAACAGTTGAAAATCGATTTTTAGCCTAACTTTGTTTCCGTATATCAGAATTGGACGTATGAAATATGCATTTGGGGTAGAAATATAAACTTTATCCATTGTGACTTCCAGAGAATTCAGAATCACATTCCAGGCTATAGTTTGTGAGATGAAACTTGGCGTTGACAAGTGAATAGTTGAAAATCTATTTTTAGCATTAATTTGTTTCCGTTTATCAGAATTGGACGTATGACATATGCATTTTGGGTAGAGAAATAAGTTCTATCCACTGTGACAACCATAGAAAGCAGAATCACTTTCCGAGCAATAGTTTGTGAGATGCAACTTGGCGGTGAAAAGTGAAGAGTTGAAAATCGATTTTTAGCATAACTTTGTATCCGTATATCAGAATTGGACGAATGACATATGCATTTGGGGTAGAGAAATAAGTTCTATCCACTGTGACAACCATAAAAAGCAGAATCACTTTCCGAGCAATAGTTTGTGAGATGCAACTTGGCGGTGAATAGTGAACAGTTGAAAATCGATTTTTAGCATAACTATGTTTCCGTTTATCAGAATCGGACGTATGACATTTGAATTTGGGGTAGAAAAATAAGTTATATCCAATGTGACAACCAGAGAAAGCAGAATCACATTCCGAGATATAGTTTGTGAGATGCAACTTGGCGGTGACAAGTGAAAATTTGAAAATCTATTTTTAGCATTAATTTGTTTCCATGTATCAGAATTGGACGTATGACATATTCATTTGGGGTAGTGAACTAGGTTCTATGCATTGTGACTACGAAAGAATTCAGAATCACATTCCAAGCTATAGTTTGTGAGATGCAACTTGGCGGTGACAAGTGAACATTTGAAAATCTATTTTTAGCATTAATTTGTTTCCGTGTATCAGAATTGGACGTATGACATATGCATTTGGGGTAGAGAAATAAGTTCTATACATTGAGACAACCATAGAAAGCAGAATCACTTTTTGAGCAATAGTTTGTGAGATGCAACTTGGCGGTGAAAAGTGAATAGTTGAAAATCGTTTTTTAGCATAACTTTGTTTTCGTATATCAGAATTGGACGTATGACATATGCATTTGGGGTCGAGAAATAAGTTCTATCCACTGTGACAACCATAGAAAGCAGAATCACTTTCCGAGCAATAGTTTATGAGATGCAACTTGGCGGTGAAAAGTGAACAGTTGAAAATCTATTTTTAGCATAACTTTGTTTCCGTATATCAGAATCGGACATATGACATATGCAATAGGGGTAGAGAAATAAGTTTTATCCACTGTGACAACCATAGAGAGCAGAATCACTTTCCGAGCAATAGTTTGTGAGATGCAACTTGGCGGTGAAAAGTGAACAGTTGAAAATCGATTTTTAGCATAACTTTGTTTCCGTATATCAGAATTGGACGTATGAAATATGCATTTGGGGTAGAAATATAAACTTTATCCATTGTGACTTCCAGAGAATTCAGAATCACATTCCAGGCTATAGTTTGTGAGATGAAACTTGGCGTTGACAAGTGAATAGTTGAAAATCTATTTTTAGCATTAATTTGTTTCCGTTTATCAGAATTGGACGTATGACATATGCATTTTGGGTAGAGAAATAAGTTCTATCCACTGTGACAACCATAGAAAGCAGAATCACTTTCCGAGCAATAGTTTGTGAGATGCAACTTGGCGGTGAAAAGTGAAGAGTTGAAAATCGATTTTTAGCATAACTTTGTATCCGTATATCAGAATTGGACGAATGACATATGCATTTGGGGTAGAGAAATAAGTTCTATCCACTGTGACAACCATAAAAAGCAGAATCACTTTCCGAGCAATAGTTTGTGAGATGCAACTTGGCGGTGAAAAGTGAATAGTTGAAAATCGATTTTTAGCATAACTATGTTTCCGTTTATCAGAATCGGACGTATGACATTTGAATTTGGGGTAGAAAAATAAGTTATATCTAATGTGACAACCAGAGAAAGCAGAATCACATTCCGAGATATAGTTTGTGAGATGCAACTTGGCGGTGACAAGTGAAAATTTGAAAATCTATTTTTAGCATTAATTTGTTTCCATGTATCAGAATTGGACGTATGACATATTCATTTGGGGTAGTGAACTAGGTTCTATGCATTGTGACTACGAAAGAATTCAGAATCACATTCCAAGCTATAGTTTGTGAGATGCAACTTGGCGGTGACAAGTGAATAGTTGAAAATCAATTTTTAGCATAACTTTGTTTCCGTATATCAGAATTGGACGTATGACATATGCATTTGGGGTAGAAAAATAAACTTTATCGATTGTGACTTCCAGAGAATTCAGAATCACATTGCAAGCTATAGTTTGTGAGATGAAACTTGGCGGTGACAAGTGAATAGTTGAAAATCTATTTTTAGCATTAATTTGTTTCCGTGTATAAGAATTGGACGTATGACATATGCATTTGGGGTAGAGAAATAATTTCTATCCATTGTGACTACCAGAGAATTCAGAATCACATTCCAAGCTATAGTTTGTGAGATGCAACATGGTGGTGACAAGTGAACAGTTGAAAAGAGAATAGTTGAAAATCTATTTTTAACATAAATTTGTTTCCGTTTATCAGAATTGGACGTATGACATATGCATTTGGCGTAGAAAAATAAGTTCTATCCCTTGTGACAACCAGAGAAAGCAGAATCACATTCTGAGATATAGTTTGTGAGATGCAACTTGGCGGTGAAAAGTGAAAAGTTGAAAATCGATTTTTAGCATAACTTTGTTGCCGTATATCAGAATTTGACGTGTAACATATGCATTTGGCGTGGAAAAATAAGTTGTATCCATTGTGACTACCAGAGAAAGTAGAATCACATTCCGAGATATAGTTTGTGAGTTGCAACTTGGCAGTGAAAAGTGAACAGTTTAAAATCTATTTTTAGCATAACTTTGTTTCCGTATATCAGAATTGGACGTATGACATATGCATTCTGGGTAGAAAAATAAAATTTATCCATTGTGACTTCCAGAGATTTCAGAATCACATTCCAATCTATAGTTTGTGGGATGCAACATGGTGGTGACAAGTGAATATTTGAAAATCTATTTTTTGCATAAATTTGTTTCCGTGTATCAGAATTGGACGTATGACATATGCATTTGGGGTAGAAAAATAATTTCAATCCATTGGGACACCCAGAGAAATCAGAATCACATTACAAGCTATAGTTTGTGAGATGCAACTTGGCAGTGTAAAGTGAACAGTTGAAAATCGATTTTTAGCATAACTTTGTTTCCGTATATCGGAATTGGACGTATGACATATGCATTTGGGGTAGAAATATAAACTTTATCCATTGTAACTTCCAGAGAATTCGGAATCACATTCCAAGCTATAGTTTGTGAGATGAAACTTGGCGTTAACAAGTGAAAATCTATTTTTAGCATTAATTTGTTTCCGTGTATCAGAATTGGACGTATGACATATGCATTTGGGGTAGAGAAATAAGTTCTATCCATTGAGACAACCATAGAAAGTAGAATCACTTTCTGAGCAATAGTTTGTGAGATGCAACTTGGCGGTGAAAAGTGAACATTTGAAAATCTATTTTTAGCATAAATTTGTTTCCGTTTATCAGAATTGGACGTATGACATATGCATTTGGGGTAGAAAAATAATTTCACTCCAATGGAACAATCAGAGATATAAGAATCACATTCCAAGATATAGTTTGTGAGATGCAACTTGGCGTTGACAAGTGAATAGTTGAAAATCTATTTTTAGCATAACTTTGTTTCCGTATATCAGAATTGGACGTATGACATATGCATTTGGGGTAGAAAAGTAAATTTTTTCCATTGTGACTACCAGAGAATTCAGAATCACATTCCAAGCTATAGTATGTGAGATGCAACTTGGCGGTGACAAGTGAATAGTTGAAAATCTATTTTTAGCATTAGTTTGTTACCGTGTATCAGAATTGGACGTATGACATATGCATTGGGGTAGAGAAATAAGTTCTATCCATTGTGACTACTAGAGAATTCAGAATCACATTCCAAGCTATAGTTTGTGATATGCAACTTGGCGATGACAAGTGAATAGTTGTAAATCTATTTTTAGCATAACTTTGTTTCCGTATATCAGAATTGGACATATGACATATGCAATAGGAGTAGAAAAATTACCTCTATCCGTTGTGACAATCAGAGAAACCAGAATCACTTTCCAGCTATAGTTTGGGAGATGCAAATTGGAGGTGACAAGTGAATAGTTGAAAATCTATTTTTAGCATTAGTTTGTTACCGTGTATCAGAATTGGACGTATGACATATGCATTGGGGTAGAGAAATAAGTTCTATCCATTGTGACTACCAGAGAATTCAGAATCACATTCCAAGCTATAGCTTGTGAGATGCAACTTGGCATTGACAAGTGAACATTTGAAAATCTATTTTTAGCATAAATTTGTTTCCGTGTATCAGAATTGGACGTATGCCAGATGCATTTGGGGTAGAAAAATTACCTCTATCCGTTGTGACAATCAGAGAAACCAGAATCACTTTCCAACTATAGTTTGGGAGATGCAAATTGGAGGTGACAAGTGAATAGTTGAAAATATATTTTTATCATAACTTTGTTTCCGTATATCAGAATCGGACGAATGACATATGCATTTGGGGTTTAAAAACAAATTTTATCCATTGTGACAACAAGATAAAGCAGAATCACATTCCGAGATATAGTTTGTGAGATGCAACTTGGCGGTAAAAAGTGAACAGTTGAAAATCTATTTTTAGCATAACTTTGTTTCCGTATATCAGAATCGGACATATCACATATGCAATAGGGGTAGAGAAATAATTTCTATCCACTGTGACAACCATAGAAAGCAGAATCACTTTTCGAGCAATAGTTTGTGAGATGCAAGTTGGCGGTGAAAAGTGAACAGTTGAAAATCGATTTTTAGCATAACTTTGTTTCCGTATATCAGAATTGGACGTATGAAATATGCATTTCGGGTAGAAATATAAACTTTATCCATTGTGACTTCCAGAGAATTCAGAATCACATTCCAAGCTATAGTTTGTGAGATGAAACTTGGCGTTGACAAGTGAACAGTTGAAAATCTATTTTTAGCATTAATTTGTTTCCGTTTATCAGAATTGGACGTATGACATATGCATTTGGGGTAGAGAAATAAGTTCTATCCACTGTGACAACCATAGAAAGCAGAATCACATTCCGAGCAATAGTTTGTGAGATGCAACTTGGCGGTGAAAAGTGAACAGTTGAAAAACGATTTTTAGCATAACTTTGTATCCGTATATCAGAATTGGACGAATGACATATGCATTTGGGGTAGAGAAATAAGTTCTATCCACTGTGACAACCATAAAAAGCGGAATCACTTTCCGAGCAATAGTTTGTGAGATGCAACTTGGCGGTGAAAAGTGAACAGTTGAAAATCGATTTTTAGCATAACTATGTTTCCGTTTATCAAAATCGGACGTATGAGTTTTGAATTTGGGGTAGAAAAATAAGTTCTATCCATTGTGACTTCCAGAGAATTCAGAATCACATTCCAAGCTATAGTTTGTGAGATGAAACTTGGCGGTGACATGTGAATAGTTGAAAATCTATTTTTATCATTAATTTGTTTTCGTATATCAGAATTGGACGTATGACATATGCATTTGGGGTAGAGAAATAAGTTCTGTCCATTGTGACTTCTAGAGAATTCAGAATAACATTCCAAGCTATAGTTTGTGAGATGCAACTTGGCGGTGACAAGTGAACGTTTGAAAATCTATTTTTAGCATAAATTTGTTTCCGTGTATCAGAATTGGACGTATGACATCTGCATTTGGGGTAGAAAAATAATTTCAATCCATTGGGACAACCAGAGAAAGCAGAATCACATTCCGAGATATAGTTTGTGAGATGCAACTTGGCGGTGATAAGTGAAAATTTGAAAATCTATTTTTAGCATTAATTTGTTTCCGTATATCAGAATTGGCCGTATGACATATGCATTTGGGGTTGAAAATAATTTCAATCCATTGGGACAACCAGAGAAATCAGATTTATCCAAGCTATAGTTTGTGAGATGAAACTTGGCGGTGACAAGTGAATAGTTGAAAATCTATTTTTAGTATTAATTTGTATCCGTGTATCAGAATTGGACGTATGACATATGCATTTGGGGTAGAGAAATAAGTTCTATCCATTGTGACTTCCAAAGAATTCAGAATCACAATCCAAGCTATAGTTTGTGAGATGCAACTTGGCGGTTACAAGTGAACATTTGAAAATCTATTTTTAGCATAAATTTATTTCCGTGTATCAGAATTGGACGTATGACATATGCATTTGGGGTAGAAAAATAATTTCAATCCATTGGGACAACCAGAGAAATCAGAATCACATTCCAAGCTATAGTTTGTGAGATGCAACTTGGCGGTGACAAGTTAATAGTTGAAAATCTATTTTTAGCATAACTTTGTTTCCGTATATCAGAATTGCACGTTTGACATATGCATTTGGTGTAGAAAAATGAAGTTTATCCATTGTGACTTCCAGAGAATTCAGAATCACATTCCAAGCTATAGTTTGTGAGATGAAACTTGGCGGTGACAAGTGAAAAGTTGAAAATCTATTTTTAGCATTAATTTGTTTTCGTGTATCAGAATTGGACGTATGACATATGCATTAGGGGTAGAGAAATAAGTTCTATCCGTTGTCACTTCCAGTGAATTCAGAATCACATTCCAAGCTATAGTTTGTGAGATGCAACTTGGCGGTGACAAGTGAATAGTTGAAAATCTATTTTTAGCATAACTTTGTTTCCGTATATCAGAATTGGATGTATGACATATGCATTTGGGGTAGCAAAATAAATTCTATCCATTGTGACTACCAGAGAATATAGAATCATATTCCAAGCTATAGTTTGTGAGATGCAACTTGGCGGTGACAAGTGAATAGTTTTAAATCTATTTTTAGCATTACTTTGTTTCCGTATATCATAATTGGACGTATGACATATATATGCATTTGGGGTAGAAAAATAAACTTTATCCATTGTGACTTCCAGAGAATTCAGAATCACATACCAAGCTATAGTTTGTGAGATGAAACTTGGCGGTGACAAGTGAATAGTTGAAAATCTATTTTTAGCATTAATTTGTTTTCGTGTATCAAAATTGGACGTATGACATATGCATTAGGGGTAGAGAAATAAGTACTATCCGTTGTAACTTCCAGTGAATTCAGAATCACATTCCAAGCTATAGTTTGTGAGATGCAACTTGGCGGTGACAAGTGAACGTTTGAAAATCTATTTTTAGCATAAATTTGTTTTCGTGTATCAGAATTGGACGTATGACATATGCATTTGGGGTAGAAAATAATTTCAATCCATTGGGACAACCAGAGAAATCAGATTCACAATCCAAGCTATAGTTTGTGAGATGAAACTTGGCGGTGACAAGTGAATAGTTGAAAATCTATTTTTAGTATTAATTTGTTTCCGTGTATCAGAAATGGACGTATGACATATGCATTTGGGGTAGAGAAATAAGTTCTATCCATTGTGACTTCCAAAGAATTCAGAATCACATTCCAAGCTATAGTTTGTGAGATGCAACTTGCCGGTTACAAGTGAACATTTGAAAATCTATTTTTAGCATAAATTTGTTTCCGTGTATTAGAATTGGACGTATGACATATGCATTTGGGGTAGAAAAATAATTTCAATCCATTGGGACAACCAGAGAAATCAGAATCACATTCCAAGCTATAGTTTGTGAGATGCAACTTGGCGGTGACAAGTGAATAGTTTTAAATCTATTTTTAGCATTACTTTGTTTCCGTATATCATAATTGGACGTATGACATATATGCATTTGCGGTAGAAAAATAAACTTTATCCATTGTGACTTCCAGAGAATTCAGAATCACATACCAAGCTATAGCTTGTGAGATGCAACTTGGCGGTGACAAGTGAACAGTTAAAAATCTATTTTTAGCATTAATTTCTTTCCCTGTATCAAAATTGAACGTATGACATATGCATTTGGGGTAGAGAAATAAGTTCTATCCATTGTGACTACCAGAGAATTCAGAATCACATTCCAAGCTATAGTTTGTGAGATGCAACTTGGCGGTGACAATTGAATAGTTGAAAATCTATTTTTAGCATAACTTTGTTTCCGTATATCAGAATTGGATGTATGACATATGCATTTGGGGTAGAAAAATAAATTCTATCCATTGTGACTACCAGAGAATATAGAATCATATTCCAAGCTATAGTTTGTGAGATGCAACTTGGCGGTGACAAGTGAATAGTTTTAAATCTATTTTTAGCATTACTTTGTTTCCGTATATCATAATTGGACGTATGACATATATATGCATTTGGGGTAGAAAAATAAACTTTATCCATTGTGACTTCCAGAGAATTCAGAATCACATACCAAGCTATAGTTTGTGAGATGCAACTTGGCGGTGACAAGTGAACAGTTAAAAATCTATTTTTAGCATAACTTTGTTTCCGTGTATCAGAATTGAATGTATGACATATGCATTTGGGGTAGAAAAATAAATTCTATCCATTGTGACTACCAGAGAATATAGAATCATATTCCAAGCTATAGTTTGTGAGATGCAACTTGGCGGTGACAAGTGAATAGTTGAAAATCTATTTTCAGCATAACTTTGTTTCCGTATATCAGAATTGGATGTATGACATATGCATTTGGGGTAGAAAAATAAATTCTATCCATTGTGACTACCAGAGAATATAGAATCATATTCCAAGCTATAGTTTGTGAGATGCAACTTGGCGGTGACAAGTGAATAGTTTTAAATCTATTTTTAGCATTACTTTGTTTCCGTATATCATAATTGGACGTATGACATATATATGCATTTGGGGTAGAAAAATAAACTTTATCCATTGTGACTACCAGAGAATATAGAATCATATTCCAAGCTATAGTTTGTGAGATGCAACTTGGCGGTGACAAGTGAATAGTTTTAAATCTATTTTTAGCATTACTTTGTTCCGTATATCATAATTGGACGTATGACATATATATGCATTTGGGGTAGAAAAATAAACTTTATCCATTGTGACGTCCAGAGAATTCAGAATCACATACCAAGCTATAGTTTGTGAGATGCAACTTGGCGGTGACAAGTGAACAGTTAAAAATCTATTTTTAGCATTAATTTGTTTCCGTGTATCAGAATTGAACGTATGACAAATGCATTTGGGGTAGAGAAATAAGTTCTATCCATTGTGACTACCAGAGAATATAGAATCACATTCCAAGCTATAGTTTGTGAGATGCAACTTGGCAGTGACAAGTGAATAGTTGAAAATCTATTTTTATCATAACTTTGTTTCCGTATATCAGAATTGGACGTTTGACATATGCATTTGGGGTAGAGAAATAAGTTCTATCCATTGTGACTACCAGAGAATATAGAATCATATTCCAAGCTATAGTTTGTGAGATGCAACTTGGCGGTGACAAGTGAATAGTTGAAAATCTATTTTTAGCATAACTTTGTTTCCGTATATCAGAATTGGATGTATGACATATGCATTTGGGGTAGAAAAATAAATTCTATCCATTGTGACAACTAGAGAATATAGAATCATATTCCAAGCTATAGTTTGTGAGATGCAACTTGGCGGTGACAAGTGAATAGTTTTAAATCTATTTTTAGCATTACTTTGTTTCCGTATATCATAATTGGACGTATGACATATATATGCATTTGGGGTAGAAAAATAAACTTTATCCATTGTGACTTCCAGAGAATTCAGAATCACATACCAAGCTATAGCTTGTGAGATGCAACTTAGCGGTGACAAGTGAACAGTTAAAAATCTATTTTTAGCATTAATTTGTTTCCGTGTATCAGAATTGAACGTATGACATATGCATTTGGGGTAGAGAAATAAGTTCTATCCATTGTGACTACCAGAGAATTCAGAATCACATTTCAAGCTATAGTTTGTGAGATGCAACTTGGCGGTGACAAGTGAATAGTTGAAAATCTATTTTTAGCATAACTTTGTTTCCGTATATCAGAATTGGATGTATGACATATGCATTTGGGGTAGAAAAATAAATTCTATCCATTGTGACTACCAAAGAATATAGAATCATATTCCAAGCTATAGTTTGTGAGATGCAACTTGGCGGTGACAAGTGAATAGTTGAAAATCTATTTTTAGCATAACTTTGTTTCCATATATCAGAATTGGACGTATGACATATGCATTTCGGGTAGAAAAATAAATTCTATCCATTGTCACTACCAGAGAACTCAGATTCACATTCCACGCTATAGTTTGTGAGATGCAATTTCGTGGTGATAAGTGATTAGTTGAAAATCTATTTTTAGCGTTAATTTGTTTTCGTGTATCATAATTGGATGTATGACATATGCATTTGGGATAGAGAACTAAGTACTCTCCATTGAGACAACCATAGAAAGCTTAATCACTTTCTGAGCAATAGTTTGTGAGATGCAACATCGTGGTGAAAATTGAATAGTTGAAAATCGATTTTTAGCATTACTTTGTTTCTGCATATCAGAATCGGACGTATGACATATGCATTTGGGGTAGAAAAATAAGTTCAATCCATTGTGAAAACAAAAGAAACCAGAATCACATTCCGAGCTATAGTTTGTGAGATGCAACTTGGCAGTGACAAGTGAACAGTTGAAAATCTATTTTTAGCATAAATTAGCTTCCGTATATCAGAATTGGACGTGTGACATATGCATTTGGGGTAAAAAATAATTTCAATCCATTGGGACACAAAGAGAAATCAGAATCACATTCTAGCCTATAGTTTGTGAGATGCAACTTGGCGGTGACAAGTGAATAGTTGTAAATCTATTTTTAGCATAACTTTGTTTCCGTTTATCAGAATTTGACATATGACATATGCATTTGGGGTAGAAAAATAAATTCTATCCATTGTGACTACCGTAGAATATAGAATCATATTCCAAGCTATAGTTTGTGAGATGCAACTTGGCGGTGACAAGTGAATAGTTTTAAATCTATTTTTAGCATTACTTTGTTTCTGTATATCATAATTGGACATATGACATATGCATTTGGGGTAGAGAAATAAGTTCTATCCATTGTGACTTCCAGAGAATTCAGAATCACATTCCAAGCTATAGTTTGTGAGATGCAACTTGGCGGTGACAAGTGAACAGTTAAAAATCTATTTTTAGCATTAATTTGTTTCCGTGTATCAGAATTGGACGTATGACATATGCATTTGGGGTAGAGAAATAAGTTCTATCCATTGTGACTACCAGAGAATATAGAATCACATTCCAAGCTATAGTTTGTGATATGCAACTTGGCGGTGACAAGTGAAAAGTTGAAAATCTATTTTTAGCATAACTTTGTTTCCGTATATCAGAATTGGATGTATGACATATGCATTTGGGGTAGAAAAATAAATTCTATCCATTGTGACTACCAGAGAATATAGAATCATATTCCAAGCTATAGTTTGTGAGATGCAACTTGGCGGTGACAAGTGAATAGTTGAAAATCTATTTTTAGCATAACTTTGTTTCCGTATATCAGAATTGGACGTATGACATATGCATTTGGGGTAGAAAAATTAATTCTATCCATTGTGACTACCAGAGAATTCATAATCTCATTTCATGCTATAGTTTGTGAGATGCAACATGGCGGTGACAAGTGAATACTTGAAAATCTATTTTAGCATAACTTTGTTTCCGTATATCAGAATTGGACGTATGACATATGCATTTGGGGTAGAAAAATAAACTTTATCCATTGTAACTTCCAGAGAATTCAGAATCACATTCCAAGCAATAGTTTGTGAAATGAAACTTGCAGTGACAAGTGAATAGTTGAAAATCTATTTTTAGCATTAATTTTTTTCCGTGTATCAGAATTGGACTTATGACATATGCATTTGGGTAGAGAAATAAGTTCTATCCATTGGGACTACCAGAGAATTCAGAATCACATTCCAAGCTATAGTT